>OZ022325.1:27789246-29054362 GCA_963989225.1 Dromius quadrimaculatus
ACAAAACAGATGAGAATAACCTTCAATATGAAGTTCAGAAATATCATCATATACGATGTATTTACTCCTTATCAAGAGTACAGTAGCATTACATTTTGTAACATGTGATTATAAAAAGATCCACCACATGTCAAACTATTCAGATATTGAAGTGATGAAGAATTAATATTGACTGTAGCCAACTACTTAGTTCGCATTGATACCTAATTTTCAAATAAACGGGCTCATGAAAATACATTGTTTAAACTATCATTAAACATTAAACATCAAACACTAAACTTAATCATAAACCCATCTTAAGAATCATTTTACCTATCATGAATTTATAAATAACGCACACATTTTATTTCCGATTTTGAGCATCAAAATATCATTTTTGCAATCTGTACGTGTTGTTCCACAGTCCACAATATTCTCAAATTGTTCTGTTGCCTACTCAAATAGTTATTTGTATAACCAGTATAAAAATTCCACATTTTGAAAGATCATACAAATCCCAAAATCCTATTTTTTGTACGTATTGTCACAAATTTTATTGTGATTGAATATTTATTACAGATTAGCTACAATGCAATTTCTCACTTTACAATTCATTGAATAAATCATCTCTCACCAGCTCACTGGCCTTATATATTCTCCTCCAACAATAAACCATCACTCAAATATCTGACAGTTGAACAACAATGAGCTAGCATTCAAATGTCCGACAATCTAACACCTAGCAACAATGGACTAGCATTCACATATCTGACAATTGAATATTATTTGGATTGTTAGATACTGTTTAGAAACCTTGAATAACTTCCATTCAAACTTTTCGCGTGATTATAAATTTGCATATTTCAAAAGTAAAATATTTCCAGTCAAGTGTGAGTTGAACCAAAGCCTCCCGAGTGTTTCTCTTATGCATAACCTGCGGAATAATATGGCTTCAACAACGCAAAAACGGGTTTTTGTGAGTCTATTGTACTTAAAACAGTCCTCAATAACATAAAATATTTTTTTCGAAAACTGTCATTAAAAGTGAAAATTTACACGGCAACTAGAAACATGCGAAATAATTGTTTTGTTTACAGGACGCAGCCAGGATGCGAAATAGTTAGATAAACTGTATTGGTATCATAGCAACATTAAAAATGACATTGATTGATTCGGAATGTCAAAATTTTCTTTTTACATTTTTATTCATTTTGAGTCGTGATTTTCGAAAAAACGTTGTTTGATACATGCTTGCGAAATTCTTTTGCATTATCTTTTATTCTCGAATGCAAAAGTGACATTTTGCAATTTAGAATCAAAAATAACTATTCTATCCGATTGATGTAATAATATATATAAGATCTCCAAAAAGTAAATTTTCCGTTTGGCTATATAAAACAAACGAAAATAGTGGATTTTCTTTTCACCTTGAAAAAACTTGTCAGAAAAGTTAGCACCCCTACTTTCAACAAATTAAAAAAAAATAGCCTATAATTTAGGACTAATTAATGACTAATTTGTACCCAAAAAATTAGAATTTGTACCCCACACTTTGACCATAAAATCAATTTGAAAAGTGGGGGTGCCAACTTGAGAAAAAGCTGGCACCCCCACATTCGCCAATCGAAAAAATAATTAACTCACTCAAAAGAATTAATTTAGGAATCATTTGTACCCGATAAGATTTTTTGAAACTTGTGTGTGTTTATTATTTTATTAATAGCAAGATTCAAAACCTGAATGTTTCACAAAATCACAAATCCAGGAGTTGGAACGTCAACTGTACATACGTGTTCCGTCCTCATTAGGACTCTTCAGTACACTATTATTTTAGTGCCTTATTGGTTGCAATTCAATTTTATATCCAGTTAATAGAGCTAATTGTGTATCGAAGTACGTCATTACCTAATTTTTTCAATTTATTTGAATGTATTAAAATCATTTCATTAATTTTACAAACTAACTTTTCAAATCTCCCTATTATTTCAACAAAATTATTGTACACACAGCAAGGAGATCTAGAGCACAAATTGACAAGTAATGGCTTAGTGAGAGTTACAAAAAACATGAATTTAATGAAATTTCAACTACTTCGCGTTTAAATGATGATAAGATTATGCTGCGAAAAGACTACTTCACGCATCCCAAACGATGCCTAAAGTACCTATCCACTTCACATGGTCGTAGAAAAAATCGATATTGTTCTTCTTTCAATAAAGTAAGTTGATATAGCAATCTTTGAAAACAAATGTGTTCCCAATAGTATAATGTGTCGATTCTATTCACACTTTTACGATCTGTAACGCTAATCGTAAGCCCTATAGTATGCATCGGATAAAATCGCAATTCTGATCACCTCAGTAGCTTACAGATTTTTCATAAACTCTTACGGTTCTCGTAAGTTTTTACAGTTGAGTAGAGAGTAGCCATAACTGCTATAGATTTTGACAGTTCAAAATAAATCAGGGTGAAGTGCTTATGTTTATAGGTCTTTTATTAGAAGAAGATAATAAAACGTGAGTGACAGAGATTGGGATGTTATTTCTTCTTACCTGATAATTATTTGACAGATTGATTTAATAAAAGTCTCTAGAAATTATACGCGATTTCTATGAAGAAACCTCAGCGGCACTACAAACCCATTCGACGTCCCAGAAAATAATTTCAAAAAAATGTTAGGCTGGACAAAATCACAGTTTATGAATTAATTAATTCAAACACTTGAACCATTCATACAACAATTTCAGAAGGATCTAATTTCAGTACATCTAAAAGTAGGCACCTAGTTGTCGAACAATAATTTTTATTAAAATTTTTACCGATATCGAATTTATTAATTTTAAGTTCTATCTCTGAATTTGAAAAAATCATTTGTACCTGCATTACTTTCTTGAATTATCAATGTTTTGACAATAGCAATAAGTAATGATGCTTGAAGAAAAAATCTATTAATAATTTCTCACGTCATAATACTTTTCTTCAATATGAGATTTGACGTTTGAACTTTGAAGTATTGAAACAATTGTTCAATGAATAGAATGGAGTTAGCTCAAGATATGTTCACGAGATAATCTTGATATTCGGAATATGTAACAACGTTTCCTATAAATGTAAGAACAGAATCGCCAAATTTGTAAATTTGTAAATTGTTCTCTTACGAACGATCTGTAGCTTATGAATTTATAATTTTACAAATTTATAGGACAGTGAACAGAATCGATCCATTAATCTCCAATCGTTATTGAGATTATATGATGATCTGAGCCACAGGTATTGTGACGGAGCTCAAAACATCCTCCAGGAGAGGGATGTAATTTTGGTTATTATGAGCGCTCCTTCGAAATATATGTTGTTCAAATTCTCTCAAAGACTTAATTTATATTTGCTTATCTATTTGGATGTTCAAATAAAAGGATAACAGCGATCGACAGCGATAATAATACAACAACACAAGAAAGTCGAATTAAAATAATTAAAATCTGTTTCTTTAAAATATAACGCTACTAAGCTATGCTTAGTAACCAATTGGAAACAGTTTTTCTGCCGACTGTCAACAAGTTAAGAGCATTGTTATCCAAATTGATTTATTAAACTATTTAAATGAGTAAAAATCCGTGGGAAATCATGTTAACAGTGAGTATAAACGATTCTATAAATACTTTTCTACATATATCACTCGCCAAATAATGAAATATCAGCAACCTACGTAAAGGTGGAGAGAGTGGCAACAAAACAGAGACAATGGCGACAGCACCGAGCTACTTCTATGAAGTTCAAATAAGAAATGAATAAATGAAAAACTAAATAGTTTCCAAAAGAAATAGAAAGGATTAAAAACACATTGCCTCTTAAATAGTTTTGACGCCAAAAGCCAATCATATGAATAATAAAACCAACTTTACTCCCCAGACTTCTACCGACTTTCAGTCATTTTCATTTGAATGACATCTGCGCAGTGAAAACTGAAATATAAATTTGAGGACTGATATTTGATGTCTGAGGTCTGAAGACTGAAAAGTGATGTCTGAGGTCTGAAGTCCAGAGTCCGAAATTCTTTCAAGACCAAGGTAGGCTTTTAAAGTGCCTCGAATACATATGTCTAGGTCGGTCAAGCACTGAAATACCAGGCAAAGGTAATCCAGGTGGGAATTGCACTAGCTTGTTCACACGGTTGTCTGGCCTTTTTGGGGCTGGTTTACCCTTATGAAAAAGAAAGTAGAGCGCTAAATTTGAATCCGTTTTCCCGCCAGATAAGCCACGGCAGTTCACGACCCAATGTAAGGAGTTCCGTAGAAATCCTCACGATATTCGTCAGGAAACTATCTCGTAGTATGGGTTTTTTCCGGTTTCACGATTAGTAATTCCAAATTTATTTAATTTAGAACCATGATATGTATCGACTCTGCACTAATTTATTAGCTTTACCACGATATTATCTCTTTACTATCCTGATTAACATCCTATCTATACTCCTACGAGTTTTATTTAGGGAGAATATTATATTTCAGTTGCATCGATCAAGAAATCAGCACATGATTTTAAAGCCAGACACTGTAAGTATAGACTTTGCTGAAGAAATATTATACTAGTAGTTCAGGCAAAATAGGAAAAATAAAAGAACTGACCTGCGTATTACCAATTGTACCACAAATGTCAAGGGGAAGATCCCTTGATCAAATTATAGTAGACAAAAGTGGAATCGCCATGCCGCCGGAAGGAGGGGGGGTATCTAATGGTCCGTTTTCAAAGTTTTTTGTTCATAACTCAAAAATGGTCAGCCTTAGCGCAAAATTTTCAAAATAAAAATTGAAACTTGATAAATTTTCTATAGCTTTACTTCAGTATGTTTCCTTGAAAAAATGCATAGTTTTGGAGATATCTGCTCTCAAAAGTACGCAATTTGTGAAAAAACGCAATTCGCCTCATGTTTTTCATCAAATTTTTTCTTATAGCTCTTCGTTTGCTAGTTTCTCAGAAAAACCGTCAAGAAGAAAGTTGTAGAGCATCAAATTTCAGGATGGATTTTAAGTTAATGTCATAAGATTAAGGGTAAGTAGTATGACATATATAGATTACGAAACGCAGAAACAGTTTATCTAAATTTGAAAAAAGGAGATTCGACTTTTTCTAAGGGAGCTTCTTGTTTCTCCTATTTTAATAGATATTGAATTAAAAATATGATTACCACAAATACATTCAAAATTAGCGTACAAGATATTATTCCTAATAATCAAATTAAATAGCATTCTTGACGAAAATAATTGTGTAATAGATAAAATATTTCACTTTTATTTTCGGAAGTGTTGGTATAAAGGGATCTTTGCAGTGCTCTCGTTCTTAAAAAAATTTATTCTAATTCTGAGTTAGTGGATATGTGGTTAATTTACGCGGAACGGTATCCTCAAAGACGCCAGCCTGATCTCAGAATGTTAATCATATCACAGCGACACAACGTCTTCGCGACATAGGGACTTTAAAAACAAATAATAGACGAGATAGCGGTGGTCGCAGACTACCCCACAATATTGTGTGCATGCTGACCCGATAATCAGTAGCAGATAAATATCTCTAATCGTAGGAGAAATATCTCACTCGACTGTTTTGAATATTTAACATATAGGAATAATAACTATCCATTCCATCTTCAGCGTGTTCAAGGATTAATGCCTGTTGATCACCAAGCTAGAATGATATTTTGCCACTGAATTCTGCAACAACATGCTACAAATTTAAATTTTACTTCGCTCATAATATTAAATGACGAAGCAGTTTTCCATAATTTCCACAATCCAGAAGTAGTTTACAACATAGTTTTTCATCGAATGTTTGGGCTGTTATCTTACATACTTCCCCATATGCTAAATGGTGAACAGTATTTGGAACTTTCCCAAAATATTCTGTCAGAATTATTGAAAAATAATCCCTTTCATGTTCGTCAACATGCATGGTTTCAGCAAGATGGTGCTCTCCCTCATTATTCATAAATGTGCGGCAGCATTTGATTAATACGTATGAGAACAGATAGATTGGCCGTGGAGGTCCTGTTCCATGGCCATCAAGATCACCTGAGCTCAATCCCTCAGATTTTTATCTGTGGGGTCATCCTCCTCCGAGATTGTTAAAGAATTGAGGATGCGGATTCAGAACAGTGCAAAAATTATTTAACAAGAAAATCGTATGCACCTGGCATAACGTAATGCATTGTATGTAGCTGTGGGAGGTGATAATTTTGAACAATATTTATGCGTTTTGTGTTTATTCTTGAATTGATTTTCAAAGGATGTGTTATTTTCATATCAATATTGTTACATGAAAACTCAAATTTTAGTATTGTTGTTATTTATAAGTTTAATCCTTGCTGTTTTGTTTTTTTGAACTTCCTTGCACGGCTTGGAAACATAAGTTCAAAATGATTATTCAACATTTTAGTTGAGAGAAGTATAAACAGTTTCATAGGCGTACAAGAAAATCATATGCTGGCCACATCAGATTTTTTTCTTTTATTAAAAATAATCATGCAAAATATGAGTATTATTCTTTGATAGAATTCATTGAACTCTCAAAATAAATTACGTTAGAAATAACAAAGATTTGATTACCCACAAACATTACGTGAATTAATTTCAAGTATTATAATTGAAGTTCGGAATATATTTCTTTGAAAAGGTTGATGTATTTTTCGTTGATATTCAGAGCTTTTAGTGATTCTATGATGTAGTGATGCGTTATGGAGTCAAATGCCTTTGAGAAGTCGACGAATAGTAAATATATTTCGGCGTTGTATTCTTGGGTTTTTTCGATTAATATGTTCACTGTGTGCAGATGATCTATAGTGGAATATGAGCTCCTAAAGCCTGCTTGTTGGACAAATTTTCACATATTGTTGGTATTATTCGTTTCATTATTATTTTTATAAATATTTTATACAGGTTTGATATAAGGCTGATGGGCCTATAGTTCTGAATGTCGTTTTTGTTCCCTTTTTTATGTAGAAGGATAATAGGCAAGAATATCGTTAGACAGAGAGGGAAACAGTTTCAAACTACAAAGAGGCGCTAAACAAGGCGACCCGGCATCACCATATATTTTTAACGCAGTCCTAGAAAATATATTCCGCAAGCTAAATTGGGAAGATAAAGGAATAAATATAAATGGACAAAAACTACACAATCTAAAATTCGCAGATGACTTAATTCTAATTGCTGAATCAGCGTCAGATATTTCAACAATGTTAAAAGAACTAGTAATAGAAATCAAAAAGGTACGTCTCGAAATCAACCTCAGAAAGACAAAAGCTATTACTAACAGCACCAAAATACCAATTCAATTAGAAATGCAAAATATTGAATATGTAAACGAATACATCTACCTAGGACAAATAGTATAATTTGGGAAGAAGAGCGACAAAGAACTGCAAAGAAGATTTACTGCTGCATGGAACAGATTTTGGTCACTGAAACTCGTAATGAAAAGCAATTTAAACCAAAAAATAAAATCGAAAATATTCAACCAATGCATTTTACCAACATTAACTTACGGCTGCCAAACTTGATCCCTAACCAAATCTCAGAATGCAAAAATTCAAGTTATGCAAAGAAAAATGGAAAGAAGCATGTCGGGAATCAAACTAACAGACAGAGTAAGCAATGCAGAACTAAGAACACGATCAAAAACAAAAGATGCTTTGCAATTCGCGAAATGTCAAAAATGGAAATGGGCAGGTCATGTATCCCGCCTGGCGAACAATAGATGGACAAAAATATTAACTGATTGGTCACCAAGGTACTTGAAGAGGAAATCAGGAAGACCGTTAACAAGATGGGAAGACGAGATTAAAACTACAGCAGGTGTTCTTTGGACCAGAACAGCCAAAAATAGAGAGGAATGGAGAAACATGAAGGAGGCCTTAGTCCAACAGTGAACCTAGATCCCCCCCTCACCTTCAAAAACATTTTAGAAATAGTACAAAAATCAAAATCAAATTAAATTATCATTATATTTGTAAATAAATTTGTAATTATTAATCAATTTACAATTCAATTCTATTATGAGTATTAAATTGTACATTTGGAACTCTAATAAAAGGCTATTATTATTATTATTATTATAATTGAAGTTAAATGTTAGTTTCATGAAAACAACCGTCAAGTGTGATTTTTTAGAAAAATTTTTCTTCTTCGTAATCTATACATGTCATACTTCTTATCCTTGAACTTATCACTTTAACCTCAAAACCACCTGTATATATACATATTCTTGAACGAAATTTGATACTCTACAATTCCTTTTCATGGTTTTTCTGTGATATCAACGGCGGAAGAGCTTGAGGGTAAAGTTTGATGAAAAACATGAGGCGAATTGCGTTCTTTCACAAATTGTCTACATTCGAGAACAGATATCTTCGAAACAATGCATTTTTTCAAGAAAACGTATTGAAGTAAATTTATAGAAAATTTATCAAGCTCCAATTTGTATCTTGAGAATTTTGCGCTAAGACTGACCATTTTTGAGGTATGAGCAAAAAACTACGAAAACGAAGTTTAGAGACCTCCCTTCCCCTGGTGGCATGGTTATTCCACTTTTGGCTATTATATTTCGATCAGGAGACCTTCCCCATGACATTACTGGAACAATTGGTAATACACAAGTAGGTTCTTCTATTTTTCCTATTTTGGTCTATATTGCCTGAACTAACGTTGAAACACAGAGACTGGCATTCGTCGTTGGGTGCCCAAGGGTTCCTGTCTAGTGTGATCTAAATCTAATCAAATAAATTCATCACACATTTCACCGTTACAGTATATATACTAAATCGGTGGGTGATGAGCTATGAAGGTTTTGTTTTTTTATATTTTCAGCTGATCCCGTTGACCAATGAGAAAGCTTCATATATTGTGAATATCAGAACTCGATTTGCTGGGAACTCGATAGTTTTGAAGAATGGATGCTGCTTTCTTGATCCACAATTTTAGTTTTTTTTTTTTTTTTTCTGCCATTCTTGTGTTCTTCTGATGTTTCTTCAACCTGACTTCCAGTGGTCTTTTCTACTTTCTTCAACGTATGATGCTCCACATTAACATGGAATTTGATAGGTGCAATTTTGTAGTGTTTTGCAATCCGACACCTCTTTAACATACGGAATGCTGAAGAATTGGCCTTGCTTTTCCTGGAGATCAATGATTCTGCCCTGTCGTTTGTTTAATAGTGTTTTCTATCAGCTTGACGAAGTAGCCGTTCTGAACAAGATTTGTGCGGATGTTGTTGACTTTAGTTGTGAGTGATTCTTATATTTATATAAAGCTTTGTCGTAAAATGGTCTTATGACACCTTTCTTCACTGACGTTGAGTGATTGTTCAAATATTGTCTTGTATGTGTTTGTTTCCTGTAGACTGCAGTTTAGATAGGTCCTTTATTCTTTTTGTTTTGATTTTTTTGTGGGTGTGATGCTGTTCATGTGTCATAGGAATTAATGCCGTCTATTCTCACCGTTAGCTCATAGTATAAATGTGTCGTCTACGTACCTCAGCCTTGGATTGATTTTGTTTTGTGATATTGGCGATCAGTTGTGATAAAACAGAGTCTATTAGTAAACCGTCGTTTCGTGTGAAGAAACGATTTTCAATGCGGAAATATGTGTTATGCATATAACACTAAAAATTTGATTATTTCACTGAATATCAGTGTGATTCTATCCATTTGAGATTTATCTTCTCTTAATTTTGCTCTGATGACCTTCAAAGACTCTGTAAGCGATAGATTGGTCCATAAACTCTCAATATCAAAACTTACTAAAGTTTCATGATCTTGAAGTACTATGGTGTTCATAATACCTACGAATTTTCTTGAATCCCGCACGAATGGATCTGAATTGCCTTGAAGTGTTTGAAGAGTGGATAACAGGAACTTTGAAAGCTGATATACAGCTGAATTGCGCAATTTTTCAGATCGGACTTTGGATTAAGTTACTTTAATTTGATCATGAAACTAAAGCAATACTCAATATTTATGATTTAATTTTGAAAAATTTGGCTGCAAGCAATTTTCTATAATATAAGAATTTATCACAAAAACATTATGTAACTCCTTGCGAAACATATTTGAAAAATAAATATTCCTGCAACAACGATATTTATATTCATTTGTTTAGCATTTGTATCACGTTAACCGTAATATTATAGCCAACTGACGTCAATGACACACCTTCATTATATTTTTGTACTTACATACATATTTTGCTTTTGAGCCGATAATGTTGGAATTATATTTGATAGATTTTTAAATGAAAGAAATTAAGACATTGCTTGAAATGAAAATCCCTAGTTATTTAAATATTTTGCATGGTTTTATATCGCATTTCGAGTGCAATTTTCAATACACAATATATATAGATATACAAAGTATTAATTTCAAGTTGTACACTATTGCAACCTCAAGAACTATAAGAGATGCACAGTTGACTATATTAGCAAACAATTTCTATTTCAAAAGACTTCAAAATGTGGGACTCCACTTTTCTTCATTCTTAATGGCAACGTATATTTTTTATTGTCAGTCAGAAGTGATTTTTTTTTCTAGTTTTAGCAATGTAACATGTTCTTACTGTCAATGAATGATTTTTAAAGTGAAAATACAAAATTAAGTACTTATGTACTATTCTTATTCACATATGTTTACCCAAAGTGCCGAGGAAAACCAATTTCTTTTTTGTAAACAATGTAGAAAATTGTCAGTATTAGTATTTTTTTAACAATTATCATTATATGTACCAATTCGTGAGTATTTTATCCATATGAAATATGAATAGTATTTGAATTCAGTCCAAGATTTTTTTGTTATTATGGGAAAACTGTTTTGTTACAAGCAATAGAACAAAACTGAATATATTGTCTTGTAAGGCTTGACATAAACTTGATTAATTTATTGTTTGTTTTTTGAATCCGACCCTCTCCTCACACTCGCTACTCACCAAAAAAAAACAGTTATTGACAGTGTACCCTTGTATCCACGATTTTTGTTTTTTGTGTTACACAATGCAGGGGCCACACTAATGTCTAATGCCGTTAAGTAAGGCGTTATGTGACAATTGACATATTGTCATTGACAATGTGTTCATTATTGAATAACGCCTTAATTAATGACATTATATGTAAGTGTGACCCCAGCATAAAATTAAAACTATCTAGTCTATATTGAAGAGAACACCTTGGAGATAATACTTTATGCAACGTATTTTTTTAACCAAGTCCTTATTAGTGAATAATTTACTCCAAAGTTGGGTGCTTCTCAAAAAATATTTTCTTCATTTCAGCTATTTGACATGTTTCTTTACTAACATATTTATTGATAATTACGTTATTGTAACCATTTATTTTGTCTGAATAAAAAATTCGGAATAGTTCAATGTTGTAGGTATCTCCTTTTGTTTAATGGTACTGTTAAAGTCTGTATATAAGAAAATAAAATGCAGTCATTTTATTGTTAAAAGAAGAACTCTCGTGTGCCTATGTAATTAAATTTCCTACAGATATCAAATTCAATTTTAATTCCGTTTCTGATAATTGAAAAATCTAAAGAAGGTAGCATATTATTTTGTTCTAACTCACTAGTAATTGAATTGAGGGATTTATGTGATTCAATTATCTCTAAAAACTAGTCTATTTTGAATTTATCAAGTATGACTGCAATCATACCGTCCACGCAGCTATGCCATAATTTTTGAAAATTAGAAGTATTGTTTCTCAAATTTGATCTAAATTATACATGAACATAACAGCAAGAGTCGTTAATCTTATCTATTAATTCATAAGATTTTTGTATGATTGTCCCTATACCTGAATTTAAGTCTGTGAACTTTTTTACAAGCCATTTACTCAGATTAGTATTATTATTGTTGAGAATTGTTCTGTGTATTTTTGGCAAACAATATAATCTGGCTGAATTCGAATTATTTATTTTTAATTTATTCTTTAAATTTTCGTCCATCAAGTTTTTGGAAATTTGTTTACATAATGAATTATGATATGCTGTCAAGAGAGATGTGGGTATTTTTTCTATGGATCTTCCTTTAATAATCTAGTCGAGAAATGAGTTTTCTGAGAAATATAGTTCTAATGGATCCAGAAAATATGAGCAATAGCCCATTCGATTCGGAATAACATTCAAAAGAAGACATTCTCAGGTTATTTTTTGCCAATAAAAATTGCAACTGTTATTAACCAAAAATAAAAACAAAAAAAAGTTGCTATAAGCGATAGTGGAAATAAAACAGAAGATTCTTGAGGAAGGAAAAATTTACAAAAAAGTCTTATCTCTCAGAGCTCTATCTCTATTATTTATAATTTTAATTAAATGTTGAAAATGTGGTTTCGAGCGGTCGTTACAGCACAAGCGCACCGGCTGTTGAGAGAGTACAGCACATATATATATTTTTTTTTTTTTTTAATTTAAGATAACTATTTAAAATTCGAATAAATCATTACGTTATTACCTTGACACTTGAAAAAGTAAAGCTTCGTTAGAAAAAAAATTAAAATAATTCTTTTCAAAGTAAGATTATTGACAACTAACTAATTGAGTTGACAATTAGTTATAAAAAATTTTCGATTTTCATTATATTTTTTGTAATCCGTGTACTCTATTCCTGGATTGAATCCTAATTCGAAAGCTCTCAATACCAAACCATGAAAACAATTATTCATTAATTTTCGGTAAAATTGATAAATATCAATTCCCTGCGGAGAGGAGAAAAATAATAATTGGATCATCGCAGTTGGTATTTTTTAATTTTATTGTTATTGTTAGCTCATGTTAATTCCCATTTGAACTTTGATCGTCTTGGGGCACGGGTTAATGTTAATATTTTTCGATTAAACTTGACCGATTTTTTTTAAATTATAGTTCTTTGGTCATTTACTAAATAATAAATTTAAAAATTGAAGTAGGTAAGTACCTACATTACAATGTCGAAACTATTTTACAATCAAAAATTTGCTATCATAATCAAAATAACATAAATAAGATAACTTATCAGAATAAATATTTGTCTAAAATATTATATTCTCATATGCCACGAGAAATCGATATATCTATTCATAAATATTATATAGATAGGCTATTATAATAACGATTGTTCTTAACCGGAGTTGATAATTAGGTGTATCTCCTATTATACCAAAATTGTGACGTGAGAAACAGCACATCTTCTTACAAGAAAGATGCAAATTTAAACTATGATTCTAATAAAAAATATGAGACACTTACAACATACCTACAGAATGATGAATGGGTCTGTGAATTATACTAGCATTAAAAAATAAATTCTGCTTCCGCGATTATCTTATTAATTAGAATACAGGTTGAGGAACAACAAATTTTGAATCTAAATCAAAGATATATTTTTATTATAAATGCCTCATGCTGGCGATATAGTACAATAGATTGGATATGGGCATAAGATGAAGATACATATTCATAAAATTGTAATAAAGTAATAATTTTTATTCAAATCATTATAGTAATATGGCAATTCCTAACCTTTTGGAGGTTGGGAAGTATGTAATTTTTAACTGCAATGACTAGCTCACGGGTCGGAAGCGATACTTCCATCTCTTGGGTAGGAAATGTTCATGCAGGGTTGCCTAGCATCAGTCATAAATCTTTTGTTGGAGTAAAATAATTCGTGCTGTCAAAAATACCGATTATGTAATTTAATGATCCAAATAAAACAATTAATATTGAAATGAAGCGGATTTATGTTGCAATTCTGTGTAAATCTATGTCTTATGAATTCATAAATTTGTAAATTATGAACAAAATCGCTATGAACTCACATCCGTAGCACTTTCGTTCGATTCGGGGCAAGTATATAGCTCCATTTCACTGTTATAACTTATTGATATCTGCACTTATAACAATTTCAGTGGATACACGTATAAATAACTTGATTCATAAATCATAAATCCTGCAAATGTCAAATTAAATTTTTCAAAACATTCTTGTTTTCATAGACTACTACATTAATTTACTTTGTTGAAAAAAGGTCGAAATTTGATCAATTATTTCTCGGAGAATTAGAGATGAATGTGAATAAAATAGTATACATACTTCGGTGAGGATTTCATATCAGCCTCGAGCTATATCTGATCCTCGAGGCTTCGCCTCTCGGTCATATAATAAGCTCTCGGCTGTAATGAAACACTTCCCACCTCAGATGTAATATACTATTATTTACGTCGATGATATAGTAACCACATTATTCTGGATATTATCCACCAAGTGTGGAGAGCCAATAAGACATCAGTATTTTATCACGTTGTCATGGAAATGAGCAAATTAATGGATGACAATTTGAATAACTCTGACTATTCCATTCATAGTATTTACAACAAGGTCAACAATGCTGAATCGCCATAGAAACGGTGCATATCAGTGAGTATTCGGACGTATAGAAATACCATCAGGTATTACACTAGTGGTCTAAGTGAGTATTTTATTCAAAGATGTGGATGCCTCCAATTTGTAATCTCGTGCTTTCTTCGCATATTTTTCTAAATATCTTCATCAATTTCATCTTCTGATTAATCACCAAACCTTTTTGAACCAGTTTCCATATCAGAACGCAATTTATTTCTCTATTAATTGTGGAAGAAAATGCAAGAAATTCTAATTTTTCAATTTGACAGAAGTTTGTTTACTCGTTCCTATGAAAATTACGTGACTTGTTACTTGATTCGTAGAAAACTAATTTGAAAAAATGGTTTGACTCCTGGAATAGTCCTCCATATACCATTGGTAGTTTAAGTATTATAGACTATTTTTGTGGTGCTATCACTCATGTTTATTGTGCTTGTGAATACCATTCGTGCTGCATACTCGTGGTATTCAAACGCAAGCACAATAAACATTCGTGATAGCACCACAAAAATAATCGATAATACTTCAACTACTTATGATAAAATAAATGATTATTTTCACCATGCAAATTTCGACCAATAGAATTGCATCATTCGACGTCACGTGGTACAACCTACACGGTTTTCAAGAAGAAATTTTTTGAAAATTTTGTCTGTTGGTTATATATACAAAACAAAGAACGTTCAGCTGCGTTGATTCAGCATCTGTTAAACTGACAGACAGATTGAATGTAAAAATGAGCAGATTCGGAGTCAAGTCTCTGGAATCTATTGATGAATTTGGATGGGAAAAATAATCCCCCGAATACCACTCGAACTCTGAAATTAATCTCATATTTCTCTCAAGGTTCCCTGCAAACAAATGGACTTGTCAAGTTTTCCAGAAAAAACACTCGCGCTCGTGATTTTTTAACCTGGAAAACTTGACACGTTCATTTGTTTGCAACGAACCTATCGAGAAATATCCGATAATTTCGAAGCTCTTGTGGTATTATATATGAATATTCCACTCATGTTCTCCCATAAGACAAGTGAAATTATCAAGAAATTACAGCGGAAATTCAGCGATGTCCGAGCAACGAGTAAAATTTCCATTAACAATCTATTTTGACAACAAAAACAACAAATTTTTATTTTGTTTGTATTGTAAATTAGAACTTTCAAAGTCAATTGCAACTTCAATTTTTTCTAAGTAACTGTCAAAAGTCGTCAAAATGAATCGGCTTGGAGCAATTGAAAACACAATCGACTAAAATATAATGAATAATACAATGCAGTAAAATCCTAAAACACTATTTGTTGTTTATTGTATTTTTGTCATTTTAATAAATTTGGATCTTATTTTAAGGCATTCGAGAAATATTCCCCCTGAATACCATCTATGCTCAAAAATTAACCACATAATTTTAATTCAAGCTTGTTGTACAAATTTTACTCGTGAAATTATTAACAACAAGCTTTCATGAAAATTATCGGTAATTTTTGGGCACTCGTGGTAATACCCCTGATAATTTGCCCTAGTACAAAATTACTCTGATGATTCCACTCCAATATGAAGTAAGCATATATAAAAAACAATTTTATCGTTTTGACAGCGGATAAAAAGGAAGGTAACTTTTTGCAAGTAATAAAACGTTATTTACCTTTCTCCTAGCAACCAAATCAAAACACTCACTATATTTTTGTCATTTGCATAATTTGTCTATACTTAAACTGCAAAAAAAAACAGAATTTGGAATATTTCCGAAGAAAATATAAAAGAAAATATTAAGTAAAGTGTGTCTATATATACAAAAAACAATAAATCATGTACCTGGAGACAATTCATCGTATTTTGTGGAAACCAGAATTATGTATTAGAAAGAGATACAACGGTATGTCAAATTTCAAATATTTTGCTAGATTGGACTTGAAGTATGCAAGGAATTGAAGGAGAAAATTATAAAGAATACGTAATGGAATATGTCAAATGAAACGATGTAGGTATGATCATTTTACTCTCAATAATTGCACATTTAAATAAACGTTTTCATAAATAAAATGTCGATAAATTATCTCGCCGAATTACACTCTAGCATTTTATTTCAGTTTGACAACTCAACCTTGTAACCTGACAGCAATTTGACTCGAAAACTGTTAAAAAATAAAATCACTCCACCTACGGTGTCGTGATTTTATTAGAACAGTTTTCTTGTCATATTGCTAGGTAACAAGGTTTCGTGAAAACAGAAATTTATCCAGCAAAATAAAAAGCTCTTGTGTAATTACTGTTGATAATTTGTTTGTTTTCTATGACAGCTATAGTTTTTTTTTATTATCCTAGCAACTGAAATCGCAAAATTAAATATCAAAAAAGATTTATTCTTGATTTATTTCGTTGGGCAATATTATTACCAAATATCTCTCGTGCAATTGAATATTCCCTGATAATTTTTTCTCACAGTTCACTCATGCATTTGTTGTCATTAGGAATACGCACTCGTCTGCAACTCGAGCATAATTCCATTGCAACAAAAGCATTCGTGAGCTCGAAAAAATTATCGGTGATATCCAATGCACTTGTGATATCATAAGTGAATATTTGAGTGAAATAATGGAACATTTTCCTCGCCATATATGTACATTTTAAATTTGATTTCGCCTTACAGTATATCCAAGAATTTTCACTTTTCCAATGATTAATTTACATTAATTAGTACTTTTCGCTTTGCACTTTGATTAAAAGATAACACTTAAAGTACAAAACGACGCCATTTTACATATAACAGTATAATAATTATTGTGGTTGTCAAACTCCAACTTGTATTTTAAGAGACTCTTCTTGTGTTTCTTGATGATCCGACTATATCTCCATGTATTTGGTTTTATCCTCGTTTATTTTTAATCCCATTTCTTCCGCCGTTTGGACTAAACGTTTGAATACCTTCTTTAGTTCTGTTTTTGTTCTAGTTATTAACGTTATGTCGTCTGCAAACGCTAGACATTGGTGTTATAGTTGACAAATGGTTCCTTATAACCCACTCTAGCGCCAAGTTGAACAGGACGGGTGATACTGGGTCTCCTTGCCTCAGTCCTCTGTTTACATCGAAGCTCTCTGATGTTTCTTCATCCACCAGGATTCTGCATTTTGTCTCTTCATGGGTCATCTTAATTAATCTTATGAATTTTTTGGCCATTCCTAGTTCTGCGAGTGCTTCATACAGTTTATGTTTATTTATTGTGTCATATGCTTGTTTGAAATCTATAAACAACATTTGCAGACTTAGATTGTGTTAATAACTATTCGTTATAGTTTGTTTCAGTGCAAATATTTGATCCGTAGTTGATATATTCGGTCTGAAACCAGCTTGATATTCTCCTAGGATATTGTCCGCTTGTTTTGTATTCTATTTTTTAGACATCCCGCTAAAATTATGTACGCCACGTCTAATAGTACTATACCTCTGTAATTCTCGCATTTCAGTCTGACTCCCTTTTTATAAATTGGGCATATTAGTGCTTCCTTCCATCTCACATGCATACGTTCAGTCCGCCATATATCTTCTATTATTTCCATAATATACTGGATTACTTCGTCTTCTGCATTTTTGTATATCTCTGATGTTATTTAGTTTATTCCCGGGCTCTTATTATTTTTCAACTTGTTCAGTATTTCTCGAATTTCATTTATGTCTGGTGGGTTTTGCTCTATACTATTCCCTTCTTGTTGGATTGTTTCGGTTTCGTTTGTAGTTTCCAAAGTCAGATTCCCCTCATTCAGCACTTCCTTGAAATATTCTTCCCATACATGTAGTTTGTCCTTTGCTGTCACTAGTTCTCCCTCTTTATTTTTACAGTATACTAGTGGCGGTTGATACTCTGTTCTTCGTTTCTTGGCCTCTTGATAAAAGTTTCTCAACTCCTTATTTTTAAAATCTTCTTCTAATATCAGTTTTTCTTCCATCATTTGCCATTTCTTTTGTCTACACAATTGTTTCGTTCGTCTTTTATGCATGTTGTATTTCAATTTATTTTCATTTGAGTTATTTTGTAGTAGGTTTCTTTTAGCCATATCCCTCTTCCTAATTGCACTTTTGCATTCTTCGTCGAACCATTCCTTATTTTTGTGCCTCACATTTTTGCGCAGCATCTGTTCTGAGACTTTAAGTATTGCTCCTTCCAATTTATTCCATTTCATATCTACCCTTTCCTCGGAAACTTGCTCTGCCAGCTCTAGCTCCTTCGACAGTAGACTTTGACATTGCTCTCTGCTTTTCTCATTAGTTAGTGGCGAGATGTCATATCGTCTCAAACGGTTGTGTTTATCCTGTGTTACTTTTGACAACTCCGGTTTATTACTATTTTTATAAGAAAATGATCTGTGTCTAATACTGCACCTTTTTTGCTTGTGATATTTTTAATTTGTTTCGCATGCTTACTCTCTATTAACACATGGTCTATTTGATTACATGTACGCCCATTAGGAGATATCCATGTTCCTTTATATATATCTTTCCTTTCAAAATGTGTGCTCATGACTTTCATATTGTTGGTTACTGCAAAATAAATCAACTTTTGTCCGTTCTCATTTGTTTCATCATGTTTGCTATGTGCACCTATTGTAGTCTTGTACTTTTCCTCTTTGCCTAGTTTTGCATTGAGATCTCCAATAACTATTTTTAAGTCATATTTTGGTATCGAATTTATTATTCTCTCAAGCTCTTCATAAAATTTGTTGGTGCATGTACATTTATAATACTGATTTTTCGGTACACTCCTCTTAGTCGTATTGTACATATTCGTTCGGACACTGGCTCGAATTTTATAACTTTCTGCTTCAATTCTTTTTTTATCATAAAACCTGTGCCAAAATATTTGGTGTCGTTTCCACTACCGAAAAATATATAATTATCTACTGCTATTATGTCGTTTGATTTTTGCTTTGTTTCTTGAAGTGCCAGTATGTCAATCTTATATTGTGTTAAGCACATTGATAGATTTTTGAGTGTTCCCGATTCATTTTTTCCTCTTACATTCCATGTTCCTAATATTAGCGTTTCATTTTTATGTTTCTTAAATAATTCTGAAATTCTTTTATCCTTGATCATTGCTGGGTATTTTTCTATTACATCCGTTTCTTTGTTGTCATGTCTCAATTTTTTGCTCTTTCAATTGGCCTGCTTTCGCTGTTCTATATCCAGCATTGCCCTTCGATGTATATTTTCTTATAGCCTACTTTAGCAGTTTTTCCTTCCTTTCTCTCTTTTCCAGTTCTTTCCCTAAGAATTTTTTGAATTGCTATTTCCTCTTCAGCCAGATCATTGTCTATGTATATCATGCTGCCTTTAAGTATGTTTTTATTCTTCATAATCAGTTATTTCTCCTTCCAACTGCTTAATTTTGCTACTGTCATGAAATTGTTTGTTGCTCCTACATTCCCTCCTATCTTTACTTGTACTCCGACTAACTCCTTGCAGAACTTTTCTATTTCTTGTTTATTACTATTAAAGTCTTTCCCTTTTATGACACTATTATTTTTCTTCTGCTGTTTTTCTCCTCTATCTACCTTCTTCTATCTATGGATAGCAATTGATAAGTATATGACATTGAATCTGTCAAAATTATTTCTGTTGAATTTCACAATATGTTGCTCAATGTGCGTATGTATAGAGTGTTCAATAATGACTGTCTGTCACGTGACTGGCAAAAGTTCGCATTATGATCAAAACTATCTTCATGGAATAAAGTTAGTATGAATTTATTTATTTCGATAACTACGTTACCGACATTTCAAGAACACAGTGGCGTATATTTTGCATATTTTATGACGGCTTTGTCCATAATCTGATTCAAAAAACAAGAAAGTAAGTAAATAGCTGTATATAACTAAAAATTATGTTGGAACCAATGACATTCCAATATTCCAAATCGTTCTGTATGCCGTTTAGAATCATTTCGACGAATCAGAAGCTGTTAGTTTGGTTACTACCATAGTTACTTCCTAACATTTCAGGTATTCATTTCTGGTTTTGCGTTTGACATTTCATAATTTTTTTTAAGTTTCTTCAAGAATATTAAGTTTCCCAAACCTTGATAGAGATAATATAGTCTACAACGTGTTTGGAATGGCGTGTTCCACACTCGCGAACCGTAATCCTCGCCTTCTTGTTCAGAATATAGGCCATTTCAATACTTGCTGTAGAATATACTATTTCAGAGGAACTGTCATCTGTCACTTGAAGTTCACTATCTCAAGCAGGCGGCAAAGAAAAAATCAGAACAAGGCGGCACGGACAATTATTTTTGATCACTCTGTTTAATGGAGGATATTTCTCAAAAGGATGAATGTTATAATTATTCAGCTAAAAAATTACTATTATACACTAATCAAATACTATTAATGTTTCATCAAGACAAGATCTCTTGTCTTGAAGATCATTTCTTGTCTCGTATGTTGATTTTCAAGACAAGAAAGTAAATTTTTATCTTGCTCATTTCCTGACAACGTTTTTCCTTGTCTTGTTTCAAGAATTCCTGATATCTCTTGACATTTTAGGGGAGTCCCTTTTCACTATTGCTTTATCCAATCCAAACGCTCAAAGTTGAGCGTTGACACCTATCCTTTCTCCTCTCTTTTAGTTATGTTATGGTACAATTCTAGCGACATTGTTAAAGATTGTCACCAATAAAAATAAATAAAAAGTCGGTAATTTTCATGTTTTAATCAATATTTGCAATTATTATGTTATTACTTACTTGTGCAAAGTACAAGAAAGTATTGTGAAACCGAAAAAATTCACATTTCGAGGTTTTGGGGATATATCCGTTTTAAGCATCCGTGAATCCATTTTGACTATTTTTGGCTTGATGTCGGTACGTATTTACGTACGTATGTATGTATAATTTTGAAAATATACAAATCGATAAAAAATATTATTTCAAATGAATTCATAGAGAATATAGATAAAAAACAATAAATGAAAAATAACTGTTACTTAATTCACAAAAGAATAATTTATTTTCATTCACATGTTCATAAATTTATTTTAGCCTTACCCTTCGACCCTTGCAAATTTATTCTAATCTAATCGAATTTTCTTAGACATATTATGTTATAGAGATCATGAACTTTCAAATTTTCTAATTACTTACATTACAATATTAATTAATATGAGTCTTAAGGTAAATGTTATAAACAAAAAGAAAATAAACCCCTAACCTTAAATAAAATTTGTAAAATCTATATACGTATTTCGAGAACTAAGTTCTCATCATCAGTAGAAAGGCGAATCACATCAACAGCAGGCTGCAGTTTTCCTCTAGAGATATGCTCTCCACCGAATAGGCTGAGGATTGCCACAGGAGATATTGTCTCCACCAGAGGTGATGTGAAACACCATCACATAAAATATAAAATAACTAAAATTGATCCTTGAATGATTTGGCACGAAATTTACTCCAAACATTTTTCAAAATTTTTAGCGGTTCATTCGTTTTTCTTAAAATCTGAATTATTATAAAATTCGTTATATTTTTCTGAAGCAAAGAAATAATGAGAATTATAATTTGCAATTAAATAATTATTATTCATATTTGAACATCATATGCAAACGTTCGTCAATTGTTTCAAAAAAAAAAAAGTAATTTGGTTACATCATATATGGTATCAAATTGAAGCTCCTGCGGGTATAGGTTTAATAGAAGTGTCAAAAAGAGTATTTAACCGATCATGAGTTTTTTTTTTTACAAGTTATTTAAATGATGTCTAATTGGTATCAATTTAAAGTTCTAAGTTAAGCATAGTAGAATTATAAAATAAATAATCAGGTATTGATTACCAAATACGCAAATTTGAAACTTCTCTGGATCAGATTGGTAGAAATTGAAATAAAAAAATCATCGAATAATTTGAATTTGAATACCGGTTATGAACTTAATCGATCATGGCTACCAATCATTAGTTCATAATTACAAGTTATTTTTATCTAGGAATCTACTTGCAAGAGTTACTTCATCACCACCTCCTGAAGATCTGTGGATGGTTCAGTTATGCGCCAAACCAAAAAAAGTAGAGCCAGATTGACCTAGAACCACAAGGAGTTGACAATTTCCCTATTTAGACATTTATTATTATCTCCTGAAGACCTGTGCATATTGAATCATCAATCATAGGCAGAGCTCTACGATCCTAGGAGTTAATATATTTTAAACTATTTGTACTTTTATTTTTTTTTTGTCGTGACAATATTGTTTATTTATTTTCATATTTCTTAACACTTGAAAAAGGCAGCACTTTGCTGTCGAAACGTTGTGTTTCTAATTAATGTACAGAACTTATATCCCAATAAAACATATTTATTTGAAGACAGTTATTTTCTTCAACCTCAATACTGAATTTAATGTTCCTATGTTGCATTAATACAGAACTGATATACCCAATAAAGCATATCAATAAATACTTGAATTTTGAATTTATTCTTCTTCCTTTATTGCAACGCTGCCAAATATAATTTATCTACATTACTAATTGGCATGTTTTTCACTTGTTGAAGCGTTTGACTCAGATCCCAAATGTCACTTTTTGAAAAAATAAGCACCTTGAATCAGCGAAATCTTTCTATGAATGACGCATTTTTTTCTTATTCACAATCATGCAGGGGCCACACTTATGTCTAATGTCATTAATAACGGCATTATGTGACAATTGATATATTGTCATTGACAATGTGTTTATTATTAAACAGCGCCTCAATTAATGGCATTAGGCGTAGATGTGGCCCCAGCATCATAGTAACAAGGCAATTCCTACTCTCTAAGAGGTTGGGCAATATGTAATTCCTAGCTGCAATAACAATTCCACGGATGGGAAGTGACATATTTGTTTCTTTATTATTTTTATTCACAATCGTTATAGTAATATGGCAATTTCTGATCTTTCAAAGGTTTGGAAGTTTGTAATTTTCAACTGCAATGACTATCTCACGGGTCGGGAACAACACTTCCATCTCTTGGGTGTTTATGCAGGTTGCCTAGCATCAGTCACAAATCTTTGTTGGAGTGAAATAATCCGTGTTGTCAAAAATATCAATCATACCTAATGATTCAAATGAAACAATTAATATTGAAAAGAAATTGATTTATATTGCATTTCTGTGTGAATCTATAAGTTTCATAGATTCATAAATCTGTAAATTATGAACAAAATTGTAGTGAACTTGTCATTCTTATGATTGAATTGACATTAACCAATAGTAGTGAATGCGTTTTTATTATTTTCTTATGGTTTTATAAATCTGTAAGACTTGACTTATGGATTAGCATAGAATTGCAGCACTAATTATAAATTGATAATTTTAATGTGAAATTCTCAAAAATCAACTCTTACTTTTCTGAAAAAAAAAAATCTTCAACTTCCGAAGCACCTTCTTTCAATTCGGAGCGAATATATTGCTGTATTTCATCATGATAACGTATTGTTATCTGCGCTACTAACAATTTAAATGGGTGCAAAAATAAATAAGTAGCTTGATTCATAAATCCAGCAAATGTCAAATTAATTAATTTTTTCAAAACATTTTTGTTTTCATAGACTACTACCATCAATTTACTTTGTTGAAAAGGGAACAAAATTTAATCAACTATTTTTTCAATAATTCACGACTATTGTGAATAAAATAGTATACATACTTCGGTAAAAATTTCATCTCAACCTTGCGCTTTATCGAATTCTCGAAGCTTCACCTCTTTATCATATAATAAGCCCTCAGATGTAATATACTAATGCAGAGTTGCCTAACATCAGTCATAAATCTTTGTTAAAATAAAATATTCCATGGTGTAAAAAATATAGGACATATAATAATGACGAAATAATGATTACAATGAAACAACAATTAAACTATCAATATTGAGAAGAAGCAATTTCATCAATTAATATGATATTCTGATGTACCGACCCACTGGATATTTTTTTAAAAACCCAACCCATTTCTGGGTATTTTCAAAATAAAAACCTATTGCATTGTTCATGTAATACAAGTTAAAAATAATTACAAGAAACACTAGCTCATTACATTTCTAATCACAATATAATGTAATACGATTTTTATTAAACTTTTTATGCGTATACTCTTCTAGCGAACTTAACCAGCTCATCATGCTGCTTGTGCTATGATTTCTGGATGAAGATTCGTTCAGTTTGTTTTTGAGTTTCAAACATAATGTGATCTTGCCGAGAGCAGAACATTTTTTGAGAAATTCTTCAATCAACTCTTTAACATACCTAAATTTTTATAGTAACTGTGTTTTTTCACGGGTTTTTTTACATGAGTTTCTGACTAAAAGACCCACTTGGTTTTTTCATGACAACCCTGCTTTTTCCACAATAACATAAATTTTCGCGTCAATTACCGTCAATTACATTATTAGAAATTATTTCTTACTTTCAAGTTCGGTTTTTCATGAAAGCATGTTTTTTAGTTTTTTTAAACTATAATTTATTTTTTCTTTAATCAGTGTCTAATCCACAATCTTCTTTCTTTCATTTTCATATTATTATCGTTATTTTCTAGATGAACAAGTATCATAAGTATTACAGTAAATGATGCGCGCAGTTTTTTTATTTTATTTATTTCCCTTTATCATTCTTAAAATAATGATACAATAACACAATGATGAGTTGATGTGATCTTATATTATTCAGAAAAAAATTACACTAACCACATAATCCGACAGTTCATTTTTCAGCTGGCACTACCACAATTTTCACAAAAATCACTAGACAACTCTAAAAATCTGAAGAAAAAATGAAACTTGTTCTATTGCAGCTTACTCAGAGTGCTTGAAATTGACGAAAAAATTGTCAAATGTGAAGTTATATTAGAAGCCAACTTCTAGAACTTAAGGAAGAAGTTAAAACTAACGCCAAATTTGATAAATATAAAACAGGCTTCAGACCTCAGGATATAGACTTCAAATATTAAAAAGAAAAAAGAATAGATGTAAACTCAGTGAAAACAATACCTGAATTTCATAACTTGAGTAATACCGACTTAATACTGACCCAAATATTCATAATTAATTACTGAAAAACTCTATGTGAGTCTATGTATATGTTTATAAAGTAGCTGAATTCCAAAATTCGCGATTTTATCCCTAATATGGCCGATTGAATAGAATTATAATAGATAGCTATATTCAACTTGTTATATTTAATAGAGCTTTGCTTTTACAGGTTCTTATATTTCAGAATATGGAACTTATATCCTAACATGAAAAATGATTGGCTTCACCCCTAACAAGGTGAAAACCACCCCTAAAGTTGAAAAATGAACAATCAACGCCTAACGGGGTACTTGGAATAAATTAGTGAAACCTTTATTATTTTTGTTTTTAAAGCCTCAATATAACCGACATAAAAAGGTTAAAATAAAATATGAATTTGTTATACATTATAAGTGTAACAGAAGCCTGTAATCTACATATTCGCGCAAGTGCTTTCATACATGCGATGTCCAACGACTTGAAAAATGTGCATGAATATCAAAAAAGAATAAAAAATTTGATTATTTCTGTATAATCGCAAATATTGTGAGATTTTACTGCTAGACACGTAATATCGAAATTTGTTGAAACGAAGCGCGCTTCTTCTTTTCGTCATATCTCTTCTGTAATAACCGCTAGAAATCATCCAAGAAAATAATTTTCAATGCTCTTTTGATCTTTTTCAAAGTGATCCAAATAGTACAGAATTAGTCAGTTTCTTTTATAATAATCCGAAATGCGTAAATTTTCAAAAAAAATAAACGATTAAACTTAACTTCGAACGCTTATATCTCATAGATTAATGATTTTATCGAAAGAATAAAAGAAACATCATTTTTCTTAGTTCATTGGCCTTAGTTTTTACTCACAGTAACATTAAGCTGATGTGCTTCCCTGCTGAATTGGCTTACTTGTACATCATTTGATATATACACAAATTTATTCAATAAAGTTTTCTGTCACACCAGATAATAATTTTGACATGTAAAGTGTCAAACAAAATCAAAAAATTGACAACAGATTATCATTGCCTACCTTATCATTTTAATTGAACTGATAATTTTATACGGCAAATTCTGAATATCTTATATGGCAAATTCTGAATGTCTGTTATACATATAAACTGCACTTCCGGCTCAGCCGATTGATACAAAAATAGTGGATAACTATTTTGATACTACAAGTTCAAATACTGATTTTCAGTATGCTATCGCAGATCATTTTAGATTTATGCAGAAAATTTTAAAAAAAGTTTCAAGTAAAGTGCACTTCTGGCTTGGCCGATTCATACAAAAATAGCAGTAACCATTTTGATGCAACATAAAGTTCAAATACTGAATTTCAACATCTTACGATTGATCATTTTGATCAAGTTTGAAGTAAATTGCACTTCCAGTTAAGACGATTGGAACGGGAACCATAATGCGAGGTGCACAACTAGACCCTATACCAGTCTTACACACACATACGTACCGACATCAAGCCAAAAATAGTCAAAATGGATTCAGGGACGCTCAAAATGGATATTTCCTTTAAAATCTCGATAGATAAATTTTGTCGGTTTCATAATACTTCATTGTACTTAGTACAAGTAAAAACTCATTAAAAACGATTTTTTACTTCAAATTCTGTATATTTATTTGAAGAATTTAAAGTCAAAAGTCGTTTTTATTAAATAGAATTCTAAAAAATGTATAGATTATTAAAAACTCATTGTTCCAAAAATTTACATAACACATTTAAATGTGAGATCTTTGATTGAGCTTCAACAAATTTGTGTAACATGGATTATTTCCCTTATTCCATTAACTATTTTATTTTTATAGCAAAAATTTCCAAAATATGATCCTTTTTGTGAGTAATTTATTTGAAACTTTTGAAGAATCAAAATTTTTTGCTTAAAAATCAACATCCTTTCCCCCCTATAACTTGACGGATATCTAGGCAGAAATAGTGTTGAAGAAAGTTTTTTGGAGTAAAATTGGACGATCTTCTGGTTCCAATGAATATTTGTTTTTTTTTTTGAGGCCCCTGAATTGGAGTGTAACTACTACAAAAATCTGACATGAACATCACGTGATTTACTTGTACATCATTGGATATATATATATATATATATATATATATATATATATATATATATATATATATATATATATATATATATATATATATATATATATATATATATATATATATATATATATATATATATATATATATATATAACCAAGTCGGTTGCTATGGGAACGATATGTCATCATTCTTATGCTATAACATTCCTAAATACTGATTTCCAAGATTCTACGACTAACAGATCAGAATTTACGCGCAAAATTAAAAAATAAATTTCAACCGAAGAGCACTTCTGGTTCAATCTATTTCTATAAGAATAGTAGGCAATCATTTGGATGCTAGAGTAGACTGAAATACCAAATTTCTATACTCTTCGATCGATCGTTTCGAATTTATGCGAAAAATTCCAAGAAACTATCAAGTAAAGTGCACTTTTGGCTCAATCGATCTCAATGAAAATGGGATATGAGCATTCAGATGGTACTATCGTCTTTAATACTGAATTCTAACATTCTACGTTCGATTGTTTTGTATTTAAACGAAAATTTCAAAAAAAAATCAAGTAAAGTGAAGTTTCGGTACGGGCGATTGCAACCATAATGCGAGGTGCAAATCAACACTCTATACCAGTCTTAAATACAAAATTTCAGCATAATACGTTCGATGGTTTTTGAGATTTGCGAGTTACTTACGCACGCACGTACGTGCACACATACGTACGCACATATGTACCGACATCAAGCCGAAAATAGTCAAAATGGATTCAGGAATGCTCAAAACGGATATTTCCATCAAAATCTGGATATGTGAATTTTGTCGGTTTAACAATACTTGTTATTTTGTACAAGTTAGTGAAAAAGCACGCTTTTATTTTGTATTTGAGCCATTTGGATAAAGTATCCAAGAATACCTCAATTTAAAACTTAGTTGGAAGCAAGATCCTCAAGTGACTGCCCGCCGCTGTCCGCGTATTTGCTGGAAAAAATATCATGTATTCTACAGCTATCTAAAGATGGTGACTGGTGTATAGTATTTTTTTTTTGATGATTGCATCGACGGATCTAGTCATAGCAGCGATTTTTGCGAAGGGTTTTGCATATTATAATTTACATATAATACAATATAATATTATATTTATCTACTTCGAGCGGTCTCCACTCAAAAGATTATTTTATAGATTTTTTTTTATGTCGAATAAATGAAAAATCTAAAATGGTTAACGTTATTCACATTTTTTACGACTTTAAAAAAGGAGTAGATTCTGTAGGTATTAGACACAGAGACTAGACACTAGACACCTATGTATTTTTGTTAGCTGATTTCCCGGAAACGGCTAAACCGATCTGGATAGTTCAAACCGGTGCAGTCTAGTTGGGCATTCGGTAAAGGGTCCTTTAATCTGAGTACTCCAATTGGGCATTTTAATCCCTTACAATGCAGATATCGGATTCACCTGTATCAAGTACCTGTCCGCCTTCATGACTCTATGATTATAATATTTGCAAAATATTCATACATTTTACATTTTCCATGATATTTAGTTTTAACTTCGCCTACTTCTAATACTATGTATTGATTGGTCATTTTCCTAATTGTATGTATCACTTCAAGACTTATAAAGTTCTTGAAAAAATTGCATTCAAGCTTTGCTTTCATCAACAAATAGAAGTGAAGAAAATATTATATTTGTGTTTCATCAGTTATTTAATATCCAGTGATCATGGAAATAAATCGCATATTTAGTAAAAAGGAAAAGGAGTTGCTAATCATTAACAATTTTAAATTTTGCATATCTTCGACAACAAACGACAGAATAAGACGGCGTTGTACAAATAAAAATTATCGACGAACTGCTAAAGTATATGCAAATCGCGAGTTTAATAGTTATTTGTGTATCAAGGCCGTAAAGATTATCTTTTTTGGTCGAATCTGTTGTTTGCGGCCGAAGCGTAGCTGAGGCTGCAATTCAGGTGAGACCAAAAAAGAACTGTAGGCCGAGGTGCACACAACGTTTTTTAGGCGATCATTACGAAATAATTCAGAATCACATCATTTTATCTATTTATTTCTAAAACATTGCAATTGTAAATCTTAGTTGCAGTTGAAATTGTTTTATTTTATTGTCTTCTATCAAGTTGACATTTAACAAAAAATGCGTATTTATTTTTTGAATTGCAAGAACTACAGAGGTTGACGGAAGAATATATGTACTATTTAAGCGAAAGCTGTTTCTTAAAGAGTTCATCAAGCTGCCCATCTAGGTAAATATAAAGTGTTTATGAAATATTTTTTGACAGATCAGTCCCAAAAAGTAAAATTTGACAGATCAGTCCCGAAAAGTGAAACTTCACGGACGCAAAAGAAGCCATAAAAACACATTTTTTGTCATGATCGCCTAAAAAATAATAAACAGAGATTTAGCTCATAATCACGAAGAAGAATTAAACATTGAATTAAGTAATATTGTCAAAAGAAAAGCAGTCTCCGACCTTACCGAACAACCATGCAAGCTGATTCGTTTGGAGTTTTAAAAAAATTTATAGTATCATAACTTTTTTAGAATCTCGTATCATAATTGAAATTTGACGGAAATCGGAATACAAATAAAAGCAGCTCAAACTCACTATCTTATCTACAGAAAAATACAGGTAGAAAAATGCCCAACTGGAAGAGTTTATTACGCCTACCCTTTCGGTTGTAAGGGATTATCTCAGGTACAATGCCCAACTCGGATACATCCGTTCAAACTGTATTCTATTAAGCAAGTTCCGAAGATGGTCCCATATTATACGTCAAAAAAGTTAGCACCATCACTTTAAGCAAAATAAAAAAAAAGTAGCATATAATTTAGGACTAATTAAGGACTAATTTGTACCCAAAAAATTAGAATTTGTACATACGCACTTTGGCAATAAAATCAATTTGAAGAGTGGGGGTGCTAACTTGAGCAAAAGCTGGCATCTCCACTTTCGCCAATCGAAAAAAAAGTCAGCTCACTAGAAAGAACTAATTTAGGACTAATTTGTACCCAATAGGATTTTTCGAAAAAAAAAATATTTTTATAACAAATAGTTATTTTTGTATTATGTGTGCGAAGTGATTGTTTTTTTTGTTGCGCGTGAGAATGTCAATTTTAACCGAGACCGTAAGGTCGAGGTAACAAATTCATTCGAAAGCGCAACAAAATACAATTATTTCGCACACGAAATACAAACAATATTTTTTCGCCAAATGTCAAAAAGTAATAGATTAACAATAATTATTGTTTTATTCAGTAAAATGTAAGAAAAAAGTATAGACTATAATTAATTTGCAGTCACCTGGGTATTGTAACCAAAAGTATGCGCAATTGTTGTTTGATAAATAAATAACTGTCAACAACTAATTTTTATATTCAAAAATAAGTAGTTTTGTGTACAAATTCATATTTCTTTTTTGTTAAATACCTGTTTGTTTCTATCCTTGTAGCATTACTAAACTAAATTATATTAGATTAGGTGTGCAAAAATATGTCTCATTTTTTTTTATTACTCATGCGGGATAAGTACTACTTTGCGCACATTTTTCCGGGCGATAAATAGCTCTTTGCTTTTTAAATGCGCCAAGTATAATTTGAGTGCGACAAGTAAACTTGTCGCACGCAAACCATTTACCGCCCGGAAAAACAAACGCAAAATAATACTCATCCCACATTCGTAATAAAAAATAGTATCTGCAACTCGTGCGGTGTTATCTATTGCCCACTTGAACGAATGAGCGCACTCACTTCGTTCGTGCGCCCAACTTCGCTCTCGTGGGCAAACGACAACTTATCGCACTTGTTACACAATATACTATTACTAGTGAAAAAATCACGAACTTTACGTATCCATAACAATACAAAAATATCATTTTTTTTTGACAGTTGGCAAAAAAAGATTTTTTTGCAATTGCGCTACGTGAAATTCCGAACAAGATTTGAAAAATAATTTCAGCACGGGAAAAAAGTTTGTAAAACTCAATCTCAAAGTCAAGACTAATTAGTAATTACAAAATTTTTGCGATAAAAAAATTATTCATGTTGAAAATCAATTATTTTGAAATTGCGCTGCGCGGAATTTCAAGCCATTATAACCAAATAATTTGAGAGTAGGGAAAACTTGAAAAACTTGATTTGTTATAAACAAATTATTCTTATTAAAAATCAAATATTCTCGAATTGCGCGAACCAAAGTGGAAAGCAATTTTAGGCAAACAATTTAAGAATGAAGAAAAGTTGAAAAAACTTGAATTTGAATTAAGGACTAATTTGTATCCACAAAGATTTTGACATAAACAAATTATTTATGTTGATAATCAATTATTTTCGAATTGCGCAGCTCGAAATTTAAAAGCAATTACAAGCAAACAATTTAAGAGTAGAGGAAACTTGTATTACTTCATTTAGAATTAAGGACTAATTTGTTCCCACATAGATTTTGTTATAAACAAATTATTTTTGCTGGAAATCAATTATTTTTTAATAGCGCTGCGCAAAGATGAAAGCAATTTTGAGCAAACAATTCGAGAAGGAAGGAGACTTAAGTAAACTCAAATTTGAATTAAGGACTAATTTGTACCCACAAAGATTTTGTCATGTACAAATTATTTATGTGAAAAATCAATTATTTTCGAAATGAGCTGCGCAAAGATGAGAGCAATTTTAAGCAAACAATTTTAGAAGATAGAAGACTTGGGAAAACTCAAATTTGAATCAAGGACCAATTTGTATCCACAAGGATTTTATCATAAACAAATTATTTATGTTGAAAATCAATCGAATTGCGCTGCGCAAAGTTTGAAAGCAATTATAAGCAAACAATTTAAGAGTAGAGGAAACTTGTATTACTTCATTTAGAATTGAGGACTAATTTGTATCCACACAGATTTTGTTATAAACAAATTATCGCAAATTATTCTTGCTGAAAATCAATTATTCTCGAATTGCGCTGCTCAAAGTTGAAAACAATTTCAGGCAAACAATTTGAGAAGAAAGGAGACTTAAGAAAACTCAAATTTGAATTAAGGACTAATTTGAACTCACAAAGATATTGTAATTAACAAATTATTTATATTGGAAATCAATTATTTTCGAATTGCGCTGCGCAAAGTTGAAAGCAATTTTGAGCTACCAATCTGAGAAGAAAGAAGGCTTGAGAAAACTCAAATATGAATCAAAGATCAATTTGTACCCACATAGATTTCGTTATAAACAAATTATTTCAGCTGGAAATAAATTATTTTCGAATTGCGCTGCGCAAAGTTTAAAAGCAATTATAAGCAAACAATTTAAGAGTAGGGGAAACTTGGAAAACTTCATTTAGAATTAAGGACTAATTTTTACCCACATAGATTTTATTATAAACAAATTATTTTTGCTGGAAATCAATTTTTGACATTGTGAATTGATTTTCAACATGAATAATTTGTTCATGACAAAATCTTTGCAGTCCTTAATTCAAATTCGAGTTTTCTTGAGTCTCCTTTCTCCTCAAATTGTTTGCTTAGAATTGATTTCAACTTTGCGCAGCACAATTCAAGAATAATTGATTTCCCGCAAAAATTATTTGTTTATAACAAAATCTATGTGGGAACAAATTAGTCCTTAATTCTAAATGAAGTTTTACAAGTTTCTTCTTCGTTTCTCCTACTGTTGAATTGTTTGCTTATAATTGCTTTTAAACTTCGCGCTGCGCAATTCGAAAATAATTGATTTTCAGCATAAATAATTTGTTTATGTCAAAATCTCTGTGGGTACAAATTAGTCCTTAATTCATATTCAAGTTTTTTCAACTCTTCTTCATTCTTAAATCGTTAAAATTGCTTTCAACTTTGGTTCACGCAATTCGAGAGTATTTGATTTTTAACAAGAATAATTTGTTTATAACAAAATCTATGTGGGTACAAATGAGTCCTTAATTCCGAATCAAGTTTTTCAAGTTTTCCCTACTCTCAAATTATTTGGTTATAATGGCTTGAAATTCCGCGCAGCGCAATTTCAAAATAATTGATTTTCAACATAAATAATTTTTTTATAGCAAAAATTTTGTAATTACTATTTGAGATTAAGTTTTACAAACTTTTACCCGTCCTGAAATTATTTTTTAAATCTTATTCCGAGTTTCACGTAGCGCAAAATTGCAAAAAAAATCTATTTGTTTTTTTTTTCAAAAATCCTATTGGGTACCAATTAGTCCTAAGTTAGTTCTTTATAGTGAGCTGACTTTTTTTTCGATTGGTAAATGTGGAGGTGCTAGCTTTTGCTCAAGTTAGCAACCCCACTTTTAAAATTGATTTCATGGCCAAAGTGCGTGGGTACAAATTCTAATTTTTTGGGTACAAATTAGTCCTTAATTAGTCTTAAATTATAGGCAACTTTTTTTTTATTTTGCGCAAAGTGGGAGTGCTAATTTTTTTGACGTGTAAAGTTGAGCATTATGACATGAGGCCAAGTATTTGATTACAAAGCTTGCCGAGTCACTAAAATTGTTGGCCGAATTTCATAATGCTTATTTACACTCGTATTGCATACAAAAAAATTCTACGGCCCTCAGCTTCCATATTTTAATAATTATTAAGCACACAGCAAAGATGCCCAGAGCACAAATTCACAGAGATTTAACTTCCACGCGTTTAAATGATGATGAAATTTTTCGCATGAAAAGAAATATTTTTGAATCTCACATGATTTTCGATACCTTGATGTCGGCTCATGAAAACATAACAGATGCACTATTTTCTAAAGTTACTATATTGGAGCCGACTTCAAGGTATCGAAAATCATGAGATTCAAAAATACTTATTTTCTACCTTTTAGTGATCTATGTTTAAGCCGGTTTCTAATTATTTTTTAAAGATTTTCCATCAATAATATTTGTCAAACTAATAGTATATTATGCTACAAGGACCGAACGACTGTCATTCTTGTCCAGGATAAATTTGGCTGCATTCGGTGAAGACGAGGGCAAAGCCCGAGGCAGAGGCGAGGGCGAAGTACGAGGCGAAGGCGAGGGCGAAGCACGAGGCGAAGACGAGGGCGAAGCACGAGGCGAAGACGAGGGCAAAGCCCAAGGCGTAGCTCCGAGCAGTCAAATTTGTCCGTGACAATAATGACAGTCGTTCAGTGTCCGTGTTGCATACAGTACTTTTTGTAACAAGTGCACCGAAGAACCACCATTACTAAATTTTTTAAATAAATTTGGATGTATTGAAACTATCTTATCGATTTGACGAACAGATTTTTGCAAATGCAATCACATTACAGTAAACTAATACAATGAAACATAACTTACATGATTTATTCTATTGATTGATATTTTTCTCATGTTCTGTGCCATCCCGTTCACAATAAATGCACATACTATAACGAACACATTCTATTATACAAATTTCTTTCAAATATCAATTTGACATATATCAATGAAATAAAAAAATCCAACGGTATCCTGATCCATGATCTACAATTTCATTTTTACCCAGCGGGAAAAAATATCCATTAATTCCCAGTCAACAGAGAATTAATGAAAATTGTTACCATGGTTTGGAATTGAGAACTTTCGAAGCAGAAGTCAGCTCAGTAATAGGGTACTTTCGGTGTACGTGTTACAAAAAATATATTAACAAAAACTAAAGTATGTATTTATCGGTACTTATTCATTATTATTTACCTTTGAAATAAGGCATAAAATACAATACATATACTCTTAGTTACTATAAAATATCATATTTTTGTAACAGGATTATAGGAACTTTATTTTTGTTTTATACTTTTAGCAGTATATTATATTTCCACGATTTGAAACGGCACAGTTATAAGTTGATTTCAAGAAAACCTGTCTCGAAAAGAAGAAAGAAGTGGTGCGGACATTCCAAAATATTTTCATATTTGAATCTTATAACAGGCAATCTATACGAGAAAATCTTTTTCTTTGCATAATTGCATCAGAGTTGAAATCGCCTTTAAGGCAAGAAATGCGAATAACTTCAAAGAAAATTATTGGGAAAATCATTCAACGGCTCAGAGAAATAAGAGAAATATTTCGTTCTACTTTTTTTCAGTTAATGTAAAATCATAAACTTTGGTAAATAGGTATAATTTTAACATTCTATACATTTTCTTTAAAATTAAAAGGTGGATGAAAAGATTTTGATTTATATTCTGTATACCGTATATTTGATTAAAATTTAACGTTTCGACCCTGTATACAAGTGTCATTGTAAGAAAACATATGATACAAAAATAAAGCATGACAAGTATCTAGAAAATTATAGTCTATTCAAATTAAAAACAGTCCAAAGTTCTTATAGGGCTATGGTTCAAGTCTTCTGATTGACCGAAATTCAAACACAATTTACTCACTTCCTAAATGAATTCAAGAAATAAAAGCAAAAAATTTATTCACGTATTACCCAATTAGCACCAAATTCAAATATTCGACTGACAGTTGATTCAACAACTGACAGATAGCCAAATCCGATTTTTGTGCTTTTGAAATTAGTTCAAATGTCGGCGTCAGAAGGCTTAGATCGTAGCCCCATGAGAGCCCTTGGATCATTCTTAGCTGGAATACATTATAGGTACACTTTTTCGTGAATATTTGCAATTTTGTTGTACCTTCAATTACCTACATGTATGTAAAAAGACTGTTATCTTTATAATTTTTTTTAACTATCTGTTAGAGAAGTATTAAATGTTTTATACATAGAAGAAAATAAAAGGACGTAAACGAGTTCAAACTGTCAGTAGAGAAAACAGGCAGAGGTGTCACGAGATTTGAAAACTTCACTGCATTTCTGTTTATAAACAAAATGTATAACGTAATTACCATAAGCATTAAATAAAATCTTTAAATATCAATCTGTCATCTCATTCAAATGCTTTCCTGACTTAGATACGTCGCGCAGCATACGAATGAATGAATGAAGTCCCGGAAAAAAATCGTAACCTATATGACTTCAAGATACCTGGGATCTGGTAGAATGATTTTTTTGCTCGCCCGTGCAGCCGGTGTGCATTTTGACTTCTCCATAGCCATCAAATAGCTGACATCAGCCAGCACTGCTTCCAAATCCGCCATTTTTGTTCGCTGGATTACTAATTCAACATATTCTCACAAGAACACTCACACTGCACCTCGCCCGAATAAAAAATAGAAGTATAGAAGGATTTAGTCACTCATAAATGTAGTTCATTGTTCCTAACTTTTACCACTATGACACAAATAGATGTTTAGATGACTGACGGACTCACGGAAGAAATGAAAATCGGAGGTGCTGTAGTGAGATTGCTCGGCTACAATCGGTGCACGTCGCGAAAAACAGCTGCTTGAGATGCTCAATTTTTATTTATTATTGTTTATACTTTATTTTTCATCTGTACTATCAATAATTACTCAAAAGTTATATTTAGCTTTGAATATATCGTTACTTTATTGTTATTCTTCACGATAATCATAACAATCCAATATTTTCTGACACATATTTGTCATCTGGTTCATGTTTCAACCTTATACTAAATAGATCTAGTATTTTTATATGATTATTTAGGTGTAATGAATTATTGCGAGGATAAGCAAAACAAAATATATACACTAATAGAACCAAAAATACTGATCATTACAAAATTCATTACACGTTTCACAAGTTTACTTAATAATATGGAATTTCTTGAACTTGAATTTTGTATGCATGTATTATACAAAATTAAAAACAGTAAATATTATAACTTGTATCACGTTTATATGTTTGCTTCAAAAAATTAGAGTGGTACCTATTTATTGTTGAATAGTCAATAAAAATTTATGTCAAACATGGCAGATGATACAGAGCATCAAAAGTTCGATAGCCTATCACTAAAATTCAGCTGTTTGCTCTATGGACGAAGTGAAAAGCATCTGCAATACATAAATTTACTTCTAGATGATTTTAATAATTTAAATTATAAACTTTCTCTTGTAACAAATGTCAACGTGAGTAAATTTAACCTAACTTCTAAACGTCAAATTTAATTCATTCTTTACAGAAAGCTGTGCTTTTAATTCATCAAATTTGTACTATAGTACCTTCGAATAATGGTGAATTAGTCAAAAAAAGCTGTATTCTAATAACTCATCTTATAAATCAACAAAAAGTATGTATTGAGTCTAAAACTTTAATATTTTGTATTCAATGGATTATTGAATATCTCAAAACCAATATTTGCCATATTTCTGTACTACAATGCCTTGAATCATTGATTAGAGATAATGTACACAAAATACAAGAGGTAATATGAAGTTGTAACTTATAGCAAAAATAATAACATTCCTATTTCTTTTAGCCATTGTCCGATTTGATATCATCAGAGGGTATTTTGATTAAATATTCTGGTCATTCTGAACTACCTGAAATTCAGTTTTGGGCAGTGAAATGTTTGGAAGCTATTAGTTATTGTAAAGATGAAAAAGAACCAATTATAAGTACACATTATTTAGAGATATGTTACAAAATTTTTGTCAGCCTTTTGTCGGAAAAGCACACTAAATGCGACGAAGTCGTGTATTGCAAGGTAAATTTTTGAAATCAGTATTAAAAAGACTTATTGAAAATATGTAAATAGTTTCAACATGCACATCTTTAATTTTGTATTTTTTCACCAATTTATTCATTAGTTCACAAAAAATACTCTCGTTATAAAAATTTCCATATTTTTATCACACTCGTAGCAATTTATTCGCAAACTACGTGTTTCACTTGCTTTCTATTATCTCAAAATGTAAAGAACTTAAATAAGAATATTTTTCAGTTGTTAATTTCATGTTTACGAGGACTTCAAACTATAATAAATCAAACCACAAATTTTGAGAGCTACGATTTGGGAGTTTTGCTAGGCATATCTCGGTGTTATATGACCTATACCTTATTCGATTCTAAATGGAAAAAACCACAGAAAATATTACCATCAAATTTGAGCATTGCCGATTTGAAATCAAAGGTTACTCGAGAGAAAAAAGGTGGTAAGGTAAGTACAAATTTTTATTGTTGATCAAAGATGTATTTATCAATATAATGAAATAGACAAGAATATGAAACCAAATAGAAATAAAATAATTTGTGTGCAAATATTAAAATAATAATTAAATTGGTATACGTCTCTGCGACCAGTTATTAAATTTTTGTCGAAAAGCATGTTCCGCTAAAAAATGTGGATAATGTTTTCAGGCCTACTTTTTTCCACAGTTTCCCTTTTATTAGAAACTGCCAGTTTGACAGATATCGAGTCATTTCACCTAAAGCTGAAAATTCTGGAAATTTCATGAAACTTATTTACTCTTGTAAGCTCTTGAAACCTTCAGATTTTTGGTGCTCATAAAATTTTCTGTTATATTTATATATTGAATGAACAGCACGATGTCACGGGCATGAGAAAGGTCATAATGCTTCAATACCAACCCTGCACAGTTAAATAACTATGTAATGATGCAACATAAACTAATGAAATACATAATGGCATAGTAGGAATTCATTGAGAAATATATTTAAATGATGTCGATTTAATAATAACCGCCGAACACTTGTTATATTATTTTTTCAAATGGAAATGCAAATTGTTTCTTGTTTTTAAGAGATATTTTAATTGGTAACATGAGTCACTATCTAATAGGGAATATAGATGAAATTTAAATTTGGTTCAAATATTTTTATTCCGAATTTTTATTGGCCGGACATTTGTACTAAACCATCATTTTGGTGATTAAATATCTTTTCAATTGCTTAAAATTAATAAATAAAATTGCAAATTTGGCGAGGGAAATTCAATATTCTAAAACGCAACATCATTGGTTAAAGCACTTTTACAGAATTTATGTTTTTTACTATGTTATAACGATGTAAGCAGTGAATTAAAAATATAAAATAAATTCATCAATATACTCTATTCCCACTGCATTCACAGTTCAATTGTCTCTTTTAGTTCATAAATTTGACATCTTGAAACTTGTTATATTCTCAATTTTATTTGACCTCTGTGATATTCTTCTGCAGTTAATTATTCTCCGATTTGTTGTTTATTTTTGAGCTAATAATATTTTTAATTGCAATATTATTTTAATGTTTGACGCTTGTGATATCATTCACAATATTTGTTTTATATTAAACTTGTTACATTTTTAATTATTGTATCTGAAATCTCTTTTACAGCTAATCAATTTTAATTAATATCTTTTATTGCTATCAGTTTTCTGCACTTTAATATTTTAAAAATATATTTTCTACTAGCAACCCGTGCCGGCTTCGCAAGGCTGGACATTTGATAATATTCAACATTTTTGTACGAATCTTGAAAGCATAGACTAATAGAATAAGATAATTATTAAGAATAATACCACATTTCTTGCATGAGTAACACAATAACACAATTAAAACATAACCTAAACTGCCAAAATTTCTTGATAAGTGCGTAGATCTATGTAAAGGCTCTTCGTGCAAACGTTGGAGAGCGTCACTAGCGCTCGGAGTGTTCAATTTTGAAAGTAGCTGCAGGAAAAAATTTGAATTGTCATTACGTGGAATATAATAATAATAATAATAATAATAATATCGTTTATTTAGCTAGAGCTAATATAATACAAAAATAAAAAGTATAATAAAACAGACAAACTAATAATCATACAAATTGTTGCAGACATTTTCAAAATAATGATTTTTGAGCTTTCTTCTAAACACATTAGTCGACACGTTTTTTAAATTATCAGGTAAATTATTATAAATAGCAAGTCCTTTTCTAAATACAGATGTATCCGTTGCATTCTTTTTAGTTCTACCAATATATAAACTCTGCATTTGTCGTGTACTGTAACTATGTTTTTGCTTAACAAATTCAATTTTATCAGCTATGTATGGCGGAACTTCTTTATTTAAGATTTTATGAATAAAAACTAAAGTGTGATATTCAAGTAAATTTGTTATGTCTAGCCAATGCAGGGATTTTAACATATAAGTGAATAAAAGCTAAAAAGTTTATATTGAAGCTTGAAATAAGTTTAAAAACACAGAAGTGAATGATGAATAATGGAGTTATAATAGGAACAGGATTCCAATTCATATATCCTGGTTGTATCCGGAGTACAATATTAGAAAGAGGAAAATTAGTGCAAGAAGTAAGCATGTGTATAATGTTGAAGAAAAACTGTTTTTGGATAAGAGTTTGATTTCCGCGCTTGTTGTAGAGCAAATGTCGATTAATTCTTGTCTGTTTAAAGTTTTTATCGAAGTAAGATATGTTATTTTGAAGTAATTAATTATAGGCTGCTATATGTCTGTCAAACGAATCAAAACATGTCACATGAAAGTATATTTTTTCACATTGCCTTAGGTTGATGAAACGCGAGATATTTTGCATGAATTTCCAAAAACTTATCCGATACATAAAAATAATACATACAAAATTGCTATAGCTTACAATGGTTTAACCTGACTTCTTACATAAATTTTCTAGTTTCATCAAGTAATTTCTACATTTAATACATATTCTATAATTATTATTGACTTCTATTTACTTTTTTTACTCGTTTAAAAGCCTGAATCCACTTTTTCCCATTGCTATTTCATGTTCTCTGGATGGAAACTTGTAGAAATGTTTTTTTTTTTTTGTATTTCCGCAACTGTATTACAGTTTGAAACGCAACAATTTGTATAACCAACACGTAATATTTCAATTTATTGTTAAACTGGCTTATAAATTGCTCTATAATTCAAATTTGGTACATATATTCTGAAATCATGTACAATTAACGTTTTGTTTTCCTGCTAGTACTGTCAAAATTAACCACTACTGGCGCTGCAATCTATTCGCAAAGAGCCTATAGATAGCATCATCAGTATTTAATTCAATAAATTACGGGAAATGAAAGATTATATTGCAGCGCAGGCAATGTGAGGAATTTAATTGGTCATTTTTACACATCTTGGGTTGCATATTATTGAAGTCTTCATGGCTAACCCTTTCTTTAATACTAAGTTATAGCCCATGTTACTCAGTGATAATAGGTATAGAATTCTACTGGTGACAGAATTCTTAAAATCGGTCCCCACGCAAGCGCCAGCAGCAACTATATAAAATTCCAACTCAATTATATAAACGATGTGTGAACGGACAAATACGACTCGTGCGCCACTTAAGGTATGTTGGTGATACAATACTAAGAACTTTTTCGAAAGAGCCAACAACAACTGTAGTAAGTTTCAACTCAGTCGGATAAACGATGCGGGAACGAACAAATATGGTCCGTGCGCCGCGTCGTTGACACTACAATAAGAAGCCTCACGAATGTGCCAGCAACAACTATGATGAGTTTCAACTCAATAAGACGAACGAACAAATACGACTCGTGCGCCACTTATTGTACGTTGATGGTACGATAATATATACCTTCACGATATTGCCTCCAACAACTGTAGAATGTTTTAACCCAATTGGATAATCGGTGCGCGAACGAACAAATACGGCTTGTGCATTACTTAATGTATGTTGATCATTTTTTATTTAAACCACCACTGTATTAAAGCGAACAGAATAAAAAAGAAATTATTCAAATCGGTCAAGCCATTTTTGAGTTTTAGCGAAACTAACGAACAGCGTTTCATTTTTATTATATTAGATACTTCCTTTTTTTTTCAAAAAGTCAGTGTGGAGAAGATAGGGCCTATTTGAACTTGATCTCTGGTTTAAATGGCGGGCAAGTTTACACAAATGATATATGAGTTGTTCACTCTAAATGTACTTGTAATACAACTTCTAATGTCTTTTGATGTGACTGTACTTTTAAGTTAACGTCACTAAATGTCAGTTGTCAAATAACTAGATTGAAAGTTTTTCACAGGGTGACTCAGCCTTTAGTTACAGAATTCTTCAAAAAAATAGAATATACTTGCATATATTTTTTGTGATATACATTGTTCATTATTTAAACTTTTTTTATTCAATTTTGACGTTTTAAAGCTACATTATTAAATCCATAGCAACAATCATAAGTAAATCTTTATACACTAGTGATTAAAAATGAATTATTGGTAATTTAAAAAAATTTAACTCACTGTTGGAATTCCTTTTCATAAAAAGATTTCGATTTCTGAGGAATAATTTTCCCAACTGCAGCGACTGCTTCGTTCAAAATGGTATCGAGGACGAAAAAATTGTTGTAATCACTGTCTTCCATCATTTCAGACAATACTTTTCACAATTACAACGCTTCAATTCAAAATTCACAAAACTGACAGTTTACTGACAGTCACACTCCCGAATGTTTGAAAAACAAACACTCGTCGCGATATCAACGAAGCTTCCTTGCAACTCCAATTTAATTTTTTTGAATTTTATTCCTAGTTTCATGTTTCAGAAATTTACGCAAAATTGAATAAAATTATAAATACAATCACGTGAATTAAACCACTTTATTTGCTCAAAGAATTAAACGCGTTCGTGATTTTGAACTTTCTTCTCGCAAATAAACAGTGATTTGATTCACTTGTTGTATAAATAACTATTAGTTTCACATTATTTAATGATCATCTTTAAAATTAGAACCAAAATATTATTTCCGCTTGTCTAGAATATGTACCAATTATCTTTAGATATGCAACCAGTATAGCATTTAATCTAACATCGCATTAGATCAACTAAATGAACGTAGTGAATGCGACGTCATTACTTCATCCATTACGTCATGCTTTTGATAGTTGAGGAATTATTCACAGAATAAACAATCGACCAAAATCAGTTTCTAGTCAATTGGAGCTATTCTGTAACTCTGTAATTTCTATCAATCATTATCTATTTCAGCCAATGAACGTAGGTAGCACTGACAATTACTATCGATCATTATCTATTTCAGCCAATGAACGTAGGTAGCACTGACAAAAGTTCTGAATATTCGCTTGTTACAATTGTTTCCATTCGTCAAAAATTTTATCGATCGATAATAAGTTAATGATTGTGTTACAGAATACAGCCAATTATCTATGAAAACTTTTCAAAACATAAGAATATTCTTGTGATAGTCTATTAAACGTGCACAAAAATTAAATGTAGGTAAATGTTTAATTTCACTGTTATTATTGACGCTAACAGATAAATAAAACAGAAGACACTGGATTCATGTCTGTATTACATTATACATTACATGTAATATAGAATTGTTGCTTATAATACCTCCGCGTTTTTTTTTTTCGAGTCTTTTTTTTTCGGGATTTTATTTACCCGGGGTTTTATTTCCTGTTATCTATAAACCGTCCAGGCACGAATATTACATGTTGTGAATAATTTTAGTTTCATTTTATCAGGCAGAATGGAATATTTCTTTTGTACATCCTTCTTTGGCATCCAAATGTATTTTAAAATAATTAAAGGTACCAAAGTAGATCTACAACATTTATAAAACATATTACTTGGTGTTATTGTATACAATTCTAGCAGTTGTGACGTCACTTTGAATATCGCTAATTGCTCTTAATAAAATTTTGAATGAAATGTTACGTATTCAAATTTTTTCTGTTTAAAAATATTCAAAATCACTAAATATAATAGAAGTTTTTTTTTTATCGAAAGAATCCATTGAAGTAAGAATTTATGTATACTACGAATAAACTTTTTATTCATTTATTTGCATATAATAATTGTTTAAATGAATTGTACTTACTTATTTGAACACATTATTTTTTTCATTTTCAAATATTTTGGTACAACTGTCAGAAGATTTTAGATTAAATCGAAAAAATTCAACAATTATTGTCTGGTCGCTGGAAACGTGATATTTTCTTGTTATTTAACTCAATGTATGATTTAAAATTCAACACGATTTTTTTGTTATTTTAGAATAAAAAACTATCGAATTACATACAAAATCATTCTGATAACTTTACTTTATTTGATGTTTTGCTAACTAAAATAGCCTAAATATATTCCTACAGAGTATTTATGTAATTTCTATATTGTCTTTTTCTCCCTGTATTTTTTACAAGTACATTCAATTATGAATGCTTGAGAATGTCTACAAAATTTTGTGGGACTCGTGAAACTATATAAAATTATTAGCATATACACATGTTTTTGTCACTTGACGTGTTCGCTGTTTCGTTCACTTTTAGTTCTCATCTCAGTATCGAGATTGCTGACTTGACTAAGTCCATATTTTAAATTTTTGCCCATAAGTATAAAGCTGCATTCACAACCACTTTCAATGTCATCTATGAGAACAAATACAAAATAATGCAAATATTAAATAATTTATTCTTCTTGTGCCCAATATTATAAAGGACAAATAAATTCACTCCCAAAGTAAATAAAATTTACTCTGTTAAATGACAGTCGATTTTTTGACAGCAATGCTTTTACTGTCATAAAGAGTAATAATTCGATTAGAATTTGTTAAATAAAATAAATTTATTTTGGAAATAAATTTACTTCGTCCTTTATAATACTGGGCATTAGAATATATTCTCAAATTTAGATTTAGTGGTCAATTGCTGGCGAGGCATGAAGAGCAGTTGTTGGTTACAGTTATCTATTTACTTGAATTTCATTTTTATTGAAGTATGTTATAAGGCAAATGAATATAATAAGTTATCAAACTTTATGTATCTGAATTCACTCGTCCATATTAAAGAAAGGAAATAATCGATTAATAAAATATCAAAACAAGTTGTATCAACGTCAATTCACTGTTTGCATATGGCTTCTATTATTCTATTTGGTTTTAAACGTCAAAAGCACATGTTGAATCATCAGAAGCTGTAATGTGCATGCCAATCCGCTAGCGACTTGAAGCGAAAGTTTGTACATTTTATCATTTAGGCCCGAGATGTCCACCTTCTATTAAATTTATTTGATGAATAATAACTATGGCAACAATTGTCTGCACTATTATTACTATAGTTATTATTCAACAAATAAATTTATTAGACGGTGGATATCTCTGGCCTTAGTGTACTTGCTCTAATAATTTTAAAATCATTCACAAATTCTACGCGATTTGATCTCATACACTTAATATATAGTATGATTTATTTTTGATTTAAAATTATTTGAAATTTATATACACCGTTTTCCTCTTATATCTGTCGAATCCTGAAGCAGCTGTATATTTAAATACTTTTTTTAAGGTAACTAAGCAACGAAAACAACGTAGAAGTAATAACCAGAAGAAAGACGACAAAAAAAATGATAGAAATTTCTCAGAAGCAACTAATTCAAATTATGTACCAGCAACTAGTATTGCAGATAATATTCCGTAAGTAAAAATCTCCTGCTCTTCATGATGAGAGTCTCATATAATTTTCGGTTTGGAATCTTTTTACTTTCAGAACCATAGTAAGCGACTCGGATTTTTCTGATTCTGAATTAGGTAAAAAAAATAAATTATCTGTCATACAAGGAAGAGTGCGACAAGCTGCTTTAAATTTACTTTTGAATATAATCAAAGTAAGTATAATAGAAATAAATAGAAATAATGTCGGTAATGTGAATATTATGATTTAATCAATCTGAATTTGGTGCTTTACATATACAGAGAGTGCAAACATTATTCTATTGAGACTCCCGAACTTCGAAAATAACACGGCTGGTAAAATGGAATAAAAGCCTTTATTGAGGTTCTACAAAGTTGAAACCGACAAATCACAAAATGGTTAAAATATAAAATAAATTGCGTAAAACATTCACTGCATACTTCGTTAGCGATGTGTAAAGACAGAAATTTACGCATTACGAGATGAAAAAAAAATGACTAAACAACCTTGTCAATATGACTATGCTTACAAGATACAAACATCAAATTTTAATTTTTAAATATAAATCTATGTTAAAATTAATTTTAGATATATCAGAATTGCCAAAATTTATCGTCACAATAATAATTATATACAAAATATTACCTTCTATGAACTCTTCGGACAGTAATGGAGAAGAGATAATGCTCAATGAAGTGTTTGAAACTAAGACTAATACAAAGTACAATTCAGTGTAGCAAACCATACAAAACACTAACTCAATCACATTATTACACGATGTTATTTCACAAAGTCACCAACATTTTGACAAGTAATTTGATTGAATCAGTGTTTTGCATGGTTTGCTACATTGAATTGTACTTTGTATCAATCTTTGTCTCAAACCTTAAATTGAGCATTATCTCTTCTCTTCTGAAGAGTTCATAGAAGGTAGTATTTTGTGTATAATTATTATTAAAATCAATTATAAAAGATAGACTGTAATTTTTTCTGTTCTTGAAAAATGTCCTGTAAATTCATTGGTAGGTACCATGTTCTACTTCCTCAAGCCATCATTGGAGAATCTTTGGGAACTATAGAAACTACGTTTCATATTCTTTCCCAATTCCTTAGATAAATAATAATATATTTCAGAAATTTATCAATATTTTCCTTACTTCAATCCAGTCCACTAGACAGTATACGTTTTTTTTACTTCCCAGACCTATTTAAAAAAGTTTTGAAATCTTGATTTTTTGACAGTTCGGGATTTCAATGGATCTTCACGTTTTAGGCCATACTGAAGCCAAAAAAAAACAAATTAGAATTTTAGAGAAGTCGGTCTGTCTGAAAGCACGATAACTTGAGAACGTGTACGAATTTTCGACTGAAATTTTATATTTAAATTTTTTATTGAAAAGCTAGTTTTAAGTTGGCAAATAAGCTTTTTTCAACCAGTGGTACCAAAACTTCAATGATGGAACTTTTTAATTTTTTGCGTTTATTTTATAAGGGATAGTACTTACAATATTGATCTTGAACATTTTTTAAAATTACTGGCGGTCCATTTTGTATCATTAAAATTCGAATGAATATGAATTTCGTCATATTTTTCTGAAGCAAAAAAATAATGAGAATCATAATGTGAAATTTGAATTATTATTACTCATATTTGGACATCACATGCAAACCTTCGTGAATTGTTCTATCAAAATAAGTAATGTGGTTCTACCGTGTTTGGTCTCAAATTAAAGCTCCTGCGGAAATATTTCTAGTAGAAGTGTAAAAGAGAATATTTAAACAATTGTCAATCATTTTTTTTTTGTAAGTTATTAAAATGATGTCTAAATTGGTATCAATTTAAAGCTCTCGGGGAGATAAGCTTGGTAGGAATTTGAAATAAATAATCACTTAATTCCACGTTACCATCTAAAATATTTCTCAAAACTATTATCGGTTCATTTGTTATTATTAAAATTTGAATTATTATAAAATTTTCTGAAGAAAAGAAATAACGAGATCATAATGAAATATGCAAGTAATTGATATTTTTCTATGAAACAGTGATGAAACTAGTCATGAGCTTCTTGGTCGGGGAAGAACTGTGTGGCCGCAGCAGATTTTTTTTTTAGGAGTATAACACCGAAAAATCATATCCAAGTTAAATCTCATTCGATTTTACTCAAACAATCTATTTAATTTTTTGCTTTTCAACAATATCAATTCATGTAATAAGAACTTAAAGTTAAGCATTATATTATGAGGCCCAGTATTTGGTGCCGAGCCACTAAAATTGTTGGCCGAATGCCATAATGCTTACTTACACTCGTATTACATACAAAAAAATTCCTACAGTTCTCAAGTTTCATATTTCAAGTATTATTTAGCACACAGCAAAGAGAGTTTAGAACACAAATTATTATTGTTAGTAAGACGTGCTACAAACATTAATTCACAGAAATTCTAACGCTGCACGTTTAAATGGTGGTAAAACTGTATCGTAAAAACATTTACTTGAAGCATCGTTTGCGATGTGTAAAGTATTAACTTGATGCACGGTTGTAGAAAAATAAATTTGGCTCCATTTTTCGTTGATTTCATTCTTATATTTTAGCAATTTTCTCTCTGCATGAAGAAAAAACTATTGTACAAATAGTTGTTATTTAAATAATTATGGATAAATGATTGGGATTCTTATTCAATGATGCGAGCCCAAAATTATATTAATTGGACCGGCGCAATATTTGATTACAATGATATTTCATTTTATTACCAAAAACTCAATAAAAATTCTATTTTCACTAATATTATATTATTGCTTTAAAAAACTCAGTTTTAGCATAAATTAACATGAACAAGAAAATAGTTTGGATATCAATTAAATTTTAAACTAAATTAAATTAACTTTAACACAAGAATCAAAATAGTTGGACCACTTATAAATTCTGTAGAAAGTAGGTAGTATATTGTACTGTTACATACATTTTTGAAATAAAAAAAGTGCTATAACTGAAAGATTAAACTTGCGTCACACAACACCGCCATTTGTTTAACTGCTGATGGGTCTCTAGTAGTGCTGTCAAAAACCGGAATAAAATGGAACCGGTTCCGCGGTTCCAAAACTAACCGGGTACCCGGGTACCCGATAATCGAGCCCAAACTCGAATTTCGAATCCGGTTCGAATCTTAATACCGAAAACCTTTCTTGGCAAATATCATTTCTCTACTGCGTTCAAGTTACAAATACCTTCTGAGCTTTTAGTTGAGCGTTTTATTTTATTATAGTAACTCGTCCCAGAACAAACAGAGCATTTAGAATTTTTAAGATTTATATTTTGTGCATTACAGCTGCCACACATAACTATGTTTACTTATTTTTACTTTTATTCTATCGGTGACACTGCAGACTTTGAAACATGAATGAACGTAAAATTCTGAACATCAAAGAGGATTGCAAATTATCCCGAATATCAAATATTTCCATTTTCCAAGAGGTCCTATCTTTCTATTAGTTTATTGAGCAAAACAATGACATTAAAATGAACTGAAAGAGGCTGAAAATGGTAGTATGCCATCTGCTCTTGATCCGGCCATAAAATTAATCTTACCCAAAACTAGAAATACCGAGCGGCATCATGGTACTAAACTACCTGATTTTGTCAATACACTCAATTATTATTGTCATGATATCTCTAAATTTTCATTACACTTTGTCATCGATCATAAAATTTATTCTATGAATAGTAAATAACTACATTATACACTATATATTTTTGTCTAAGATGTTGAAATATTTCACACATATTGAATAGTGATAGTTCATATGTTTAGTGAATGATTCGAAAGGCCAAAATTATAGTCTTTATAGCATAAAACCAGTATAGATGACAAAAAATTAATTATATGTGAAAAAAAAAAGGAAAAATGCTCTTTTTCGGTTCGTTTCGAATCTACTAATTCGGAACAGAACATCGGTTAGGAATTTCCTTTCTCGGTTCTGGAATCAAGTCGAAGTGAACTGGGAATCGAAATCAGAATCGAAAACCGATTCTGGAATTGGAGCCGAAAACCGATTCTGGAATCGGAATCAAAAACCGATTCTGGAATCGGAATCGAAAACCTATTCTGGAATCGGAATCGAAGACCGATTCTGGAATTGGAACCGGACTCGGAACCGAGAACCGGTTAGTTGCATATTCAAATAACCGGGTACCCGGTTCTTACAAAATCCGGTATCGAATAGTACCGATATCGGTTCCCACCACTAGTGTCTAGCTAGTTGCGCCGCAGGATTTTGTTATACGTGTTATGCCATTTTGGCTTCACACGATGCACATATCTAGGTATGTTTTCGATTTGTAAACGGCTTCAAAACTGAAAGTTCAAATGTCAAAAATATGAAGACGGTTATAGCAGAAATTATTCGTCGCAAAATAGGGGACATAACACATGAATAGAAGAACTTGGCACATTTTCTGATATCTTCATTTCCTGATCACATTGAATTATATTTATATTTCGATCCAAGTTAGCATTCGTGAACAATCCGGAAAATGTTTAATTGTTAGACATTTGAATTCTAGCTCATTGTTGCAAAATGTCATCATTCCAATTGGTCCGCTGGCATATTGACGAAATTCTGATTGGTTGGAATATTAGACATTGTTGGAAAGGGGTATATAAATAATAATAATCAATCAATAAAAATGACGGCTAGTGATTTTCTTATTGTGTGACGAATTGTTAAGTGAAAAAGTGACTGTAACCTGTATTTATTATAAAATCACAATAAAATTTGTGATATCATAATTTAAAAATTCGCCTTTCTTTGTACTTTGTTTTTTAATTGCTCTGCAGTAGACTAATCGCACTCGTTGTTTTTGTGTAAATCGTTCGAACTTCACAAAATATAGCAAAATTATTTAAACTGTAATATAGCTGCCAATTTATATCTATACATCAGAAATTTGATGCATCAAGTATTTTTTTCTATATGTTTTCAGGAATTTTGAATAATAACGAGTTACAAATGTCAAGATGTGATATGACTATTCTTTTTGATTGAACGTCATCGCTCATCGCCAGTTTCAATTTTCACGTGACTACATGCTTGCTTTCTTTCTATTGGTTACCGTTCTAATTCATCAGACAAACAAACAAAAAATGGCACATGTTCTATCACAGACTCCAGCATGTAACCACGCACCGAAATTAGCAGTGACGTCATTTCGAACACAGAAATGGGAAAGATACGTCTCATTAGAAAGTACATATGATTTCAAAATTTATTTGCTTCATTTAGAAGAACAAGAGTTGTTGGAATCTCCTTTGTTAATTCATTAACTATCAACTATTGTGAGCTGGTGCTCCATCTTGCAGGAAATAAATATCTCTTACAGCTATCAGGGGCATATCTTCTAAAATCTTGTCAAGTAAATTTTTCATGATTCTAAATATCTGTCACTAGTCAGTATACCTTCATACATGTGTAGGTTCATATTGTAACGTTATTTATTTTAACTTAGGGAGCAAAAGTTACTAAACACTACTATTTATTTTTATAATTTATAAAAATAATAAACTACATCTATTTCTAATGAATAATTCTAATTTAAACTAAAGATTATCACACTACACTATAACTTTTCTTTAATTATTTATGTCAATATTGATCTATTTAAATAACACAATTTATTTCAACCACTAGCAGTCCGTATTATAAGATCTCTGAGCCAAAATCAATAATACTCCTCGTTGAGTCAGCCTCTGATATATGCCGTGAGTCTCTCCCCACAACGTTTTTCTCGCAAACGTCCAGGCTTTTCTAGAAAGCGCTAGAAGGTACCAGCAATTTTCTAGAAAGCAAATATATTCGCTTCTATTTCTTGATGTAAAATATTTCCCCAATAATTCTAAGCACCAGTAAAGCCGAAATTACTAATTTTTAGACTTGAATTCGTTACAATATGTATTATCATTTAAAATAGCATACCATACATTGATACAAAAATTTTTCTGGCAACCTTTCTCTCGTACTGTTATAGAATTTTCTATACTCCAGTAGTGAGTGTTTCTTGTGTTACACATGCTATTATTTGAAAAATTGTCTTCATCTGTCCAAATAATTTATTTTAGAATATCTGGATCTTCATTTATCAGTGTATTACGAAAATTACGGTCACCAGGGGGTCGTTGCATAATAAAATACAAGTCAATATTATCAGTGAAAAAACACGTAAAAATACTAATATTATTAACTTGTATTTTATTATGCATCGGGCCCCAGGATGTAGGTGTTGAATTTTAATAAATCTAAAAGGTTGAACCGTATCTACATTTAAATTGCATTCAGCAGCAGCTGTTCTTATTGAAGATCTTGGATTGGCTTCAAAAAATGCCACAATATCTATTTCACCGTCCTGATTTTCTAATTTGACACGCTTATATTTAAATGCATCCGTATTAGCACCCAGTCTTTTTTGAAAATATCGTCGATCAGGAATTTGTCGCTCGGGATATTGTTCCCAATACATATTGACTGCAGCAAGGATATTTTTTAATCACAAAATAAACACTTCAAACCTATCAAGCCTTCGTGAATATAATCCATTTCATCACCGAAAGGTATATGAAATAATTTATTTTGACAGTAAACAATAATCAATATAAAACAAAATATTCAATTGTTTTCTTCCATAGCACTCTTGTAACAATCAGATTTAAATTAAATTATCATAATACTCAATTTCGTTGTTCTCATGTTATATAAATAATATATCGTTCAATTCAGAAAAAAATACTGGATCGAATGAGCAAATAAAAAAAAAATAGATCCCCATTCAAAATAAGAAAGTTGCATGCCGTATTTCGAGAGCCACTGGTCTAAAAAAAAATCTTGTTCCGTTCATTAAAGTAGTCATATAAAATAGAAATTGTTAGCTACTTTAATCAACTTCGTAACTCTTATACTTCTCAAGATAGCTATGGTGCGCCACTTAAATTGAACAGCCTGCATAATAATTTTTTGTCAGATTGATAGTACCTGAATCTATTTCTATTTTTGTTAATGTTTTTGACAATTAATCAGTTAAAAATATTTTCAGGGTACAGAAAAACATGTATTTTATGGATTCTGGTCCAGCTTTGTGTATGATGGTTCCCCAGGTAATGAGAATAATTTAAATAATTGTTTGTTAATGGAACCATCTCCTAGGGGACGCATAACAGTTCTGTGCGTTTTGTCAACGATTTTGAATGGATCTAAATCATACCTATCTCAAGCCGAGTATAGGTATTTTGAATGAAATATCTTGCATGTATTTGATTAATGATTAAATTTCATTTCTAGTAAAAAAAATTTTGCATTCACTCCATTTTCCATAAATTTAGGGTCAATGGTAGAGGGAATGCATAAAAGTTTATGTTTATCTTTGAAAGACAACCATATACCAATATTAACACAAACTTTAAAGTGTTTAGCACTTCTGGTGCAAGCTACACCATATCATAGACTATCTGAGGGATTGATAAGTAATGTCATTACTACTGTTAAACCTTTCATCCGCCATAGAGGTAAGTATTTATCGACATTTTTCAAATCATCTTACTCCAACATTCATAATAAATAATCTCATAATGTTTAGATACATCAGTTCAAGTAGCTTCCTTAATAGTATTGGGTTGTATAGTGGCATCCGAACCCCCTGTACCAGAAACAATTCAGACTATTTCCCAAAACAACAGTCCGAAATTAGCTCAAGCTATCACTCCATCCGATTCTGAAAGAGATAGAGATATAGAGTATATAGAATTTTCCTCTGACGATGAATTTTCAAGTAATCAACCGACAATGGAAGAGTTGCCATGGTTACTGGAAAAATGTCTACGAAACTTAGGAGCTGTTTCTATCGCAAACAAAAATAGTTTGGTACCTGCCCCAGTAAAACTGGAATCTTTACAAGTTATTTCAGCTTTAGCGAGGAACTACTTAAATATTCTGTTAGCTCCGCACATAAATTTGATAGCAAAGGCTATTGAGATATCGTTACAAGATAAATATGTTGATTTAAGATTACATGCTGGTAGAGCAATTGATTCCATTGGTCATTCGATACAACAAGTTTCAAATCTTGGTAAGTTCTAACAGTAGTATTAATTACAATCTTGATATCGTCAACCGGGGCGGAATGGGACGAATTTGTGATATTTCTGTTCATAACTTGTTTGTTTACTGCGTATACTGTGCCTATTGTTGTAATTCTGTGCAAATCCATACGTCTCACAGATATATAAATCCAAACCTAAATAAAATTGATGTGTTTGTCTGTGATTACAAAATAAATGCAAAAATTTAAGTGAGGCCTGCTATTTAAACGATGAGTAAACATAAATGACCATTTTTATAATTTTTGTCTGTGTGTCTGTCCAAAAGTTTGTCCCGAATAGACTCCGAAACGGCTCGACAGATCTCAATAAAAATTTCAGGGATTAAAACAGTAATTTCAACTTAAGGTTGTTAAGAAGAGGAATGGGGTCAAGCAGTGGTGGGAACCCTGCTCTATACTAAATACATAGGATAAACATTCATTGCCAACTTCAAATTAACAAAATTTCAATGATTAAAACTGATGGAAATGTTTATTTTCGGTTGAAATACATGATTTTGAATAATTTGGTTCCTTATTCTATTCTTTTAAAGAGCTTCCATCCGTTGAAATATTATTTTTTCATATTTTAACAAAGCTACAATATGATATTTATAGTGCGCAACGCTGTAGACTTTCGGAAGTATTTTTGACATCTGACGTTTAGTAGTGATGCTGCGTTTCATAACCAAACCAACTTATTGATGATAAATCTGCATCAAAAAAATAATATCGATGGAAGAATAAATGGGTTACTCGACCAGTGTACCATTAAGTCAGGGAAATGATAAAAAATCTTGTTTATTCTAATCACACACACTCTTCCCATTTCATCTCATGTGGCGTCGTTGCCAAGCGTATGATAACTTGCTAAATTTTAGTAGCTTTTGTACAATAATTCAACTTTCTCTGAAACTATAAACAATACTTTTCTGAAACTTACTACACATGTTTATAAGACTTTTGTAGATATTTTGACAATTTTTTGTAATGTTACCATTTCAGGTAGTCGAGATAATGCCGTATAAATCAATGTGAAACACGTCGCGTGCATTAACGCAATGTAATAACATGTCACCAAATATAGTCCAAGAACCCGCTCGGAAATACTGCCTTGAATTGTTAGACGATTCTCACGTATTCTAAACGATTCGTCGTGAAAACATTATCCTTAAAAGTCAACGGTGCCATTTTTAATTCTGCCAGAAGCAATTAATATTAATTATTTATTCTGTGAATTTAACGCACAAACTACCTTTTTATGTTAGACACTTGAAAATTACACTGGAACATGTATTTTTATGTGTAAAACAAGAAAAACTCACGGTGCCTAGTCTCATTCTGCCACAACCCTCGGCATCGTGGCTTCAAAGTGGTTGGAAATATCGATAAAGTTCCTTTTCATAATACCTGCATTGAAACAACGCGTTTCAACGCCTGTTTTGTCAGTCGAAACAAGACAATTGCAGACAAATGCGAGTGTAGCCGGGCAGGAACAGGCTTGTTTCTTCCCGAGTGGAGAAACAAGTTTGTTTCTGTCCGCTGAATTAATTTTTTACATCGTTTTATCTCTGGCAGTGTCGCATTTGTTCATTGTCAATCTCTAAATGAAAATCATATAACCTTAGTTACTTTGACAGTTGTTGTATTCGGAACTGTAAATTAAATTAAAAAGACGATTAGTTTCAAGAAAAAAAGTATTGATACGACAATTTTAAGTACACCACAACATCTTATTGATGAAGCACAAGCAGCTACTTTCGACTTGTTACCTGCAAAATCAAAAGAAAAATATTTACTTTGTTATGACAAATTTGTAATACGGAAAGTTTCAATGCAGGTATTATGAAAAATACAGTGTGTGGCACGGGACAAAACACGATTTCAGCCGAAAGTGATGCCGGCCCTCGCTTCGCTCGGGCAAGCAACGCTCACCCTCAGCTGAAATCGTCTTTTTTCGTCCCTAGCCACACAATATACTATTTTCTGTTAGACGAAAAAGTCCTATACAAAAATTGTAGCCAGAGACCTGACGAATTCAAAGAACCAACGGTGCCGACTCTCATGTTGCCAGAAGTCCTCGGTACCGTGGATCAAATCGGTTGCTCGCGCGGCCAATTTTCAGTCAGAATAAAATTTGCATACATTTATTTTTGATGCAACAGTACCTTAAAAGGGAGAGTGTAAGGTGTAGTATGGAATAATATTTGATATACTTCCATCCTATCATCTAAGAATGATTAAATCTAGAGTAACTAAGTTTTTAGAATAAATGCATACCGTTTCAATTCCGGTAAACTGATAAAAGCAATCAGAGAACAAATGTATGAATGAATTGAAATCAATCAATTATCAAGGCATACTAATAAAAAAATTGAATAAAGTGAGCCTCATACTTACTTGTATAAAGTACAAGTTAGTATTGTGTAACCGACAAAATGCACATTTCGAGATTTTGATGAAAATATTCGTATAATGTTGAATTTTTGTATTTTAGACTGGCTTAAGATCTAGTCGTGCTCCTCGCAATGTGGTTGCAATCGTCTGTACCGGAACTGCACTTCACTTGAAACTTTTTTCAAATTTTCCGTATTAATCCAGAAAGATTAGCCGTGGGATACTGAAATTCAGTATTTAAAATTGCTGTAGCATTTGAATGGTTATCTCTTATTATTGTACTAATCGACTGAACCGGAATTGCACTCTATATAACAGACTCTCCGAATTTTCCACATAAATTGAAAACAATCAAAAATTCTGAAACATTCAATTATTTGTTGCACAAAATTTCAAATCTAAGAATCGGTTTTGACACCATCGTCTCAGATGGAGGAGCAACTGTATACCCGTGTTTCGTCCTTAATAGAACTCGTCAGTACAGTATTGACAACTGAAAATACCGTTGGCGGCAGCACTGTGTTTACAATATGGCGGATTCAAAAGTGGCTTACGCCAAGTTTGTAGTCTGTTTACAATGTAAATACGTTGATATTCACCAAAGAAATATTCATATTTCTTTTAATGATTTAATTCAATTCCAATTGTGCGGGAAAGTATTGACTTTTTTCTTTTATAATATATAGTTTTTTCTTTCAAAATCATATTATTTATATACGGTTTTTAGTTGTAACTGGAAGACTGCGTGAGGTTATAAAATTCATAGCTTCAAAGAAAATAATATTACGGGGAAGTATATACGACATTTTTGTATTGTAAATTCCAGCTTTCAGCTTTTCTTGTACGAATTTTTCTAATCCACACTGCTCGTTTATCAACTAATTCGTAGTTGTCAACTTTATTTACCACAGATTTTTTTCCCCCCTTTTTAGGAAAATTATGGAAACTCAAATCCACATTTCGATTAAATTTGGAATGACATCCATAAACACAAGAATTTTTATCATCAATTCTTCGTTTAAATTCCGTATTTTGAATAGTACAGTCTTGAGAAAGACTAATTTTGAGGTTATATAATGTAACAATAAATTCGAAAGCCAAGTATTTTTCACCGAATTATCTTGAACAAATCCATAAAGGACTATTGTAGTATGAAATTTCATACAAACAATCTCAAAAATGCCACTAAATATTGCTAACAAAACCAGTAACATAACATACGATTATATGGAAATTAAGATTGAATCCACTTTACAATATAGTTCCGCTTATAACCGCTTGGTGGCTACGGGATAATTTCAGTTACCAATAGCCAAGAACCCAAGATAGTCAGGGCTTGGATCCCAAAGTGTTTAAACTCATATGGATTGATGGACTGTAAAAGTAATAACTATATGCAGCGCCATCTATCGAGCATAAAGCCAGTTAAGGCATGTGAATAGTGTAGAGGTCACAAATTAATTGTGACAAAGTTTATAGATGGCGCTGCATATAGTTTTTACTTTTGCAGTCCATCTATTCATATGAGCTTAAACACTTTAGGATCCAAGCCCTGACTATCTTGGGTTCTTGGCTAAACTGTACTGACGAGTCCTAATAAGGACGAAACATGTGTATACAGTTGCTTCCCGATCTGAGATGATGGTGTCAAAACCGATTCTTAGATTTTAAATATTGTGGAACAAATAATTGAATGTTTCAGAATTTTTGGTTGTTTTCAATTTATGTGGGAAATTCGGAGAGTCTGTTATATAGAGTGCACTTCCGGTTCAGTCGATTAGTACAATAATAAGAGATAACCACGGCTGAAGAAATGTTAATCAATATTCAAATAAAAGAGCATTTTAAATGTCTGCCACACCTGTATCGGGCAAAAAGCGCGAATATTTTTACTTTCTTGTACGAAGTATTGCGAAACCGACAAAATTCACATTTCGAGATTTTGATGGAAATATCCGTTTTGAATATCCCTGAATCCATTTTGACTATTTTCTTCGGTACGTGTGTACATATGTATGTACGTAACTCGAAAATCTCAAAACCCGTCGAACGTATAATGTTCAAATTCTATATTTAAGACTGATCTAAGATTTAGTTCTATACCTCGCATTATAGTTGCAATCGTTTGTATTAGAAGTGCACTTTATTTTTTCGCATAAATCCAAAATTGTTAGTCGTATCGATGCATCGATACGCACTTCTGCTGATACGATACCGATAGCGATACCGATATTTATAAAAAAGTATCGACGATACCGCTACCGATACCGATACGGAAAGTGAAGGTTTTAAAATGTGTAAAAAGTTGTGGGTTTAGATTAGAAACAAGCGCTTATGATAACGTATAGTCCGTGAGACATGGCATAAATTTTTCGTTGATTACCGCTCACTTAAAACTTTGTGAGTGGCTTCATTGTGATGAGTCCGACAACTTTTTCATTTGTTAAAATTCTGGATTTGGGGACGTTTTTCAGCTAAAGCTAAATAATTGAAAAAATATTACCGTCATATTGATCTTTACACTAATCGAAAGATTTTTTGATTATAAAATGAAGAAAAAGTATTGTCCGACATGAATATTGGGACTAGCGGTGAGTCCGACAAGCCGCACTTGTCATAAGTATGTTGTTACTTATGGTAAGTATGTTAGTGCCTTACTATTGCGTATCCTCAGTGGCTCCGCTCTATCGGTTAAATTTTACATTTACGAAGTGTGCTGTCAAAAACGTCGAATTGTCAAACGTCATTTTTTCGATAATCATGAGTATTAACCATTCACTTAGAAGTTGTTGTGTTGTTGGATGTACTAATACTAAAGCAAACAGCCCAGAGCTAATTTTTATAGATCTCCGGGAAGAGATTATGAAGCGAAACAAAGAGAAATGTGGATAACAGCAGTTAAACGAATGTGATTTTATGCAATAATCTATAAAAATGTATTAGATATCATTCAATTCTCAGTATCAACCATTTTTAAGAAAAGTTTATTATAATTGTAAAGAAACTCAATAAATACCACTTAGATAAGTTTCTTAATTGACTAAACAGTCACATAAATTCGTCTCAGAATCTTTTACTGGAAGCACCAGATTTTGCTTAGTATTTTTCCTTCTCAAAATTCAAAAATTCATTTGAAGATAAACAAGATGTAAAAATCTCTTTCTCCCAAGGATTTCGCTTAAATTCTGTACGTATATAATACATTATAAATCTAACTGTTATCGATTACTTTTAGATGAGTCACATAAACAATAAAAAAAAATCTCACGTGAACATCAGGTGACTTACTTGTACATCATTTGATATATACACAAATTCATTCAATAAAGTTTTCTGTCTCTTCAGTTTATAATTAATATTCTAACAATATCTTGACATGTAAAATGTCAAACAAAATAAAAAAATTGACAACAGATTATCATTGCCTACCTTACCATTTCAATTAAGCTGATTGTTTTATACGGCAAATTCTGAATGTCTGTTATATATAAACTGCACTTTCGATTGATAGAAAAATAGTAGATAACTATTTTGATGCTACAACAAGTTCAAATACTAAATTTCAATATGCTATGGCTGATCATTCTAGATTTATGCAAAATATTAAAATGAAGTTTCAAGTATAGAGCACTTCTGGCTTGACCGATTCATACAAAAATAGCAGATAACCATTCTGATACAACATTAAGTTCAAATACTGAATTTCAACATCCTACGGTTGATCGTTCTGGATTTATTAAAAAAATTTGAAAAAAGTTTCAAGTAAAGTGCACTTTCGGTACAGACGATTGGAACCATAATGCGAGGTGCACAACTAGACCCTACATCAATCTTAAATACAAAATTTCAATATTATACGTTCAACCAGTTTTGAGATTTGCGATTTACGAACGAACGCACATACGTACCGACATCAAGCCAAAAATAGTCAAAATGGATTGAGGGATGCTCAAAACGGATATTTCCATCAAAATTTCAATAGGTGAATTTTGTCGGTTTCACAATACTTTCTTGTACTTAGTACAAGTAAGTAATAATAATGACTATGGTTGATTTGCTTTACTAAATATTTTTGTCTAAAAATGTTGTCATAAATTAAATTCAATATTATTATTAGGAATAGAGATGGTACGCCATGGATTTCATTTTGATTTTAAAGCAGATTGACATATTTCAAAACATTGACAGGTGACATCACACCTCGAAGTTCATCGAAATTTGAAAATACGCAACAGGCCCATAGTAGTTCTTTTTGTCAGTTCTTCAATTTCAATAATTGTCAATATTTACTGAGTTCTCAATTCTTTTTTTGAAATTCAAATTCACACCTAGCGAACACTATTATTTGTACATATTTTGTACTTTTTGTTACAATAGAAAAATTTATAAAATCAAACAAAAAACCTCACGCTGAATGTTTTTTGAAAAAGATATTATTGCGTTTTTCAATCTAATACCTCTACTTAAATACTCACGAAGAACAAACTGGTTTTACTGTTGAAAACTTGAAGAACCTTTAATTTAGTTGAAGGTTGAAAGATGTCATATATCAAAAAGGAATAACATACTCAATAATCATATCTATATCTATGGAAACAAAATAAATGTTAACATAATAAAATAGAAGGCTATTTTCTTCAACAGATATTATATATATATATATATATATATATATATATATATATATATATATATATATATATATATATATATATATATATATATATATATATATATATATATATATATATATATATATATATATATATATATATATATATATATATATATATATATATATATATGTATATATATATATATACTACATATTTTTTATTTTCAGATAATTCAAATACATACTCAGTTGATAATTTTCTACAATTTTGGTTAACTCTTTTAAATGGGTCTTTACCCTCACTTTTACAAAACGAGCAGAATGCAATTTTACGAAGCACAGGTTGCGATTGCCTGGGCACTATAGGTAGTGATATTTTTGAACATCTACCGGTAAGTTGATCAATTCATTCGATTAAAAATCATTTGAAAATAATAATTTCCAGAGAGAAAAACAGTTATTTATTATTTCATTGTTATTTAACTGTAGTAGAGATGAAGAAACTAGTGTGAAAGGAGCTGCAGTAAGAGCTTTAGCCATTTCTGTTTTGTACCCATCTCTAAGAGAAGTAAATTTTATTAATTAAACATTCACAAACAATTAACATTGCTTTTATAATTTCAGGATTTGGGTTTTATTATGGATACTACCGAAGCAGTAATACGGAATTTGAGCGATTCGAATTTATCTGTTCGAATAAAATCATCCTGGTCTCTAGGCAATCTTAGCGATGCTTTGGTTTTATACAAGTATATTGTTGGCTTTGTTTTTTTATATACAGAATGATCTATAAGCATATCGACAAAATTTATTTGACTGATGGAAAATGTTCGGAAATTGAGAAATTTTAATAAAATTTGAGTATGATAATGTTCAAATTTTAATACACATAAAAAAATAGGAACTCCTCTGGATTAGTTTGCAAGATGTTTCAATCCAATGTCGGAACTTTTGTTTTCTTATACATGTGATCTTATGGGACTCAATGGCACATTTATCACTGTTTTGAATATCATTGTAAAGATGAAAATTGAAAGATGAATAAATTGAATATTCACAGTCTCAAAGCTTGGCAACGTCGCATTTTAGAGATCAATCAGGCTAGCGTTAGCATATACGCGGCGAAATAAAAGACGTTGCCAAATATGATTTATCTGTATCACATTTTTTAGTTGTTACAAGCGTTTGATTTACAGATATCAATTTTTAGGAAATAAGCTCCTTAAGGAGGTACAAACCTTTGAAGAAAAATAAAAAAATAGGAATGGGTGTGACAGTAATAAAAATTTGTTAAACGTAAAACAATTTATAAATAAATGAGATGGAAAATTTGAATTCGGTTTGAGAATACGCTTCACATCTTTGAATTAAGAATTATGTGACGCAGCGCATGATATCTGGAATGTTGTTGGCGGTGTTTTGTATTTTTTTTCTGTTATTGTTGCTGCTGAAATTATATTTTTTCCATTGCCATCTCGATATATATTCATATTCATCATTTATCTGTCAAAATTTGTCGCCATACTCATTCACCTGTATTTATATATATACATATATGTATATATATATATATATATATATATATATATATATATATATATATATATATATATATATATATATATATATATGTATGTATATATATATATATATATATATATATATATATATATATATATATATATATATATATATATATATATATATATATTTTTTTTTGTAGAAATAACCCACCTAATGAAGATTTACCAGACAGTTTGTTGTACGATCTAATTACTAATTGTATAAAAGTTATTGATGACAACAATAAGATTAAAACAAACGTTCTCAGAGCATTAGGAAATCTTTTAAAATTAATAACTAGCGATATGTTGACCCAAGATAAATTTAAATTAATCACAGAAGAAGCTATCAATGTACTGGTGAAAAACTCGCTTCACAGCACAGATATGAAGGTAAAAATTTTGTATATTTTCAAGAAACGTTTCCATAATTCATTTCTTGTTATAGGTTCGATGGAATTCATGCTACGCAATAGGAAATTTTATGAAAAATAATGATTTATTTTCAAAACAGTTATCTTGGGAGGTAAATAGAAGAGAAAAACTGAATAATATTAAACAATTTTGGTTCAAAAATTACGTATTTATCCAAAATAAGTCGTTACTGCAATGTAGACGTCTTTTGAGGAAAAAAAAAACTACCTAAATATGAAATAATAATTTTCGAGAAAAGTTATCTAATTATGGAGTAGTAATTTTTGGATGGAGATTTTGTTTCTCAGTGTAGTTATTTTGTCACTCAATGCTCTTGATATATGTGCTAGATTTCATATCCCCTAGAAATTTGTTTCCTGCTATCAAAAATAACCTTCTATGGTTGACTAAACTTAGTCACAATTTAATTTAATTCTTAAAAACCACATTTCATGCAATAGCAACAACAGTTTACAGCGATTTGTCATGCAACATCATAATTTCGATTATCAACAATCTTCACTTCTTCCCTCCATTGTTTCTTTCAAATTTCTCAACATTTTTGCGTGACTCCACTGTTATATTATAATCACAATAAGCAGGACGCTCTCTATTTTACTATTTAGATTAATATTCAGTTTTTGAATCATAACAGTAAACCAAATTTTCATTGTCGATCAGAACTTTTCCAAATTCTTCAAATTACTGAAAATTCCTCAGACAAATATTCACCTGAGATTTTTTTGAAGATTAGAGTATTCGAACCATTATCATAATCAAATACCAAAATAAAATATATTACTTCTCCAATTTTCCAACAATACTATTTAAAGATGAAAATTTTATGCTTTTCCAATATTCTAAATGATAACGAATATTATATACAGTTGTTCTCATTATTATTTCAGCAAAATGTGTATCCAGTTCTAATGGACCTAGTTTCAAATTTCCGGAATTTTAAAGTTAGAATTAACGCCGCCTTAGCGTTAAGTACACCAGAAAAAAAGACTCATTACTCAATCTATTATTTTCAAATTTGGAAATCTTTATTAATTGCTTTGGAAAATTCTGAAAATATTGATGACTACGCCGAATTCAATCACAGGGATAATTTAGTTGACCAGGTAATTACTATAAAACCTGTCTCTTTAAAGAACAAATGAATTTCACTATATCACAATATATCTTGAATTTATTCGCTTATTCTACATCCAATGCAGCTACATATTTATTTTACATCTAACATAATTTTTCTCTTATCAACCTTTCGTTGCATATATCTTTTCAAACCTTGACCAAAATATTCAAAATAATTTTTTATAGAATATAGCCAAGCATCTAGGCGAATAGGTAACAGTTTTATTATTTTTACAGATTTGTCTTTCTTTGAGTCATTTATCAACTTTTTTGGCAAATGAAGATCTGTTTCAACTTTATGAAATTTTAGTGAGTCATATCGATAATTTCAAAATACAAATGATTAGGGTGCATGAAAGACTGGTACCAGAAAAATCTGAAATATTCCTAAAGGCAGCAAATCATGTCAAAATATTACATGAGAATAATTTAAGTAAAGAACAGAAGAGTTTTTTATTAGAACTTGAAAATATATTTGTAAGACAAGATCAATAAAAAAATTATTAATGTTTTCTTCTATTTACCTTTTACTATTTTTTATAATGTAGAATGAAATTTCTCATATTTTCCTTAGCAACCAAACATTCATAAATAGTTACATACCTTGTGAAATTGGGTGAAACTATCAAATACTGACATTTGTTAATTATGGCTAAAGCAACGTCAATTAAAGATGCATTAAAGCGATGGGAAGAAAAAAATGAAGGAAAGGATATTTCTGAAGCAAAAGAAGTAGGTTTACAATTTCAATTTCCACCAATAGAAAAAATGGATAATTCCTTAAGCGTTTTAACAAACTGTGAGAAATTGAGTTTATCCACAAATATGATAGAAAAAATAACTGGTCTAGCGCAATTAAAAAACTTGAAAATTTTATCAGTTGGTAGAAATTATATCAAAAATTTTTCTGGATTAGAAGCCGTTGCAGATACATTAGAAGAACTGTGGATATCATACAACTTAATAGAGAAATTAAAAGGAGTAGGAGTGCTAAAAAAACTTAAAGTTTTATATATGAGCAATAATTTAGTGAAAGAGTGGGGTGAATTTATGAAACTCAACGAATTACCGGCGCTAGAAGACTTACTATTCGTTGGAAACCCATTATATGAAAACCAAGATGTTGAAACTTGGAAATCAGAAGCTGCTAGAAGATTACCTAATCTAAGAAAACTAGATGGAGATCCAGTATTGCGGGAAGAATGAATTTATTGTATTATTTTCAAACATTCGTCTACAAAATCAGTAAAAATTGGTTCTTTCATTACTGAATCCATTACTGCGTTCACATTTTCGCTTTTATCAATTTTTAGCAAAATATCACGTACATGAGGGTTGCTTAAGATGTTTTTCAACTCATTTGAAGAATCTAAAATATAAAATTGTAAAAACATTGTATAACCTCAAAAACCTTTAAATATAACCTACTCAAAAGCTTTAATTTTTCAATGGGAACTGTATCTTCGGTAATATGATTATAATTTTGTGTCTTTGCCTCAATAATTTGTATTATTACTTGTTCGCAACCCTCGTTTTTATGTTTCTTGAAACAATTTATTGAACAACTGTAATCAAGTTTTGTTAGTAAACACCTTATAAACTTTTGCCTTTTATTTACTATTTTATTTCACATTTAGGACACTTATATTCTGCAGTATCCAAGGCACAAATTGAACAATCTCCCATTTTTAAAACATTTGTAATTTGAATCACACGTTTTTTTGCACAAGTTCATAAGAGGCAGGCACGTGCCTAAAAAACTTTAAATTTCTTTTAAGAGAGGGCAGCACGGCTCACTTTTTGTTACGTCCAGTTTACAGTAGCGCAAACTCCTGGACTTGACGTGGACTCGTTTGGTCGAGGTTTTGCGGGAAAAATAATTGAATTCAAGATTAGGTAGTAGTAGAAATTAGATTGATTTTATTTCGATAAATGTTTCATCTATATACGTGAAAAATCAGAGAAGAGAGGGTATCTTCCCTCCCTTTTACAATAAAACTTATATTTCTAACTTACAAATTAGAAGAGAAGGGATGCTAGGTCAATGTCCCTACTTCAAAATAGGCTGGTCTCAACCGAAGCTCATCCCCTATTGGTTATCTGAAGTAACAAAGACCCTTCCGTCTTACCAAGAACTAATCTACTCATTTTTTGTAGTGTGAGAAATGTTAATTATTTGTTTAGTCTCTAATTTTTGAAGTGTGGCTTTAGGGTAAACATTCAACAAGAAATATCTGGAGTATATCGTATTTGATTTATATCCCAGACATAACACATTAAATATAATAGGTTACTCTATGTTTATATTCAGTTAAGGGTTGTTGATTTACTTAAAACATATCTCGAAATTGAATCTAAGCAATAAATATCGAGTTTCATTCCATTTCATAAATTTCATATTCTCTATTATTTGATTGGAATTAATTGGGTATCTATTTTGCATTTAAATTTTGCGCTATTTTACTAAGGGCCTCTTCTGTTGAGCTCCAGCATATTTTCTGCTATAAAATATACCATGGGACATTACACCTTCCCCCTTAAAATAAAGTTATTATTAAAAATGATAACTTTGTTACAATAAAATATGCTAATCATTATACTTCGTACATAAGTAAATTGCTATTCTAGAATTATTTTAACATGTGTTAGGCAACTTATAATATTACATTTCAATATTATTTGAATTTTAAATACATTATTAATCATTTGAATTTCCATTCGATATATATACATAAATATTTTCTCTGTTTCTATGCTTTCTTTTATTGAAATTTTACATATTTGATCTTCTACTGATAATTATATTATTTCAACATATATCTTACTTTATTCTACAATACATTTAGTGAATTTATCATGTATTATATGTTTCATGGCTTAATCATCATTTGGTAAATTTGTAATAGGATCAGGTCTAATATGAGCAAGCTTTAGTTTATTGAGATGAACTAATTTAACTTTATCTCCTCTTAGAGCTATCAATGCATTACAATCCTCCAAGAGTTCGATTATTTTATATGGTCCATCCCATTCTCGATCAAATTTTGATTTTTGTGGTTCTTTTAACAAATAAACATAATCATTGATTTTAAAATTCTTGGTGTTTAGTTCCTTATCGTAATAAGATTTAGAACGTTCTTTCGCTTTTTCTAAATTTTCGACAGCTGTAGCTTGGGTTGCAGTAATTCTAGTAAAAAGTTCATCAAAATATTGAATATATGTTCGAGAGATTTCTTCATCAGCAAACTCAGTAGGTATACGGGCTTTTCTTCCAAAAATTAACTCATAAGGAGTAAATCTTGTAGATTCATGAACGGCGGTATTATATGAGAACATTCCAAATTTAATCCAATCATCCCAATCTGTTTTTGTACAATAATGCTTTAAATATTCAATAAAAACATGATGAGCGCGTTCTAAGGATCCTAAAGATTGTGGATGAAAAGCTGTAGATTTAATCTGACGTATTTTAAATATACGACAGAACGTTTTCATAACGTCACTCAAAAAGTTACTTCCTTGATCAGTATGTATGACTTTGGGACATCCAAACCTAGCAATAAAATTTTCGGCGAATGCTAAGGCTATTGTAACTGCATCAATAGTGGGAATTGGTATTGCATCAGAGTATTTCGTGAGATTGTCTTGTAAGGTCAGTAAATATTTATTTCCTCTTTTAGTAATAGGTAAAGGGCCTACAATGTCCATTTGAACTTTATCGAATGCCTCTTTAGGAGTATCGGTAATCCTCATTGGTTGTCTAGTCTTTACTCGAACTAACTTATTTTTTTGGCAACTTGGACATGATTTAACCATATTTTGTATGTCGTTTTTCATATTTTTCCAAACAAAATTTTGTCTAATGCGGTTGTATATTTTTGTAATACCTGAATGACCTCCAATTACGGATTCATGAAATTCTTTTATGATTTTTTCGCGTTCATTAATTAGAGGAGTTTTAATTTCAGCAGTACAAATTGTAAAAATAAATCCTAAACCGGCGAATGTTTCTTTTAGATTCTCAATCATTAAAGGCCAATCTGATTGAGTTAGTCCGTTATCTACTTTGGATATACTAGCCGTTTTAATATTCACGTGTTCCATAAGATGTTTTAAAGATAGAATACAATTTTTGAGGTGTAAGGGATTAATTTTATCTTTCTTGGATTTCCTGACAACTAAGTGAAATATATAATATTCACTCCATTTTGAGGCTAATGCTTCTCCTAGATTTGTCTGTTCAAGCTTCAATTGTATATTTGAGAATTTACTTTGCTTTAATAATTCTTGACTGGAATTTGGGAATGAATTACAATCAACAGATATAAAATGAATAATATGGTCTCTTCGCATAAAAAGTTTGTCTTTTATGAATTGAATAGAAGTTGAGGAATGAGTCATCATTAAACGCTTTTGTGTACTGTCATTATTTTGTCTTGTTTCGTCAATACTATTACAAAAATCATTCTCTATTATAATCTTTTCAGGTGTCATTTCCCGATCAACCAGCATATTCCTGCCATAGTCACTCAATTGACTACTAATTCCTTGCATGTTCTCATTCACTGATGCCCCGTGTGGCCTAAGCTCATGCATCTGCAGAAACTCATGCCCCTGCAGAATGCCACGGTGTACATCACTCACATTGCTCTTCGAGCCCAAAGTTTCCATAGATGCCCCGTGTGGCCTAAGCACATGCATTTGCGGGAACTCATGTTCGCACAAAATGCCACGATGTACATCTCTCACTAAACTTTCCTCAGAACCATGCACCAAAAGATCGTCTGATCTGTTATCCAAAGAAAACACAGACTCAGATAAATCATCTGAATATGCTGGAAGTTCGATTGAACAATCAAAAATTTCTTTGTCATTTATTACTGTATGACCGTCAGTTCTAATACATTGTTGAGGCTCTGAATTTGTTTCTGACCTCTGATTCATATTTTCCATGACAACCTGCTCAGTATACTGGTTCCCACACTCATTTTCCTTGCATGCCAGGAAAATAGAGCCCACTAACATTTCTACATTAAAATTATTGTCTCTATGTCCATTAGAGTCCTGGTCCACTTCGAGACCCGCAATTGATAATTTATCAGCGCAGACAAACATCAATTCCGACCCTCTCGAACCAGTTCCCTTTCTATTATCCCCTTTTAATTGATTGTCGTGTTCTTTAAAACGTTTATTTGACTCATCCTCCACCGGACTTCTAGAAAGAGCATCGGCATTGGAATTTATTCTTCCTGGTTTGTATACTATATCAAAGTCGTATTCATTTAATTTAATTCTCCATCTCATAATCTTAGAAGTAGGGTCTTTTGTATTGTGCAGCCATAACAAGGGCCTATGATCTGTAACTAACGTAAACTTCTGACCATATATATACGGCTTAAACTGATTTACTGCAAAAATTATTGCTAGTAACTCCTTCTCGGTAGTTGAGTAGTTTATTTCTGTTTCATTCAAGGTTCTAGAGGCAAAAGAGATAGGTGGATCTTTACCAATCGGACCTTGGCTAAGTACAGCGCCGAGTGCGTAATTTGACGCATCACATGTTACGACAAAAGGTTTATTGAAATCGGGATATTGAAGCAGGGGTTCTGAACAAATAAGATCCCTCAATGTTTCGAAAGCTCCTTGCTGAGATTCTCTCCAAATAAACATTGTATCTTTTTTTAATATTTGAGTTAAAGGTTTTGCAATTTTCGCGAAATCTTTAATGAAACGCCTATAATAGCCAGCTAAACCTAAGAATGATTTTATATTTTTCTTTGTTTTGGGGACTGGAAACTCTTTCACGGCTTGGATTTTCTTTGGATCAAGTTTTACACCGTTACTTGTAATTAAATGACCTAGATATACTATTTCCTTTTTTAGGAAGTGACATTTTTCAGGCGCTAAAGCAAGTTTTGCGTTCTGCAGTCTGGCCAAAAGTTTATTTAATTTTTGACGATGTTCTTCTAAGGAATTCGCATATATAACTATATCATCCATATAAACGAAAAGCTCAATACCTTGAAGCCCGGATAAAACACGATCCATTAGTCTTTGAAACGTTGATGGTGCGTTTTTGAGACCAAAGGGCATGCGATTAAATTCGTAATGACCATATGGAGTAGAGAAAGCTGTTTTCTTTTGAGATTCTTTTTCCATGGGGATCTGATGAAATCCCGATGCAAGATCTGCAATACTAAAATATTTAGCTCCACCAAGCTGATCTAATATATCTGTTATATTAGGAAGAGGACATACGTCACTAACTGTTTTTTCATTTAATTTGCGATAATCAATTACCATTCGCCATCGGGGCTTACCCGTTTGATCTGGTTTTTTTGGTACAATCCAAAGCGGTGAATTATACGGAGAATTTGAAGGATGAATAATATTATTAGTTAAAAGCTCATTCACTTGTTTTTGAATTTCTTGTTTATGGATTTGCGGATATCTATATTGCTTAGTGTTTATAGGGAATTCATCGGTAGAAGTAATTATATGATTCGTTACATCAGTATGTGAAAGTTTATCTTGTGGAAGACGAAATTGAAATGGAAATTGATTGACTGATTCTAATATGCAAGCCCTTTCGTGATCATCTAATCCATCTAAATTTAGGATTTTAAATAAAGCATTAAGTCTTTCAACTTTTGGCGAATCTTCATGCTCATTGAAAGTTAAGATTTGCGCAGAAGTAGTTACTGTCGGAACTTCAAATTCCTCGAGTTCAACCGGGGGTATTATAATATTTATATTATGAGTTGAGGAATTTATTGCGAATATTTTAATCATTCCATTTTCGGGTGTGACTAAAGCTTCCCCAAGATAGATATTGGGTCCTAAATACATTTGTCTAAGATACCCATCCCCTTCAAAATTGTTTTTAACAGGAAATTTCATTAATTTCTTAGTTCGTGCAGGTAAATTATGAGTTGTATAATCAATGAAATCAATAACTTTATTATCCAAAATTATACTTCCTGAAAGATTGCTTTTAAAAATCAATTTTGCTTTTTGCTGCCGTAAGAAAGGAATGCCTAAGATACAAGATTGAAATATTGGAAATGAGTCATCAACAACTTGAAATTGTATATTAACATCGCGTATATATGTATCAATTTCTCCTTGGGTGGGTGTTTCTCCGGAACCTATTCCAATCAAGTGATATATCTTATTTATATCTATGGAAGCATTAGGAGAGACAGCACTTTGTTTAATTATATTTAATTGAGCTCCAGTATCAATAAGACATACAGCGCAACCCTCTCTAAAAATTTTGCTCTCTAATGAAATTATTGGCAACTGTGAAATTTTATTCAAATCTAATTTGAAGCTAACCCGGTTGATTGTGAACGCGCAATTATTTTCATGCTTCGCGTCGCGTTCTCCCGCGGAGCATTTCTCTCGTTTAAATTCTCTTTAGTATTTTTATTTCCAACAGTTTTGCTGTCTCTTAATTTTTTAAAACAATCATTTTCGATATGACCCAGTTTGTGACAGTAATCACATTGAATAGAATTATTTCGCGAAATAGACTGTCGAAATTTTTTATTCGGACAATAACTTTTTATGTGACCTGGTTCATCACATTCAAAACATCTTTTTATCCTTCTGGCTTCAACTGTATTAACTCTATAATTTCGATTCATCTTAAATCTTTCAAAAGTATGATGACTCCTTCCAAGTAATTCATCCCTGTCATTCTTTCCTCTTTCCAGTTTGCAAGCTAAATTTATGGCTGTACACAATGAATCAGGTTCATCTTTAGAAACTAGTGCGCTTATTAATGAATTGTGGAGTCCCATTATAAATCCCTTAACAGCTGAGCAATTGATTAATACGTTCACACCAACAGCTTCCGGTCCTTTATATTTTTCTTTTACAGCTTCAAGAGCTCGACTCAAATTTTCACTAACTCTAGCACCATAGGATTCTATTGATTCATTTTCTTTCTGTTTTGACCTTCTTAATTCGTCATGAATATGATCAACGTCAAAAGAACGAGCGAATGCGGTTTTTAATAAGCTGATAAGGTCATCAAGTGTTTCCGGATCACCGCGATTTGATATCAAATGATCGGCATATCCCTCAATTTTATTTTGTATTAAAATAAGTAAATTAAATTTGTCCGATGGTTGAACTCGCGAGTAAGCTATTTTACATTGTTTAATGAACTTTGATAAGGGACATGATTTGCCGTCGAATCTAGGTACAAGATCTATTGCAAGTTTTAAATTCATGTATGAAGGTGTATCAATCGACCTTATATCTACGCTACTTTCAGACGGAGGATTATTATTAATGACATGAACTTGGGGAATCAAAGAATTATTATCATGGATATGGGCTACTAATTCAGTTCTGCGTTGATTCGGTAATCCTGTAAATGATTCATGATTAAGATCTACATCAGGATTTTTTCGCGTAATTCTAATCGAATTAGCTTGAATATTACTATCAGGGGTAGCTACAGCTTGTCGACGACTTCGTGATCGGGTATTTTTATTCATTATGATTTGCTCAGATCTTTCGGAATATATATATTTTAAAAAAAATTTAAATCAGATGATTGTAATGCAATATTGTGGTGATTATAATTCGCAGAAGATAATATTAACCATTTCAAAATTTAACAAGATACATAAGTGTAATTTTTTTGATAATACGCTTACTGACTGATGTTGATTACTGGTATTCCAAATTATTGAAAGAGGGTAGCTCCTTAGAACACAGATCCCGTTGATGTAGCATGATGGAGTTTGATGTATCGCAAAGATGAAGCAGGATGATGATCCTGGACGATGAAGGTCGCTAATCCTTGAATCTCGTTCGAAGTTTCGTTACCTCGTTCAATTGAATTCCAGGGAAAGTATTCAACAAACTTGTAGTATTATTTTGATTTGATGGAATAATCTTTTGTTCTAAATGAATTTTATTCATTGAATTTAATAAGCCTATGATTTCGGAGGTATATTGCTTTCACGGCAACCAAAATCATCCAACTCTGGCATTTACCCTTCGCTCTGAGGAAAACCGTGCTAAAACCCCAAGAGAGTGGTGGCTATTTTGATTTTCACTATTTTAATATCACAACACAATAATCAGGTCTTTCAATTGTTCGATTTAGTTTTAAACAAAAATGTTCGGTTAATTTCCTTTGTAAAGTTCGGAATAAAATCACCAGTTATTAAACTTTCAATATTAAACTTTCAATTTTACACAATTACACTTTTTAAACTTTTCGCACACAATTTTACAACCAATCCCGCACCGCTTGTCACCAATTTGTTACGTCCAGTTTACAGTAGCGCAAACTCCTGGACTTGACGTGGACTCGTTTGGTCGAGGTTTTGCGGGAAAAATAATTGAATTCAAGATTAGGTAGTAGTAGAAATTAGATTGATTTTATTTCGATAAATGTTTCATCTATATACGTGAAAAATCAGAGAAGAGAGGGTATCTTCCCTCCCTTTTACAATAAAACTTATATTTCTAACTTACAAATTAGAAGAGAAGGGATGCTAGGTCAATGTCCCTACTTCAAAATAGGCTGGTCTCAACCGAAGCTCATCCCCTATTGGTTATCTGAAGTAACAAAGACCCTTCCGTCTTACCAAGAACTAATCTACTCATTTTTTGTAGTGTGAGAAATGTTAATTATTTGTTTAGTCTCTAATTTTTGAAGTGTGGCTTTAGGGTAAACATTCAACAAGAAATATCTGGAGTATATCGTATTTGATTTATATCCCAGACATAACACATTAAATATAATAGGTTACTCTATGTTTATATTCAGTTAAGGGTTGTTGATTTACTTAAAACATATCTCGAAATTGAATCTAAGCAATAAATATCGAGTTTCATTCCATTTCATAAATTTCATATTCTCTATTATTTGATTGGAATTAATTGGGTATCTATTTTGCATTTAAATTTTGCGCTATTTTACTAAGGGCCTCTTCTGTTGAGCTCCAGCATATTTTCTGCTATAAAATATACCATGGGACATTACATTTTACATTAGGAACCTAGTAACGTGCGCATGTGCGTACCTTGCACATATGTTGCTATAGTCAGTGGCTTTCAAACAAAGAGCATTCCACTTAAATACATACAAGTGTGTGCCTCACTGACAACAATGGATTTTTTTTAATACTGGTTGGCCTATAAAGCTTGCTTTAGGGTATGTTTTGGGTTTTTTTTTAACAAGAAAAACACTAATTAACTGTTTTCCAATACTACTTGACCTAAAAAGCTCGGTTTAGGTTATGTTTTGGTTTTTGTTTTAAACAAGAAAAACACTGATTTACTGTTTCCCAATACAAGTTGGCCTAAAAAGCTCGGTTTTGGTTGCTTTTTTTTTTAATAATTATAATACTAGTTCCCACCGTTCTAGTACCATTGGAAATTTTCTTTGCATCCATGTGGCGCCATCTCTTTTTACTTTTATAGCTACCCTATGTTCCTATTGTAAAAGCATATACCTATAAATATATATAGGGAGTGAGCGACGAAAGAGTTGGCCTCTGGCGGCAGGAATTTAAACTAGAAAAACCGAGATAGATTTGAATTATATTGGAGATCATATGGAGTCTTGTCTTGAAGGACTGTTTCGTTTTTTCGATATTTATAGAGTTAAGAAATATTTTATAATAGAAAAACTACTATGAAGTCCACACGATATTATTCTGTACCACAGTGCTGTAGTTATGAGAATAAATAAATAAGTATATATCGATTTCCAACATAATCTATCTTCCGAAAGCAGTGGCAGAAAATTGGAAACAAAAAATCCAATATTATATCATTTTAGTGTTTCTTACTCCTCAAAAACTACATTCTTTAAAATCAAGAAAAAAAAATTAAAAAGGATCTAATTCTTCCAATAAATCAGCAATTACCAGCATAGAAAAAAATGGTCCAGAAAACGGAAAATCAGTAATTTTTTCAGAATAATAATTAGATTAGATGAATATGAATTTTCATGCATTTGAACAAATTCTATTCATTTTTGATGAAACATCTCTTAAGTCCTAAAGAAACTTCACTCCCAGTAGAAATATTTCAGGATTCAGGAAACAAAATGTGCCGAGCTCAGTGCAAATTTATTGAAAATTGAAATTGTATTGCTCAAAATAAGATAAATTACAGAAGTACTGATGTCCAGTGTAATTTAGGCAACTATGGAAAAACGAAAAACTTATCAAATCAATACTTAAAAATTACACTAGAATGAACATCAAACTTTTTAATGTTCATTACTTGCGTCCAGAAAATATTGGATAATAAATAGCTTTCACAAATAAACGATGTGCCATGGAAATCTTGTTGAGTTCTGTAAAATCTGAATAAAATTTTTCATTCCAAGCTATGTATCTGGAATTTTTTTACCACTACATCAAACTAATTCAAAAAAAAATATCAGATAATTTAATATAGAACATATTTTATATTATATTTATGAAATTTTTCACACAAAGATTTCAATACAGATAAACATATATGATTGGGATATTTTCACAGCGCACTGTTAATCTAACATATAAAGTGAATGCATGTCACGGTTCTGTCGCCATTTTACATATAACTGGCGAGACCTCTGGTGGCTGCGCTCACTCCCTATACCAACGACTTGGACCTGACAGCGTACGGGGTCTTTTATCTCTTTTCTTCTGCAAGTCTAAACTGCGCATGGTCACACTTTGAAATAAATCTTAATTTAGAAAATAAATTTGACTCCGAATCATCCTCGAACGTCCCGAACACAATCTTTCAAGCATCAGCCAATGAAATTCAAGACTGTGATCATGCGCAGTTTAGACTTGCAGAAGAAAAGAGATAAAAGATACCGTACAGAGACGCTTCCTTGTTAAGATAGGAGGTCATCAGCAGATATATTTATAGGTATATGTGTAAAAGTCTACCGGGAGCACATTAGGCTATTGGAGGGATGAAACATTGAGAGTGGCACTAAAACAGTGATATTTACTGTAAATTTGACTCACTAGTGGCACTAACACGGTGGTTTTGGTTTCTAGCTTGCGGTGCTTGGATCCAAACTAATAGATGGGCTTCGCGCGCTCTTATCAAGCTCGACGTGAAATCTTTCTTATATAAATATACATTACTCCTACATACAAGTATAGACTCACTGGTATTATATTTACCAGTAATATTAGACCGTAGCCATCTAGTGGCAAAATGAGGCAAAGAAATCACTTATGGGAAGCTGTTAAGCCACATTCCCACCTCTATCATAACCATAGTCGTAATCATAATCATAGTCGTAAGGAAATCTGACCGTTTCCAGCTCTTGTCATAATCATAATATTCTGCTCACAACTAAATTTGCAAAGTAGTGAAATATATTCAAAATTATTAATAATTAAATTTTACTGTTGTATAGAAATAATACTGCTTTGCTAAGGAAAAAAATAATATGTTAAATAATAAATGCATGTATAAAATATCCTCAATTGTATGTGAATATACATAACTCTTTCAAATATGGAACATATATGAAATAAATCATATTTTATATGTAGTAGTAATTTTTAGGCCATTGAATTTATTAACTTCATGTTGATTTTGACATCTTGGTTTTTGTTTGCCTGGTGTCGTGTTTGATAATTTGATTTCTATTCATATTTTTATATCTATAACCTTTCTTTCTATGACAAAACTACCGTGCGAGCGAAGATATCTCCGTCAACTATAGAACGTTGTGCGAGTGGAACGAGATCGGTCAACGTTAAGACGCCGTGCGAGCGTTACAAACTCAGTTAAAGGCGAGCAGCCTTGCGAACGAAGCGACGTCGCTCAACAGTAAACCGCCATATGAACGAAGCGAGTTTGATAAACTTGGATTATTCTCAGCACATGCATATTCATTTCATTGTTACATTTTGATTGGGTTCATATTCAAATAGACAAGTTATGTCCAATATAATAATTACTTCTATATAATCACATGAATAAGCATGTCATATGAGATTCATATATTTAATGTTTAATCTTCAATAAATTACCAAAAAAGAAAGTAATATAAACTCAAAAGACATTTAGTGGAACTGCAAAGTCTCAGCCAAATACAAAAATCTCCTATTTCGATTGATTTCCTACAAAAGAAGATCTTTTCACAATTTGACATGTCCTTATTATTTCCGGGTTATAAGGTCCAGATATAAAAGGTAGGCTCAAGTACCTTGCAATCTGAATTTATCAATTCTGTGGCGTTACGAAGTACGCCGGGTCAGCTATTCCTAGAACTTATTCAATAGAAACATTTTTAATATCAGACAGTGTGAATTGGGTTCTATCACGTATATAAAGTAAAAATACTGTGGCAGATCAAGTCGCCGACATCATTCCTGGAGAAAAGAAGTCTCAAGAGCTCGTCAATAACAATTATATTTTTCATGTACTGTCATATTTAAAATAGCAAGTATAAATTGTATTTTGCAATATTGAATTAAACACATACGAAATAACTATATCCATTTATGAACAAACGCATTAAATTGGTGATCCCCGAATTTTTCTAGCAGTTTTGTTCACTTGGAGTCGCGCTGGCCGCCCCGTTTGCTCCAATACTAGAAATTTGGTTAGCTGCGGGGTACTAGACTTATCACAAGACTTGTTTTATAAGATAGATCCGGTGCTATTTTTCGCACTTGCTGCGCCGCTGGCTGCTATCTATAGCCAATCAGAGCGGACAACGATATCACGTGACTACATCAGTGACTTGTATATAGCACGCTATGTCGCATTAGTGCATTGTGTCTTGTGATATTTTGACATACAAATAAGCAAAAATTATGGCTAGTGGAAATTAGGTTATGTTTACGTACCCTAGCTCGTCAAACAACATGTTGAGAACTCTGCAGCCTTGATTTCTTCTCAAAAGTCACTCTCTTGACCAAAGTTTTTTCCAATTTTTTTTTTGTTTCGTAATTCGAATTAATTCGCAAGCTATAATTACAGCAACTGCTCCTGCTCTCCTCCGACGATTATTTTCGGCAACATTCATATTTGTAACAAATAAGTCTACAAAGTCTACGTTCTAGTGTCAGAATGAGTGGCGCAGCTTGCATCGTGTGATGCGAGAATAAGTGTCACACCAAGTGTACCTCAAAGTGGCTCAGTGCTCAAAAAAACGAACAAAATTACATAGAAAATGGTGGGCTTTACAGTATAGTAGCAAACTCCATATTAATTCTAGGTATACTATTCCACTTGCCGTAGGTGAAATGGAGATTCACTATTCATATCGAGGGTTCCTTTGGGCGTGGCCAGAAGTCGAAAAGCATCAAAATTGACTTCCAAAACGTGATTGCAGCATGTCTGCCGTTTTAATATCATAAAATATATATATATATTTTTTTTATAGAAAATTTAATAGCAGACACTTACTCCGGTTTCTAGTATATTTTATAGAAGCTTCCAAAATTTTATACAAATTTGCGTAATTTCAGCAGAGCAGAAAATTATATATGTTATTTATATTATTGTTATTCACAAATATTTACAAAAACAGACACATAGGTCGGTTCTGACATGCGGGCAGACCACATAATAGTTTCTCAGTCGAGCTAATGAAGGCGTACGATTTTGACTCTCTCAAACTTCATCTCGCAGGGAACTAGTGTTTCAGCAAAACTGCAATTTATATATGTTATGCTATTATTGTACATATATATCTAAAAAATCAGACAGATAGGTCAGTTCTAGAATGCAGGCAAATCACATAATAGTTTCTCTGTCGTGCTTATGAAGGTGTATGGTATTGACTTTCTCACTCTTACTTGCAATGGCAGCGAATTAGTGTCAATACATGTGAATAATTTTCTTAAATTTTATAATTTATTACTCTTATTTCAAGTCATGAACATATAATTTTTTTGAAATAAATCAACAGATTTTTTAAATTACAATAATAATGATTTTGCCATTTATTTTGTTCAAACAAAGCGTACAGCTCGAAATGGAAATCTGGATATTGTTGGTCCACTGGCTCCCTCCCAAGGTTTCAGATATATATTGACAATGATTGACAGGTATACCAGATGGATGGAAGCAATACCCCTCATCGACATCACTGCGAATACGGTAGCTAAACATTTTTATCGAGAATGGATTTCAAGATACGGTGCTCCGTCAATTGTTACTACAGACCAAGGTAAGCAATTCGAATTTAACATTTTTCAAGAGCTCAGCATTTATTCTAATTGGATTCATGCGAAATCGGACAACTGCATATCATCCGCAGAGTAATGGTATGGTTGGAAGATTTCATCGTTCTCTGAAAACTTCTCTAATCGCTGCTCTGGAAGGAAATCGTGATTGGGTCACATTTCTTCCAACTGTTTTACTTGGTCTTAGAACTGTAGTAAGGGAGGATTTCAAATCAGTTTCCTGCGAACTAGTTTTTGGACAAACACTTCATTTGCCTAGTGAATTCTTTGAAATTTCTAAATCAGATCTACCACAAACACAATATCTTCAACAACTTCGTTTGGCCATGTCTGTTTGTCGACCGACTCTGTCCAGGAAGCATCGTCAGCATCAAGTATTTGTGGATGAAAACATTGACAAGACAACTCACGTTTTCCTTAGAATTGACTCAGTCCGTCCTCCTCTACATGCCCCATACGATGGACCGTATCGTGTGCTGAGTCGAAATGAAAAACATTTGACAATGTCAACACGAAGTCTACATTAGTCTCCAAAGACAGAGTTAAAGCTTGTCACCTTCTACCTACGGAGTTTACAACGCCAACAAGATCTGAAGACGTAACTATACCTACCTCGTCAGCTGGATATCACGTTCGATTTACTCATTAAGATATCTTCGAACGGAGGAGAGTACTGTGGCAGATCAAGTCACCGACATCATTCGTGGAGAAAAGAAGTATCAAGAGCTCGTCAATAACAATTATATTTTTCATGTACTGTCATATTTAAAATAGCAAGTATAAATTGTATTTTTCGATCTTGAATTAAACACATACGAAATAACTATATCCATTTATGAACAAACGCATTAATACCATATGAAAATTTATTAAATTTTGTATTGTGATTATTTTTCACACAATTTTTTGATAAACATTCCATTTTTATTAATAAATTAAAAGCCTCAAGTTTTAAATACGTCGGAAGTTGCCGTAAACGCCCGAGCGCAATTGATGTACCTGTGCTGTGACGTCACTTCGGTGCTCAGAGCACTCATTACCTAGGGTGCGGTCCGAATCATGCAATTGCTATTTACAACAGGCGTTTTTCTTCGGGCAATCTAATGCCTTGATTACACGTAACGAGTACAGTGGCGAGACAGCAAATTGTCACTAGGCCGAGACAGCAATTGGAGCGAGTGAGTGTTCACACGTACTTTTGTACTCGTTACGTGTGAACAAGATGCAGCGAGTCAGTCAGTCAGTTTTCGTGCACTCTTTTGAGTATGAGTTCACTAAGCTGCGCAAAGATGAATCGAAGAATAATAGTTGAATCATGTATTAAACTACTCATATCGCTCATAATGGAAGAATTGAGGGAGTTGTTGGAAGAAGAGAACGGATAAGATCATGGAATTTGAGGAGATCTGGTCTTGGTGCTACAAACACTCTTTTTGGAGAATTGCAGTTAGAATAGTCGTCTCAACGTTCCACTTATTAGCCATGTTATTTTTTATTATAGCAATATTCTTTGCAGAAAACAGCTTGAGAGGAACACAGTATTGAATTGATTGAACGACAAACAAGTGGAGAATCCGCGACCCAAAGCACCGAGTGCATGTTCAGACCTGCCGAGTAGGCTGGCGAGTCAATGCGAGAGTGAGCACTCGGCCTAGTAAATAGAAACAGGGTCGAGCTACTGTCTCGCCCTTTCGCTAGGCCGAGCGCTCGGCTGAGTACTCGGTAATGTGTTCACATCTACCGAGTACTCGGCCGAGAGCACTGTCTCGCCACTGTACTCGTTACGTGTGATCAAAGCATAAGTGACAATGATTCAGTGAATCATGTTTCTTTGGTCGTTATTCGTTATCCCCACTTCTTCACTTTGTGATCACAAAGTGACAATCCCCTTACCCTTCTGAATCGGACTTTTTGAATGTTCACAATGATTGCGATAGCAGAATCTGTGTAAATTTGAAAAATGGCGGATAGAACAGAACAAGAAAATCGTTGGTAAAACAATAAGTGCACATCCCGCATCTTATATGATGGAATGAATATACGAATAATCATGCAATAATAAATAGTGCATGAGAAACAAACTATTTAATGAATTATAATAAAAATCAATACGGAAAAATTCTGATATTTTAACCAATCAAAAGAAAAAAAAAGCGTCAAAAATCATAGCTATAAAATAAATTTTTAAAAACGAATATATAAATATTTTCAAATCAAAATATTTAGTTTAGTATTCTCACTATAGGATCGCTGCAATAAATGATCCATGACTCGTAGTTCGTTGTTTTCTTGTTTCAAAAAATATTCATGATTCAGATACAGCGAATATGATCCTGAGATTCACAGTATGATTGTCGAAGAAACACGCCTAACGCTCACACCGCTCACAGCTGGTCCGAATTAATTTAGCGCGCTGACACTAAAAGCTTCGTAAGCACACTAAAATTTTTCTGTCATGACACTTTGAGAGTCATAGAAAAGAAAGATTAATTTTAGATCAAAAAATGGAGGGTAAGGCTAAGCGACTTCGCATCATGGATAATTTGATAATGAGAAACAATTAAGTTATTTATAATGCATACGTCAATTGAAATTCTGAAATAACTCTTTGTATTGTGTATATAAGTAATAAATAACCGAATGAAATTGGTTAAATGAATAATCATTTTTGCAAAGAATTTTTCAATTGTTATTGAGTTTTTTTGGAAACTAGACAATTTTTTATATGAATCAAAATGAAACACTTATTTCTGATGAAAATTACTGAGCGTTATTGCAAGAATTATATCAGAAAAAAAATTATATGAAGGTTGTTTTGTTCATTTTTATCCTAACATACAAAAAAATGTCCTAATAAAATTTTTGTAAGCAGAGAGGTGTTAATGGAATCTTATCATCGCCCACCGGTTTTTTTACTACACACTTTCCTCCTTTTTAGTAAAATTATGGAAACTCAATCCACATTTAGATTAAATATGGAATGACATCCATAAACACAACAATTTTTATCACCAATTCTTCTTCTAAATTCCATATTTTGAACAGTATAGTCTTGAGAAAGACTAATTTTGAGGTTATATAATGTAACAATAAAGTCTAAAGCCAAGTATTTTTCACTGAATTAACTTGAAAAAAAATATATTAAGAACTATTGTAGTATAAAATTTCATATAGACAATTTCAAAAAAGTCACTAAATATTGCTAACAAACCCAGTAACATAATATACGATTATATGAAAATCAAGATTGAATCCACTTTAGAATATAGTTCCGTTTATAACCGCTTGGTGGCTACGATTTAGTTTTAGTCAAGGTTTATAAATATAGAAGGTTGTCTCATTCAACGAATTCAAGATGCGCATGCGCCACTTTATGACGTAAGCGCTAGACCCTCCACTCTTAGAAGAACATTGTCTGAATAGGATAAATCACAGTTTTTTAGTCATTTATCTTTTATTTTTGCAAAATTTCTATGTCTGTCATTTTGTGTAGAGAAAGAAGAGTATATTTTGCATGGTGAAGAATGGTTTTATTCTAAGAAATATGAATTGTTCTATTAATAATAATGTACATACAAATAAAATAAATATAATAAAAGTAATTGAAATTCACATATTTCACTAAAAATAACTACAAATTCAGAGTTTGTGATATTAGTTAGCAATAGAGATATTAAAAATTGGAATATGCACGCAAAATTATCTGGATTATTTATATTGTATGAATTATTATGACTTGAACCAGATAATATGTGTTGATTTCAAAGATTGAGGGCTTTTTTCATCGCTTGCTGATAATTTAATCTGACAGTTAAAAACTATGGCTGCGATTGTTGAAGCACTCGTAATCATAGCTATCAGTCGCCAGATTTATAAGGAAGCGGTGAATCAGATAGCAGATATCTTGTAAATAGATATTTATTTTACACTACAAATAATACGAAGCGCACTGAAAACAGAAACTATTCGAATGATATACGAGTAAATTTCATTCTAAACTATTTTACTTGTATACGGGTAAAAAGCAGAAATGTTTGAAAATAGTTCCGCCTTTAAATCTCGGGTGTAATCTTCTTCAGAAAAACGTTCGGAACAAATATGACATGCATTTGCATTCCATTTCCTATCTCTCTTACATCGTTGCATCCATTGTTTTCTGATGCACTCGTTTGTTGGAAAACTGTGGTATGATATTTGCTGCGATGATTTTTTTGTCTTGGTCAAACTATTATCACACGCTGCAATAGTACATCGCGTTCCTGGCATCTTTGATTATAATAACTATCAGAAATTAGAATGAATTTTCAATCTAGAAAATTTTTATTTACCTTGGATTAAATATGATTGAATGCAGAGGCAGATTTAGCTAGATTGTTTTTGATGAGCTCCCTTAGATGAACATTGCATAGCATAAAACATAAAAGTCAAGCCAACTATTAGGTTCTTGAAAATAATATTGTAATTCTGAGAAGAATATCGGTTACGATAAATATTTCTTCTTAGAACTTGGATTGAAGGCAAAATAAATCATGTCTACTAGAGGGATAATTAATTTTTTCTCCTAATTCGTGTTAAATCAGAATAGGTAGAGTATAGATTTTGCCATTTTAATTTTTATTCATTCTTCAAAATTTGGCGCCTCCTAAATTCTGGGAACCGAAATCTGAGTCGCATAGGCCTAGATCTAAATCTGCCTCTAATTAAATGTGGTTATTAATTCAAACAAAAATGCTAGAAAAAAAATATAAATATATCATTCTACTTGTTAGACAGTAGCAGCCTATCTCTCTGGGTCTAACACTGACGCCATTTATCCCCACTACTACTCCCACCACCGAATACACAGACCTTATGGGATTGAGGCAACCTTTGTATGTATAAACCTTGAGTTTTAGTTACCAATAAGAGCACTAAAAACGGTATTATCATCCGCCATTTTGTGTTCTGTCCAGGTCCTGTGAATAAAAGAAAGCATATGTAAACATTACAGGAAATGCGTTGTTTGACGAGGATAAAATGTTATAATAACTTGAAAAACTAAAGAAAATAGTATCGGAGTGACTCATTAATGTGCCGAATGATTTATCATCATTATATTAGCGGCTGATTAGCGGCAATTGTGGCTGTGAGATTCACAGACGAATTATAAGTATTTCATATAAAAGTACTTATATTCAGTCAAAATTTCCATTTATAGTTATGATCAGATAAAAATTTTGATTGAAGTTATCTCAGTTCATTTTAATATATATTTTTATCTGAATTTTTAGCTTAGATCATAAATATTATTTATGATCTAAGATTTTTACACACGATCATAGAATCTAACCTCAATTTCAAGCAATAATTGATCAATATATTTATGTATAATACATAGGTACCTATTATATAAAATATATATTATATATTTGCATAAATACATAAGTATATTATAAGTATGAATAATATATAATCAATTATTTCTTTGATAAGTAAAATATATTACGAACTCACAAGTTTTTATCAAGACATGCGATATAAAAAATTGCAAATAGTAAACTTCCATGTTTTTTATTCCCTGGGTGAGAGCAGTAAAATAATGAATCTTCCAATGAATATGCATAAAAGTTTTTCTAGGAAAGTTGAAGATTACAAAGTTTGAAGATAAACAATAGAGTTTTACATATTTAGAGATCCCGAAGTGCAATAAATTTGTCAGGTTTTGTTTTCAAAAATTGTATTACAGAATATAAATTAAAATTCCATAATGATATTCTGAGTATTTAATATTACTCTAATTATATATGATTGATAACCGAATAATTTGATTTAACATTTGAAAACTGAAAATTCTAAATTGAAGCATGTAATTTGATTAAAAATAATACATCATGCCAAAAATAAATAGTTTGATGGACTCCGATATTATTTTATCACGTTTTTTACCTGATTGAACTATTTCGACACAATCATCGCGTTTCCTGCACTGTTCATATATGCTCAAGCGCTTTCTAAGGGCACAAAATGGCGGATGATAATACTCATGTATTTAGTGCCTTACTTTTTATAATACGTGCGCAATTGGCAACTAAAATTACCGTTGGCAGCAGCACTGTGCTCACAAAATGGTGGATCAAAAGTGGTGTACGGCAAGTTTGCAGTCTGTTTACAATGTAAATACGTTGATACTCACCAAAGAAATATTCGTATTCCATTGAATGATTTAATTCAATTTCAATTGTGCAGAAAAGTATTGACTTTCTTCTTTTATAATATATAGTTTTTTCTTCCAAAATCATCTTATTTATATACGGTTTTTAGTTGTAACTAAAAGACTGCGTGAGGTTATAAAGTTCATAGCTTCAAAGAAAATAATATTACGGAGAAGTATTTACGAAAATTTTGTATTGTACATTCCAGCTTTCAGTTTTTTTTGTACGAATTTTTCTAATCCACACAGCTCGTTTATTAACTAATTCATAATTGCCAACTTTATGTATTTCAGACACTTTCCCCCTTTTTAGGAAAATTATGGAAACTCAAATCCACATTTCGATTAAATTTGGAATGACATCCATAAACACAACAATTTTTTTCACCAACTTTTCGATTAAATTCCATATTTTGAAGAGTATAGTCCACGGTACAAGATATAGTAGGTAACCTAACTCGCCCCGAAAATGCGTCCGCTGAGATGGTTATAGTTCGCGCTGTCGCCGCTAGAGACGCCTACATCAGTAAGGCCTGTTTTACAACAGTGTTTAATGTATAATTACACTAAACTTACAAAATTTTACGAAATCATTCACATATTGAAGTTAACCGTATATGTAATGTTTACAGCATATATTTTACTTTAATTAAAAATTGATATACTTGTTAAATTAGTGTTGCATTGAGCAATATTTAATATTTAATTATTACCTATGCAAGAAACTCAGTTGGATAAATTCCGAGATCACATGCGATTAACAATAATTGAGAAATATTTGAACAATACATTAACAATGTGTTTAATCTTCAAGAATACATATAGATGATATGTTTTCAATTACAAGAAAATTGTTCGAACTTTCAATAAAGGAAACATGAAAACATAAGTTGAACAAAAATTAGATTCAGTTCAAAATATTATATTTCTATATTATACATAATGTTTCACAACGTAATAGTTTTTTCTGTATTAAGGGCACTTATATTTATTTTTAACAAATACACGTTATTTTAAATTATCTTATACTTAATTCATTAACATTGTCAAAATATAGATTTCATTTGAATGACTTGATACAAATTTACTTTGTGAGTAAATTTGAATGAGAATTAAATTCATTTATGAAACTGGACCTAGTTTAATAGTTATTTATACAAGTGAACTAAACCACTGTTTATTTGCGAGAAGAAAGTTCAAAATCACGAGCGCGTTCAGCGCGAGTGCTTTAATTCTTTGAGCAAATAAAGAAGTTTAATTCACGTGTTTGTATACATAATTTTATTCAATTGCTTTGTCCCAAATTTCTATCATGTCAAGTGGAGCTCTAAAAACACTATATTTTATCTTACAACTCTCATATCCAGAATTACAATTCGGGACAAAACATTTTCCAGGCATTTTAATTGAATGTTCATTTGTCACACGGCTATCACTTTATTAAATTATTATTCATTTACTATAATCTGACTGTATTCAACGACACAAACACTAAAATCAAACGCTTTTCAATTGGCAACTAGGCCCTTCATATCCGCCATCTTGAAACATTTCCTCTCACCTCTCACGTCCACATGCTTGACGCAATCAGCGGACACATTTATAGTAGGCCGGCAATGAGAGTTGTGGGGGCCTGGTATAGTCTTGAGAAAGACTAATTTTGAGGTTATATAATGTAACAATAAAGTCGAAAGCAAAGTATTTTTCACTGAATTAACTTGAACAAATCCATTAAGAACTATTTTAATATAAAATTTCATACAAACAATCTCAAAGAAGCCACTAAATATTGCTAGCAAAACCAATAACATAATATACGATTATATGGAAATTAAGATTGAATCCACTTCACAAAATAGTTCCGTTTATAACCGCTTAATGGCTACGGGTTAATTTCAGTTACCAATAGAACATTTGATGTAGGCGGCGTTACTGTCGGAGTAAGGTATTGCAACATAACCTAACTTTTTGACTTTTTTATTTTGAATCTTTTCTTTATAAAATCATTATGCTTTATATCTGTTGTGTGCCTCAGTGCTTATCTGTTCCTAACAAACACAAAAATCTTATATTCCAATAATTTCCTGCAGATAAAACTCTTATTAAAAGATGGTTAACATCTATGAAGTCGATGAAAAAGCCATCAAAATACACGAAAATATGTTCAAAACATTTTCTACCAAGTGATGGATAAATCTCAATTATAATGCGTAGAGACCGGATTTCTGAGCTATTGCACATTTTGTTTACTCGAGTTTAGCGCCTTGTAAGCCAAGTATTTGTCCCATTCATGACCTAGGGTTCATATCCTTCAAATTTTATTTTGGACCAAATTGCACATTTCGGACTTTTTGAGCTTAACTGTTTGAAGTATTGATTTATTTTTACTTACTTGTACTAAGTACAAGAAAGTATTGTGAGACCGACAAAATTCATCTATCTAGATTTTGATGGAAATATCCGTTTCGAGCATCCCTGAATCCATTTTGACTATTTTTGGCTTGATGTCGGTACGTATGTTCGTGTATGCGTTCGAGCGCCGTACGTAACTCGCAAATCTCAAAACTGGTAAAACGTATAATGTTGAAATTTTGTATTTAAGACTGGTATAGGGACTAGTTGTGCACCTCGCATCATGGTTCCAATCGTCTGAACCGGAAGTGCACTTTACTTACTACTTTCGAATTTTTCTGATGAATCCAGAATGATCAACCGTAGGATGTTGGAATTCAGCTTTTGAAATTGCTGTAGCATCTAAATGGTCATCTCCTATTTTCGTACCAATCGGCTCAGCCGAAAGTGCACTCTATATGACAGACTTTTCGAATTTTCTTCATAAATTTAAAACAATCGGTCGTAGAATATTGAAGTTTTGTATTGAGCGCTTCTATAACATCTAGTTGTACATCTTGCATTATGACTGCGATCGGTTGAACCGGAAGTGCAGTTCACTCGAAACATTTTTTGAATTTTCCGCATAAATCCAAAACGATTGAACGTAGAATATTAGAATACAGTATTCAAGATGATAGTACTGTCTAGATGCTTAAATCCAGTTTTCATTGAGATCAGAACGATCATCTGTAGAATATTGAAATTTTGTATTTCAGTCTGCTGTAGCATCTGAATGATTGCCTACTATTTCCATAACAATAATAATAACCGAAGTGCACTTCAGTTGGAATTTATTTTTCAATTTTGCGTATAAATTCAGAACTGTGAGCCGTAGAATCTTGAAAATCAGTATTTAGGAATGTTGTAGCATGAGAATGATAACCTACCGTTTCCATAGCAACCGACTAGGCTACAAGCACATTTTACTTGACAGATTTTTGGAATTTTTTGGATAAATCAAAAACAGTTAGCCGTGGAATGATGAGATTTTCTGTTTGATAATATATATCCAATGACGTACAAATAAGTCACGTGATGTCCACGTCAGATTTTTCAACTATTATATTTTAATAATTGTCAAAGAAAATTTTAGAAAATAAATAATTTCCTTCTGAAATTTTATTTTTTTTTGCCTAAATTCTTACCAATATTTCACATTGAAGTACAGATGAAATTATAAGTTATCGAAGTGTACCTACTTCCATTTATACAAAGGTTAATCAAATTCTGCATTGTATTTATTAGTGAATAAATGGATTACTGCGTATTAGGTTTATAAAACGAACGTTTTTGCACGTCTTAAAGTTTTTTGATGCATGTTTCTGCACATTTTGAGTTTTTTAATGCACGTTTTTTGTTTCTTTACTGCACAAAAATCCGATCTCTAATAATGAGGAATTTAGTTCTTCTATCCTTGTAAATGTGTTGCTTCCGGCTGAAAAAATAACGGAAGCATCTGACCGTTTTGAATGAAGATGAATATGTTCTAGCAGATAGATAATTTTGGAAGATAAAAATGTTCAGCCCAATATACCTTCTTTCAAGAGAAGTCAACAGCTATCTGAAGAAGATATCGCAAAAACTAGAGCCATTGCAAATTGGAGAATAATGATAAAAAATTTAATTGGACGGTTTATGTGATAGAATTCCTGAATACATGTAATAGTATACAATTGTTTCATGATAATTAACTTCAAAAGATCTATTGTGAACTCTTCATGAAAAAAAATAAAAAATTATATTAATTTTTTGTCAGTTTTCATTTGTCGAATGAATATTTATCAACAGTAATTACACAAGAGCTTTTTATTTTGCTGGATAGATTTCTGTTTTCACGAAATCTTGTTACCTAGCAATTTGACAAGAAAACTGTTCTAATAAAATCACGACACCGTAGGTGGAGTGATTTTATTTTTTGAACAGTTTTCAAGTCAAATTGCTGTCAGGTTACAAGGTTGAGTTATTAAACTGAAATTTATCCCAAGAAAAATCAAATGCTAGAGTGTAATTCGGCGAGATAATTTAACGGCATTTTATTTAGGAAAAAGTTTATTTAAATGTGCAATTATTGAGAGTACAATTGTTATACATTGTTTCACGTTTCATTTGACACATTCCACTAAATATTCTTTAAGATTTTCATCAATTCTCCGCATACTTTAAGAAGTCTAATCTAGCAAAATATTTGAAATTTGACATACCGTTGTACCTCTTCCTAATAAATAATTCTGGTTTTCACAAAATACGATAAATTGTCTACAGATACACGATTTATTGTTTTTTGTATTTATAGACACACTTTTCTTGATATTTTCTTTTATATTTTCTTCGAAAATACTCCAAATTCTGTTTATTTTGCAGTTTAAGCATTGACAAATAATGCAAATGACTATATTATAGTGAATGTTTTGATTTGGTTGCTAGGAGAAAGGTAAATAACGTTTTATCACTTGCAAAAAGTTACCTTCCTTTTTATCCGCTGTCAAAACGATAAAATTGTTTTTTTCTTATAGCTTACTTTATATTGGAGTGCAATTATTGTATATAATATCACAAGGGACTGTAATTTAATCGATGAATTTTTCTTAAAAACATTGATTACCTAGCAACATCGTGAGAGTCATCTGTCAATTATACTGACAAATTTTGCATGGTTACAATGACAATTATAATAATAAATTCCTTGCCAACGGGAATTTACCTCTGAAAATTCCCGTTACCTCGGTAAACTCCCGTTGGCAAGCGATTTATTGCGATAAACTGCCTTTGTCATGGAGAAACAATACACAATTCTAATATAAACAAACAATCAGTTCTCGGAAATGTCAAAATTTAATCGTATTGGAAATGCATTTTTCCCCGAAAATAATGAAATTGAAAACAAAAAGTTAAAAAATACAAGAGTATATGGAGGCAATTTGTTGCAATTTTTAATAAAAAAGATTAGTAGTTGCAACTAACATTATGTAATAGATACTTATAATAGCAATTTCATTCGTATTGACAATGTAGAATATTTCTGTAACTGTGGAAAATGGATATTAATTATCGTATATAATACCACTCGCGACTTTAATTTTATCATAAATTTTTCTTTCAAACATTGATTACCTTCAAGCAACATCCTTCGAGTCATCTACTCAGATGAAATCCCTTGAGCTTCGCTCTCGTGATTTAATCGGACAGATGACTCTCACGATGTTACTAGGTAATCAATGTTTTCAAGAAAAATTTATTGATAAAATTACAGTCCCGTGTGATATTATATACGATAATTCCACTCCAATATAAAGTAAGCCATAAGAAAAAAACAATTTTATCGTTTTGACAGCGGATAAAAAGGAAGGTAACTTTTTGCAAGTGATAAAACGTTATTTACCTTTCTCCTAGCAACCAAATCAAAACATTCACTATATTAATGTCATTTGCATTATTTGTCCATGTTTAAATTGTAAAATAAATTTGGAAGATTTCCGAAGAAAATATTAAGTAAAGTGTGTCTATAGATACAAAAAACAATAAATCATGTATCTATAGACAATTTATCGTATTTTGTGGAAACCAGAATTATGTATTAGGAAGAGGTACGATATGTCAAATTTCAAATATTTTGCTAGATTGGACTTGGAGTATGCGGAGAATTGATGGAGAAAATCTTAAAGAATACTTAGTGGAATGTGTCAAATGAAACGTGAAACGATGTATAATAATTGTATTCTCAATAATTGCACATTTAAATAAACTTTTTCATAAATAAAATGTCGTTAAATTATCTCGCCGAATTACACTCTAGCATTTTATTTTTCTTGGGATAAATTTCAGTTTGATAACTCAACCTTATAATCTGGCAGCAATTTGACTCGAAAACTGTTCATAAAATAAAATCACTCCACCTACGGTGTCGTGATTTTATTAGAACAGTTTTCTTGTCAAATTGCTAGATAACAAGGTTTCGTGAAAACAGAAATTTATGCAGCAAAATAAAAAGCTCTTGTGTAATTACTGTTGATAATTAATATCCATTTTCCACAGTTACAGAAATATTCTACATTGTCAATACGAAAGTGAACAGAACTGAAAGTTTGATACCTAACTGCGACTGTGCGCAACTAGCGACAACAAAACAAACTAAAATACTTAAAACGATCTGTAGTATATGCCTGACGATGCAGAAAATCTATCTGTCGTTGTTACTTACCCTGGCCTCACTGACCCTATCCATACATCCCCTCCCTTGAACGTCCTTGAAAATATGAATAGAAATCAAATTATCATAGTCCAAGAGCTGGCTGCAAAAAACCCGGCCGATCGAGTAACAGAATAAGATGTTTTTCAAACGTTAGTACTTACCGAGACAATAAGAAAATTCATTGTGTGCCTAGGCAGAAGTTGTGCACAAGTATAGAATGAACTTTTTTTATGGTACATTTTTCGTACAGCAACCATACCAATGAAGTTACACTATGAAATTACTTTTAAAATTCAGGTGTTACTGAGTAAAAAAATAGTTATTTAAGTATTAAGGTCAGTAAGCAAAGTTTACCGATTGAGAATAATAGATTGGAGGCCGAGCCAAGGCGTAGATTCGTGAAGTCCAAATTCATCCGTGACAATAATGACAGTCGTTCAGAGTCCGTGTTGCATACGCTATGTCAGTAGCGACGAACACGACTCCATGCGGTAGAATTTATAAGCTCTTTACTAATACTGGCTGGAACTGTCACAACAAATATAAAAGAGCATGAAGCCAAACCGAATTTTTGAGACAAATAAATATGGAAAATCCTTTGAAAAGGTGGAAATCATCGGGACAAGGTTTAATTTGAGTGTTCGCACACACAATTGTGCAATGGTGAACTGAAATTTTATTCATTTCCGAATCGCGAATGGGCGTAAGAAACTGTGAAAAAGTTATCTTTTCAGTTTGCTTTTATGCAATAGTACATGCTATCAATCCTTACACTCTTATATTTATCCAACTGTGCTGGACGATTCCAAATCATTTGCTGGTCAGTCTTGAAGCAGATACTTTTTGTGTTAATTTATATGCAAACTGCAGCTGCATATTTGCAGTTCCAACTTCTAATATTACCAATTTTTTCGGGAACGCATACCACACCTCCCAAACTTTCCATCGCCCTGTAATACAGCAGCCTTTACTGACATCGCCTCGGAAAAGTCTTGCCTTTTATTTTAACTCCTATGAAGTTCGTAAGAATCTAAATTTACTTCTCTCGTCTTGTAAATGCGGATCCTTAGAAAATACTTGCCTTTTGGCGCAACTGATCTGATATTCGTGCATAACAGCCTTGGAAAAATATTGCCTTCTACAAATCTAGCCTTATTTTATAAAGATCAGTTCAAGTGATGCTATTCAACGATAGATGGCTTTTTTTAAAAAACGTGGATTGTAATACAAATATCAATACTTAAGTTTAACTGTATCTGTAGCATAACTGCATATATCTATTCAAGTTATCACGTAAAATAAATACTTGGGAAGAAATAGCTCATTTGTGTGAATTATACTCCAGAATTTAAAGATCGGAAAAAATAGGTCCTAAATGCTCTACAGATCCACCTGTAAAATTATTTTTGTAACACGTACACCGAAAGTACCCTATTACTGAGCTGACTTCTGCTTCGAAAGCTCTCAATTCCAAGCCATGGTAACAATTTTCATTAATTTCCTGTTGACTGGGAATTAATGGATATTAATGTACGCTGGGTGAAAATGAAATTGTAGATCATGGATCATGGATGCCGTTGGATTTTTTATTTCATTGATATATTATGTCAAATTGATATTTGAAATAAACTTGTATTATAGAATATGTTCGTTATAGTATGTGCATTTATTGTGAACGGGATAGCACAGAAAATGTGAAGAATATCAATCAATAAAATAAATCCTGTAAGTTATGTTTCATTGAATTAGTTTACTGTAATGTGATTGCATTTGCAAAAATCTGTTTGTCGAATCGATAAGATAGTTTTAATACATCCAAATTTATTTAAAAAGTTTAGTGATGGGGATACTTCGGTGCACTTGTTACTAAAAGTATCGTATGCAACACGGACACTGAACGACTCTCATTATTATCACGGACAAATTTGGCTGCAAGGAGCTGCGCCTTGGGCTTTGCCCTCGTCTTCACCGAATGCAGCCAAATTTATCATGGACAAAAATGACAGTCGTTCGGTCCTTGTAGCATAATATACTATCATTCCTTCTTTTATTGTTATTTCGAGACTATCGATATCTCAGATCACTAAATTTATCTTCTACCGAGCTTGGTTGCTGTTGTTTTTTCAAATAAATAAATGACAAATCCCCAGAAAAAAAGCATGCTCCTATATCAATTTATTGTTTCAACCATTGCCATAAAATTACTCCTTCATCAAAACTTAAAATTAAAAAATCTGACGTGAACATCATGTGACTTACTTGTACATCATTTCATATATACACAAATTTATTCAATAAAGTTCTCTGTCACTTCAGATTATAATTAATATAATTTTAATCATATTTTGACATGTACAATGTCAAACAAAATCAAAAAATTGACAACAGATTATCATTGCCTACCTTATCATTTCAATTAAACTGATTGTTTTATGCGGCAAATTCTTAATGTCTGTTATACATATAAACTGCACTTCCGACTCAGCCGATTGCTACAAAAATAGTAGATAACTATTTCGATGGTACAACAAGTTCAAACACTAAATTTCAATATGCTATGGCTGATCATCCTAGATTTATGCAAAAAAATTGAAAAAAGCTTAAAGTAAAGTGCTGGCTTGGCCGAATCATACAAACATAGAAGATAAGCATTCTGATACAACATCAAGTTCAAATACTGAATTTCAACATCCTACGATTGATCATTCTGGATTTATAAGAAAAATTCGAAAAGAGTTTCAATTAAAGTGCACTTCCGGTACGGACGATTGGAACCATAATGTGAGGTGCACAAGTAGACCCTGTACTAGTTTTAAATACGAAATTTCAACATCATACGTTCAACCAGTTTTAAGATTTGCGAGTTACGAACGCACGAACGTACTGACACTGACATCAAGCCGAAAATAGTCAAAATGGATTCGGGGATGCTCAAAACTGATATTTCCATCAAAATATCGATAGATGAATTTTGTCGGTTTCACAATACTTCCTTGTACTTAGTACAAGTAATTAAAAATAGTTGGCGGAAGTATATATTTCTGACTTTTTGATTAAACCAATTGTTAATTTTTTTGAAAAAAGTGCTATTAAGTCATTTTATTGCACTTCGCATTGGTTTTGGTTTGTTAGTTCTCATATCTAGAAATAGGGAAAAACATTGACTGAAGTAAACATTGTTGATTCTCAGAAATGTTCTCAGTTCACTTGTTATTTCTTTAACATGTTTTACAAATAAAGAAAGTTTTCTGCCAAATGGCTGACACACTAAAATAATATAGAGGCATTTTTCCAACCCATTTTTGGAAATTCATTTCCATTGAACGCAGCAGTATACAGGTGACTGAAGCCTGCTTTATTATTTCTAATTACATTGTGAAACTTCTGATATGAGATACATCCACAATAAGATCACTTAATTTTCAGTATATCAAAAATGATTTCAAAGAATTAGATTGAGAAAAGTACAGACTCATAGATTTCAACCGACTGTACTTATATCGATATCAGAACAACAAGTTAATGTTTGAAATAAGTGGCTGACACAATAAAATTATATAGAAGCATTTTTTTTTTGCATTTTCAATTGACTATAAATTAAAAACTCAGCAAAGTCTTAATGACTGAGATAGTTTTTCTGGTTTTTTTATTATTATACATCTTCACACTTTTCGATCTCATTCACACAGTAAAATCATATAAAAATTTCTGTCACCTCCCTAACTAAAGGAGTTGGTCGTACACTATTAAATTGAGTACCTATTGGGTTCCACGAATTAAAAATTTGACTGCGGAGCTCTTATGGACTCTGCCCGTAAAAATTTGTTAATTTCTCAGATTCTAAATTTTAGAACAAGTCAAAAGAATTGTATTTACTAGCAGGTTTCAGTAAAACTCGATGGTTAAGATTGGATTTTCTCGAAATTTGCGATACAAGTTGAATATGAAAAAGTATGAATTTTCCTCTTCTTCTCAAACCATAAAAAACATCTGGACCGGGCGAATAGTACCGCTATTACTTTTGGGGATACCTTCCGACACGACAACAAGACCTTTGGATTACACAGAACCCAGGGACGTAGCTTGAATTTTCTTGTTGAAGAGGAGATGATCTCTTCTAATAGGATAGTGAAAATTCAAACTGAGTTGACTCATTGATGATAGATACCTACATTGGGTGCAATTAGTTATTTATTTCATATTTTAGCCAGTAACTGTGTTACTAACGCAAATAATAATATTTTATTGGGCAGAGATATGAGTTTAATTCTCACGCACATATGAAAGATTCTCAACGTGCCGCAGGCTGAATTTGATTACAACATAAGTTCGAGAATCATGTAATATCCTACGCAGAGCAACAATTCTTTATAATATTCAATATGTTAGCAATGCGTGAACAGTCAAACGAAAATTTATTTCATTGTCATGTATGTTTATTCAAAAAATCCGATGTGGACATCTCATAATTTATTTGTACATCTATTAAATCATACATATTTTTCAATCATGTATTAGTTCAATACAAAAACGTATGCACGTATATTCGTACACACGTCAAGCTGAAAACAATCAATATGAATTCAAGGATATTTAGATTCGTGAAAATCTCGAAGCATCATTTTTGTCAGTTTCACAATACTTGTACTTCATATAAAGTGATAATCAATCGAATTAAGAAAATCGAAAAGATAGTCATAGTCGAAATCAAGGTAGATTTGACACTTTCATTCAAATTGCTTGCAGTTTATTTATTTCTGTACATGTGGAGCAATGAGGATTACTTTGTCTTGTAGAAAGCGCAGAAGTATTCTCTCATTGCAAACTGAATTGAATTGACTTCAAATGGATTATTTTACGGAAATGAAAAGTTTAATATTCATCCATAAAATTGTAAACGGCGAAATGCCTGAATATTTTAATGATTTTTTTTTAGTTAGATTTAGTGATGTGCATAGCTATTATAAATTGCCAAATATTAGTAAACTGCAGGAATCTAGAAAATTAATTACAGAAATTAAAAATATCATCCAAATAGGACATTAGCATAAAAATTGTACAAATTCTTTAAGTACTTCATGCTTTCAATAGCTTATATTTTTCAATAATTTATATTCTTTTAATAGTTTATAGCTTCCTTAATACTTCATATTTTGTGAGAGTTATCCATACCCATTATCTATGTCTCAAATGTACCTGCACAAGTGCACTTGTACTAAATAAACGATTTATTATTATTATGCAAGATGTAACAAATAACAGAATCATTACGATATTGTTTGAAGTTTTCAAACTTATTTATCTTGATTAGGTTATCAAAACGATAAGAAAAATAAAACAAAGGGAAGTAATTAATAATGTCTTGTCATGTATTGTTACTGATAGTCTGTCATGGAGACTACCTCTTCCATAAAAATAAAGTTATATTTTGTTTGCCATGTTTTTTACCTGCATTTGATTATCTACCCTAATTATATCTTCATTTTGAATATCTCTGGGACTCAATGACGTTTTTCTTATTACCTATACTTGATTTATCATCAATGATTTAACTCAGTATGAATTTTCACTATCCTAATAGAAAAGATCATCTCCTCTTCAACAAGAAAATTCAAGCTGCGTCCCTGGGTTCTGTGTAATCCGAAGGTGGTGTTGGCGTGTCGGAAGGTATCCCCAAAAGTGATAGCGGTACTATTCGCCCGGTCCAGATGTTTTTTTATGGTTTGAGAAGAAAAGGAAAATTCATACTTTTTCATATTCAACTTGGTGTATCGCAAACATTTGTCGAAATTCTAAAAATTTCGAAAAAATCCAATCTTAACCATCGAATTTTACTGAAACCTGCTAGTAAATACAATTCTTTTGACTTGTTCTAAAATTTAGAATCTGAGAAATTAACAAATTTTTACGGGCAGAGTCCATTTGAGCTCCGCAGTCAAATTTTTAATTTGTGGAACTCAATATAGGTACTTAATTTAATAGTGTACGACCAACTCCTTTAGTTAGGGAGGTGGCAAAATTTTTTATATGATTTTACTGTGTAAATGACATTGAAAAGTGTGAAGATGTATAATAATAAATAGAAAACCAGAAAAACTATCTCAGTCATTAAGACTTTGCTGAGTTTTCAACTTATAGTCAATTGAAAATGCAAAAAAAAATGCTTCCATATAATTTTATTGTGTCAGCCACTTATTTCAAACATTAATTTGTTGATCTGATATCGATATAAGTACAGTCGGTTGAAATCTATGTGTCTGTACTTTTCTCAATCTAATTCTTTGAAATAATTTTTGATATACTGAAAATTAAATGATCTTATTGTGGATGTATCTCATATCAGAAGTTTCACAATGTAATTAGAAACAATAAAGCAGGCTTCAGTCACCTGTATACTGCTGCGTTCAATGGAAATGAATTTCCAAAAATGGGTTGGAAAAATGCCTCTATATTATTTTAGTGTGTCAGCCATTTGGCAGAAAACTTTCTTTATTTGTAAAAAATGTTAAAAAAATAACGGATGCCACAGCTATTCTGATTTTTCATCGCAGAATTGAAGAAAACATTAATTTTGATCCATCCTTCTCTCCCGGTTTTCTAGTGACGCCACTGACTTAGTGACCCTCGAGCTAGTATTAAAAAAAATAAGGAACAAAATTTGATCCACTTCTCGAAAAGATTCGCCATCACTGATATAGTGTATAGTTAAATAATCAAAATAAATGGAAAAGTTAAAGTCAGAAATATTTTTTTTGAATAATAAAACATAAATGGCTAATTGTTTTGACAAATTTCAATACGATAATTTTTTTGTCTCACTTTGAATTTTTTTCTAGTGAACTGAGAATATTTCTGAGAATCAGCAATGTTTACTTCAGCCAATGTTTTTCCCTATTTCTAGATATGAGAACTAACAAATCAAAACCAATGCGAAGTACAATAAAATAACTTAATAGCACTTTATGATGAGAATGATTTAACCCTAGTGTGATATGAATAATATTGAAAGTTAGAAGAAAATTAAAGTCTTGTATCACAAATTAACAATTGGTTTAATCAAAAAGTCAGAAATATAAACTTCAGCCAACTATTTTTAATTACTTGTACTAAGTACAAGGAAGTATTGTGAAACCGACAAAATTCACCTATCGATATTTTGATGGAAATATCAGTTTTGAGTATAACCGAATCCATTTTGACTATTTTCGGCTTGATGTCAGTGTCAGTACGTATGTTCGTGCGTTCGTAACTCGCAAATCTCAAAATTGGTTGAACGTATGATGTTGAAATTTCGTATTTAAGACTGGTATAGGGTCTAGTTGTGCACCTCACATTATAGTTCCAATCGTCTGTACAAAAAGTGCACTTTACTTGAAACTTTTTTCGAATTTTTCTTATAAATCCTGAATGATCAATCGTAGGATGTTGAAATTCAGTATTTGAACTTGATGTTGTATCAGAATGGTTATCTGCTATTTCTGTATGAATCGGCCAAGCCAGAAGTTCACTTTACTTGAAACTTTTTTTATTTTTTTTTCATAAATCTAGAATGATCAGCCATAGCATATTGAAATATAAGGTTTGTTCCAACAAGAACAGAAACCAGTCCGGAACTGTCCGACGCATGCGCATTTACAAATAAGCGTTCCAACAGATTTCAAACGTGGATTTTGACTATTGTCAAGCGTTCCAACAACGTCCGACTCAATCCGCAAACCAGTTTGTGGACAGTCAAAACAGTCCATGGACCAATGCTTGTACTATTCGTCAAATAAGATAACCTCAAATAAAAATGAGTGATTTAAGTGCTGAAAATGAATTTTCATCACATTCTAGCGATGACGAATTTGATTTAACCGTGGGAATACATCAAATTAAAAATATAAATCATATAGGCATGTGGAATTATAGGAAAATAGGCATTTTTATTTGATATATTGAATTGAAAGTTTCAAATAAAATATACAGAATCAAAAGTAATTTATTATTCACTGAAATTTTGAAAAATTTATAGATTATTGATTGAAATTTTATTTTGTGTAATTTTTGAATTTCATTTTAGAAGAAATAGTTTATCTCTTATATTTTAACATGTTTTTTGAATAATTTCATCTGAACAGAGAAATTTCTGAGAATATAGCAGAAAATTTTAAGAGAAATGATCATAAACAGCACTTTGGATAATATGGAAGACTCTCCATCGAAATTCAGGTGTACTATGGGTACGTTCGAAAATTGAATCTATCGAGCACTCTGAGCACACAGACCACGTGACCTAGAATTCATTGGAGCGTGATCTGTCCTCGGAATAAACGAACGCGACAGATCAACTTGAGCTGTCAAAATGAACATACGAGCAAATTTAGCAATTTGCCAATTTGCAAATAATATTTTTTCCAATGAAAGTAATGACGATAAAAATATAGAACAGACTTCTAAAGTTAAGAATTATATTGGAAATATTATATCACTTATGATTGATAATTTATTTAAAAGAATAACATCCTCATGTGACAAGTCGCACATAGAACATTGATATAAATAATTACAGACATCTCCTACAAAGAAATTTGTTCTAGAAAATAAATAACTAATGTTTGCTTATCTCTAACTTCAGTTCACAAACATCACTTTGACAAGGATCTAAGCGCTCGATGGTTGATCTCTGAGCAGATCGAGCGCGCTCGAAATGCTCCGTGAGTCAATAAACGAACGCAGATCGCGTGCTCCGAGCGCTCCAAATTCTATTTTCGAACGCTACGGAGCAAATCGAGCACGCTCAGAGTGCTCAGAGCCAATTTTCGAACGTACCCTTAGTCACCATTATTGTCAATAAGAACTAAAACTATACATGGTTATATGAGAATCTATTTCATATTTTTAGTTTTCACCTGATTTTATCTTCCAAGTTTATTACAACTAAATAGTTATAACCTAAAATTATTGACAGTCAACAGTCAAATCTGAAACTGATTCATTCGTTGCACATGCGAATGAGTCAAATCTGAAACCGATTCAGAACCAGTTCAGAACTGCTTGTTGAAACGAACCTATAGTGTTTAAACTTGTTGTAGCATCAAAATAGTTATCTACTATTTTTGTATCAATCGGCTGAACCGGAAGTGCAATTTATATGTATAACAGACATTCAAAATTTGCCTTATAAAACAATCGGTTTAATTGAAATGATAAGGCAAAATATCATTAAAAATATATTAATTATAATCTGAAGTGACAGAGAGCTTTATTGAATAAATTTGTGTATATATCAAATGATGTACAAATAAGTCATATGATGTTTACGTCAGATTTTTTAATTTTAAGTTTTGATGAAGGAGTAATTTTATGGCAATGGTTGAAACAATAAATTGATATAGAAGCATTCTTTTTTTCTGGATATTTGGCATTTATTTATTTTAAAAATCAGCAGCAACCAAGCTCGGTAGAAGATGAATTCATAGTGATCTGAGATATCCATATTTTCGAAATAACTATAAAAGAAGGAATAAATAATTTTACAGGTGGATCTGTAGAGCATTTAGGACCTATTTTTCCGATCTTTCTTCGACATCTATATTATCAATGAAAATTCTGGAGTATAATTCACACAATTCATATAATTCTCAAGTATTCATTTTACGTGATAACTTGAATAGATATATGTAGTTATGCTACAGATACAGTTATATTTAAGTATTGATATTTGTATTATAATCCATGCTTTTGAAAAAAAAGCCATCTATCGTTGAATAGCATCACTTGAACTGATCTTTTATGTAGGTCACTACTTTTTTATGAAATAAGGCTAGAATTGTAAAAGGCAATATTTTTCCAAGGCTGTTATGCACGAATATCAGATCAGTTGCGCCAAAAGGCAAGTATTTTCTAAGGATGCGCATTTACAAGACAAGACAAGTAAATTTAGATTCTTACGAACTTCATAGGAGTTAAAATAAAAGACAAGACTTTTCCGAGGCGATGTTTGTAAAGGCTGCTGTATTACAGGGCGATGGAAAGTTTGGGAGGTGTGGTATGCGTTCCCAATATTTGTACAGTATCAATATTGGATGATTTAAATCATAATCCAACAATATTATTGTAACGTTATTTATTTTAATTTAGGGCGCAAAAGTTTTTAAGCACTACTATTTATTTTTGGGATTTATTGAAATAATAAATTAGATAACTAACACTATTTTTTAATAACTAAATCTAACTTGAACTAAAGATTATTATACACTACACTATAACTTAACTTTAATTACACTGGTCTACAGTGAAAAAGTATTCGGAATAGTTTTAACTAAAATTTGCTTGTCCACCCATGCTAAATAAGAGTTGATAAGTGAAAATCATTTATTAGTTTGAGTTTTCACAATACCTGGTATCTTCAAAATTTCAAGAGTCCAGTTCCCTTGAACTTGATAATGTTAAGAATGATTCTTTAGTTGACCAAAAAGAAGTACTACTTCCACTACTGCATATAAAGCTAGGGCTGATGAACATTTTCTGAAAGCAATGGACAAAAATAGAGCTGATTTTCAATACTTTTGCAGAAATTTCAAGCGTAGCTGAGATCAAGAAAGATATATTCGTGGATCCTCCAACAAAAAAGTAATTCAAAGATAATCTATACCTACATCTTTCAGAATTTTCTTGAATAAAGAACTACTTTTGATTTTAAATTCTGTATATTTTATTTGAAACTTTGACGTTTCGATCATATGACGAAGGATCTTCTTCAGAAAACAATGATACAAAAATAAAACAAGACAAGCTGGAATTTGAAATCAAGAGTAGTTTCTTAATTGAAAGATGATATCAATGATCCTCTTCTAGAAAATAAAGAGAAAGAAGCCTGGAAAGATTTTCGGTTTGCTAAAAATATTTCTTGAGAAGTAAGAAGATTGACAACAATACTGTACTTTACGGAAATACGTTATCATCATATCAAAAATGGGGTTGTAACATGTCCTTGAAAATATACTTTCTATATTCTCATTTGAACTTTTCTCCGGGCAATTAAGGGATCTTAAGCTTTAAATATGTAAAGCGCTTCCATCACGACATCGCAAACCTGAGAAAACGGTATCAGGGCGGGTGGAACATTTCAATATTAGCAGATTATTACTGAATTGTCTGTAAAGATGTTACAGAAACAGAATACAAGAGGGCAATAAAGAAACCACGTCGCAATTCCACTAATGTATAGAAGAATAGTATGATTTCCGTAAATTTTTGCGGAAACTTTGCAATTTTTTTTCTAGAAAACAGAAACTAATTTTAGCCCTAAATAATAAATGTTGTATTCAGTATATGTCAATTGATAGAAAAAGCTACTTCTTGCAAAGAATACTTTTTTAAAGTCGAAATTTGTAGACCAGTGTTATTTATGTCAATGTTGATTTATTTCAAATAACACAATTTATTTCTATCACTAGCAATCCATAGAATAAGGTCACTGTGCTAAAAAATCAATAATGCTCCTCGCTTAGTCAGCGTATATATACCGTCGGTCTCTCCCCACTACATTCTTCTCGCAAACGTCTGGGCCTTTCTAGAAAACGCTAGGTGCCAGCAATTCTCTGGAAAACGAATGAATTCGCTTCTATTTCTTGATGTAAAATATTTCCTCAATAATTCTAAATTGAAGACAAAATATCATGATTGAATCCTTATCAATCAATTCTCACTTATTTAAATGAATGATGCTTTCGGATAACTCGTATCTGGCAAGCGAATATTAAATCACAGACATGAACGATGCTGATTCCTTAATGAAAAATTCAAAACACACCAAATCAAGAAGTTTTTATGATAGTCACACAGATTATTTCCAATTTATAAAAATAACTCGTAAATTTCAGATGAAGTTATGTAAAATCACGTGAAAAATTAATAGTGTTTATTGATTCAATATTTAGACAATAATTGGACAGAACATACAAAAAGTATACATCAACGTATGTATTATCACGTCAAGTAGAAAACTATGTTCACACTTATAATAATTTACACATATCCCGAACAACACATTATACAAATTCGGATTTGTTCTATCACTAAATGTGCCAGGCGTTTCGCGCAAAGTAAGTGTCGTAATTTTACCATCTTCTTCGTTATTTTTAATTTCTTCTTTGTCGCTGACATGGAAACTTTATACAAATTCTTTCCCTTTGCTCAAACTTTTGGATCTAAATATAGATAAATCAACTTCTTGAGACCCGCATCAAAGTACTACTATCATTGTAACAAACTTTCTGCTAATTCTGAGTGCCAGTTTTGCAAATTACGCGAATACGTCAAAATTTCCTGATTGTCACGGTTTTAAACATATTAGTAAATAAATGTCAAGTGTCGCCACCAGGACGCTCGCGCCACGCACAACGCTACTGACAGCGTATAGGATACTATTGTATTGAAACTATCTTTATATATTTATATATTATATCATAAGAAAGTATTCATCAAACATATTGCTACAGGATTCACCATTTCAAATTTTGTGCCAAAATAGTTGTTCCGGGTGATGTTCCACTTTGAGACTAGTCTAAAGTCTAGTTTTGCACCTCGCATTATAGTTGCAATCGTCTGTACCGGAAGTGCACTTTACTTGAAACTTTCTCTGAATTTCTCTCACAAATCCAAAATGATTACCTGTAGGATGCTGAAATTCAGAACTTGAAATTGCTGTGGTTGGTTATCTTACATTTTCGTTTCAATCGGCTGAACCGGAAGTCTTTTCTAATTCTTGGCTTACATTCAAAACAATCAGCCGTAGAATATTGAAATTAATAAACATCTAATTTTACCTACATCTCACATTATAGTTGCTATTGGCTGAGCTGGAAGTGCAGTTTACAAAACAGTTTTTCGAATTTTATGCCTAAATCCAGAACGATCAGCTTTAAATCATGAAATTTAGTATTTGAAGCAATTTGATAATTCAAATGATAACTTGATATTTTCATAGCAATCTACTGATCTGGATGTAAACATAATTTGAAAATCTCTCCCAATTTTTCACATAAATTCGAAACTGTTGGCTGTAGAATGATAAAATTTAGTAATTAAAATTGCTAGTGTTTTAATGAACTGTAACATCTATGATAACCTCAAATTTTGGTTGCAATTGATTTAACCTTTTGACAATATCAGTGACAACTGTCAATTATTCAGTCAAAAGGTGTACAAGTAAGTCATGTGGTGTCTACATAAGTGTTTTTTTTTCTAATGTTAAAAACACGAGTAATTTGACAATTATCTTTAAAAAATGATTCAGATTGTAAAACTTTGGGAAACAATAATTTGTTTATAAATTCCAAAAAGCATTATTGCCGATCTCTTTTTTTCATTGACTAAAGCACAGAATATTTAAAAATTTCAAATGCAAACAATGTGAGAAAATCTTTCTTTTCTTCAATGTCGTTAGGAGAAAGTTGATCTGAACATCTCCTGAGCAAATATGAATTGTGCAAGAAAATGCATATTCGTAGTTTTGCAAGAAATATTCGGTCTACGAGACCTGTCTTCCGCACATGAGTGGAGAGATTGAAAGCCCATACTTTTGAATAGCATAATGAATTATCGTATTCGGCCTACAAAGCTGCCCCGGGATAGAACAGACGAATCTCCAGTCTCCGTAAAAATTTAAGCTCTTCGGTTTGCTTCGAGACTATACACTGGCAGTTTTGTAAGCCGAATACGATAAATGAAAGTAATGAGTTCCATTGTTTATAACATTTTTTTTAATGTTCCTTCTTGCGATTTTTATTTTTGATTTGCTGATTCGTTCCATTCTTGTTTTATGAAATAAAAAAATCTGACGTGAACGTCACGTGACTCACTTGTACATCATTTGATATATTATATGCAAACACAAATTCATTCAATGAAGCTTTCTGTCACTTCAGATTATAATTAATATAATTTTAACCCTAGAAATGCACACAGGGTTCTCAGAAACCCCATGCTCCAATTTTTATCTTGTGCACAAGCACAATGTCGATATAGTATGATGTGACCACCTCATGAATCTAGTTTAGTAATGTCTTCAATATGTACTATACGTATGTATTTTGATGATAGCCGAAGTGAGTGGGTCAGAATTTATGAATTTGTTTGTTTGGGTCTCTGAGATCCCAGTGTGATTGTTTGCGTTAGATTTATTGGTGTAGCTGAAAGCTCTTTATTATTCTTCATTTCGGCAGAAAATGACTACTTCGGAGTTCAAAGAGCCTTCTGCATTGATAAATGATGAACTTGAACGCAAAATTCATGAAAGATCTTATATTTTATGCATTGAACAAGAAAAGTTCGAAAAATATGTAGTTTTTATGCATTGTCCTTTTCACTCACTTGTACAAAGTAACAAGTAAGTATTGTGAAACCGACAAAATTCACTTATCGAGATTTTGATGAAAATATCCGTTTTGAGCATCCCTAAATCCATTTTGACTATTTTTGGCTTGATGTCGGTACGTATGTTCGTAATTCGCAAATCTCAAAACTGGCTGAACGTAGAATTTGAAATTTTGTATTTATTGAATTTTTCTTATAAATCCAGAATGATCAATCGTAGGATGTTGAAATTCAGTATTTGAACTTGATGTTGTATCAGAATGGTTATCTGCTATTTTTGTATGAATCGGCCAGACCAGAAGTGCACTTTACTTGAAACTTTTTTTGAATTTTTCGCATAAATCTAGAATGACCAGCCATAGCATATTGAAATTTCGTATTAAACACTTTTATAACATCTTATTATACATCTTGCATGATGACTGCGATCGGCTGAGTCGGAAGTGCACTTTACTTAAGACTTTTTTAAAATTTTCCGCATAAATCCAGAATGATCAGCCGTAGGATACTGGAATTTAGCATTTGAAATTGCTGTAGCTCTTAATGGTCATCTTTTATTTTTGCAACAATCGGCTGAGCCGGAAGTGCACTTCATATGAGACTTTTTGAATTTTCCATATGAATTCTAAAAAATCAGTCGTAGAATATTTAAATTCTGTATTAGGCACTTTAATAATATCTAGTTGTACACCTTGCATCATGATTGCTATCGACTAAGCCGAAAAAGCGAACTATTCGAAACATTTTTTGAATTTTCCGCATAAATCCAAAACGATTGAACGTAGATTGTTAGAATTCAGTATTTGGGACGATCATACCGTCTAGATGCTCACATCCTATTTTTATTGAGATCCACCGAGCCGGAAGTGCACTTTACTTGACAGTCTTTCGGAATTTTTCGCATAAATTCAAAATGATCAGGTGTAGAATATTGAAATTTGGTATTCCAGTCTGCTGTAGCATCTGAATGATTGTCTACTATTTTCATAGCAATAGACTGAACCGGAAGTGTCCTTCAGTAGGAATTCATTTTTTAATTTTGCGCATAAATCAGATCTGTTGGTAGTCGTAGAATTTTGGAAATCAGTACTTAGGAATGTTGTAGTATAAGAATAATGGCCTACTGTTTCCATAGCAACCGACTTGGCTGAAAGCGCATTTTACTTGACAGATTTTTAGAATCTCTTGAGTAAATTCAAAACGATTAACTGTGGAACAATGGGATTTTGTGTTTCATTATACATATCCAATGATATATACGATCAAACACAAAATCACATCGTATTATATATATATATATATATATATATATATAATAATAATAATAATAAATAAATAAATGTTTATCTGTTGAAGCGTGGGAGCTCATACAAAGAGTGATAGGCATTTATAATTATGTTCGTAAGACATTCTAAATATACATATCTATATTATTCATTACATGAACATATATATACACACATTTATACATACATACCTACATACCCATACACATTAACATATATGTAGTAATAATTATTCTTAATGTAAGATTCTTACTATCTAATTAAATTTGCTTATGCTAACCTTCCTACTTGATTTTTGAAACTTAAATACTCTAACCTTAAATATCTAGGATTTCATATCCGATGTACCCTGTATCTATTTTCATAATCCTAATGCGAATGATCTCAACCTAATTGCGTTTATTGTATAGTAATATATTTGTTTAATTGTGTTTTCAATATCCTTTGAGAGAAGGACTTCAAAGTAATTGTTTCTATTAATGTCCATATTTAGTAGATTATTCAGGTAGTGCTGTCGGATAGATAAGAGTATTGGGCAGGATAAGAAGAAGTGATATAGGTCATCTTCTTCTAGACTGTTGCATATCGTGCAGACATTTGATGCCGAGAATTTTGTTACGTTTCCGTTTAGATACAAGACTGTATCATTCGTGTTTGCCACTCGGATTTGTGAAAAAAGTTTGGTAAGTTGATAATTACTGTTATATATTATACCACGATTTTTTGTGGTCAACTCAATGTTTTTATACACGCGAGAATAGTTGGAATTATTTATTCTGTTTGAGTCTAAGTTATAAAGATGACACCTGTAAGTCCATATAATGCAGAGAAACTACGATTTTGTTTGGGATTTTGCGTTAGATTTATTGGCATTGCTGGAAGATTTTTATTATTCGCCATTTTGACATTTCAGCAGGAAATGACTCCTTCGTAATTCAAAGATCCTTCTGCATTGATAAATGATTGACTTGAACGTGAAATTCATGAAAGTTCTTGTATTTTATGCATTGAACAAGAAAAACTCGACAAGTAGGTATGTAATTTTTATGCATTGTCCTTTTTTTCAATAAACTGTGCTCTCAAAGAACCCAGTGCTCTCTTACTCCTTTTATTATTATCCTGAATAGACTACATATCATGAAAATTAGTCAAAACAACATCCAATTGTCAGAGAAACTACGTTTTCGCTTAAGGTTTCTGTGACCCCAGTGTGACACTTATGCAACTACAATTGAAGTGTGCATATCCAAGGTTAATAATATTCTTTGCAACACGTACACCGAAAGTACCCTATTACTGAGCTGACTTCTGCTCCGAAAGTTCTCAATTCCAAACCATGGTAACAATTTCATTAATTCTCTGTTGACTGGGAATTAATGGATATTAATGTCCGCTGGGTAAAAATGACATTGTAGATCATGAATCATGGATACCGTTGGATTTTTTTAATTCATTGATATATGTCAAATTGATATTTGAAAGAAATTTGTATTATAGAATGTGTTCGTCATTGTATGTGCATTTATTGTGAACGGGATTGCACAAGAAATATGAAAAATATCAATCAATAAAGTAAATCATTTAAGTTATGTTTCATTGTATTAGTTTACTGTGATGCGATTGCATTTGCGAAAATCTGTTTGTCAAATCGATAAGATAGTTTCGATACAACCAAATTCATTTAAAAAGCTGAGTAATGGGGGTACTCCAGTGAACTTGTCACAAAAAGTATCGTATGCAACACGGACACTGAATGACTGTCATTATTGCACGGAGCTACGCCTTGATCTTTGCCCTCGTCTTCGCGTCGGGCTTCACCCTCGCCTTCGCCTCGTACTTCGCCTCGTGCTTCGCTCTCGCCTTTGCCTCGTACTTTGCCCTCGCCTTTGCCTCGGGCTTTGCCCTCTTCTTCACCGAATGCAGCCAAATTTATCCTGGACAAAAATGACAGTCATTCGATCTTTGTAGCATAGTATACTATTACCATGTACAATGTCAGACAAAATCAAAAAATTGACAACAGATTATCATTGCCTACCTCATCATTTCAATTAAACTGATTGTTTCATACGGCAAATTCTGAATGTCTGTTATACATATAAACTGCACTTCCGGTTTAGCCGATTGATATAAAAATAGAATATTACTAGCTCAGTAGCAATTTCCTTGCCAATTATAGGTACGCCTCTATCGTCAACTACATAAAATGATACAAGGTTCTTTGTCACTCCATTTTGTTATTCTATATTCGTCAAAAATTCACCCAATACTATTAGTGACTTATTGGAGCCGTACGGAAACAATTTCTTGTTTGCTTCTTTGCATTTACCTTCAATATTTTCTTTCTTCATTGATTCTCAGCTTTTTCTGTCGATAACATTACATGAAGCTCCTGAATCAATCAGGAAACTTGCTTCAATGCCTTCTATTTGGACTTTAATGAGACTGAAATCATTCCCGTCGTTTATCTTGAAGGTATACTCATCATTTACGTTTTCTTCAGAGTCGTTTTCTACATTTCTAACAGTTTCTTTGTTTGTTTCAACATTCATTTTAGTTTTGCAACACTTCTGAAAATGTCCAATTTTATGATATTTTTTGCATTCGGCCTTGATAGCTGGACATTCCTTATCAGTTGATACATGACCTTTATTTCCGCAACGGTAACATGTGACTTCTCTCTTGTTTGTGGTCTCGTCTTTGTTCAATTTTTCTAACTTCATGGCTTGTGTTTTTCCTGTCAGCTTCTATACGCTATGTCAGTAGCGACGAACGCTACTCCATGCGGTGGAATTTATAAGCTCTTTACTAATATTGACTGGAGCTGTCAAAACAAATATAGAAAAGTATAAAGCCCAACTAGATTTTTGAGGCAAATAAATATGGAAAATCCTTTGAAAAGTGGAAATCATTGGGACAAGGTTTAAATTGTTGTGTTCCTGAGTGTTTGTATACACAATTGCGCAATGGTGAACAGAAATTTTATTCATTTCCGTATCGCGAATGAGCGTAAGAAACTGTGAAAAAGTTATCTCCTCAGTGTGCTTTTATGCAATAGTACATACTATCAATCCTTGCACTCTTATGATATTTATCCAATTGTGCTGGACGATTCCAAATCATTGGCTGGTCAGTCTTGAAGCAGATACTTTTTGTGTTAATTTATATGCAAACTATTGCTGCATGTTTGCCATTGCAACTAATATTAACAACTTTTCAACCTAAATTTACCTGTTTTAATAAATTTTTACAGCATTCATGTAAAAAACATAGATTTATTATTGTATTAGCAAACTTTGGAAATGAGCAGTTGGTATTTTTTAAATTGTATAATGTTTGTACAGCATCAATATTAAATTATTAGAATTATATTTCAACAATATTATCATTGATTATTATAAATTGAAGACAAAATATCATGAATGAATCCTTATCAATGAATTTTCACTTATTTAAATGAATGATGCTTTCAGATAACTCGTATCTGAATCTGGCAAGCAAATATTAAATCATCAGACATGAATGATGCTGATTCCTTACTGAAGAATTCAAAACACACCAACTCAAGAAGTTTTTATGATAGTCACACAGATTATTTTCAATTTATAAAAATAACTCGTAAATATCAGATGAAGCTGTGAAAAATCACAGGAAAAATTATTGTTTATCGATTCAATATTCAGACAATAATTGAACAGAACATACAAAAAGTACACCTGAACGTACGTATTATCATGTCAAGTAGAAAACTATGTTTACACTTATAATAATTCACACATATCTCGACCAATACATTATACAAATTCGGATTTGTTCCATCACTAAATGTGCCACGCGTTTCGCGCAAAATAGCTTCCGTAATTTTACTATCTTCTTCGTTATTTTTGATTTCTTCTTCGTCGCTGACATGAAAACTTTGTACCAATTTTTTCCCTTTGCTCAAACTTTTGGATCTAAATATAGATAAATCAACTTCTTGAGACCCGCATTGAAGTACTACTGTCATTGTAACAAACTTTCTGCTAATTCTGAGTGCCATTTTTGCAAATTACATGAATACGTCAAAATTTGCTGATTGTCACTATTTTAAATATATTAGTAAATAAATGCCAAGTGTCGCCACCAGGACGGCGCTCGCGCCGCTCACAACGCTACTGACATAGCGTATTGACTCGGCCTGTTTCTCGGAAGTTTCTAATATTCTTTGAAGCTCAGTTGCTCTATCTATTGTCAATTTATCCCCTTCTTTTAAAAGTATTCTCCTGAAAACATTTGATATACATTTCTCGATGAGTTGATCTATGATCATTTCTTCTTCTCGCTCTTTGCAGTTACAGTTTACAACCTGTGCCTTCAGCCTAGAAACAAATTGATTAATTGATCCATTTTCTTTCTGTGTCATAGCACGGGTTACGTATCTCTCATATGTATAGTTTTTCTTGGGTTTGAATATTTTTGTTAAAGCTTCTGCACATTTAGCATACACATCATTTTCCGGCGAAACTTCTTCCTGTGACTCTAATAAAGTAAACCAAACTTCTTGCACTTTCTCACCTGCGTGATGAAGTAAAAGTGCCCGTTTCCTTGAGTTACTCGTAATACCACTTGCCTCAATAAACAATTCGCATGACCTCAGCTATCTTTCCCATTTCGGTGCAATTGATATTTTTTCTCCCATCGGGTCAAATTGCTAATATTCGTTTTATCTGTATTGCTCATTTCAAATTTAATCCTCGTCGCCAATGTAATATTGATATATTTTCATAATCAATTATTGCAAATGAAACATCGAATCAACTTTTAAATCTTTATTTTCATAACCTTTGTATTTGACAACTTTAGAATCTGAACTTCCTCTAGTTATTTTTATTTACTACCAACATTATTATTTGACTAACTTTAAATACATTACAAATTATATGATGGAATATAAAAAAACATATATTTAAGATATCATAGAGTTTTAATGATTTTGACAGATTTTGAAGTTATTATTTTAATTAGAGCTTTCAGACAAGAAGATAGAAAAAAACAGTGAAAGATTCCTATTTTAACGCTAGATGTAAAGAGAATGTGCAGAAACTATAGATCACAGCACAAAAGCCGACAGTAGCGACACAGTGCGAATAAAAAATAGTATATTCCGATACAAGTGCGGAATGGAGATCATTCCATGCGAATGTGAATAATTCAGCCACGAGACGAAGTCGAGTAGCAGAATTCACATGAGCATGGTATGATCGATTCGCACGAGTGACGTATGCTATTTTTTCTACAGTCAAAGGTGTCCGCGTGAATATTTATAATCAAAATATACCATTTTCTGAGTGACGCAAACTCCATCAAAATTTTATTATTTTTCAATATTTAAATTTTTCTCAACGCAACATTCTTCCACCTAGAGTTGGTTTCACGAGAAGTTACATTCTTTGATTACTTTGGCTATTTTAATCTGAATAACGTTTAGATAATTTGATCACTCGACCAGTTCGCGTCACAGATGGATTATTTTTCTTATCTTCTGCTTTTCGTCATCTAAATAATCGTCTAAAAACACAGTAAAGTCTGTTTCACTTTATATATTATTATCACTCGCACAACAAATTTCTTACCGGTACAGTCTCTATGCGGGACGTAATAATGTTTCCTTACTAGTTTTCACTTTAAACACCCGACACTCATCGCCTTTGTCCGGAATTAGTTCGACAATCTTAGCTAGTGACGAGTTCAACTGCTTTATGCTATCATCTCCAATAAGTACTATTTCTCGCAACCTTAATTCACTGCGAGTCTTAACAGTGTTAGGTTTTTGCGCTAAACTCCCCAGATACTCATTTCGAAAACGTTTTCTTAGATCATTTCTTAGCTTGTTCAAATAACGCGTTCTTTTGTTGAAATATTGACTGTCGATATTATCCAGATCCGGAACGCTAATCTCCCTTGGATCGTGAAGAAACATATCTGGCGATAGAGCTGATACACTCGGATCACCATCCATTAAGTATGTGATGGGACGTGAAACTATCACAGATTCGCCTTCAATTAATAGAATTGATATTTCTTCGTAATTTACACACGTTTTACCCAAAACTTGTTTCAGTAGATCATTTATTATTCTTATAATTCTCTCCCACCAACCGCCTCACCAAGCAGCAGTTGGAGGATTGCATTTCCATTCAATGCGATGTACATTCGCGAATTCTTCAAACAATTTACAGATGACAGTAGATTCTCGGTACCAACAAAATTTGTTCCATTGTCACTATAAATAGTTGCTGGTCTTCCTCTTCTGGCAATGAATCTTCGTGAGGCCTGGATGAAACATGGAGTTGACAGAGATGAGTCTATTTCCGAATGTATCGCTCGATATAACGCACAAGTGATCAAACATATCTATGGTTTAACATTTTCTTTCCAGTGCAGAGGACCTGCAAAATCTATCCTCACTACTTCAAAAACACGGGCATCTCTCACTCGATCTATTGGCAACTAGCATGGCGATGTCAGTGTACTTTGAATCTCATATTTTTTACAAAATAGACATCCTTTCAAGACATTTCTAACTGCTCGTTATGGTTATCCAATAATTTTCTCTCAGAATATTCAATAATATTTGAATGCCTGAATGTTTCATTTTGTAATGTTTATCTAATATTAGTTGTTATACAATCCTATTTTAGGCATTTCAAATTATTTATAAAGCGTTTAACCCATGAACTGACTTTACAATTTTTAAATGATTTGAAAAATGCTAGTAATATCAAGAACTATCACCAGTTGAAATTGTTACAGTTATGCTTTTCTCTATTTCATTTTCATCGTCTGCTATGGGTGATATGGGCCACTTATTCGTAGGTGACTCCAACCAGAGGAATCCCTCCTACCATCTATATTCTAGCATCTGTTGAATACTGCAACCTCTAGATATTATATCAGCAGGGTAATGCTCACCTGGTATATATTTCCAATCTTCTGTTCTTTCTAATTATCGGATCTCTTGAACTCTGTCTTTTACGAATACTTTTAATTTTTCATTTCGTTTTATAAATGATAAAACAGTCGTTAAGTCGCTCCAGTAGGTAACTGTTATCGATTTGTTGACATCCAATTGGTTCAATAGCTCTGCTGTTATTCGAGCTCCCACCGTGACAGCCATAAGTTCAAGTCGTAGAATCGTCATCTGTTTCATTAGTGCAATATACGCTTTTGCTTGGATTAATCGTACGTTGACTTCGTGATCTTCTTCTTCTCTTAGGAAAATAGCTGCTGCATATGTCACTTTGCTAACATCGCAAAATGTATGAATGCTAACATCTGTCCTCTGACTTCGATTCACGAACAGCCCTCTTGGAATCTTAACCTTTGCCAGGTTCTGCAACTCAAGATACCATTTCATGAACCTTTTATTTATGTCTTCGTCTACTGCTGCAACCCATCCAAGACTACTTCTCTAGGCTTGCTGTAACAGAAACTTAAGGATATATGGTTATTGGACAGATTAAACTGATTGGATCAAACAACTTGTGAGCCACTGATAAAACAAGTCTGTTAGTAAGACATCCAGTATTAACCGTTTCCAAAAAGTCCGTATTTATTTCTAATGTGTCGGATTGTTTATTCCATATAAGTCCTAACACCATCGCTGTATCATTATTACTACTGTCTCCAATTTTCATCCGATATATACTCCCAGCCTCGTAGTTCAAAATATGCACGATACACCACTATTTTTTATTTTAAAATAAACTGTTCAAGTTTTTTATGACAACTCACACTTATAACACAATTGTCCACGTAAAAACTGAAGAGTAATTTGTTCACAGTTTCTTTCAAAATTGTTAGATTACTATCTTTTATTTCATTCAAAGTTTTATTCAAGTGATAATCTATAGCTGCTGCGAACAAAAAGGGACTGCAATCGAATCGAAAATGACTTGCGCATGTCTGTAAACTTTTATATTGTCGTCATCACCCAACCACAAGAATTTCAAATATTTTCGATCACTTTCCGAAACACTAATTTGTAAAAAATTCACACGAAAACGTAATAATATTGATGGCACTAATTCAATTACATTTGACCCGATTTTCAAAAATTCATTTAAGGATGAATTTATTCTTGTTTTAGCTGACGCGTCGAATACTGGTATTATCCTTTTTGTACTATTTTCTTTTACTACATGCCTGTGCGGAAGGTAATGTTCAATATTTTTGTCTGTTGTCCCAGCTTCTTCTATAATTCCTCCGTAGCACCATTCTTTGGATACCTGAACGTAGACTTTGAAAAGGTTTTCTGTCTTCAATTTTTTTTGTCAATGAGTTCAATCGTTTTTCGACGTTTTTAGAACTATTGTCAGCAGTTCTTGAACATATACTTCAACGAGTAGATCTTCTCGTCCAAATCTATTTTTTAATCCTTCAATCACCTTTTTATAGTTTTTTGCACTAGGTGGAAAACTGTTGACGTAATCATATGTACGACTGCCTTCTACTGATCAGATACTGAAATTTATCTTCATCTGCCAATTCCTCATCTTCATCAATTTTCCTGAATGGACCCCAAGAATGTAACCAGTTTCTTAGATTTTCGTTGAATTTCTTGAGTTCTATGTCTGGTAGCTTGAATTTACGACGTGAAGTTAGTGACCTTTCTGATTGTATGGAACATACATCCTCATCTTTACGTACAAAACTAGTATCTGCGATTTTCAGAGCATTTATCACATCTATTTCTATCTTTTTATACTTACGTGCATATTTATCTACTATAGCAGTTTCTTGTTCAAATTCTGTGAGATCTACGTAACTGTAACATTAGTTCAAGAATTGTTTTATCCAATCTTTTCAAATAACGACATATTTGCTTGAATTTCATCCTTGTCTTGTGGATCTTTCTTTAATTCAGCTACAATTTTTCTCCTACAGTTTTGTAAATGCACGTCTTTCAATCGTTCTAGCTTTTTTTTCCTCGATCCATTCTTTTAATATGGTTGCAATTGCGTTTACGCAATCCTATTTTTTTACACATCAACAGTCCTGTCACGGTCGCCACTTATGTTGGATACACAACATATAGATGAATAAAAAACGATTTGTATTTTAGACAAACACTAATGTGACCACTTCTTATTGAAGAAAATTTAAGATGCATAATAGACATTAATGATACAAGTTTGATATAGCCGTTGTAATGAAACGTGTGTGATGTAAAATCACGGGGCGATGAGCCGGCACTAGCTATATCAAACGTGTATCATTCAATATTTTATCTACGACGACCTTAATTGCTGCTGAACTAGATTTTTTTATTTGATGTTTGACATTCGAACAACATTTAGTGTAAAATGTATAGCTTGATCAAGTATCATTTTATTCATTGTTATGGCAACTATTTGTTTGTTTGACAACTGTCAAAGTTATAAAGAAAATGAACATATCTAATAATAACTTCTTCTCTTGACAGTTTATTATTACTTCGATCAATAATAAAAAAAGTCAACATCCGAACTTCTTATTTTTTTTACGTCCTAGTGACGCCAACTCTATCAAAATTTGATTGATTTTTGAAATTTAAATCTTTTTCAACGCAACAGGCGAAATGATCGATCAAAGATTCCTTTATATGATGTTATAATTTTCTGAACTTATTGTTATTGCACTATCTTCATAAATGACATGTTCTCTATCTTTTCATTTCTATTGAACTATCCACTCATTTTGACTGCAAAAGAAACATCAAATGTGCAATTTGTGAATGTAAGGCAGATCTGTCTGCACGTCTGTAGCTTAGTTTATTATATGAACTCAGCAAAAAATGCTGAATCGAAAACTAGACATGGACAAGAATGGGGCAAACCATTCTACTGGCAGTTACTGGACTACGATAAGGAACTGAAATGACTTAGTTATTTCCAAAACCAGCAACAAATTTAAGACTTACTAATTTGACTGTTATAATCTAAGATCCGTTTGAAACACTGCATTGAATATTGAATTTTGCTTTGCATTTTGACTCTCCATTTTGATGCAAACAAAAATGAGGTATACAAAATCTTGTGTAGTGCACTCTGATTTCATGTATGATACCGTGCACTTTTCTCTGCTTCAAAATAGAGGATCAAAATGCAGCATTTAATTCACCGTGTCAAACGGCTCTAATGACATTTTCACAACTATTTTAGGACAATCATTAGCTAACACATCCTTGTAAACAACTTTACAGTTGGAAGAAAAACTTTTCATGAACGTATTGGAGCAACCAGAGATACAACAATACATTTTTCATTACAAAATTAACTTTTCTCGTGGTTTGACACTTGGCAAATAGGAGTAAAAGTTTCGGATGTGAGCCACTAGATAACAGAGCTCTCATCGCGAATGTTCCCTATACAAATTGAAAGTACATAATGAGAAAAAAAAAATAAAATATTTAGAAACTCCTTATGTTTTTCCCATTTTCATGACAAAACTAAATCATATAGTGATCTAAATTATTCCTGTAGATGATGGGACAATTAAAAGAGTTTGTGCTATCTATTCTAAAAAGATCAAAAGCTTTTTCAAGATATTTTGTTTTTATCTCAGACGGAACATAACATCGACCGAGTGTTCTCTGTGCTGTGCAATCGTTTGTTTTAAAACAAGGGTAAGAGAAGACAAGGACGCTAGCTGTCATTACTTGCAAACTTATAACGTTTTGCTCTGTTTGATAATATATTGAGGTGTTCATTATTTAAAAACAACAAAAGTACAATTTATATAATTTTGAGTTTGTGTTGTTGTGTAATGATTTATTCACAATAAAATTGTACTGCCGATGACATTACCAATCCCAAAAACTATCGTCACTTATTTCTGTGGCACCATTAATATCTGCTATTAAAAATGAAAGATCATAAATTATTTTCCTTGTGCAATTAGACGACTACATGGATGCATTTAGAAATTTTCTCTCAGATTAATTTAAAGAATCGAATAAAACTATTTCCAGCTGGTAGAACATTCAACAGTAGTTTAGTATCTTTCCTAATCAACTTTGCGAGGACAGATTGCTTGCCTTTTTACATATTTAATCACTATAACTTCAGTAATTGAATGTCAGCAATCCTAAATATTATAGGGAAGCTAAATCCAAGTGTGTAAAATATACCGATTACTAATGAAATAATGAAAAGAGTTTTATAAATCAATTTCTTTATTTAAATTGAACTAATTAACAATAACCTAATTTAAAGTTCTGTTCTATCTCTAGATTTTTGTATTTCATACCGATACAAATCCGAAGGCAAAGGACTTTGGTACAATTCGTTAGCTAATTGGAAATATCTTCTTCTTAAATGATACGCGCTCGATTTTGGTTGTCTACTTCTAGTGAATATTCCTTTTTTGTTTCCTCCCACTCTTGTAGTTGCTAAGAAACAAAATACCTAATTAGCAGATATACATTTTCACTTGTAACATTGTCTTACTTTGAGCAGTTTTGAAGTCAGCAAAATTCCATATAAATTCGCCAATAAACCAACCTTGTTTTCTCAATTCATCAAAGGCTTTAAAATGGCGGGACATCAGTTCTACTTGATAGTCTTCGCTCCAAACATATTCTGGATTCTAAAATATTTTGAAGCATAAAGAGTTCATTAGAAGACATGAATAGGCTTATAATATACGGGATCTTTCTTTTAAATCCGTTTCTATCACAATTACAAATGTACCTAGATGATGTTTCTTGATAAAAAATAGAATAATCATGTGGAGTTTCATGTTTCACATGTTATTAAATATATTTATATCTGAAATTGAATTTGAAATAATGAAAGTCTCAAGTTTGGGTATTTGTTTTGGAAAAATGTACTCTTGAATTGAATAAAGATCCAGCAATGAAGATAATCTATACAAATTTGGTTTGGGATCCGAGCAAACAAAGAATATTAATAAATAATTGAAAACACTTGATGTAAGTTTCGCAGTATTTTTGTGAAACTTACATCAAGCGTTCTTGATTATTTATTGTTTCATCAAGTGCCAACAACTAAATCTTTTAATTTTATGAAAGGATAATACATCGTCGCTTGTGAAATTTGTAGCTTGATTTGGAACTCATATCAATAATTAAATCAAATATGCCTCTCATAGTAGATGCTTAATAACTTTTATATCTTAATTCTTCTGTATGGCAGAATACTTTAACGCCAATCTCGAGATCGAGAATATTCTTGATTTTATCAAATGTGTTTATGTACGTTTTGACCAATAGTTTAGTGTATTATATGGAGGAGCAAAGGATTTGCGATGCATTTCAATAAGTTGAAACGAATTTTTAAGAATCATATATTTATGATGTATCTATATGATATTAAGTGGAAATCTTCAATATTAACTTTGCAGATTACATATATGTAATAATAACAAATAGGTTAAATATAATCTTTTTTAGGCGATCACAACAAAGTAGTAATTTGTGTGTCCAGATCGCCAAGATAATCTTTTTTGGTCGAAGTTGTTTACGGTCGAAGCGCGAGCTGAGGTTGCAGTTCCAAAAGATAACTTTAGGCCAGCCGCAAACAACATTTGTTAGGCAATCATCACAAAATAATCAAAAATATCTTTTGTTTGTATTTATTTTTAAAATATTGCAATTGTAAATCTCAGTTGTTCATTGAAATTATTTTATTTTATTGTCTTCTATCAAGTTGAAATTTTTGAAAAATCTGTATTCATTTTTTGAATTGCAAAACTATAAAGGTTAACGGAAGAATATAATATTTATTTCGGCGGAAACTATTTCTTGAAGAGTTCATCAAACCTCTCATAAAAGTAGATATGAAGTGTTTATGGAGTAGTTTTTGATAAATCAGTCCCAAAAAAGTGATATTTGAGACATCAGTGCCAAAAAGTAAAATTTCACAGATTTATTACAAAAAAGTGAAACTTCATGGTCGCAAAAGGGGCTGCGGAAACATCTTTTTGTAATGATCGCCTGAAAAAGGTGTTTTTGTTCCTTTTGCGATCGTGAAGTTTCACTTTTATGCACACATCTGTCAGATTCTACTTTTTGGGACTGATCTGTCGAATATTACTTCTTTGAGACTGATCCGTCAGAAAATACTTCATGCCTACATGGGCAGCTTCTGATGAATTCTTTAAAAAGTAGTATTTGCCGAAATATATATTATATTTTACCGTCAATCTATATAGTTCTTGCAAATCGAGAAATGAATAGGCACTTCTTACAAATGCCAACTTGATAGAAGAAGTAAAATAAAACGATTTTAACGGCAACCAAGATTTAAAATTGCGATCTTCTAGGAATAAGTCAATGAAATTTTGTGATTTTCAATTTTTTCCTGATGATTGCCTAAAAAACGCTGTGTGCACCTTGGCTTGAAGTTCTTTTTTGGTCTCATTTGAATTGCAGCCTCATCTAACGCTTCGACCGCAAAAAACATAATCGACCTGAAAAAAATACCTTCGTGGCCTTGATACACAAATTACTATTGTAAGCATCAAGGTGAGTGAGTAGATTTGTACGGATTTCACAAATATTTGAAAACTTCGCCAGAGCTTGGCTTTCAAACTATTATCCCCGATCAATAAATTGCACTTACTTACACGTACTTGAATGACTATTGTCACATCCAAGATATCTGCCGCAAAATTATCTACCTACACTTTGTCACAATAGACTTATTCTACGGCCATCCCTAAAGTAGATATTTTACGCATCGCAATCGATGAGTAAGGCAAATGTTTTACGTGTCCTAGCTTTACCACCACTTAAAATCGTAGTAGTTGAGTTTCATGTTCTGAATTGACTTTGCGGTACCTCTCACTGATCCATTTGTTAGGTCATTTATTGAGTTTAAATTTAAATATCAATATGGCCTCCAGGCTCCTTTGTCGTGTGCTCAATAATTGTGATTCGGCAAGTTTCGTTACCAAATACTTTATCATGTCATAATCATCAATTTTACATTCTTGTTGCATAAATTGATATTAATTCAATTTACGCATATCAAGCTACAGAAGATATAGCTTGGTAATCATATTCAAATATCAAGTATATTTGAGAGGAAGCCTCAGAGCCCACATGTTTATATTGATTCTTATCGCAACAACAAATCAAATATAGAAAAAACTCGTACAGAAATTATTCTCGATTAATTTGAGAATGAATAGATAAAATTAGATTGTTTACCAAATGTAAGCCTTCATAAGTATCTGCGCCATATTCAGACATTAGGACAGGTTTGTTATATTTTTTAAACCATGCTTCAGCTTCTTGTACAACTCTTTGAGTTATCATATCCACTCTTCCAGCATTTGAGTACCAGCCATTATATCTATTAAAACTTATTATATCTAAATGTTGACCCTGAAAAAAAAGATATCAGATTTTAATGAACAAAAAAATTAAGTTATTTATACAGCTTTATCTTCGAAGTATCCTCTAGCAATAGCAATAGTTAAAGGTCTTGATAGATCTAAGCTTCTCATATGTGAAGCAACCTCTCTGGAATTATATTAATATTAAAATTTACATATCATTCAAGATTTTCGAGGAATTTTACCCAAAGTAAGTGCCTGCTGCGTCAGTCTGGGTCCTTGGTTCATTTGCTAAAGACCAGGCTACAACGGAAGGTCGATTTTTGTCTCGCTTGTACAGCTCTTTCAGAGAATTTTTGTGTTTTTGCAGTAGTATATCCGAGAAACGGCTACGAAGTAATTAAATCATCAAACTTCAAGCAATAACAAAATAAAGGTGCAACTTTATGCGAACGCTCGACGCCGACAAATTTGGTTACATATTCAGCGACAACTAGTTGCGTCAAACAGAAGCATCAACATGGCTGCTTGCAGGAAATAGTAATACCGAAATTTGACATATAGAACTATAAATTGATTGATCGATGCGGATTCATTCTATCTACCTATTTTAGCGTAACAAATATGGAGTTTATAGATGGATGATTCGATGATATTAGCTGATTCTAGGAGCAAATAGGGATGGCGCTATTAAACATAAATAGTCCGTTTAGTGAATAGCATCCTCTAGTAACTGTTTAAATTATTAGAAGGAAGAGAAATAGAAAATTTTAATTGTATAGAAATATATGCGACATTCTACTTGGATCAATCAGCACCACGTCGGATATTCTATGTATTTTTTATCTTGATATTTTGGAATGCGTTGTTCATTAGAGATAATCCTCCTTCTCTACACTCCATCTGTAGCAACAAAGCTTTATCGCTAGATTTTTTGAAGTACCGGGAATTTTAAAATAGTACCATGTGACAGAATTTGTCGCTAGAAACGAGCATCGAGCGTTCGCATGTAGTTACATCTGGGCAGAAAAAACTAAAATAAGAGAGAAATAGAACATTTGGTTGAAGTGATACTCAAAATGAATGTGACTGAAACGAATGAAATACAGATGAAAAAGAAAAAAAAAATAATAATAATAATAAACAACGTTGAGTTGACAGAGATAGTTCTACATGAAAATTTCCAGTGACCTCAAATTTTGATGCAGATCATTGAATCAAAATTATCCACATATTTTTCAATAATTGTACTTGGCCAAATTTTCTGAGACAATAGAAAAATAAAACTCAAATAAGATAGTATTTTTATTGTGGTCCGGATGCTCTTGTGGAATGATTTGATTTTTGTGATTTATACTTTTAAAATTTATTGGTTTTATTTCTCACCGCACAGAGAATCTAGAAAATTTCGTTATTGGACAATATGGCCAGTTTCACGACATATTGTTGAATTTAAACAAATTACTAAACGTTTGACAATCTGTTCAATCATAAAATTCGTTTCACAAAGCTTTGTTGAAGTTGACAACATGTTCAATCACTTGTTAATTTAACATATTCGGGTTGTTTCATAGTAATTAAGATATCAAGGGTGTTAAAAGGACAATAATGCCTGAGGTCAACAGTGCACTTTTCGAGGGCCTCCAGCCCGAGGTGTGTACGTTGATCGTAGGCATTATTGTCTGTTCAATTCCCGTGATGCCTTCAATGTTTAATGTCCGACTTTTGTTGTATTTCAATCAAAATTTTCAGCAATGTTTGTTCTGTCATTGTGATTTCTGTCAGAGAAATTACACTAGTTACTTACTGTAACTTACAAACTTGTTTGTTATTTTTCAGAATAATGCCCTCGGGTATTATTTGTAACCTAACTACCCTGAAAAAAATGTTATTATGACAGCAATAATAAACTAATCGGACATTAAGTATTTAACAAACTACTATTTTTGACACATGTGGAATTTTTTTGTTATGATATTTTGCTTTCGTTTGCTGAATTTTTATTATGAAATGTGAGTAAGAAACAATAATAATTTTGAGTATAACTTGACAAAGAAATATTTCATAAATATATTCACAGACAAAAATATTGCATATTTTTTTGAAAGTCATTATATTTTTCAAAATATCTATGTGTTGTACTTCTTATGTTTTTCATTGTTAATGAAGTGTTCCAAATATTGTCACAAATGTGAAATATTTCAAATAACTATTTATTTGAGTTCGCTATTAAGCCAATAGTTTATTGTAACTGTAATCCTACTTAGTATTGACCAAGTCGATGTTTAATTGTCGGACGTGATTGACAGCCTATGGTTACTAAATGTTCGGTAGTTGCCAGGCATCAACTGTCAGACATTTGAATGTTGGCTCATAGTTGGATTAGGTATATAAAGAGCGTGAGCCAGGAGATAGAAGTCATTCAGTACGAGTAGCTGTGAGCGATTTTGTTTATAAAATAAATATTCAAACTGTAACTTGTGTTATAACAAATTATTCACAATAAAATTTGTGACAAATTGGTGTTAGAAGTGGGATCCTGAGAAATTGAGTGAAAATAATCTTAGATTCGGACAATGAAGAGTAGATTAGTTGCAGTGTTATGAAGTGTTTAAAATTAAGTTGGGACTGTTGTAAATGCCCAAGACGAGAAGCATGGCCACCAGCGAGATACAAGATCAGCTGAAGATGATGATGGAATTCATGAAGAATTCGGCGGCATCCATGGAGAAAGAAATGCCTGACTCTACGGGAGGTAAGAAAGTGGTCATAGCAGAGCAGATGCAGTCCATAGGAGAGAAGATGTCTGAATCTACAGAAGATATGAAGACCATGGAGAAGAGGATCGCTGAATCTACGGAAGGTATTTCTACCAAGCTGAAATTGGCGATGGCTGAAGAAATGCAAGCAGTGAAATGCGCGGTAGCTGAAGAGATGAAAATGGCGAAAGAATCGACAGAGGAAATGGCTACAGAGTTGAAGAAGATTTCAGAGCAGAACGAAAGTATGACGAGTAAGATTCAGGAGATAGAAGATGATCTTATGGGAGTTAAGCATTAAGTCTTGCAATTCGAAGATCATCTTAAGGAAGTTAAACATCAAGTCTTGCAGGTTGAACATGAGTTGGAGGCAAAATTAGACTCTATTGTCACCTAGAAATCGCAGGGCATTAGTATCAGTTGTGATGGCGCAGTCCTACGGATAGAAAATGTTCCAGTATCTGCACCAAGAGACGTTAAATCCAATTCACCCTGAAACCAATGCCGTATGATGGCAAGACTTCCTGGGATGAATATTTTGCTCAATTTGAACTGATTTTGGAGAACAATGATTGGAGTGTGGAACAAAGAGCTATTGTACCAGCTGGAATGCTCTGAGATACAGTATTAGCGGTACTCTTAGGTTTGAATGAACAAGAACGCCTTGATTATGGGAATTTTACGCCTGAATTGAGACTGCGCTTCGGGGAGGAGCACATAAAAGAATTACTTCATTGACAACTATAGAGCCGCACACAACTGCCTAAGGAGGATTTGACTACGTTTGTGTATGCTGTGCAAACTCTTGCCCGGAAAGCTTTTCAAATTGTCCTGAATCAACACAGGAATACGTAGCAATAAGACAATTTATGGACGGCATCAGCGACGATGAGATTGGGCGAGTTATACGGTTAGCAAAGCCGAAGACGGTGAGAGAAGCGCTAACAAAGACCCTGGAAATTGAGGCGGCCACCAAGGCAGTAAGACTGGCAAAGAGAGTGAGGTGGCTTGAGCGCGATGAGAAAGAGCCCGGAGTGAAGAGAACCACGTACAGGGAATCGCGAACAAGGGCGATCTTCTCGATTTGCACCGATCTCACCTAGACAATTAAAAATAATTAGATGCTGGCAAGGAAGATCATATTCAAATGGATTGCCGTACCAAGCGTACTATCAATTTTGGCACGAATACGTCGCCTAGACGACAAGAATCACCCAGATTTGGAAGAATGAGTTGCTGGCAGTGTGGTCAGGAAAGACATCTTCGAACAGATAGTCGTATGAAGCGCACCGTCGATTGTGGTCCGTACAAATCGTCAGTAAGAATCAAGTTTACAAGTCTGGAGGAGCAAAATCCAATGGGATCCTTCATCAAGAGTTCCGAATCCATTGACCTCCAAGTGCGGAGAATTCAAGCCAGTCTAACTGCAGAAAGATTCGTGGAAAGTATATCATGTAACTATCATCGTAATAGCTGCCATAAGCAGGAAGAACGTCACCGATATGTTAATGTCACCAGAGTAGAAAAATTGGAATAAGATGAGTCCGTGTTGTCTATGCACAAAATGCGAGAGGCTCAACAGGATGATTCCGTTATGAAGCCGATCATAGAGTGGGTGAAGATCGGCCAGAAATCTAGATTACAGAAGATCCGATCACCAAGGCCTATTTGGTACAATGTAGTTCTCTGAGAGTCAGAAACGAATTACTATGCAGACTATGGAAGAATTCCTATGTAAAGGAGACAGAAGAAAAATTGATAGTACCAAGGAATTTAAAAGATCGAATTTCGAAACAATCGCATGATAGTAGCAGCGGTGGATATTTTGGCATCAAGATGACACTTGATAATGTCCGTGAACGTTACTACTGGGTTGGTTGGCAAGAAGACGTAGGGCAATGTTGCAAGATTTGTGAACGCTGTAACTCAAGGAAGAGGCCCGCCACTCGGCAGCGTGCTCAGATGCAGCAGTACAACGTTATCTCTCCGTTTGAGAGAATTGTCGTAGACAAACTTGAACCTATGCCTATTATTGAACGGGAAAACAAGTACTTGGTTGTTGTTATGGATTATTCCACCAAGTGGCCGGAAGTAATACCAGTAAGAAATCAAGAAGCTGAAATAGCTGCGGAATCCCCTAATGAAAACGTGATTCCAAGATTTGGGCTGCCATTGAAGTTACACTCTGATCAAAGCAGGAATTTTGAGTCTGAACTTTTTAAATGTGTAATGAAGATTTTAGGCATTGGCAAAACAAGAACTTCAGCGCTACATCCGCAGTCTGATGGCATGGTTGAACGTTTCAACAAAACAATTCTGGATTATCTGTTAAAATTTGTCAACGAGCACCAAGATGATTGAGAGAAGAAGATTCACCTGTGCCTACTGGCGTACAGGTTGGCAGTCAATGAATCCACCCAGTACACACCGACCAAGCTGATGGTGAGTCGAGAGCTGCGGTTACCAGTACATATGGTTGTTGGACATCCACCTGAAGATAACGAACAACAGTTACCGGAATGGGTTAGTCATCTTCAGGACAGCTTGTGGAGCGTCCAAGAGTCTGCACGGGAGAACAAACAAGCCGATATGACCTGCGAGCGAACGGTCCCAGGTTCCAGCAAGGCGATAGGGTGTGGTTCTACAACCTTAGGAGAAGAAGAGAAAAGTGTCCCAAATTGCAGAGATTACAAGATCATGAAATGCCTGAACGACGCTATATTCCGGATACGGAGGGGCAGAAACGGCAGACCAAAAGTCATTCATGGAAACAGGTCGTGGCCCTACCAAGAACGAGATTCTGAGCTCGCCGAGGGCGAGAAGTGTCATGTGGAATATTTTAAATAACTAGTTCACATTTTTATTTAATTGAATTCGCTATTTACTCAATAATTTATTGTAATTGTAATCCTAGTTAGTCCTGACCAAGTCGATGTTCAATTATCGGGCGTGATTGAGAGCTCATGATTACTAGATGTTCAGTGGTTATCAGGCATCAACTGTTAGACATTCAAATGTTGGCCCATGGTTGGATAAGGTACATAAAGAGCGTGAGCCAGGAAAGAGAAGTCATTTAGTACGAGTAACTGTGAGCGATTTTGTGAACATACAAGTTTGTTAAATTGATATTAGCACTGTAACTTGTATAATAAATTATTCACAATGAAATTTGTGACAATAAACTACCATTCATTTTAGAGATAAAAATTTTAGTAACCAAATAAGTGACCCAGAGGCAAATTTTTCCAAATGAACGATGTACAGATTTATACTATTATCATAGTTTGAGTTGGAAATTAATAACGCATGCTTTTTTGTTTGTGGTTATCCGAATGACATTCTTATCTCTGAAATTTGTTGAGAGAGATGCTCCATTTAAGCGAGATGGATTCATCAATGTTTCTCTTTCTGAATAAACTAATAACCAAAATCAAGCTATTTCATTATTTGACCTAAAAATCTGTTGGAAAGCTCTAGTATATAATCTATTCGAAATGATCGATTCATATACAGAATCTAAGCCAAAAAATCCTATTTATTAGAGGGAAGAATTATGTTTCCGATAAAATATGCAATAGTTTTGTCCGTGAGTGTATATCAAATATACAGTAGATATCTCGTTCAAATATACATAATGTATGTTTGAAAAATTACAAGGCAAGGAAATTTATTAAGAATATAATAAATTGTGTTCCTATAATCTTCAATAAATTTTCATGAATTGATGTTTCAGATAAGATTTATATTTTGTGAAAATAAATGTGTTTTATTCTTGAATGAAAATATAGCTAAAACTTCAGAGGGAAATTAGAAAAGAATTTGCAAATCTAAATCTAAGAATAAAGAAGGAATTAATTTCAAGCTTCGGAAGGAATAGTACGTAGCATAAATTCCAAAAGCATCAATCATAAATAATTTGATACCTATATAATTATATCATACTGGATACATACTTTTATGATCTTCATTTAAAAATTTAAACTATATTAAATAACACTGACAGAACTTTTTCAGAAGCTGTTTGGCGTGAAGCTGAATAAAATGCACTAAATGAATGAAATATTACTAAATAATACGTAATAAATAACGTGAAGATAATATTTTTTGGATGAGACTGTTGTTAGGTGCACTGATCTCTATATAACACTGGATTGGGTTTAGACCGTATTCTGGCATCTGAAAGCGGCCCCGGTTGAACGGCGGCCTTGAAAGTAAAACTGAGGTTTTGTGTCACTATTCGGCGGCAAATTCAAAACACTTATAGAAGACACTCGATGAAATTCAAAGTATAATGCAAGTTAGATGATGAAATTATTCTCAATATACGTCAATATGCACACATTAATAATCAATAATAGTTGAAAGTATTTAAAAATTGTTATAATAGTTGAAATATTTAAAAATATTCATTAACAGCTCAAAATATTTGTTAATTTTTTAGTATCAGTATTTTAACTATTTTTTAAACATTTTAGCTCTGAATTATCAAATTCATTGAATAGTTTTACGATTTTTGTTATAAATCTAAACAATAAATGAATCGTATTGAGAATTGTGTGACTATTTGAACATTTTTTTTTTTTGTTCTGCAGTTAACGCTATAGTTTTTGTATAGTTCGTTGAAAATAGTCGGAACAACACCATTTTCCAGAGTCGTGTATCTTTTCGCGGACGCAACAAAATTTTGAGAACATAACCTCATGTTTTTGGTTATTTCTAAGTTTGGCAAACCCATTTGTTCGAGCCATTTTTAGAATGATTGTTCATCGGATGGAAATCTTGAAAATATTCACATCATAGCATAGCAATAAAAATTAGTAATGTTTACTTATTTCAGTCATAACGACAGTTACTTCATTTGTTGTACTTACTTGTGCAGTGTCAAATTTCTCGATGAATCGGGTTTCTTTCCGAAAAATATGCACTCGATCATCATGTTTGATAAATAAAATCCCGGCAAACCAAACAGCTAAATTTTAAATATCGCGGCACAAAACCTCAGTTTTTGCCAAGATGGCGACGCTCAATTGGGCCCGCATTCCAGCGGCCTAAATCCAATCCAGTGTTATATAGAGATCAGTGTTAGGGAGACCAGAAAAGATCTTTAGGCCGAAGAGCACACAAGCCTGAGAGAATTAGAAATCACAAAATTTTATCTATTCATTTTTAGAACATTGCAAGTATAAATCTTCGTTGCCATTGAAATTGTTTTATTTTATTGTCTTCTATCAAGTTGATGTTCAAAGAGATTGTGTATTTATTGCTCGAATTTCAAGAACTATATATGCATCTCGGCTAAAAGAGTCCATCAAATTGCCCATAAGTGTTTATTAAGTAGTTTTTGACAGATCAGTTCCAAAAAAGTAACATTTAATAGATATGTACAAGAAAGTAAAATTTCACGACCGTAAAACGGGCTTTGGTAATATCCAGTGGCGTAAATAGGGTCCGCAAAACCCCGCAATGCGGGGGGGCCGCGCAACTAAGGGGGCACAACACACTTTGCCACGGAACTATACTATACCATTTGGATATGAATTAAATATCTTCCAACCAAGCTACATTTGAGTCATAATTATTGCGATTGTTGTACCCAAATAATAATATATTTCTATTTCTGCTGCCAATCATACCTGATTTAAAAAAATATTCGACTATCTATTGCCAATTGTCGTTGCCGATGCTTCATATATGCTAATTCTAATTTCTTGGGTATTTGTATGTACCTTATCACATAATTCATTATCCGAAATCAATTATGCGTCAATAATATTACAAAAAAAGAATATAGCATAAGATGAAGCAGTAACTGTGTTCGAGACAGTAAAAACTAATTTGAATGATTTTAGGTCAAAATAGAGTGAAATAAAATCCGAATCTGAAAGTATCTGCAAAAAATGGGAAATAATACCCGTGTTTAAAGGAACAAGAAAATCAAAAAGAAAACATCAATTTGATGAGTAATGTGAGTACGATTTTGTTAATGCCGAACATAAATTAAAAGTTAATGTTTTTTATAGAACAGTTCGATAGTTTTATAAAACAAATCAAAAATAGATTTAAAGGAATGTTAGAAATTGCAAATCTTTTTGAATTTTTGAGACCAAAAACATTGCTAACATCTTAGAAAAAGAACTTCAAATGTCGGCAATAGAATTATAAAAACATTATAGCGATGATTCATCAGAAAATTTTCCGATGCAATCAATTAATGCGATATATTTTCTTAAAAATGACATAAATGCCAATACAACTATTCAGGAAATGACAGATATTATTTCAAATATTCATTTATCGAAAGTGATTTATGTGAGGTTTGCACTGCTTTATTACTATTTTTAAGAGTTCCTGTCCCTGTGGCTGCAGCAGAATAGTTTATTCCGATGCAAGTGCGAAATGGGGATCATTCCATGCGAATGAGAATAATTCAGCCACGAGACTAAGTTGAGTGGCAGAATTCACATGAGCATAGTATGATCGATTCGCACGAGTGACGGATGCTATTTTTTCCACAGTCAAAAGTGTCCGCGTGAATTTCTATAACCAAAATATACCGTTTTCTGAGAAAGAATTTGCTTCATTGATCTTATCCCAATTCATCAGATGTTGTTAAAGTCACTTATATTTACTCCATTTTTAAGAGGAATGATAAGAAAATCAAAAAGAATTGAAATTATGATAGTAATGAAATAGTTTTTTGGGACGCCACGCGGCTTTCTTGAGAACCTCTGAGCGTGCGGAATGACCCCTATTCCGCACGCTCCAGCGTATGGAATAGGTATCATTCTATAGTGACTGTAGGAAGAGATCTTTCAGCAAATTAAAAATAATTAAATCCTATCTTACAAACAGCATAAATCAAGATAGATTAAGTAATCTCGTTCTTTTGGCAATAGAACATCATGCATGAAAATTGGAATTTAAAAATTGATATAACAGATTTTGCAAATAAAAAAAGCCCGAGGAACTGATATTCGATTAAATTTCATATAAAATATGTGAATTATCATTTTTTTTGTAATTATTTTTTTACCTTTAGGAATTATAAAAAATATTGCATTTATGACTGTTTTCTTGCACCTAATCGCTAAATTCTCGAAAGTTTATTGGGGCCTACATTCTGTTTGCCGGGGGCCCACCAAATCCTATTTACGCCACTGGTAATATCCTTTTTTTCATTATGCTTGCCTAAAAACAATGTTTATGAAACTTAGTAAGGATTTAACAGTTCATTAATTTCACAAAGATGTCCGTCACCATTTTTTCTGCAATCGTCACTAAACTTGGTTGTTTAACATCGCAAACGATACGTGAACTAAGCAATTTTCATATTTCAGCGCTAATCTATCAATACTCGCGTAATTGCCTACACTAAATTTATTTTTCCATGTTGGTAGCACTGTCAATATCTATCCGGACTCATTCATTAGATTCTTTTGAAAGTAAAAAACACGAAAAAAATTAAGCAAACAAACAAAATGCTATTCCAAGCCCCACGATGCACAAATAGATGAAAAATAATTCTTAAAGTTTAGTTGCATGATATTTGGAACAGATATTAAATTAACTACAATATGTTATTCAAGTATTATTAGCTAGATTATTCAACTAATTAGGATGCTGAGTAGTCGAAGAAAATAATACGAAAATATATATTGTACTATTTTTCATCAAAAGACTGCCTCTAATAAAAGTTTCAAATCATCAATTATACTAAACTGGTGATTTGTCTGATCACTTAACCAGGAATGAATGAAAAAATAATAGGATAACATCACTTCTGTAAATATTTATAAATCTCAACATTACTTGTAGAATAATTTTCTCTGAATTCAATTCATTTCAATTGAAGTTATATTGGAGTTTCTTCGTTTCCACGGCTAATCCAAATCAAGATATAATATCAATTGGAGGAGTATTTATAAGTAATTTTAAGTGATATGATTTTTTTCAACAATAAAGGTAAGAGAGTACAGACGAGCACACACCTTATTGACAAAAGACAGTTAAAGAAGTTTTCTGGTGATTCATAGCGACAGTTAAAGTACACACTGAAAGTGCAAAACATAGAAATTAATGATACAAAAATTCACAGACAAATAAGCCCTAATTTGATGCTTCACAACACAAAAAAAAAGTGATAAAATATTTGCTAAATTATGGAGCCGTTGAACTGTTATGCGAATAAGATCTTTGTGTCGTGTTGGTGAGTATGAGAAAGTATCGAATATGAAACAGATTTATGTATGAAGAATGTAATATCAGAAATAATGTGGCTGAAAAAGGTTTCTAAGTAAGAATATTGACGAGGGATGAGGCAAAATATGTGTATTTGATTGGGGTGGTTCGTAGATTGATTGATGGCGGTTTTTATGAATGTTTGAATACACAAAATCTTTCTTTCAATTGTAGAAATCAATTATATAGAATTAAGATTATTTGAGATAGTCCGACATAAACATGATAATTTTGTGCATGAAGAATGGAAAAATGTTGAATAATAAAAAGATTTATACAAGTGATGACTATAGTAATTTGTGTATTAAAGCTGTAAAAGCAAGTCTCCTTGGTCTAATCAATTTTTTCAATTTTAGGCCGAGGTGCACATAATTTTTTTTAAATGATAACCATAAAATAATTGAGAATCACAAAATTTCATATAATTATTTTTCAAACATTGCAATTTGTAAGTTTTGGTTGCCATTTGAGCTACTTCATTTTGTTTTCTATCGAATTGACGTTATTAAAAAATGCATATTCATCTCTTGATTTGCAAGAACTATAGAGGCTGAAAAAAGAATGTATTATGCATCTCGGCAAAAACTGTTTCTTAGTCCCTAAAAGTAATATTTGTCAGATGTGTATAAAAAAGTAACATATGACAAATGTGTACAAAAAATTGGAGCTTAACGGTTGCAAAAGAAGTTTTGGAAACACTCTTTTAGTTATGATTGCCTAAGAATATTTTTTTCACGAAAGAGGTGATTATCACCTTGTATAAGCTTGGATCAAATCTATAATTAAGAATGAATAGAATTCAAGTGCGTTTGGATTATTTTTTTTTTCTACAGTCACTATAGAATTCCTATTCCACAGGCTGTAGCGTGCGGAAGAGGGGTCATTCCGCATGCTTAGAGGTTCCTAAGAAAGCCGCGTGGCGTCGCAAAAAAACTGATTCATTGTTTTCATAGTTTTATTTATTTTTGATTCTCTTATCATTATTCTTTGAAATAAAATCAATAAGAGTAATTTTATCAATATTTGATGAATTGGAATAAGATCAATGAAGCAAATTCTTTCTTAGCAAACGGCATATTTTAGTTATAGATATTTCCGCGAGCATCTTTGACTGTAGAAAAAATAACATCAGTCACTCGTACGGATCGCTCATTCCATGCTCATGTGAATTTTATCACTCGACTTCGTCTCGTGGCTGAGTGATCCCCATTCCACACTTGTATCAGAATATACTATTCCGTCTTAATATCTTAATTTCTCAAATCAAATATAACTGTTTGATCCTCCGTGTTTTTTTCAACTGAGAAATAAATTTTTACTACTTCTAATAAAAAAAGAGTTCAGCTCCAAAAATTTTTCCAAATATCACAATTATTTAGTGTTGTAGAGCTATCAAACGTGTATCCCAAGCCAAAATAAATAAAGCAGGAATAGAAAAGCAATCTATTTACTCCGTATCAACACTGGGACATTCGTTTATAATCATTATCCCCATTTTGTCAGCCATATCCATGACTTCATCGGCATAAGGATAATGAGAAGTTCGGTACGCATTGCCACCAACCCATTGGATTAAATTATAGTCTTTTGCAATCAGAGCTAGATCTAGACCTTTTCCTCGAATCTGTAATAGAAAGAGTGTGCAAAAATATTAATGATATAATATTTTAATATCATCTCACGTCAGAGTCTTCATGTCGTCCAAATCCGTGCATGTACATAGGCCGATTGTTTATTAAAAATGTCGTATTAGTCCATTTCAAGGTTCGGATTCCAACTGGAAGGCGATAGACATCTAAAATGTTGCCACGCTCTTGTAGAGTTACCTGAAAGTATTCTGAAACGTAAGTTACTAATAGAAAGAACACAAGAGCTTAAAAGAAAGAATCATGGATATGAATGAAGTGGAAGAGACATGTTTTTAGAATGACTGGCGAAAATTGATTGACGATTAAATGTTGAATGGGGATCGTGCGGACCATGAGGAAATAATATGATTTCATATATATATATATATCATCATAAACATGAAAAGTTCCAAGTTACTCAATAGTTTTAACTAATATTTATTCTCAATTATTTGATAATTCATTGTAATATTTTTATCTGACTTGGCATTGGGAGCATTCTAGAATATCGAACGCTGGTATATAAAGTAGGTTCCACTAGGCGACCGCAACGATTTGCTCACTAACATATAATTGCTGTGTTTGATGCTTCAGGTGGGACGATGCAAGTGTCTGTCAAATGTCAAATGAACCGATAATTCATATTTAAGATCAAAAAGTTCATCAATAATAAGATCAAACTGAACTTTAGCAGGAAATATAGATGAATGTAATGAATCTAATATGTCTGTGTGAATACATTTTTCGCACTCCCGGGAGTAAACAACGAATTTAATCCCTCATTTTACGGACTTAAGTTTGAGTTTAGTCCCTTGGGATCTGAAATGATCAAGAATCTCAAGAGACTAAAGTAAAATAAACTAATTTTTCTATGACAACTAAATAATCAAAGTACTTACGTAAATGTCAAATTGAATTCTGTCATTAGAATTCAAACCTTTATTCTTGATTTGTATTAGCATTATTACAATTCACACAATTTCACAAATGTATCGTATTGTTGTTCGTAGATTTTCTAGACTTTTTACAGTTACCTCTTCCGCAGCCTTATCAATATCAATTTTCTCACTTATCTTTTTGACAGCAAGCTTATTTATTGAATAACTGCTGTAGCCAGCCTTGTTACTATGGTGAATTTACTCAACATTTTTGTATCAAGTTTGTAGTTGTCAAAATTATAAGATTAATTAATCTGCTTTTAGACTATTGTGACTCAATATAATACGGTAGTGCGAAAAATAGCGTAGATAACACATGACTTAAGTGCCTTTAATCCCTCAGGTGAGTATTGCAATAAACTCCACCCTCAAGATTAAATCAAGCACTTAAGTCCCTCGTTATATAATATACTATTTCGTAAATATGTAATACAAATCATTATACTGATATACCGTGGAATAGAATTGACAAATGAAAAATCTTTTTTTCCGGTTGACTTTAAAGGTACGATTTTATTAACAGCTTATAGTCTGTAAAGTAACACTCCTACTGCCTAAGCAGTAAAAGTGTCGTTTCCATTGCAACCGGCCAACATACGGATCATAACTTAGCAACCGATCAACAAATGCGTAGCAACATATATTGATGGCGATGACATTTTTCAAAAATATTGAAATTAATCATGAAATCATCAAATTTGAACAATCGGCAAGATTTACTGCCTTGCCTGGATTTATAGACTCGACTACGCCTCGTCTCTAAGCCTCTAGCCGCGTCAGTAAATCTTCTATTATTTTTCCTAGTTAAACAAATTACTATGAATCAAACGACATAGTTGGGAATAAAAAGCACTAATTGAGAAGACAACTTTTCAAAATTTAAAGTCTTTTCTTTCAGGACATGTAAGTTAATTTGACGCCAAGTTCATAGCATTTCCTACCACACAATTAAAAAAGGAAAATGTTCTTGATATAAAAAAAAATTAGACTCAACTCATGACCTAGGAAATCAAGTTCGTTCATTTTTCTTCAAATTGCGCAAAAAATCGAGTGTCTGCGATAGTTTAACACTCAAAAAAGCACAACACATACAGCAAAAACAGTAACACGCAACACACTTCACACGATGTGCAAATTACGACCAACAACTTTCTCGTGGTGCATATTGGGTAATGCTTATGTCGGCGGTTGCATAATAGTATATTATGCTACAAGGACCGAACGACTGTCATTTTTCTCCAGGATAAATTTGACTGCATTCGGTGAAGACGAGGGCAAAGCCCAAGGCGTAGCTCCGTGCAGCCAAATTTGTCCGTGACAATAATGACAGTCGTTCAGTGTCCGTGTTGCATACGATACTTTTTGTAACAAGTGCACCAAAGTACCCCCATTACTAAGCTTTTTGAATAAATTTGAATGTATTGAAACTATCTTATCGATTTGGCAAACAGATTTTTGCAAATGCAATCAAATTACAGTAAACTAATACAATGAAACATAACTTACATGATTTATTTTATTGATTGATATCTTTCACATTTTCTGTGCTATAGCGTTCACAATAAATGCACATTCTATAATGCAAATTTCTTTCAAATATCAATTCAACATAATATCAATGAAATAAAAAAATCCAACGGGATCCTGATCCATGATCTACAATTTCATTTTTACCCAACGGGATAAAATATCCATTAATTCCCAGTCAACAGAGAATTAATGAAAATTGTTACCATGGTTTGGAATTGAGAACTTTCGAAGCAGAAGGCAGCTCAGTAATAAGGTACTTTCGGTGTACGTGTTACGTGTTACAAAAAACATTTTTTGGTGCATCATACGAGCTGTCGAAATGTCACGATTTTAAGTCAAAAGCATTTTCTTTTCTTTGGTAGCTTCCAGGGAGGGAATTTGGTTTGACAGTACCTGATTTACATACTGCATAATATTGAAGAGAAAACTTCCAACTTTTCAAAACTCAAATGTTCATCAATTTATGTGCAAGATTAAGCCAAGTTATGACCAAAAAAGCGCAAAATGTAATTTTTATCTGTTCAATTCGTAGCTTTGCTTCAAATCGTCGCAAACATTCGAATTTTCCACGCAATTTAAAGGAAAATTAATTAATTGATTTTTTGTAACACGTACACCGAAAGTACCCTATTACTGAGTTGACTTCTGCTTCGAAAATTCTCAATTTCAAACCTGGTAAATTGATGGATATTTTTGTCTGCTGCCCTGTAAAAATGAAACTGTAGATCATGGATGCCGTTGGATTTTTACTTACTTGTACAAACTTTGATGGATATATCCGTTTTGAGCATTCCTGGATTCATTTTGACTATTTTTGGCTTGATGTCGGTACGTATGTTCGTGCGAGCGTGCGTGCGTGCGTTTGTGCGTGCGTAACTCGCAAATCTCAAAACTGGTTTAACGTATATTGTTGAAATTTTGTATTTGAGACTGGTCTAGGGTCTAGTTGTGCACCTCGCATTACGGTTCCAATCGTCTGTACCGGAAGTGCACTTTACTTGGAACATTTTTCGAATTTTTCTAATAAATTCAGAATGAACAACCGTAGGATGTAGAAATTCAGTATTTGAACTTGATGTTGTATTAGAATGGTCATTTGATATTTTTGTGAGAATCGGCCAGGCCAGAAGTGCACTTTACTTGGAACTTATTTTTAATTTTTTGCATGAATATAGAATGATCCGCCATAGCATATTGAAATTTCGTATAAAGAACTTCTATAATATCTCATTGTATATCTTGCACTATGATTGCGATCGGCTGAGCCAGAAGTGCACTTCACTCGGAACTTTTTCTTAATTTTCCGCATAAATTCAGAATGATCAGCCATAGGATACTGGAATTTAGCATTTGAAATTGCTGTAGCATCTAAATGGTCCGCTTCTATTTTTGTAACAATCGGCTGAGCCGGAAGTGCACTTTATATGACAGACATTTTGAATTTTCCGCATAAATTCTAAACAATCAGTCGTAGAATATTCAAATTTTGTATTGGGCACTTTTATAATATCTAGTTGTATATCTTGCATTAGGATTGCTATAGACTAAGGCGGAAGAGCACTTTATTCGGAACATTTTTTGAATTTTCCGCATAAATCCTAAACGATTGAACTTGGATTGTTAGAATTCAGTATTCAAGTCGATTATACAGTCCAGATGCTCATATCTTATTTTTATTGAGATCCACCGAGCCGGCAGTGCACTATACTTGACAGTCTTTTGGAATTTTTTGCATAAATTCGAAACGATCAGGTGTAGAATATTGAAATTTGGTGTTTCAGTCTGCTGCAGCATCTGAATTATTGCCTACTATTTTCATAACAATAGACTACTGTAATATGAGAATAATGGCCTATTGTTTCCATAGCAACCGACTTGGCTGAAAGCGCATTTTACTTGAGGGTAAGTCCAAAACGATTAACTATGGAACAATGAGATTTTGTGTTTGATTATATATATCCAATATATGTATAACATATATATATATATATATATATATATATATATATATATATATATATACATATATATATATATATATATATATATATATATATATATATATATATATATATATATATATATATATATATATATATATATCCAATGATGTGCAAGTAAGTCACGTGATGTTACGTCAGATTTTTTTATTTCATTGATATTTGAAAGTAATTTGTATTAAGTATAGAATGTGTTCGTTATAGTATGTGCTTTTATTGTAAACGGGATAGCGCAGAAAATGTGAAAAATATCAGTCAATATAATAAATCATTTGTCAAATCGATAAGATAGTCTCGATATATCCAAATTTATTTGGAAAGCTTAGTAATGGGAGTATTCCGGTGCAGTTGTTACAAAAAGTGTCGTAAGCATCACGGCCACTGAACGACTGTCATTATTGTCACGGACAAATTTGGAGCTACGCCTTGTGCTTTGACCTCGTCTTCGCCTCTTGCTTCGCCCTCACCTTTGCCTCGTACTTCGCCCTTGCCTCTGCCTCGGGCTTTGCCCTCGTCTTCACCGAATGCAGCCAAATTTATCCCGGACAAAAATGACAGTCGTTCGGTCCTTGTAGCATAATATACTATTCTGGGCCATGAGTTGAATACACAGTTTTTTTTTGCACTCGGTACAAGTTGTCAATATTTGACATTTTTTGACATAAAAACATTCTATTCTCAGGAGTGTGGTAAGGAGTGCGATAAACTTGGCGTCGGATTAACTTACATGCTTTGGAAGAGAAAGCTTCAAACTCTTCAAAAATCAAAAATTCATCCATTTTCAATTAATCAACCGAGTTATGGCGGATTGAAAAATCATTATTTTTAATGTATTTTTCTTTTGCTGATTGTATATTGGGAATATAGTGGGAATGCATATCGATACGCACTTTCGTCGATACGATACCGATATTTATCAAATAGTATCAGCGATCCGATACCGTTACTGATACGGACAGTAAGAGTTTAAAAATGGGTCGAAGTTGTGAGTTTAGATATGAAACAACTACTATGTTTACACATATTCTGTGAAAGAAGTCACTACCACCAAGAAATTTATTATTTATTTCATTGTGCGCTGGAAGCAACAACTAACAACAAGCAACTAGATGAATGAAATCAAATTACAAAACGCGGGATTCCCTGAGCTTAGATAAATTATGCCACGTTTATCGGCGTACTTACACATTGATTATTTATGTATGTAATGATGTATCGGTGTATCAGCAGAACAATTTCGCTAATTCTGATATATTGGAAAACTCATAGTTTCGCCGATATATCTGTATTCGTATCGGTATCGGATACATCGTTGAAATATATTAATAAAACTCATATCATGTGAAGATCTTAGAATTTTCTTGGCTTACAGTGATAGTGCAACAGTCATTGGAATAATGAGAAAGATAAATATAATAATGTCCGATATATCCGCATATCCTGCGATGTGCGAATTTGACTATATTTCTGGAATTATTCGATGTTCAATTGTTTATTTTACTTACTTCAAGTACATACAGGTACCCAGGATCAGGATCCATCAGATAAGGCCACCAAAATCTAGCCAGAGGTACTGTTAAATTTCCTGAGAAGTCATAATTTTCTTCGCTCTTAGCTACTGGGTTTCCTGCCCGGTTGCGGAGTACTACGTGACAAGTGATCTCTTCAGTATTATTATTGAGTCCTCCAGCTTCTACGATGTAGTTAACAATACCTATAAGAATAATATTCAAAGGATTAAAAATATACTAACCATAATGGAACGATGTACAGAACACATTGGTATGATTGTCCGACAAAATATCTACTGCATATTCATTGAAAATTCAAAAAATGTATTTCGCAGATTCTCATTCATGGTTTACTAAGACTGATCTCCAAAAATGAGTACCGTGATATTCTCAAATGTAATACCATAGAAGGTGGAATAATCTTCTTTTATCTAGTAATACTCTCTATTCTCTGCAGGATGTGCAACGCAGGTTTTGTTTGAACCAATATAGTACAAGCAATAGTATAGTTTTATTATAGTTTTTGAACTTTTAATAATACACTGATGTACTAAAAATTAATATTTATTTTCTACTTTATTTATAAATCCTGACATCACCAATACAAAACAAAACTACATTTTTTTAGGTTATTATTTTTACACACCCAGTAAGAAGAAGATATAACTAACTTCAAACTATTATAAACAAGCGGTACATTCAAATCGCTGTCAACGTCAAGTAATGATTATAACCCAATACTCCCCCTTAATCTTACTTGGCGTTCCTTTTGATTCCCATTGCTTCAATGCATTTATCATGTTTAACTGCGGGAAGTGGTTTGGTCAGAGCATCTGCTATCATTTCTGCAGATGGTAAATATTCCAGTACTATTTCTTTATTTTCAATAAATTCTCTAATTTGAAGAGTTCTTATATCAAGATATTTTATTCCACAGTTGTGAACAGGATTTTCAGAGAGTTTCACAGCCCCTTGATTGTCACAATATATTTTTAAGCGTATTTCTTTTTCTAATAATTCGTTTATTAAATTGCGTAAATAAACTGCCTGACAGCTTGCTTCAGAAAGAGCTGTAAATTCAGATGCTGTGGTTGATTTTGTAGCTCTGGATTGTTTTCTACTTTCATGAAAAAGGTGTACCAGCTATCATAAACAAATAGCCAGTTTGTGATTTAGCATCACCAGATTCATAGTCGGAACCATAATTGGCATCTACATACCCATCAATCAGTTTTCCTGTCCTTTTAAAATGCTAGATACATAAAAGATCCTAATAAATTTTTATAAGGTACATCATTTCTGCATTCTGTTTCATCTAAGATTGGCTTCAGCTTTGTATTTGAGTCTAATGGTGTTTTTACTGGTTTACATGCTGACATTCCAAATTTTCTCAATATATCTATTAGATATTCTTTCTGACTTACTAAAATTTCACCATTTTCTTCTCTCTCAAAATCCATACCTAGACAATGCCTTATTTTTCCTAGATTTTCAACTTTGAATTCATTTTTCAAGTGCTCAATTATTCTTGCTGTTTGGTCAGGATCATTTGAAAATAGTATAAAATCATCTACATACAGCCTAATGATAATTGTAGATTTCTTTGTAATCATTCGATATACACAAGATTCTAGTTTCAATCTTTTAAAACCAATATTCTTTAAATATTCATCAGCCCTCTAATACCATGTCCTGGAGGATTGTTTGAGTCCATATATTGCTTTATTCAGCAAGCATATTGATTCACACTCCCCCTGAACGATAACACCATTTGAAATTTTCATAAAAACCGTTTCATTTAGAACTCCATTTAGGAATGCGGTGGGAGCATCTAAATGATATATTTCCATATCCATTTCTACTGCGATTCCTAATAACATTCTGATGGTTTCAAATCTAACGACCGGGAAAAATGTCTCTTCGTAATCTATCCCGTATTCTTGGTTAAAACCCTTTGCCACAAGTCTTGCTTTAAATTTATTTGTTGAAACACCTTCTCCTTTCTTGAGACTGAATACCCATTTACATTTTATTATTTTCATATCTTCAGTTTTTTCAATAACTGTCCATGTGTTGTTTATCTGATGCGATCTCAATTCATTACATATAGCTTCCCTCCATTGTTCATTTTCATCACTCGACAATGCTTCTTCGAAAGACTTTGGTATTTTTATACCATTATAATTTGAACAACTTACATTATATAAAATATAACCTGGATATTCTTTAGGTTTTCTTACTCTCTTTGGATACCTCTGGTCAACGATTTCATTTACATCGTCACTTCCTTCAGTTTTTTCATCTACTATTTCATCACTTTCTGACGAACTTGATGCTTCGGATTCAATATCTTCATTTTCTTGTTCTACACTAACATCTGTAACTTCGTTATCTATAAAATCCATTTTCAAATCTTGTTTTTCTTCCGGTTTAATTTTTTCTTCGTTTTTTAAATTATCTTCACATATATTTTCATTGCTCTCAAAAAAGCATACATCTCTAGCTACAATTACTTTTTGAGGATAATCAGGATCTACACATTTGTATCCTTTACTTGTTGTACTATACCCGACAAAAATATATTCTTTACTTTTTCGATCCCATTTACCTCTTTGTGGCTTTGGAATTTGCACCATAACTTTACAACCGAATAATCTTAAATTACTTAAATCTACTTTCACTTTTGACCATATTTCTTCAGGTGTTTTGTTTGGTATTGCTCGGCTTGGTGACCTGTTCCTAATGTATACAGCTGTTTCAGCTGCATATGCCCAAAATCTTTTATTTAGACCTGAATTCTGAATCATACTCAGACCCATTTCCACAATTGTTCTATTGGCTCGCTCCGCAACACCATTTTGTTGTGGTGTCCCTGGTATTGTTGTTTCATGTATTATTCCGCTAGTCTTAAAAATTTCCTTCATAGCAGAATTTACAAATTCGGTTCCATTATCCGATCTGAATTTCTTTATTGTATTTCCTGTCTGATTCTCTACCAAGGCTTTGAATTCAAGGAAAATATCTTTGACCTGATCCTTGGACTTCAAAAAATAAATAAAGAATTTCCTAGAAAAATCATCCACCATTATTAGAAAATATAATGAACCATCCCAAGCAGGCTCTCTCATCGGCCCACATAAATCGGCATGCATTATTCCCAATAATTCATTTGCTCGTTTTCCACCTGTCTTATTGAAGAATAATCTTTCTTGTTTTCCTTCTAAACATATAGAACATGGTTTTCTCTCTTGATTAATAAAATTAATACCAGTAGCCATTCCTTGACGCAATAGTTGCATACTTCTCCTATTCAAATGGCCTAGCCTTCTATGCCAAACTTCTTGCGATAAGTTCTCTCTTCCACTTGTAGTTTGTGTAGCATAAGTTTTCAATATTTCTTTTTTCTGATTCTCGTTTTTTTTCTGTCCAATTTATATAGCCCATTGCAATTACTGGCTGTAGCTAAAACATTTCCTTCATATTTAAAGTCATTATTATCAAATATCGTACAACCATCTTTAAGAAATAACAAAGCCATGCCCTTATTGCATAGTGTACTAACTGACAATAAATTTGCTCCCAAATTTGGTACATGTACTACATTTTTAATCGTTCTATTTTCATCTTCATTAATCTTTATCTCAACATCACCTCTTTCTGTAGCATTTATAGTATCCTTATTAGCTATCATAACCTCAGATTCAATTTCCTTGTAATTCTTCATCCAGTCACTTCGGTTCGACATATGTTCATCAGCTCCTGAATCCATCAACCAGTCTTCTTCCTCCATATTGGTATTTGTCACATTGAAAGCAGTGAAAAAAGTCCAATTTTTTGTGGCGTTCACCTTTTTATCATTCGTATCCCCTGAAGATACTTTTTGATATACTCCACTAGAATTACTTTGCTGTTTACGTTGATGATCTCCTTTTGGACATTGCCACGCTAAATGATTAGAATCTCCGCAACAGTAACATTTTCTCTCATATGTACTTGTCATTCTTGAGCTTGATGATCCACGATTATGACCACGAGTACGACCTCTACTTCGAGTATGGATTCCTCTTCCCCTCTGAGTTACAGCAAAAGCCGTTCCCATTGCATTAGTTTTTCTGGATACTTCTACTTTCATTTCATGTTGAAGTAATTTGGTACGAACCCATTCTGAAGTTAATTCTTCACCACTACCTTCAAGTCCAAGTTCAAATGATTCAAACCTCTCAGGTGAACCTGCTAACATAATTTCAGCAATTAGTGCATCATCGAAACCTTTACCTATATCCTTTAGTTTCTGATGTGTTTCCATAATATCTGTTATGTAGGCTTCCATTCCCGTGTAATTTTCATAATTAACTCTCATTAATTTCCGTAAGAGTCCTACTCGTCGCTGTGTTCCATTGTCTTCATATTCTTTAGCTAAATTGTTCCATGCTTCTTCGGAAGTGGCTGCAGAAAGCACATGTATGTGACACTGTGGTTTTACGTTCAAACATATTGCTGCAAGTGCTCTTTGATCCTTTCTTCTATCAGGAACAATAGTGTTACCTTTGACATCTTTCTTTTCAATACATTCCCATAAATCAACACCAATTAATGCCATTCTCATGATGAGTTTCCAAGTAGCATAATTATTTTGTCCCTCTAATTTAGGCTCAATTGAAGTAAAGTTCGCAGACATTGTGCTAATCGAGGTTGTCGTAGTGGTTGTAGACGTCCCCGTAGTATTTGCAGTGGTCATTTTCTTCAATTTCGTATTCTTCTATGACACGTTTTACTTTAGTTCAAAAACTTTTCTTTAGCGACTCTTTTTCTGGGCCCATAACCTATAGTTTTATTATAGTTTTTGAACTTTCAATAATACACTGATGTACTCAAAATTAATATTTATTTTCTACTTCATTTATAAATCCTGACATCACCAATACAAAACAAAACTACATTTTTTAGGTTATTATTTTTACACACCCAGTAAGAAGAAGATATAACTAACTTCAAACTATTATAAACAAGCGGTACATTCAAATCGCTGTCAACGTCAAGTAATGATTATAACCCAATAAATAGAGTCAGAAATTCAATCTGAACTTCAAGATATTCGTGATTTGAAGAAATCTCAGGTAGTTTGTGTTAGGCGAGAAATATTTTTGAACAAAAGTTGTAGCTGATGTAAGTCTGCACAATTTTGTTTTTTTGCATGATTTTTCAGCACAGTGGGAGATAATCCTAATGATGAGTGATTTTGCAGCAATACATTATTTTACTATATTTCATACTTCAATAGCAAATATTATATAAGTCAACAGCCGAATACACGCTTATTAGCTTTATTGTTTTTGAAGTAGGTGAAAATTGCATAAACAGCATCTGATCCATATATCAGCTTCTAAGACCGATACCGATAAAAGAAAAAATACGCATTTCATCTTTTTTGTATTTGGAACATATCTGCAAGGGTCATCGAGATTGGATATCCAGACCTCATGTGATAATGAGGACGAGGATGACAGTAGCACTACTGAAGACAATGAATAAGACTTCTATGCAGATATTGGAAACTCATCAAGCTTCACATCAGATTTAATTTCTGTTCTAGGAAGCTCAACACTTAATTTAGTTCTTGAACAATCAAATTTTTCATATTTTGACCATAATTTGTATTTTTGCCTAGTTTTGTAGATGATCGACTAGGTAATGTTTATTCAATAATACTGAGAAACAGAATGTTAATAATCTAATAAAACTTGTAATTGCGACATGTTTGAGATGGGAGTTACGCCGAACGCCGCAATATTTTTGTCAGACAAAATATCACCTGTGTTTTCCCTTCCACTATCTTTCAATTAAATTATGAAAGAAAATGATGTTAATGGCACTTCGGTGGAAATGCACCAGTTTCAAAAAATTTCGCAGATAAAAAAGTTGTCGGATTCATCAAAATGGAGTCACTCACAAAATTTTAGGAAAGTCCAGATAATCCAGATGGAGGGGCTCTGTACCGCGGACTATAGAAATATTTCTCGGAGGATATGAAAATTAAGGGATAAAATGCAATGCAGAAAATGATCCTCAAGATACGAACATAACTTGAAGAATTGATTACTTATGCTGTTTGGCACCAAAATCTGTATAGATTTATTCCAGTTCAGATTCGCAATGAAATTTATATCAACATTTTTTCTTATTATGATGGACTAATAAAGGTTCATAAATAATCACTATTGGATGAAATTATCAGAATTATTCGAAAAGTCAATTGAATAGGTAAGTGGTACTCATCATTCAACTATTTTAACTTCCAAAGTACTTTTAACTTTCAAGACAGCATATCACCGATCTTTGTATAATACCCAGTAAAATCACATTTTTTATTGTTCAATTGCGACATTATGACATGTAAACTAATGCCCGCTTTACACATAAATGTACATGTAATTTTACAAAATCTTCTTGTTCAATGATATTTGACCGTGTGAAGTGACAGAAATTCACAGAATGACATTGTTCAATACGAAGCTGTGAAAATAATTAAAATAGAGCATGTTCAAATTTGTCAAGGTCATTTTCATGAAATTTTGGTGATATCTAGGAAGATATTGCAGTAAATACTAAAAATATGAAGTAGATGTCACGAAATAATAGCGAAAAATTTTATGCTGTGGAAACATTTGAATATAAAAAAATTCTGAAATACTTGCTCTCCGATCTAAGATGATGGTGTCGAAACCGATTCTTAGATTTGAAATTTTGTGGAACAAATAACGAGCGTTTCAGAATTTTTTCATACTAAAAATATAGGTGGTTTGAAATGTCCATCTCAAGATGTAGAAAACATTTGTCGATTAGTAGAAGAGGCGATCAGAGAATATCATTTTCACGAATATTATTGAGCAAAATCTATTGTATTCCATTAAAAAATCAGAGACTTGATTATCTTTGTCTTAACAAAGATAATCAAGTTTCTGATTTTTTAATGGAATGCAATAAATTTTATTCAATAATATTCGTGAAAATGATATAATGATTTTCTCTTAAGACTTCTTTACAAAGATAAAACTATGCGGAATAAATTTGGGTGAGGATCACCGATCACAATTATTGAATCTCATAACTTTGTATTATTTATATGTAAAATTGTATCATTTAGCAAACAATCAAACCCAAAATAAAATGAGTAGAAGACAAAAATTCACAAAATTAGTATTGTTCAGTAACATATGAACGAGTTAATGCATTTTTCTGTTATTATATCTCTAAAAAATTAATATTTGTTCTTTATCAAATTTTAGCATTCCATACTTTTGTGTAAGCCTATTCCATTTTATTGGTATCAAATAATCAAGAATAAATATGCGTATGAAAGAAATGAACAAAGAATTGTTTTCTTTTCATTTCATTCAATATTTTTTTGCGTTGAAATCAGGATCGTTATTAATTTAAAATCCATCAAATTTTCATTCAACATCCAGTTTCGCTGCTATCGGCTTTTTGTTAAAGTATTCGTCATCCGTTTTAAAATATGCGCGTGCTCTACAAAATCCCAAAATATTTTTCATAATAGATTATAATTGATACAAATGTAAGCATAGTAGAATTTTTACTTGAATGTAAATTAAAAAAAGACGTTAAAAATCATTTTTCAGTCGTTATTTTGCATTTAAAGTGTTTCAAGTAAGATGAGTACATTTTTATTAATAGATATTTTATCCTTGTTGTGTGCTTCTGCTTACGCAAGCGCAATATACACATGATACTAGCAGAGATAGACAAAACGAGGTACCCATAAGTCTGTCTCTCTCTGACTCTCGATAACACATCTAAAATTTTTTTGCCTCATCCCCTCTCTTAAACATCCTTGGTCTGATCACCAAAACGAAGACCTGACTGCAGGATAGTGGGGCTCAACGGAGCATTGAGCTTGTAACTTCGCAAATTTTCATTCGCAAAAAATATTTTTGAGGCAATTTGAAATTTTGATGCCATCAAATTTAGTATTTGATAAATTGAAGAATTAAAAAGATAGATTATTTGGTTGGGTCTGAAGTTTTGCCAGGTGGTTTCAGAATTGTGTTTCATGCATATCAAAAAAATATATTCATACAATATAACGGAATGAACACACGAATTGATACAAAAATAAAATCACATAATAAAATTGAGGAGAATGAACCAATTATACAGATCATTGTTATTCATCGTCAGTAGAATCTTCATTAGATCTTGAGTACTTACTCTATTCCTCCCGATTCTCTTGCATTATTGCTGCTATCGTTGATAAAAGACCCGAAAATATTTATGGAAATGGTACAGGTAGGATTGAACAATTTTTGTTATTTGTAATTGCATTTTTCATTTTATTAGTCTGGTCACTGGATATGAATTTATTATCATTTCCAAATATAGCAGAAGAATCGGAAGAAATATAGTATTCAAGCTCTGATGAAGATCTCTCCAATGATGAAGAAGTAACAAATACTGACGATGAATAACAATGATCTGTATAATGTCAATAAATACTGTACCGATTTCACATAATATTTGGAAACCTTGCCAGAGCTCGGCCTCCAAACTATTATTCTCAATCGGTAACTGTATTTACTAACCTTAATACTCAAACTACTATTTCATTCAATGTTAAATACATGGGAATTCTAAATGAAATGGAAAATATAAATTATGAGAATCTTTTTCTCACAACTGTATGCGTACTATAAGTCATGTGGTATTGCGAGAGCCAATTGCACCGCAGTTTGTTGCGACTCATTGTCAGCAGGCTGCCTATATACGTTCTTTCTCACACTTCTACTTAACCTACTGGCTACCGGATCCGGACATTTGGGCGCGGCCGTTTGGGCGTGAGGACAAGTGGACGCGAGTCCATTCGGGCGCAGATACATAAAGCGTGAGGACACTACTGCGAATATCTTCAAAACAAATAATTGTCCCTCGACAAGGGCAATTTAAGAGTAAAACCAAGTATTAGGTACATACATACATATATAATAAACAAATGAATCTTTGTTCCAAGGTACGAACAATAAAGATACACCGGCTTGAACAAGAATCAAAATTATACACCGAAATTATCACTACCTGGGAATCAGTGAGTAAATTACAATCAAAATACATTTCAAAGGATGAACAACAAAGCTTAGACGTTATTATCATTTTTATTAATATGAAGACTCCTTTGGAATGCAGAACTTATTTCAAGGCATATTGATTTTATATGTAGAGTGCAGAAGTGGTAAATCTCAGAATACCTTCAACAAAATCGATTTTTTTCACTTTTATCGATTTTCAAATTTGGAGAAAAATAGAGACTATTCATTCGCATTTCCTCAATTTTCATATTATGTGTATCAAAATGTTGTATCATTGAATTTATAAAAAGAAACTGAATCGAATCAGTGATTGGAACAGTGAATTCTAGTTAGATATAAGAAGTTGTACATACATTGTATTTTGAGAACCGCATCCAAAAAGATTATTTTATTGTTGAATCAACTAATCTTTGATTGAGAAAATTATAATAATATAATATAAGTAATTGTATGGAAATTGTTCATTAATAATGATAATTATAATAAGTATGCTAATTTCTTTGCGCATTATAACTCTCCATTAATATACTAATAGATATTCAGGAAATTCTGCGCCCAAGTGTCTCTGCGCCTAAGTGTCTCTGCGCCCAAGTGTCCCGCGCCCAAGTATCTCTGCGTCCTATCGGCCGCGCCCAAATGTCGTAGACCGTACTTGCTACTCACTCGCACTCATGAATAGCATTATTGATCGTCTGATAGATAGAATGTTCCACGAAAACGACCTGTATTTTTGGAAATATGTTTTCCTGAGTACTAATATTATTCTAATGAAAGGAAAAAATTTATAAAACTCATTTTTCAATAAATATGTTTTATTTGGAAAAGTTCTGTAAATAAAAATGATTATAGAAACACAACGTTTCAACATTTTTATCAATATTATTCTGTCTAAATTTCAACGTGCCTCAAATATATTTTTTTGATATTCATGAAACACAATATTGGAACCACTTGGCAAAACATCAGATCCAACCAAATAATCTGACTTTTCAATGTTTCAATTTATCAAATACTGAATTTGATGGTATCAAAATTTCAGAATGCATCCAAAATATCTTTTGCGAATGAAAATTCGCGAAGTTAAAAGCTCAATGCTCCGTTAAGCGCCACTATCCTTCAGCCAGGTCTCCGTTATGGTGATCAGACATAACAAAGGAAGTATTATACAGAGTGATCAATAATGATTGTCTGTCACGTGACTAGTATCATGATCAAAAGTATCTTCATAGAATAAAGTTAGTATAGATTTATTTATTTTGATAACTATGTTGAGTACCGACATTTCAAGTACACAGTGATGTATATTTTGCATATTTATGACGGATTTATCCATAATCTGATAAAGAAAAAAGATGTGAGTAAATAGCTGTATTATTAAATGATTATTGAAAATTTATTATTATTCTACCAAATTTTTAGGTTACAATAGTGTTTTTAGAGAAACTGTCATCTGTCACATGAAGCTCACTATCTCAAGCAGGCGGCAAAGAAAAAAAATCAGAACAAGGCGGCATGGACAATAATTTTTGATCACTCTGTACAAATTTTCACGGTGCCTCAAATACCTACCCAAAAATGTCCACCAGCTCTCGGTCTAGTACAAGAATGTTTACTTGACAATGAACTCGAAATTTTTCTTAGATCTAAGCGTTTTACCTGTATCTCCCTCGATGTCAGTATGTATTGTAATGTCATCAATATAAATATTGGGAGTTGTAAATAAGATAACTGGCCTATGAATGCCAGCATAATTGAAAAAATCGAATGAGTAACTTTGTACTCTTATTTTGCCTTCGTCTCTGAAAAATATTTTAGTTTTTAGTGAGTACATATATATTGAATGGGTTATTACTATACTCATAGCAAATCCAAGCTTATTCTCGTAAAAATCAACATACAAATAAATTTTCAATTGTGCCATTTCTTGGCTGATGTTGATAAATGATATTATAAAAGATGATTCCCTAGAAACTACTTATAACGATATTGAATTGATATTTGGGCAGATTGAGATGAAGCGTTTATTGAGAAAAATATGTAGTAACACTTGCCGAACGATTTCATCTATATTCTAGAAGAGATTGAAAAGACCCATGCAATTGCTGGATAGAACTCTGAACATTCGATTTGGTGGAATCAACTCACTTTCTGCCAAGCAAAATACACATTGCCCATTTATACTCTATTGCAATTTATATACAGAGCTATTATTATTTTACAAGATACAGTTTCTGTGTCAATTCGGTAAATATAAAAAATAATAAAAAAAAAACACGTGGTTAAGTTTCAAAATTGTTTTATATCTGACTACTTTGTACGTATTTCGGCTTTCACACCATAATCAGAAGTACAATAATCCCTACATGAAATTACAATTGCCTTAAATACTGAACAAAGGTATATAAAATAGTAGGGGGGGGGGGGGGGGGGGGGAAAGACAGTAGGAGTTTCTATAGTGGTTCAACTGTCTTTCCACTCTACTATTTTATGTAGCTTTGTTCAGTATTTAGGGCAATTGTAACTTTAAATAGAAATTATTGTACTTCTGATGATGATGTAAAACTGAAATACGTATAAAGTAATTGACCTAATATCAATTTTGAATCTTAACCTAGTGATTTTTTCTTTATTAATTTTTATTTATCATGTTTTAACAAGTGCCGACTCAATATTATCGATAAATATATTATTATTTGTATAATTGCTATTTTTGTTGAGGCCGTGGAAATAATAGTGTGTGCACCACAGGAGAAAATACTATTTTCCCTTATCTTTGATTGCACTTTAGGATGAACTATAACAAGAAGATTTTGAAATATTGGATTTCTATCTCACAAAAATATCGCGATTTGAACTTGATTTGAGATTTGGTCATAATTTTGCTCCTTTATGAGTCTTATTTTGAGTATTTTAATTCAGATTGGTGTAGAAAGTAAAGCATAATACGAAATACTTTATTTGTATGTTCTACGTGACCCATCCTGCATTTCGATTTTCTTTCGTTATATTTTCAAATGTATCTTTGAGCTATGAATACAGTACACTAATTATAATTCTTACGTAGACATCTCTGATACGGATCCCTGAGGTACGGTATCCGGGCTCAACATATTATCAACTGCAACGGTTATTCGATTTTCTCTATCGAAACGTAATAAAGATGTCACATCCTTTTGAAATGGGAGATGACCTATTTCGTGATTCATAGCGAATTCTCCATTTATCCACTGAAAAATATTCAACTTATAATATCTTGTTCATGACATATTTTTTGCTAGTATTTTTTAGTCGAAATATTCAAAAATAGATTCAATCCATTAGGAAGATGTAAAATCTTTGATAACTGCCTGTTCTGCTTTTAAGGTCTAGAGCTGTTTTTCGAAAAGTTATATTTGTGGGAGCAGTTGACTTTGTCATTTGAAAATATAAGGACTAGAAGATTCTCGATTCTCTTCGAACTCTTGTGGGAAATTAAAGTTTTTGAGGATGCCTATTCAGGTATCTTAAACTCACGTTTTATTAAAGATAAAAACATCCAACTTGGACATTACGTAACTTACTTGTACATCATTAGATAAATTTTTTGTATATAATAATACGATGATCAAACACAAAATTCCATCGTTTCACGGCTAATCATTTCAAAATTATCCAAAAAGTTCTAAAAATCTGTCAAGTAAAGTGCATTTTCGGCCTACTCAGTTGCTATGGAAACAGTAGGTCATCATTCTTATGCTATAATATTCCTAAATACTGATTTTCAAAATTCTCCGTCTAGCAGTTATGAATTTATGCGCAAAATTAAAAAAAAATTATTCCTACTGAAGTGCACTTCCGGTGCAGTCTATTGCTATGAGAATAATAGGCAATCATTAAGATGCTACAGCAGATTGGAATAATGAGTTTTGAAGCTCTACGGCCGATTGTTTGTTCTTTTTTTTATGATATAAAAATATGTCTATGAGAATTAGCTCGTGGGTCATTCAAAAAGTCTGTATGAGTCAGTGTCTGTCCCGCGGGTCATAGGTTCACCATCACTGATCTAATATTTTACGTTCAACTGTTTTGGGTTTATGCGGCAAATTAAAAAAATGTTTCGAGCAAACTGCACTTCCGGTTTAGCCGATCGAAATCATAATGCAAGATGTACAACTAAATGTTATAGAAGTGCTAAATACGAAATTTCAATATTCTACGACTGATTGTTATGAATTTATGCGGAAAATTCGAAAAGTCAGTTATATAAGGTACACCTCCGGTTCAGCCGATTGGTATAAAAATAGAAAGGTACCATTTAGATGCTACAGCAATTTTGAATACTTAATTCCAGTATCCTACAGCTAGTCATTCTGGATTTATGCGGAAAATTGAAAAGTAATTTCCAAGACTCTATACCAGTCTTAAATACTAAATTTCAGCTTTATACGTTTGACGGGTTTCGAGATTTGCGAGTTACATATATACGTACGCACATACGTACCGACGTCAAGCTGGAAATAGTCAAAATGGAAACAGGGATACTCAAAAGGGAATTATCCATCAAAATCATGTGAATTTTGTCGGTTTCACAATACATACTTTTACTTTTCCTAAGTAGAATCAATTTGTCCAAGATTAATTCATAATTTGAAGCATATATCTATATCTTTTTTGATAAGAACAATAGTAAACTGATACATTAAATAATATGAAGTATTTAAACGTAATTCATCTGTTTGCAGCAATCATTGAATTTTTCGAAATGAGTTTTTTAGTAGACTATGACATGTGATAATAGATTTTTTTTCATAATATATGGTTTGTTCAACGTAACTCGTTCAGCTATATATAAGGATCAGTCAATAATAATAATAATCTATGATAATAAGAATAATAATTTGTAGCTTCTTGAAATAAAATGAACAGAAGATATTTATACGTCGTACAATAAAACTTCACTTTGATTTTATCTAACAAACCATAAGAATGAATATTTTTATCATAATAATATATTACATCACATCTCATATGAACAATAAGTCCGGTTCCAGTCTAAATATATACATTCTATATTTCATTATCAAGATCAGTATCATTTTTTTCATCAACAAAAGCGTGTTTATCATTTGTACGAGGTATATGACTATAGAGTGTCGCATCCAAGAAGTCTAGAATACAGGACCGCGCGCTTACATGCGTTATCGGTGGGAAGCCATATTTTTGATACAAGCTATAGCGTGTTGCAGCATTACGCACACCAAATATTGTGCTTTATTTGCAGTTTGAGTTTATAAGAAATTACTGACGTTAGTTTCCTTCTTCCTAACTGATTTCTCTAGAATAATTGCCGTGGTCCCATTTTAAGATTATTGGATTTTTTGGAACATGATTTTATGTCTGTATTTGAGGATCTAATTATTTTTATAGGTTTGATGAATGATCAACTGAGCTGGAGATTATTTTCAAGCATTTTTTTCAAACTATCTGGGCAAAAAGCATTGCATCAGATGAAAAAGTCTTACTACTATTCATAAGATAACGTTCTGGTGCAAAATGGTTGGAGCAAATTGATAGTCATCTATGCAACAAGAGTGTAAAGTTAAGCATTATGATAAGACCTGCCAAATTACTGAAATTATTGGTCAAATGTCAATATGCTTGTTTACACGCTTATTGCATACAAAAATTTTCCTACGGCACTCAACTTCCTTATTTTAACAACTATTAAGCACACAGAAAGAGAACCAAGAGCACAAGTTAACATTCAGATCTAATAAATATAAAAAAAAAAGGAGCATTTACTCAGAAATTTGGCTGCTACTCGTTTAAATAGTGGTAGAATTGAAACGCGAGAAAGTTCTACTTTACACATCGTTTGCGCGCTGCAAAATTTCTTTTTGTTATACTACAGCTTCTTAATCTTATTATATTCAACCATTTTTGTCTCCTTTCAATATTTTGAGGATCTGTGAAATATATTATTTAATTATTTGATTTACGATTTCAAACATAAACTTACCCATGAAATGATTGGCAAACATTTGTAATTTGTTCATTTATACAGCCAGAAACTACGCATTTTCCTGGCATTTTAAAATAGCGTGGCAGAAATCCTCCCCGGAAAAGCGCTTGAACTGTACTGTTTATCACAGATAGCTCTATGTTCCTGGTTGTAAGCATGGCTGACATTCCATCGTTCAAGTTGCTACGGCTGCAATGCATTCAGCCAGTACGCAATACGCCACTCTATAGTGATATACCTAGTTGATTTGTACATACATAAGTCAGTGCATTTCAACCGATGTTCAAGACATCCACATAGACTTTTGCACCCACTCTTTCATCTACAAGATATTTTTCTGTGATACTGTAATAGCTACTGTGTGAGTCACGCGTACTCTCGTTTGATGCTATTTTGGATCAATTATGTGCAAAAATTCAAATACTTGGCAATAAAACATGACATTTTTAATCTACAATTTTGTTCAAATGGTTTCTTGATGTTTATATATAAAGTCACAGTGATGTTTGGAAAGAGAAGTTTATCGGTTCAATATGATTTTGAAAAGTATTCTAGCCGAATGCTAGCGTTATTTGTTCATTAATGAATAAATACTTGTTTTTTGTAATCACAAATGAATAGTGTTTCATCAAGACAAGATTTCTTGTCTTGATGACCATTTCTTGTCTTGTCTTGATTTTCAAGACAAGAAAATGAAAATTTCTTGTCTTGTCCATTTCTTGACGACGCATTTCTTGTCTTGTTTCAAGAATTCTTGATATTTCTTGATCTTGATTATTAGGGGGAATCCCCTTTCTTCATTGTTTTATCCAATTGGAACACTTAGTTTAGCGTTAGTGTCTACCCTTTAGTTATGTTATGAATCGATTCTAGCAACGTTCTCCAAGATTTCCACCAATAGAAATGAATGAAAAGTCTGTCATTTTCATGTTTTAATCAGTATTTGCAATTATTATTGTTATATGATATAGCAATGTTGCTAAAAATCAACAACTTTCTTAGAGTATTGGAGTTTCTACCAATACATTTCTCTCCTACATAAACGATTTAATCACCGGAAACTGACGACTTATGCTTTCGATATGTATCAAATATTTGTTTTGAAAATCATAGTCACTACTTTGCACTCCCCGAATTAGTTCAAATTTGTGAATGAGCTTTTTCAATTAGAAAATCTAGAGAAAGACTTTTCATTTTCAAAAATACTTATATTTTGAGCCGTTATCTGTCACCATAACAATGACGTCTCTTCGACAATGACAGCTGTTACTTTGAAAATGACGCTGTCACTTTTACAATGACGTTGTTACTTTGGACTGTCAGTTTGATAATGACAAATGTCACTTTGAAAATTGATATGATACTCCTAAATTCATGAAACAGTGATAAAACTGACCATGAAATTTATGGTCGGGAAAAAATTGTGATAACCACAGCAGATTCCAATATTTCAATAATAGAGTAATGAATATGCAGATTTCAATAATTAATTATCAAGATATCAAGATTTCTTGACAAGAAGTCTTGATTCTTGATAGTACGTTCTTGTCTTGTCTTGGAAAATGAGAAACACTTCTTGTCTTGGTCTTGTCTTGATTTCAAGACAAGATCAAGACAAGATCAAGACAAGATCAAGATTATTTCTTGATTCTTGTGAAACACTACAAATGAAGCATTCAATTCATCAGATTCGTTTATAATTTTCCATCAAATCATGATATGAAAAAAATCATCTAGATGATGAAAGCGCATTTTTGACAGCTCATGAATGCTTGTTACTTCAGAGATTTCGTAAATTTCCATCTCTCACAGTTACTGAGCTTGAAATCAAGCAGTTTGGGCAAACTTACGAAACAGCAGCTTCCATTTAGTACTAGTTTCAAGTTGACTATTTAATTGGTACATAATTTATGCATGTACAAACACAAAAATACCTTTTAATCTTTATTGTTTAGTTATTGACTGACGGGAGGTCAAGTGCTGTACCCTCAAATGATAATTTGATCTTTATCAAAGCTATATAAAAAAATACACCAAAAATAAACAAATTTTCATCCAATAATAATAGTTCATTCTAATAAGCTTCAAATTCGTGTCAAACAAGTCATTGAATGAATCCCGGAAAGATTTGACAACTGTACATAATAATAGTGACACTCGCGGCAAAAGTTGTAACTAAATTTTTATCTACTTTAATAAATTTTAGTTGCCATATCCCTAATGTCATATATATCTATGGGCATTGTTTCACTTGAAACAAGTAATTGAATAATTTAATCTTCCACAATCACTGAGCTTGAATAAAAGCAATTTGTGCAAACCTACGAAACAGCAGCTTTTATTTAGTACCAGTTTCAAGTCTGTAAATAGTATAGTTGCTGAGAACTCAGCGTCACGCCAGCCAGCCAGCCAGCCAGACAGCCAAAGTGAATATAATAGCGCTTTTTTCCAAAAAATGCGCTAAAAACGGCCAAGAGCGTGTCGGACAAAAAGGGTTCTGTAGTGAGTGCAAACGTTCACCTGTAAAATTTAAAGTCAATTATTATGAAGTTGATAATAGTTTATGCTTTCATTTTTAGTTGGGAATGGTTACCCAAATACAAGATACATAAGTTTGTGAAGTTATACTGAAAATAGCGTGTAATCGAAAATATCCCGTGATTCAAAAAGTACATAATATACAAATATGTTTTTTGCACGATTGGGCGTTTTCATGTGTTTACAGGCCCTCTATTTGCGGTGGTATGTTGATCTTACTGGCAAACTATGGTTTCTATGATTATGCTGACTTACCGCCCATGGGCAAAGGCGGTAAGTGAAAAATTGTGAATTTTCACAAAAAATTATTAATTTATTTATCTTTATTTGTAATTGAATATCCAGAATAGAATGTCAAACTTGACAACTGACAGCGAATAAACATCATCAGTAGTAATTTAATTTGAAAAAGAAAATTTGGATCCATATTTTGGATCTTCCAATCGTGCAAAAATTTTTGTAAGCATCATGGTCAATAAGTACAGTACCGATTTCGTATAATATTTGGAAACCTCGCCAAGGCTCAACCTCCAAACTATTATTCTCCATCGGTAAACTGTACTTACTGACCTTAATAATACTTGAATAACTATTTTTTTTCAAGCGTCACAAAAGTAACATGCTATGTATCTTTTTTGCCAAGGTATAAATGTCACTTTATCTGATTAGTAAAGTAAAAAATCTAATATTTCAGCAATATTTATTGTGGATGCACATACATTTATTGAAAATCGAGCTTTGAAATAAACCATTCGCACTCACTTCACCTGGGAGATTATTAATATCAGCTGATGATGACACCGATGAGAAGGATGACACTTTTATATCGTAACCATGAAAAAATTGTATTGGGTAATATGATTTAGCTTGATCTTAGAGCTAATTGTATCGCACTGAAAATCAATATATTAACTACATGTGTTGAAATTTAGGTACTCGTTTGAAAAAAAAATAGTTTATATCATTCGGAGCAAAAATGGCTGTATGTGCTTCGGTTACTTCGACTGCCTCACTACATTCAACAGTCAAACTGCAAACCTTAGCACATGAAGCCAAATTTTTGCTCCTAATAATACAATCTACCATTATTTGGAAAAAGTTTGTATATAAATTATTCAAAACACAACGTTCCTATATTACATAATATATCTTTAGATTCAGAGGAGAGTACAATAGTTTTTTGATAAATATCATTTATCGCATGCATCAGATATCTAACATATTCACATCAATGAGAGGTCTTCCAATTTCCTTTAATTCTATGCTAATGGATTTTCAATCTATTCCATTTCATGAGTATGATTTATTAAAATGCTTTGTTGGAATAAATTTGTCTTTATAGTTTGAGCTTTGTAAAATTAGAGGGAAACTTGACTGTGTGCCTGGAAATATCTTCTACCCACCAATATCCTACCCTGGTATACTTTTGCACAGTTTTAGGATCGAGAGCTGAATAAACCTGGATTGAAGTGAGAAAGAGTTAGCCAATAAAATATACTTTGATACATTTGATTGGCTAATGATGACAAAAAAATTGAAACATTGATGTACTTAACCTGGATTGATTGAACTCGTAATGCTGAAACCGGACATTAATGTAAATGTGCCTACTACCTTAATTTATTTCGAGATGACCAGATGACAATTGAGAACTTCGAGAAATTCAATGTTCCAAACAAAAATTATGTTGCAGCAGCTGATTTATAGTTTTATCGTTTCTCCAAGTAAAGACAACTGATTGAAGAAAGGCGATGAAGATACTGTTAATGTTAGTATAGGAATCAGGAGATTCAGTGAATTAACTTATTTTTCCTTTTCCAAGCTCGACAGTTTCAGCTACACTCTAGCCATCTTCAAGATCGAAAATAATTGTGTAGTTTGTATATGTACATGCATTTTTAAGAACATCTGATTTATTGAAAGCGAAAGAGCAATTTTTATTCTGTGATATGTCACAATCGACCAGATTTTTTTTAGTAGCGGTGTATCGGTTACGGTATATGACAAAATGAAAATTATTCTTATTTTGCTCTCAGTAAATCAGATGTTCTTAAACATTCATGTACAATATATAAACTACCCAAATCTTTTGACTCTTGAAGATGGCTAAGGTGTAGCTAATACTGTCAAGTTAGGAAAGGAGAAAACTAATTAATTGACTGAATTCCCTGATCTCTATACTAAAATTCACTATTCCAGTTAGCTTTAACAATATTATCGAATATACTGTTGATGTCTTGGAAATTTCCATGGTAAATCCGAAAATATCTTATGACCAAAGTCAACAGGCAGTTTGTATACCTTGAGCTTGTTTGCTTCACACTTTAAAAAGATCTACATTTATATCTTGTAGATTCAGAATTATTTACATCCAAGAGATTCCAATCTCTGATAGAATTTTTGTAATTGGTCCCTAGAGAATAATAATCTGGACAGCTAAAACACATATAAGTAGTGCAGATTCTTCTTTCTCTATGGGTGTGCGCTGTATTTCAATACTGTCTTGTATTCTCTATCTCTATATTTTTCGTAGCTTCGTTTCATACTCTGCAGTGTTTGTTTCTATATGCTCCATAGCTCTCTCTTGCCTACTCTTATTACATATATCAGTTAAATATTTTCCCGTTGCTGCGTACGTGCTTATGAAATACATATGGAATAACTTGACTACTGCGTCATCTATCGGTTCCTAGCATAGCTATAGTCCAAATTTTGGTTTTTTGACTGGAAAAAACGAACGGCATTTATAGGGAGCTAGAAGTGCAAAAATGCCACGGGAAGTCGCGACCTTACATTATTTTGTTTTCGGCGAATTATAGAGAATTTCTGTTTTCTCATATGTTCAACCTATAATTTTTCTTAATTAGATCAAAGCTGTAATTTGGGCGCGTGTCATAGTAAGTTTTTTGTTTGTTATTTCTTGTTGCTAATTAGTTGAATGTTGCTAATTGGTAAAATGACACTTTTCTTTACTGATTTCTACATGTTTCCCATCAAGTATACAAAAAAATGTATCATTCTTACCGCTATGAAATATGCATACGATCTTTAGTCCAGAAGAAAAAAAACAATTTTTTATAGTTCAAAAATTAGAATCTGAACTAAGAAACATTATTTATAACAATGAAATTATTTGTTCATGATTTTTCAAATAGCACCATTGTGTTTATCGTGATCTGTCCTATAAGAATAGTCAATAAATCAACTGTTACCAAATTTAAGACCATTGATTTTCACCTTACGACGATCGGCCTGAAAACTAGTTATAGAAAAACGTTATGAAAAATGAATGAAAAAAAACCCGGATAGTTTATATATTATATTCACGATTAAATATAAGTTTGCTTACCACTTGTGTTGAATAAGAGACACTGCCAAATCTTAACCAAACTCTTCGACCCCCTTCATTCCAATCTTTGCTTACAAAAAACTTCCGATCATACCAGACAACGCCTACATGATCTCGAATTTCCATATCTTGAGTAATATCGTTATACGAAGCTGGAACAGGCATCTGGATAATCTTTCCGGACTAAAAAAAATAAAATAGATTATTATCATTTCTCCCACGTACTTGAATAGAATATTGATTATTCAAGCCTGTAACTCTTAAGTTTTCTTGGAAAGATATACGAGAAAAGAGATCTATCTGTAGCAGATAAAATGACTAGTTTGAGTGACAAATGCTGATACTTTCACGAGTATACAACACAACAGGAAAATTTGCTGAGCTTGAATAATTATTTATAGAAAGGATGGTACATATAGAGGAAACAGAAGACCAAGCTCAATCGTAAGTACACTAATCATGAATACAATTACAAGAGTCGATTATTGATGCAAGTTGGGATTGCAAATCACAATAAGTCTCTGACTTTTTTAAGAAAAATAATTGATAAAATATAATTGAAGTCACCTATGGAAAATACAAGTAGGAACAATTAATTGTTCAAAACATACACAAAACCGACAAAAATATCTCGTTGGTACTTTTCAGGAATACTTTGAAGCTACTATTTCAATGCATTAAGATTTTGGGATGAATTTCGAAGCTCAATGCTGAAAATATTATGAAAATGAAGGAGACTATTTCCTGTATGGCACAACATTCGATCGGAAATTAAGAGAAGAACAATTCTGTATGAGTAAAGTAAGAGTTTCCTTCTTGTGTGACTGAGAAGATGGCTGATGATATTCATTTGTTGATAAAGAACATGTGGATATAATTTTGACACTCAGGAAAAAGTGTGATAGGTAATTATTGCTACAGCTTATAAAGAATGGTAAGGAGAATTTTGATCAATTCTATCATAATAGGTACAATTATTTTGATTCTCATAGAGTAAGTTTATATCGAAGATCTAAATCGGATTCATTCTAAATCGGATTTGATTAAATTTTAAATGTCGATTGTTTACATCGATAAATTTATAAACCGATTTAATTCTATCGGATAAAATTGGATTTATTTATTTATTACTGGTACCATAGAAATATAATCATAACATCAAAATTCTTCTATTTTGGGTTAATTCTTTAAATATTTCATTCCCTCGTGTCATTTTTCCATCTAGAAAACTCGTAATTTTCCTCTTTCAAATTCATTTTGGAAAGTATTCAGTTACTTTTGTAGTCCAAGAAAAACTTAGACTCATTCCTACAACCTCAAAATTACTATTTAGATGACTAAACCAACATCTGTCAGGTGAAACAAATAATTTGCATTATTTTGTTTCAGTACCTACTATTAGGTTTTTCATATAATCGCTGTTTATCTCGGTAAAGCAAATCGGATTTATTAACAAATCTTGTTCATAAAGTCGATTAGAAATCCGATTTGAAATCTGATTCAGACCGTTTACATCCTTTTTATGAATCAGATTTATAATCCTAAATCCAGTTAAATCCGATTTAAGTCCTCGATATAAACTTACTCAATGAAAGTGCCGCAAATGATTTAGCGCTGCAGGCCAAGTAGGCCCATGGCCGCATAGTATTTAAAAAACATAGCTTCGAGGTGTCAGGTCACCTGTCAATGTCTTCAAATATATGTCAATGTACATAAAAAATCTTAAATAACTCATAAAAAATCATCTTATTTCCTTTATTGAAATATTACATTGAGGTTGTTGTCGTAGTACATCATTGTCAAAAAGTAAAGTCTAGCGTATCTACAAAAAGCACCCTGCAAACTGATGAAGAGATGCTTGTCATTCTTGTCAAAACTTGTTCATAACACAGATAGTTCAGTATATAGTCCAGTCGGCATGTCGAAAAAATAGGGGTAGATTAGGAAAAAATGCGAACTTGATGAAACTTTGGTATATTGTTTTTGATCACGTAATAGTGTTACATGTATATTTTTCGACCAAAATTTTGCAAAGCATTTTCTAAGGGGAGGAAAATATCACGAAATTTTGGCACTTTTTTCAGCTTTCGCCCTGTAACTTTTTCCCATTCATTCCTACGCCTTGCATCATCAAGTTCAATTCCGTAGAACATTAAATTTTCGATAAGTTTGATCCGTAAAACTTGTTCGTAGACCCACTAAGTTCCAAGATACAGCACTTCAAAAAAGTAAAAATTTCTGAAAAACTGAAAAAACATCAAAAATTGGGGTTTTTCGCTGAATATCTCTTATTTTTGAATTTTTTCATGGTATTATGGTACCTAGTTTCATTCTAACGCAGGAATCAATCAACAAACCACCCCTCACCCAGCCTACCTATGCCACCATATCTGGAGGCACGGTAGTGCCCCCGCCAAGACGAGTCAAATGAAGCGCAAGAGCACTACATACCTCTCTCGCAGAGCTTCGTCGTTTTTCTAAATCATCATAACTTGAATTTGGATTATACCTACCAGATAAATGAAATTCTCGGGATATAATGTCAATAATATATCAATTTTCAGACCTCTAGCATCAAAATTTGCGGAAGTCTCATACGAATTTCCTTCCCCTAGTTTTAGGGATTGGGGAGTGAAAGTTCCAAGTTTCAGATTTTTTTGTTGTTTGTGTACTAATACTAACTTACATACCAAATTTCAACATTCTAGAACTTCAGGAAGTAACCTAAGAATTCTGATGATCATCAGTGAGCGAGTTAGTGACGAAATCGGGGGTTTTTCGATATAAATAAAATTTAAAGTATAAGAGCTATGCAATTGAAACTTTATATGTTTAATAAGTCCACTATTGAGATTATATCCCAAGAATTTTGTTTATCTGGTATAATCCAAACCCAAGTTATCAAAAAAACGACGAAATTTTGGTCGAAAAACATGGAAATAACACTAGTGGGTGATCAAAAACAACATACCAAAGTTTCATCAAGTTCGCATTTTTTCCGACCCTAAAGTACATATCGACTAGACTAATATACATTTTAACAGAGTTAAGAAATAGCAAGCCACAAAAATAAACGTATTATCATACTAATTTTTCTTTTTTCAAGCTAAAAAGTAAATGTGATTGAGTGCAATTTTATATGTAAGTTAATATCATATTATTCTTATCTGTTATTAATAATATCCATATATTTGAGTTATTAATACTTTTTTTCCACTTTTATGTGATTTGTTTATTTAATATTCATAATTTATTGTGTTACCAAATATATAATATTTTTTATCCATCATAAATAATATTGTTCTACTGAAACCATTATTAACTATTTATTTTCATTTCTTTTCCATTGAATTTGTACTTCGAATGGAGCAATGCGATGTATAGAATGACGAACAGTGTTGCCAAGCATTCCTGTTCAACGTGTCGGCACGTATTTTATATATAAAATGTTCAATTTGCGTTCTCATATCTAAACAATGAGATGGTCAATAATTTCCTCCATATATCCAAATATGCAGAGCATATGCACCAATTCATAGCTGGTTTTTAAAAAAAAATCTGACAGTTAATTTTCTCATTAAAAATCAAAACTGATATAATTACTGCCTGGAATGTATACTCTCCATTGCTCTCCATGTTAAAATTTTCAATTTTAATTGCGATTATCTCAAGTTTGAGATGGTCAATCGAATTCAAATTTCAAGAATGATTATATGATAATATTGTTGATAAGTATATAAAAATTCGGAGTATTCAGATACTATGGCTGTAGCACGACAACTACCTTGATACATAAAGAGAATTCTGGCGATGGATTCGAGTTTGTGTTCGTGGGAAACATGGAATATTCAGAATTCTGGCGACGAACTCATGACGTCTTGAGTTAGTAATCCCACGGATTCATGGATACTGCAAGCGAGCTGCTTCCATGTAGCCTATCCTTTCCCAAATGTCGTTCTTTCTCACTCTTCTGTCAAGCATTTTTTTTCAATTATTTCAAAAAGGTAATTGAAAGAGTTTTGACTCATTTTAAAGTGTCTATAAAAGTTCTTTTCTAAATAAGTACTGATAACTTCTCCGTAATATTTCCTGTTCGGTTATGTCTTTCTTTGCAAACTTTGGTTAGAACAAAAGAAGTGTCAAAAAATTTCAAATTAATTATTACTGATATTCTGTATTATACTGTCGAATATAGAAAGTTCATTGTTATCGAGGAAAAACTCAACACTTGCAAGCAAAGCTACTAATATTGAATTCATAGTAATGATTAGTAAATAACCTGAAAAATTCAAATTTCAACACTGATATCATGGAATAAGATGGAATATTTCGTTCTGGCGAGGTGTTGTAACTGTGACGTATGTATGGAAACATAACGTCATTAGTTGGAAAAAAAATTATGGATTCATGGATTTGCATCCATCGCCAGAATTCGCCTACAAATTGGCTACCGGCTTGCGCGGGAAATTTGAAATAATAAACAAGTAAAGTTTCGCAAGTATAACGTTCAAATGTGATTTTAATATAAAAATTTGTTATTTTACATGATTTTTAAAACGAATGATGTACATTTTGACTGATTAGGATATATATAGATAAAAATTGATAAATAGCAATACATATATGAATAAAACTTTTAAAACTAGATTTTTTTAACAATTTCACAATTTACATATGTCAGATGAGAAAATATTTATATATTACTTGACTGTAGGATAGACGCTAAAAAAAAATTTTTCTTTGGAATCAGTCATAAAATTCATTATATTATAGGTCAAACCACTCATATAGTGGTATACATTGTCTCAGATGAGTATCACATCGTCTAATTCTACTTTCAATCATGTTCAAGATTTTATTGAATAGTACCCCACTCATAAGTTCTCAATTCGTTGTGAACCATGGCTAAGAAAACTCCTTGACTTTTATTTTTTTCTGCTAACCATGGTCTCGTCCACCAGCAGTCCCATTATCACAGCAAATAACAATTTTAGATTTGCACTATCATTCATATTTGATAGAATCAACTAATCCAATTCTACATATAAATGACAAAAGCAAACAAAATTGTTAGGTATAGTTTTGGCGCTAAACTAGAATCACAGCAGTGTAAAATATGCAACAGCTTCAACAGTGTAAAGTATGCAACACTCTGTAAATAGGAGATCAAAAAATTTACAGTGTGATACCATACTTGCTAGCTATACGTTATGATGTTTTTATAAAAATGTTTATGAAAATATTGATGAAAATTTTCATGAAAAGCTTACAGTGGGATACTAGCTTAAGGCTTGCGCGCTTTTCCAGGGAGAATTTCTGCCGCGTTACTTTACAATGCCAGAAAAATGCATAATTTCTGGCTGTACAAATTAACAAATTACAAATGTTTGCAGATAATTTCATATGTGAATTTATAATATTTCAAATTCATAATAGTCCGTGAGACAGCGCATAAATTTTTTGTTGATTACCGCTCACTTGAAACTTTGTGAGTGGCTTCATTGTGATAAGTCCGACAACTTTTTCTTTTGGCAAAATTCCAGATTTGGGGGCTTTTACCCACGAGGGCTGATTAATTGAAAGAATATTACCGTAATACTGATCTTTACACTAATCGAAAGATTTTTTGATAATAAAATGAAGGAAAAATATTGTCCGACATGAATATTGAGGCTTTGGAAGTGCAGCTTATCTAACCTCATGATTATCCATGTAAAAAATAAAAATCTAGATTTTTTGAGATTCTGAGAATTAAAAAAGGTATTCATGAATATAATTATTTGATTTCTTGACAAACAAATGAAGATGAAATCTACATTTTTAGTGTAATCAATTTTGTTGAATATGTACATAACATAGGCTATTATTATATTATTGTTTCCAACACTGATCTCAGTTATTAGATTGTCGATATTTTGGAAAACAATATTCCACAAATTATAGACATAGTTATGAATATTTCCATGATTTATTCCCAGATTGCCAAATAAAGATTTTTCCAAATGATACGATTTAAAGTGAATAAAAATATTAGAATCATCTATTACAGAACTAGAGTAAACTACATGCGCTTGCTTCTAGGCAGGCATTTAGCACAATCATGTCTTTTGCGGACACTTACGGAATCTTTCGACGGTAGCCGATAGCCGATAGGATATTTTAATTGGTTCTACCTATATCTCTCCTCAACTTTGCTTCTTTGTCCGACTGTCGCTTCTGGTGAGATAATCTGTGATGTAACTTGAATATAGCGGGTTGAAAAAACAGTGAATAGTAGAAAGCACCACTGGAAAAAACAAGAAGAAATATGTATGTCGGGCCGTGGTCGACTCCATGTTGTTATGTATTTGTGCAAAGCTTGGAGTTGAGATTATGAAGAAGAAAGCTAGTGGACTTTCTCCACTCCAATCAGAACCCAAACCATCGCTTATCTGTCAAGGACAAGTGTAATTTTGTTTGAAAACTGACGTCTATCCCCTCCCTAATCGGAACCAGCAGTGGTGTTCGTTCGATCTCACAAGGTTTCACTCCCCTAGCTTAAACTATAACCTCATGCTCTCTCCTTTCTATTCTAACCTCCTTGGTGCAAAACGTATTTGTATATTAGAGTACTGAATGCACAGAGAGTACAAATACTCATAAGTTTCTACATTTGGCAAAGAGGATAAAAAGATAAACTAAGTAAGGTTAGTGTTACCGCAAATAAATCGTAGAACATGCAGCAGCCTGTGATAAAAATTGGGGCAGATGTTGGTTCACTACGAGAGTTTAATTCCATCGATGATTAGAGTATTTATGAAGAACGGATGGAACAGTTTTTCCTGGAAAATTTTGTGGAAGAAGATAAAAAAGTGGCAGTACTGTTAACAAGCTTTGGTAAAAGAGTGTATACGACGTTGTGCGATCTTTGTGATCCAGTTTCACCCAAAGAAAAACTTATAGGAGTTACGCGAGCTTTTGAACAAACAGTTTTCACCTCGTATATTGGTGTTTGAGCTCTCTTAACCATCGAGATATGTAACTATAGAGTGGCGCATCGCGCGCTTACATGCGTTATCGGTGGGACCCCATCTTTGATACAACCTACAGCGTTTACTGCAATAACGCTTGCTAAATATTGTGCTTTAATTACACTTTGAGATTATAAGATATTACTGACAATACATAATTCTCTTCTTTCTAATTGATTTCTCTTGAAAAATTGTCATGATCTTATCTTGAAAATGATGTATTTTTTGAGAAATGATTTTATGTATTCAGAGATATGATCATTTTTGTATGTTTGATAATACTTTGACTGTATTGGAGACTATTTTCAGGCATTTATTTCAAATTAACTGAGCAAAAAGCCATTGAACCAGGTAAAAGTATCTTATCACCATTTATTATCTGGTGCAAAATGCTCGGAGCAAGTGATCCGTTGTTCATGCAAAAAGAGTGTGAAGTTGAGCATTATGACATAAGGCCAAGTATTTGGTGACGAGGCTTGCCGAGTTACTAAAATTATTGGTCGAAAGTCATAGTGTTTCTTTCACTCGTATTGCATTTTAACAATTATCAAGCATACAAAAAGAAAGCCAAAAGCACAAGTTGAATCACAGTTTCTTAATCTCATTATATTCAGCCACTTTTATCATATTTCAATATTTTGAGAAAATCTTTAGGGTATACATATTATTTAACTATTTGATTTATGAATTTGAAATATTATAAATTCACATATGAAATTATCTGCAAACATTTGTAATTTGTTAATTTGTACAGCCAGAAATTATGCATTTTTCTGGCATTGTAAAGTAACGCGGCAGAAATTCTCCCTGGAAAAGCGCGCAAGCCTTAACCCTTCAGCCGTGTGGTGGGGTATATCATACCCCATAGATGCTCTTCATGTTCGTCTCCTCATTATTTGGTGGATTACTATCTCAAAGAGGTCAGTAGCAGTAGGTTCGTCATTATATTTTCTGCTGTTATCAAGTTATAGCGTTTCAAAGTTGTTCGGGGTATCACATACCCCACCACACAGTTAGTGTAACAAATTAATGTGGTATAAGTTCAGATTATGGTTAAGCAAATATACCCCTAGAACAAAAGATCGTAAGACATTTTGGCCCGTAGTCAGGACGCAGTTTTAAACTCGGTTCTAGGTCTGGCTTATGCATAACCATGAAAACATGTCAAAACAGTTTTACGTCGTCATGGTTATATATAAAATAGACTCAGGCCTCGGTTTAAAACCACGTTCTGAATACGGGCCTTTATGTTTGCAACAAATGTAATAAGGCTGTTTGTTCAGAACATGCCATTTTTTCATGCTCAAATTGATGTAGAATTGAGAGTTCATAATTTTTTTGTGTTACAATATTTTTGTATCAGAAATTCTCTGTTCTTCTACCAATAGTTAAGTGTCTATTTCATCAAGAATAAGTTAGTTCCCATCTAACATTCAAGTTGTAAGATGAGGATGAATAAAATATATTTTTTAAAAACGGTCAATTATAGACATTGACAATTTTCTCTGCCATTTATTGTTTCTACTCCTCAAGAAGATTATATATGTTTTGTTGTGTTCAATATATACCAAGTTAAGAGAATCATCAGAAGAATCTAATATAAAACTGTATATATTTTTATAAACATTTTTATAAAAACATCTTAACGTATAGCTAGCAAGTATGGTATCACACTGTAAATTTTTTGATCTCCTATTTACAGAGTGTTGCATACTTTACACTGTTGAAGCTGTTGCATATTTTACACTGCTGTGATTTTAATTTAGCGCCAAAACTATACCTAACAATTTTGTTTGCTTTTGTCATTTATATGTAGAATTGGATTAGTTGATTCTATCAAATATGAATGATAGTGCAAATCTAAAATTGTTATTTGCTGTAATAATGGGACTGCTGGTGGACAAGACCATGGTTAGCAGAAAAAAATAAAAGTCAAGGAGTTTTCTTAGCCATGGTTCACAATGAATTGAGAACTTATGAGTGGGGTACTATTCAATAAAATCTTGAACATGATTGAAAGTAGAATTAGACGATGTGATACTCATCTGAGACAATGTATACCACTAGAGAAAAAATAAATATTATTTTAAATAAATAATAAATTTGAATACTAATGACGTGAACTAAACCTATAATACTAAGAGGATTATTTATTTCTTTAGATTAGAATATTTTCTTTTTAGATTAGTAGTTACATTGAGATATTCAGCTAAAGATGAAACTTCTATTATATTTATTATAATATTCTGTCGATTTCACATCATACAAATTTTCTTCATTCTGATATAGTGTAATTAGCATTGACGTTTCTTCGGACGACCTCTCACTATAAATTTTTCTTTGAATATAATAATGAATATTATATAAAAACCGCATGTACTGACGGCTGACTGACAGCAAAATGTAGCATTTCTTCCCCAAAATAGTTTGTAATGCGCATGCTTCCATCAACAACCAATCAGATCGCTACTCCCGTAAAATAAATACAGAGCGTTGTATTTATGTGACGTCACATAAATATCTTCACGTGACGTCATGTGAATACAGACTTTTATAAAAAAACTTATACTTCCATCAAAATGACCCTATCACACTGTCAAAACACTTTTAGTTATATACCTCGTGGCTATCAACTCATAAAGTTCTTTGCGCTCTGCAAGGAATTTTATGAGTTAAAGCAAGACGAGAATTAAACAATTAGTGCGTGGTAATGGTTTGGCCGAAGGCATTGAAGCCGTTCTGTTACAAGTTTTTCCTGATGGATCAGTACGTCCGATTTGTTTTGCTCCAAGGACGCTCTTGAAAGCGGAAAAACTATTCAACTACTCATTGTGAAGCTTAGCCTATTTATTGGGGTGTGAAAAAATTTCAACAATATTTGGGTACACATTTTATTATGGAATCAAATCACAAATCTCTTAAAGCAGTTTTCGGTGAAGAAAAAGACGTTCCTGTAATGGTAGCGGGACGCCTATAGAGATGGACTTTGTCTCTTAATGGATTTGACTATACTTCTAGACATATAAAAAAATGGAGGAGTGGATAAACTCCCAAGATTACCGTTACACAATGAGGAGAAAGAAGATGATTCAAATGATAATTCAATTTTTTTGTGGGAGACAAATCACTAAATTGATGCGAGAATTTTGAAAAAGCTACGAGAACTGATAAAGTTTAAGTAAAGTATTATTATATACTTAAACTGGATGGCCAGAAACAGTGGATGATTCTTTTATATCCTTCTATTATAGAAAAGAAGAAATTAGCGTTGATGATGGATTAATATCTTGAGGCTATCGAGTTATCACTCAGAAATATACAGGCTGAAAATTCTAGAAGAAATACATGTGACACATTTAGGCGCTAGTAAAATGAAAATGTTGGCAGGACAGTATTTCTAGTATCCAAAACTAGACAGTGAAATGGAAAATCTAGCAAAAAGCTGTGAGGTTCACCGTAGAAATTCGGATAATCTAATCAGAGCGGATTTAATAAGGCAAGCAACCACTTGAAAGAGTGCACGTGAATTTTTTGGGTTCATTTATAGGATGCACTTATTTGATTATTACAGATGCATATTCGAAATGGCCCGAAATTTATGGAATAGAGATGTAGAATATTGCAAATACAATTGGAAGTTCCAAAGATTATTGTGCACGTTATGGATTGCCTAAGAAATTGATTACGGACAATGATGCACAATTTAACTCGGAAGAATTTCAGCATTGTATAGAAAGAAATTGAATGGAATACATGGGAACAGCACCAGCACATCCTTCAACGAAATGTGAAGTGGAGAACGCTGTACGTTCATTCAAAAATGGACTAAAGGACGTATTTTTAATGAAAGCAAAGAGACGTTGATGTCAGATACTTATTATACTACCGTCCGTATGGCACTGGATTCACAGGTGATATACCTATGAAACGACTGTTGAAGAAAACAGAAATAGAATAATAAGAGATAATACTACTACAGAAACGAACGAAAATATGCAAGTAGAAAATTAGGTGGGTAAAAGAGAATTGTATTTTGAAACAAATTAGATTGTTTATTTCGTGAATATAAAACTGCAAATGAACCAGGATGGAAGAGAGCTTGAACTTTGAAACCGATTACTACCGCGAAACTATTCATACAGTTGAATAGAAGAAAAAATTGGGAAAGGCACGTAGACCAAATTATCAAAACAGGTACTTTTTAGCAATGTTTATACAGATATTTTAGGGAAGAAAGATGTAAATAAAAAGATTGTAACAGATAATACGCAGAATGTTATACTGGACGTTTTATGAAAGAGAATATGGAACCAAAGAAAAAGATAGGAGCGGTAGAAAAGATAGAAAAAGTATAAAAATCTGCGAAGTCTGAAAAAATAATATCTATGTCAGCACAAAATAAGATCAATAATGTTACAAATGCTGAAGAAAATTTATGTAGGAAGATAATTAGGAAAAAAAAAGAAGAGATTACACCGATTGAAATCAAGGAAGATAGAACTATAATGGAGAAACCTCAAGTCACATTTAATGTGAATGAAGGACCAAGAAGAATAATAATAGCTATAGATAAGTTATTGTGGTGTAACTTGAATATAGCGGCTCACAAAAACAGTAAATAGTAGAGAGCGACACTGGAAAAACAAGAAGAAGAAATATGTATGTCGAGCCGCGGTCGACTCCATGTTTTGTTTTGTATTTGTGCAAAACGTGTTTGGATATTGATGTGAGTTCTACTGAATGTGTGTATTACTGCAATATCCCTTACAAGTTATGACATATATTATTTATTCAATTTTGAGCTTTTATAGGTAAATAGTGTGATAAAATAATAGTTTATATATTACAATCAAATATTTATTGATATATAAATCACTATCAGGAGGTGAGCTATTTTCGTATTCTAATATAATATATAAAACATTGAGTGAAAATATAAAATTTAGTAAAAGTATTCCATCTACTGAATTTGTATCGCTGTTTTAGAAACTTAGAGTGACGCATCAATCCATTGCATACATTGTATATATTTATAGCTGCATAGCTAAATAAATAAAGAATACTATTATTATTTTTGTTATTTCAAAGTGACAGCTGTCATTATCAAAATGACAGCTGTCATTGTTAAAGTGACAGATAATGGTTATACTTCACTCCTTACATAAAATGAGTATTTTTGAAATTAAAGAGTCTTTTTATAGATTTTCAGGATCTTCAATTCATTGGAATATAGTTTCAACATTTGATAATCGGATTTCAGGATGGTAACGTGGAGCTTAGTGATTATTAATTTTTGATATTCACTAAGCTTATCTTGCCGAGAGCTTCAAACTGATACTAAACTGGACAACGTTTGAATTATTTATGGAAGAGACAATTAACAATCGTTTGAATATCTTCCTTGACACTTCTATTAGAATTATCTCTGCAAGAGCTTCAATTTGAAGCCAAAAACGATAGAGCCAAATTACTCATTTAAAAAAAAATGATTGACGAATGTTTGCAAGTGATCTCTGAATATGAGTGATGGTAATTCTAATTCCACATTATAATTCTTATTATTTCTTTGCTCCAAAAAACTATAACAAATTTCATAATTATTCAAATTTTAATAATAATAATTAAAGCACTGATAATTTTTGAAAATATCTAAGGTGAATGTGAATGCTCCATCAATAAAGTTTCAATACCATTGATTGAAAAATGCTCATCTATGAACATGATGAAAAACCTAAATATAGAATTTCAGTCGAGATACGAATTCGTACACGTTTTCAAGTCTCACAAACAAACCGACAGACCGGGACAGATTGACAGACCAACTTTCTTTTAAATTAGGTTTTTTGTGATCAATGGGGTCTAAAATGTGCAGATCCATCAAAATCTCGAGTTGTCAAAAAATCTCGATTAGGTACCTACCATACTTCCCAGACTTAGATATTAGAAATGAAATAGCGTTAGAAAAAAATTGAAAAATGGACATTCATAGCAAAAAAATGAAATAAAAAACAACATTCGGACCTCACACAGTTGATAAGAGAAAGATGGATGCAAAAATGGCGACAATTACTGATAATACTTCCCAAATTTCTATGCGATGACCTAACAATTTCATTCACATGATAATTAAAATGACATTTTTGATCGAAAAGAAGACTCAAATCTTTGCACCGTGTGATCTTAGACAATGTAGAATCACTTATACTATGATAAATGAACAAGATCATCTTCCATAGAATATATCATTACATTGCATTTTCTAATATCAAATGGAAGTTTGGAGGTTGTAGACCACCAAATTATCAATATCTTCTTGCTGAAAATTGCAGTCATGTGCAGAATTTATTATTTTATAGTTTTTAATATCATCAGCATAGAGCAAGCAATTGGAGTGATTGAAGACCACACGTCAATTAAAATTAGATATACAAAATTAATAATCAAAAGCTATTCATTCTGAATATTATTTTTTCAACATTTGATACTTCATCACACAATGTTATTATGGCACAACATTCTACTTTTTAGTGTTAACTAGGACGTAGATTAAATGTTTACTAAATATTCATTAACATGTGTGTGTTGTAGATACATATAATTGATAAAAATGTAAACTTACCATATAGAGCAAATTATAACGGTATGTTATCATAGTATTTCACACTGATATGTGTATCTACTTCATAAGTATGTAGATTTATGTATGTTTGAATGTTCAAATTTGTCATTTGTTACACATCATTAGGTATGTATATGATTCAGAATTTATAGGGCGAAATAAAAAAGTGCCGTAATTAGACTGAAATATCAATGATGAATTAAATTTAAAAAATTCCGGATATTTGTAACGTAGAATTTGCTATTGCTATTTATGGTATTAATTTTTATCATGACATAATAGTTCACAGCGGAACTTTCAAATGATTTTATTTCCATCCACTAATTTAGATTTGTGGAGTATATTCTAATCTGAGTCTTGAAACCAAATTCCAGAACATTTATTAGCATAAATGGATAAAAACTACTGATAAAAATCTGTTTTGATGAATGAACTTTCGAAATAAGGACAGAATTCCAACTAATTCAGAACTATGTGTTAGCTTAAATTGCCTTGAGGGTTGAGATGTTTATTTCAATTTACCATCCAACGATGATAATACTTGAAGTATGAGAGCATGTTGAGTCAAACTCTTAAAAACCGTTTCGCAGTATCACATTTATGGAAAAAAAATTTGTACATTTTAAATTAGTTAGTATCATACAGCAAATTGTTTGAAATATTGGATGGGCTCAGAAATGTTTCAAGAAAATAGAACATGCTCTATTTTCCAGTCAATCTGCTAGCCATTTTGGCTGCAAGCATCTGCAGTGCGCACATACATCTGTGGTACTTACAGAACTGTTAAGAATTAACGTGTTTTTATGTAGTTAATAAATATACTCGTGGATAGTTTTAATATGCGTCTGGATCTTTAAGCAGAAGTTCACTACGTACTGTATTCAGAGAGCCTGGTCCGTCGTCTCTCTGGCAAAGCCATTTCTCTTGCTATATTTTTACGTTTTCTCGTCATTCTTCTCTATAATATTCTCTTGATAGAGTCTACTGATACAACTGCAGTTGTCACTGAATATTTCTCAACACTCATTTTGAAACTGAACAAACAAAATCAACCTGAAAATCTCCGATAATGATGTCAGATTCTAAATCTGGACGAACTGCGCAGGATCACAGCTCATATTACGTACAAAAAATTGTGAAGTATCATTCAGGGACAATCACAACTTAATAATGTTTTTGGTATAATGCACGGGCCACACTAATGTCTAATGTCGTTAAGTAAGGCGTTATGTGACAATTGACATATTGTCATTGACAATGTGTTCATTATTGAATAACGCCTTAATTGATGACATTATACGTAAGTGTGGCCCCAGCATAAGAATTAATACAATTTCTTGTATAATTTTTTGTCCCTAATATGTATGATAACGTAAAACGGCTAGATTGGGCTACCAGGGACTAGAATTGGAAGTTCGGTCAAGAGATGATAGAAATCTTGATTGTTCAAAGTCTGATCTTCCGTATTTTAAAATAGATTCGATAGAATATCATTCCATTTATTATTTTTAACATAGAATCACAGCTCGTTCCATATTGCTTTCAAAAAATATATGACTTTGGGTTACATTTTAACATTCTGTATAGATTTGTAATTAGGATTGTCTAGCAAAAAGTTGGTCTGAAATGAAGTCCAGACGGAGTCCGGTTAAAGCTTAGAAAATCCGACCAAGACCAGATTAAATTTGTTAGATGTCAACTCTTCTGTAACATAATAATAAGTTACAAGATAATATTCTTTCTCTACGACCTTCTCTAAACTTGAAGGTCTGCACATTGCAAAAATAATCTCTCCGCTCCCAGCTTTGCTTTTGCCACTGTATATGAGCGTGGCATCTCAAGTTTCTATAACCTCAATTTATTATTCTCGTGAATTCATGTCCCGAAGCCATTTCTCAGGTTATTTTTCAAGCCTAAATATCAAATTGTGCTCCTCTGCTGTGTGTTTAGTGATTTTAAATATATGAGACTCAAAGGCTGCAAAAAAATCTTATATGCAATACGTGTGGGAAATTCGAATAGGTCTTGATTCACACTATGGGCTGTTTTCGATACGCTCTCGGTTCGGTCTTGGTTCGATATAATATTTTCAAAGGGTGAACAACTAACTTAATAACACTGTCGCCATCGCTTAGGTCTCGGTTCAATAACGCTCTGATACCAATTCATCACAAAGAATATTTTATCGAAGCGAGACCGAAGCGAGATCGGACTTGTCTGGATGCTCATGATAGTGTGAATAGGTTTTCGATCGCTTTTCACTGTGATATTGCTTTGTTGTGCCAGAACTATCAAAAAGTAGACGTCAATTATTTTCCCAGAATAGTTGGTGATTTTTTGATCAGCATCATTTTGAATGTACCAGTGTCAATTCTTTGTGACTTTTTTTCCATTACCTACTGAAACGGCGATATATCATATACCTTCACTTTTTTGTACTTTTTAACTTGGATTTATACCCAAGATCTTCATGTTCGCTCTAGTTTTTGATATTTATTTGCTCTTGATTTAAATCGATTTCTACCTCAACTATTTCTTCAATCGAAAAGCTAAATACTATAATTATATGCTACTTTGACATGCGTTCAACTTGTTGCGTTAATGTAGAAAAGAATGAAACACGACCGATAATGTGCATACAAGAATATTTCATCGAACCAAGAGCGAATCTTATCGTGGGCGAGCCTATAATGTGGACCAAGCCTAAGGCTTGATCTACACTAAAGGTTCACCTTTTGATACACTCTCGGTTCACTCTCAATTCGATAAAAAAATTTTACAGGATAAACAATGAACCTATTCACATTGTCGTCATCGGTCAGGTCTCGGTACCATAACACTCCGAAACCGATACATCTCAAAGAATATTTTATCGAAGCGAGACCGGAGCATTATCGGACATAGCCTGAAAATGTGAATACGTTTTCTATCGTCCCCTAGCCCTGTCAAGTTAGCCCCCCTACTTCAAAATTTATAGAAAAATCAATATGGTGTTCGGATGCGCTCTTAATGCGCTCTTATGCGCCACAAATATTTTTCTGCGCTAGTCATACTGAGCAGTAATTAAGACAATAAGTTGGGAAGGGCCAACTTAACTTAACGATGGCTCCCCATTTCGGGAAATATTCATATATAATATCATAAGTGGTTAAATTTTACTGGAAAAATTTTTAGATTTTTACGAGAGCTTGTTGCTTAGCAATTTATTGAGTGATATTGACAGAAGAATCACGAGCTGTTAAGCGAGTGATTTTTGATCAATATCACGAAATAAATTGGTAGCAAGCTCTCGTAACAATCTAAAAATTTTGCCAGGTTAAATTTAATCACGAATGGTATTCGGAAAATTATTTTTCCCATCCAAATTCATCAATAGATTCCAGAGACTCGACTCTAAATCTGCTCATTTTCACATTCAATCTGTCTGTCAGTTTGACAGATGCTGAATCAACGCAGCTGAATGTTCTTTGTTTTGTATATATGACCAACAGACAAAATTTTCAAAGAATTTCCACTTAAAAACCGTGTAGGTTGTACCACGTGACGTCGAATGGTGCAATTCTATTGGTCGAAATTTGGATGTTAAAAAAAATCATTATTATTTCAATAGTACTCCATATGCTCTCTTATGCGCTGCTTTGAGACTTACGTTTTTTTCGCTATTACTTATCACCATAGTCTTAGATTTCCCTGGATTAAGCAGCAGATTTTGTTTTGTAAGTACTTCTACCCACACGTTCAGGTTTTTCTGTAGATTTTCCTCTGAGTTAGCGAACAGTATTACGTCGTCTGCAAACGCGCATGCTTCTGTGGATACTGGCTGGAGATTTCTGTACCCAATGATAAATTTATCCATTCTTTTGTGGCAAATTTTGATAACATTATCCATCACACAAAGAAATAGTAGTGAGCTTAGAGCGCTTCCTCGTCGTACCCGTGATGTTGTGGTAAAATTTTCGGACATTCTGATACACGTTCTGACATTGTTATTTGTTTGTTTGTAAATATTTTGTACAGCCTCTATCAATTTTTCCTCGACTTGCAGCACTCTCAGGCTTTCCCATATTTTATTCCTGTCTACCATGTCAAAAGCTCTCTTCATGTCTATAAAGCAAACATACACATCTTTGTTTTTATTGGGCTTTTTTTCTACTATTTGCTGTACTATGAATGAATGGTCCTGTACACTATGGTTTGGCCTGAATCCGCTTTGAACACTTGACAGGCGCTCTTCTACTTGGACTCGTATCTTTTTTTCCAGGATGCTCTCATAGATTTTAAAAGTTACACATAAAAGGGTAATACCTCGATAGTTCGAGCAATCTTTGTGTCTCCACTTTTATATATTGGCACAATCGTTCCTATTTTCCACTCTTCAGGTATATCCTTCTGTTTATGACATTCATTAAGTATTTTTAGCAGCTCTATTTTCCCTGTCTCTCCCATGTATTTTATTAGTTCGGGACTTATTTCGTCTAAACCAGGCGCTTTTGCTATTTTGATTCTTATAATTGCATCTTCTAGTTCATTTATCGTCACGAAATCTTCGGTAATAATATTTCTTGGACTAGTTGTTACTTGCGTATCTTTATTATCGTCAATATTGTTACTTTCACATAGTAGTTCTTCGAAGTATTCTTTCCATCGTTTAATAATTTCCTCATCCTCCATTATTATGATTCCCTCTTTTGTTTTAATTTGTTGTAATTTATATTCTGACTTCTTTTTGAAATTTCTTATCACTCTGTAGAACATTTTTTTATTTTCCGTGGCATTTATTTCTAATTTCCTGCCAAATTCTTCCCATGTTTTTTGTTTTGCCTCCAAGACTACTATTTTGGCTTTATCTCTAAATTCTCTATAGATCTAGTAGTTATCTTCGTTCTTGTTCTGTAAATATTTTTTCCATGCGTGCTTCTTTTCTTTTATCGCTTGTTTTACTTCGCTATTCCACCAACTAGTCCTCTTCATACTTTGATTTGCTCTTTTGGTTCCACATATTTTTTTAGCCGCTGTTAGTAAAGTGTTCTCAAGACTTTTCCATCTATCATTGATATTCATGTCAGGACTTGCTGAATTTTTATTTATTTCTTCTGTTACTAGATTTTGGTACTCTTTTATAGCTTAACTATTCCTTGATTTATATACTTTAATTTTCTCATTATTATTACATCCAAGGCTTTTTCTTTCTGTTTTCCTTAATTCGCTTTTTTCCTTGATCGCAGTCTTCACTAGAAAATGGTCGCTACCTATTTCGTAACCTCTTTTTACTCTGGTATCACAAATCTCTGTCCTGTTATCTTTTTCTACGATTATATAATCAATTATCAATTTTTCTCTTCTGCTTTCCATTACCCTTGTATATTTATGTATGTCTTTGTGCTTCAAGTGGGTATTAGTAATTATTAGATTGTTGTCCATGCATATTTCTAGTAACTTTCTACCATTTGTATTTATTTTCTCTTCCCCATTTGGCCATATAGCTCCCTCCCATTTTTCTGTCTCATTTCCTACTCTACTATTGAAATCTCCGGCTAGAATCAATTTTTCTTTACTTTTTTCAATCGTAGAATATTTAAATTTGTATTAGGCACTTTTGAAATATCTAATTGTACACCTTGCATTATGATTGCTATCGACTAAGCCGGAAGAGCACTTTATTCGAAACATTTTTTGAATTTTCCGCATAAATCCGAGACGATTGAACGTGGATTGTTAGAATTTTGTATTTAAGCTGATTATACCGTCTAGATGCTCATATCCTATTTTAATTGAGATCCACCGAGCCAGGAGTGCACTTTACTTGACAGTCTTTTGGAATTTTCCGCATAAATTCGAAACGATCAGGTGTAGAATATTGAAATTTGGTATTTCAGTCTGCTGTAGCATCTGAATGATTGTCTACTATTTCCATAAAATTAGACTGAACCGGAAGTGCACTTCAATAGGAATTCATTCTTTAATTTTGTGCATGAATTCAGATCTGTTTGTAGTCGTAGAATTTTGGAAATCAATATTTAGGAATGTTGTATTATAAGTATCATGGCCTACTGTTCCAATAGCAACCGACTTGACTGAAAGCGCATTTCACTTGACAGATTTTTAAAATCCCTTGGGTAAATCCAAAACGATTAACTGTGGAACGATGAGATTTTGTGTTAGATTGTATATAGCCAATGATATATGTGATCAAATACAAAATCACATCGTATTATATATATATATATATATATATATATATATATATATATATATATATATATATATATATATATATATATATATATATATCTAATGATGTACAATTTTTCTACTAGTCAAATTGACTTAATATCAAAATCTCTCATTTCAAACAGCAGTACAAACTTCATGATGTGAAGACGAAATGTCAAATAAGTCTGCTGAAATACGAAAATAAATGCAACGCATACACGTGATACAATGCTCGCTCGCTATTGGTTGGGAATAAACTGTATGATCTTAAACTTGAAAGTTGGTGAACTTCACGGTTACAGCATAAGTTATCATCATATTTCATGTCATTATGAACGTCAACGTGGAAATGCGTATAGTTTAATTTTAAAGACTACAGAATAAATCACCGGTTACATCCATTACAAACCAGCCTGTTCAAGTTTCACGTCATTTAGCTTATTGTTGTGTTTTTTATATTCGATAAAGATTAGAAATCACGCAATATAGATTAAATACTTTATTTGTCATTACTTGTTATTTTTTTGACATGATATATTCCATATTGTTATTATGTCCATCGCCCTCTACTATAGCATAGATACAACAATTCTCCCCTACTTTATAAAAGACTGCTATATAATATAATGTTGTAAATGTGGAGGACAACGTCTCAAGCGACTCGATCTTCGTGGTTGTTCATTTAAGGGTGTTGCAGGAGGCTCTCTTCGTGGTGGTATGATCGTTTGCTCATTCAGGGGTGTCGCAGGAGGCTCTGCATAAGGTGCGTGACCAGATACTGTGGGTTTAAGCCGTAAATAATGTTCTTCAGATGTCTTCGTTGTTTCTAAATCTTTGCTATCCACCGCTGATTCGTCAAGTGTTACTCTCTCAACCTCACTTCCCCAAAGTTGATTGACATGTCTTTTAATAGATCTTCCTTCATCCAGTTGAACAACGTAGTGTAGCTTACCTAACTTCCGTTTAATCACACCAAATTTCCATTGTACTGCGTTATTGATAAAAAACTTTGCTTGTATTCTATCCCCAACTAAAAAAGAACGTGAACAAGGCTCACATTGTTCAAGTGTTCTCTCTTTGTATACGAACATTGCGTCTAATTTGATACGTAGTCGACGATTCAAGTACAATTCTGCTGGTGATTTACCATTGGCCAACCTAACTTCCGTTTAATCACACCAAATTTCCATTGTACTGCGTTATTGATAAAAAACTTTGCTTGTATTCTATCCCCAACTAAAAAAGAACGTGAACAAGGCTCACATTGTTCAAGTGTTCTCTCTTTGTATACGAACATTGCGTCTAATTTGATACGTAGTCGACGATTCAAGTACAATTCTGCTGGTGATTTACCATTGGCCGATATCTGAGAAGTATCTTTTGAATTTTTTGTTGGATTGGTATCTGTTCATTAGCCATTGCTTTTAACCGATTCTTTAACGTTTGGACATTTCGTTCTGCGAGGCCATTAGTTGCAGGATGACCTGGTGCAATAAACTTCTGTTTGATTCCATGCATTCGGCAGTAATTTTTAAACTGTTCGCTAACGAAAATTGTTGCATTATCAGAAACCATGACGAATGGATATCCATGACTTGAGAAAACTTCGTTGAGCAACCTTATTGAGTTAGATGAACTTCTCTAAGTAGTTTAATTTCTGCCCAGCGTGACTTAGCATCAATAATGATTAAATAGAAAAATCCCAAGAACGGACCTGCGTAATCAAAATGAATACATTCCCAATTACCAGCAGGAGGATCCCAATGGTGGACCTGAACTTTGGGAGGACTATGCTTAATCGCTGCGCATTCTTCACATGCTTTAACCATTCTCTCTATTTCTTTGTCAATGTTCTTCCATGTACAGTATCTTCTTGCTAACTGTTTCATCTTCGTAATCCCAAGATGGGTTGAATGCAATTCTTTTAAAACAGCAGGTTGAAGGCTTTTTGGTATTACTATTCGATCGTTTTTGAATAAGATGCCATCATCTATAACATATTCACTCTCTATAGCAGATGATTGAAGTTCTTACTTAATTTTTTTTAATTCTTCATCTTTTTCAGTTTCTTGTTTGATTTCTTTAGATGTTAATCCATCAGTTGATATTTCAAATAAGGTTGAACAATATATTTGATGAATTTCTTCATTAATAATCATGTCTGATGACTTATAATATTGATTTACTGGCGCTCTTGACAAACAGTCTACATTCTGATTTTCTATTCCTTTTTTAAACGAAACTTGGTAGTCGAATCCAGATAAAAAGGAAGCATATCGTAGCAATCGTGCAGAAGTCATTTTTGGAAGTTTTGCTTTATTATGAAAAATTCTTGTTAAGGGTTGGTTATCCGTAATCAACGTAAAATGACGGCCATACAGATATTCATAAAAATGATCCACTCCAAAAACTATTGCTAGCGCTTCTCGGTCTAACTGTGAATAATTTTGCTCCGTGTCTGTTAACGCCCGCGATGCAAAAGCAACGGGTCGCTCTTCATTACCAATTTCATGAGATAGAACTGCTGCTATACCAGTAGGGCTTGCATCAGTAGTCAATATAACTGGAAGTTCTGGATCGTAGGGAACTACTACTTGATCGCTTGCTATTCCTGTTTTTAATTTGACAAATGCGGCTTCACATTGAGCCGACCATAAATATTTTTGATTTTTCCTCAATAGTTTCCGTAATGGATAAGTAATAGTTGACATGTTTGGTAGAAAACGAGCATAATAGGTAATCATGCCAAGAAACCTTCGTAGCTCTGCTATATTCTTTGGTCGAGGCATATTGATGATTGTGTTTATTTTCGATGTACATTTTGATATTTTGTTAAATTCGATAATATGACCCAAGTACTCTATTTTTGTTAGAAAATAAGCACATTTTTGTTTATTCAGATGTAAATCATATTCTTGTAATATATTTAGGCAAGCATACAAGTTCTTTTGGCACTCTACCTTTGATTCTCCATGAACAAGGATATCGTCAAAATAGGCAATTGTTTTCGGTAATCCTTGTAAAATTTGGTCGATCACCCGATTAAACTCTGCAGGTGCTGTTTTAATTCCGAAGCTCAATCTATTCATGCGATAAATCCCTCTATGAGTTGTGATAGTCTGGATTATACTGCTTTCCTCATCTGTTTTCAAATGGAGATATGCCTTAAATAAATCTAAACGACAAAAATATCTAGAGTTCCGAAGACTATTTAGTACATCATCGATTTTCTTGATGGGGTAATTTGCGTTGACCAGTGCATCATTGACTCCTACTTTGTAATCGACGCAAAGTCTAACAGTACCGTCACTTTTTGGTATTACCACTAGTTGCGATCCCCAATCACTCGTTATAGATTTTGATATTATTCCAGCTTTTTCTAGATTATCCAATTCTGTTTCTAATTTTTCGCGAAGAGCTAATGGAACACTTCTCTCGGGAGTGTAGCTTGGTTTAATATTTTCTCGAAGCTTGAGTTTTATAACATAGTTCGGTACACAGCCGACTTTTTGAAGAAATATATTAGGAAATTCTCTTTCTACATCAGCAGCTTCATTTATAGACAAAATTTGAGTTTCATTTATTTTATTTTGATATTTCTGATCAATTTCTTCCAAATTAATATTCAAATGTCTGATCCATACTCTCCCAAGTAAGGGATCGAATCCTTTAGGCATGACGAACAAATCTTCGTTTGAAACTTCACCATTATATGTCACCTTTACATTAATTTTTCCAGTAGGATAGAATATGGTGTCAGTATATGACCGAAACCCAATATTAGTTCGCTGAAGTGGTTTATTGATTCCCAATTTTGTGAACTGATCTTCAGGAATTAGCGTGTATCCTGCTCCACTATCTACTTCATACTTCTGATCGCGTCCTTCAATTTTGACTGTAATAAAATATTTATTTGCATCAGGAACTGTAACAGGCAATTTTTGATCATAGATGTCAATTATTTGGTTCACTCCAATATTTTCATAATTATTGATTTGGTTTGTTGAAAATTTGTTTGATACACCTGTTTTTTGAGAGCTGAGAAGACTTTTAATACAAACTTTAGCTATGTGTCCGGTAGTATGACAAGATGAACATTTTAATTGTGATGCATCAGTTCGACAGTTTCTCGATATATGATTATCTCTACCGCAGCGTAGACACAGATTATTTATTCCAAGTTTTTCATAATCAATATATTTTTTTGATTTTGACTTTCTATATTTACTTTTCTGATTTGACGTGAAATGATTAGCGTTAGATTTATCATTTCTTGATGAGTGGTAATGCTTAGAAATCTTGTTAATATCTTCTGTAGAAACACTCGATGAGTGTATTGATGATAATTCACGACTATTGATCTTTGATGCTTCTAGAGCAATAGCTTTTGTTACTATGTCATTGAATTCGCCTAACTCATTTTGTAGAATTTGTTCTTTAATCCAATTATCTTTAATTCCACGAATGAACTGTGCACGGAGAAATAGGTCCGCAGCGGATACTTCTCTTCCACATTCACATTTTACTGTGAACTCACAATCGGCGATGTCACGCCGTAAAGTGGCTACATAATCTGCAACAGTATTTTGATCTTTTTGATACATGGATAAAAAATGTTGTGATACAATAGGACTTGTCCTTGGTGATAAATGTTTCTCCAATTCTGTCATTAGTTCATTATAATTCAGTTCTCCTGGAATTCTTGGCGATACTAAGGCTGCCAAAATATTATAATTTGTAGCACCTATTGAATTCAACAGCATTTGAGCGCTCTTTTCCTTATCGTGATACAGATCTTTCATTTTAATATAATTTTCGAAACGTTGCTTGTAGTATTTGAATTTTTCTTTTGCTGGATTGAAATTCTCGAATGGTGGTATATTAGTTATAGTAATATTTGATGTCTGATGAGCACTATCATCAGTTGTAGATTTGCTTCTCGCTTGAGTAGTCATCAATTTATCGATAAGCATATTTTGATTACGATTCATTGCTTCGATCAAAGCTTCAAATTGTTTTGGATCCACTTAAAACAAGTATTTATTGATAGTTTTCACCTCGTCGCCAAACTGTTGTGTTTTTTATATTCGATAAAGATTAGAAATCACGCAATATAGTTTAAATACTTTATTTGTCATTACTTGTTATTTTTTTGACATGATATAGGTATTCCATATTGTTATTATGTCCATCGCCCTCTACTATAGCATAGATACAACAGCTTATTCCCAAATAATAGCGAGCGAGCATTGTATCACGTGTATGCGTTGCATTTATTTTTGTACTCCATCAGACATATTTGACATTTCGTCTTGTCATCACAAAGTTTGTACTGCTGTTTAAAATGAATGATTTTGATATGAAGTTAATTCGACTTTCTGAAAAATTGCCGCATTTATATGACAAATGTAATGTGGACTATAGAAATAAATTATGTAATGAAAATTCGTGGAAATTCATAGCTGATGATTCAAAAATACCAAGTAAGAAATTACATGGAATTCTAATATATTTCATGGTTACTCCTTCTCTGTAATAATTGTCTTATATATTTAAACAGAATTATTGGAAACATGACAGGATTGTTTTACTGTCAATCAATTCAAAAATCATTCTCTAGATCCATTTCTGACAAGATTAAGATACACGAACTTAAAATTTTGATGTTTGATTATGAACTAAGCTATTGAAAATAACATCATACATCCTACATCATAAGTTAACAGATTAAGTTCACATCCATTATAAACAAGCCTTAAGGTAAACGAAGGATTGAAATACCGGACCTAAGTGGAATTTATATCTATGACAACTATCGTGTGCACAATTGTTACCATTATTATCCTTCCCTTAAAATTAAGTGACGATAGAGGTTTTAATTTGATTAGTTGACAGAATTTGATAACAATAGCCCCACACGGAATAAGAGATCGGTAGGCAGTTCTATTTAATCCTGGACGGAAGTATACCATAAACCTTCTTTGCATTTCTCATAATATTCTGAAAATATTTACTTTTATTCAATAGCACGGAATATAGCCACTTTCTTTCAATTCGCTTATTTTTACAAATTATAATAATCAACGTACCTCAGCTAAATCTTTTCTGTACCAAAACTGATCGAATCCTATCCGATGATCGCTAGATGGAGACAATCTGAAGTTCCATAATCCGTCTAGAGAAGCTTTCTGTCTTATCTCGGAGTCTTGAGGGTACAGGATACCTTCAGAAGCCACATTTTCAAAATTTGGTGGAAGAACTAAAATTATTATACTGAAGATCACGAGAAACATTGTGCAGAATCTGTAAAATAAAGATTACTCCAATGAAATATGATTTAAATATATTTTTAGAATATTTGATAAGTATAGTTCTACCGAATATTTTGTACATATAGATATCTTGGATGGAATGTAAGTTACTTGAATGACAACTATAACTTTCTAGTTATTTCGCTTGAAAATTGTATTCGTGTTATTCAAGTGCAATTGATATGATTATTTATCAAATTGATTCAGATCAGAAATGATCATTTTGAACAATTTCATTTTTAATTCTCTGCACTCATTTGAAATAACCTTGCTTGAATAAGATGCCATAATGTAACACTAGACTACATACAGAAATAGTCCATTTTGGCACTTCAACAAGTTGTCATGACAACTGTACAAAACGCATAGATTTTTTTGGACAAGTACAAAAGATTAATTACAGACATATATCATGAGACAGAATTAAGATAATTCCATATGATGATGTTTTCTTAAATCAGTCATTCTCAAACCAGCGTCGAATCTAATTGATACTTCTCAATTTCAAGTACAGATAATTTTTCTTTTCTTGGATATGGGTTTTTCTACAATTTAGTTGTATTAGGAATAAACCATTGCTTTGCATAGGGCTACGATTCTAAAGTTTTGAATTTTCCAACATGTCAACTAGCACAGGCAATAAAGACTTTGAGATACAATTTTTCTCTGTAAAAATTTAGGTATAGGTATTTGATAGGATGTACAATATCATATTAAAGTTGCTGTTGCGTGGAATGCTGAAATGATTCAAAAAATGGCGAATTAACCTCAAAAATCAGGTTCTCATAAATAACTTGAAAACTATGCATTAAAATATGAAAGCTCTCATACAAAAGCTGTAGTTGACAAAAATTTGCACATTTTGGTTCACTGAATGACTTTCTAGCACAAAAATTGACTGAGATATGCCACTTCCAGTATAAGTACATTTTTTATTTTCAAATTTCACATGACTTTCTTGTACCTTTACCTTTTGACTGAATAATTTACAGCTGACATTGACGTTGAGAAAAGGCAAAATCGATTGCCACCGAAATTTGAGGTGATCATTGAGATGTTACACAGTAGAACGCTGTAGCAGTTTCATAATTCTACGGCCAATAGTTCCAAATTTATGCGAATAATTACAAAAAATAATGTCAAATAAAGTTTACTTCCGAATTAGTAGATTGCGATGAAAATATAAGATTTCATATTAATACTACAATTGCTTAAAATGAACTGTTCAGTAAACGCACTTCAGATGGGTTTCGATATTTGAGTTTTAGGTATATTACGTACGTACACTCACACATGTACCAACGTCAGGCCAAAAATGGTCAAAATGAATTCAGGACATTTTCATAAAAAATTCGAAATATGAATATTATCAGTTTCACAATACTTACTTACTTGTACTTAGTACAAATAATTAAGAAACAATAACTCTATAATATATGGTTTTCCAGAAAAATTATTCACCTTTTATTGTTTACAAAAAAGCTTATATATATATATATATATATATATATATATATATATATATATATATATATATATATATATATATATATATATATATATATATATATATATATATAGATAAATGAAATACGTTTCGTAACACGTAATATAAAACATGATCATTTAGCTTTTCTTCCTCCAACCTCAGTTTCTGCTTATCAACATTTTTATCGAATATATTACCAGGTTCAAGTGTGACTTGGTAATCAGCTTGGCCCAGAAGAATGGGGCTGGAAGCTAATTGATAATGTATTGGAACCAATCCAAGCCTGCACCAGGAAAGCTCCTTAAGACTACTTTTTGTAACTGCAAAGAAGGATGTGATTCGAAAGCGGCTGCAAAAAAGTAGGCTCACTTTGTTCACCAGCATGCACCAGCTGTGAAGGTCGGTCGTGTACAAATACTGAATCTTCAACAGAAGATGATTCTTACATCAACGACGGGACAACTGATATATCGCTGTTTGAACAGTTTACGTCAACTCAGGAAGATGAAGATGAAGAAGAAAAAGTTGAATAAGAAGACCTACTATATCAAATTTTGATAAAAAGATCGTTAAGTAGGCCTACCGGAAAAACCACGATGAAAAATACGCGTCAAGTACACTACCTCATAGGCGGCGTGAAAAGGTGCATATTATGGAGAATATAACTTTAGAATAGCTTTTTCTCAGAAATGGCGAATTTTGGGAAAAAATGTGGAGACAATTTTTGTAGAGAATTAGAAGATCTACAATTTTTATTCGAGCTATCTCCATCATAAAATTAACAATTTCCTTAAAAAATTCGAAAAATCCATATCTACGAGCATTGAGCTCAAATTAAGTTTATTGCACACACGGGATCGATGGGGACTTTTCACAACTTCATTATAATGGTATCCCTAACGTTCATGACAATGTTCAGCTTCTTGGGAATTTATGCAAGGGTCAATATCTATTTTGACTGGACTATTACTATTTGTGGGTATAAGTAATTGATTCTATACAAAATAAAATAAGAAAGTAATAAGAAACAAGAAATTATCAATTTTGTCGAACGGCAATAGTGGTGACTGTACATCTGGCATCTTTGTTAATACAATCTAGCAAAAAAAAAAATCGTATAATAATGAGTTACTTTACTGCCGTTTCCTTCAATTGATGCCGATTTTGGGACACTTATTTAACCCTAGGAGGGGCAGTGACTTGTTTGGTGCTAAGTGAACCTATGAGGTCTGGCCAGACCTTCACTGAGTTTTATTGTTGTGTGACTTGTAAGAGTTTTTATAAGGCTTGACAAGTGTATTCTAGTGTTGAATAATCTATTTATGATTGAATGAACTGTGCGGGTGGCAGTGGGTGTGTATGTGTGTGGGTGTGAGGAGAAGAAAAAAATTGATAATTAGCTTGATTATTTGACTTGGCATAGGGTATACACCATATTTATACTAGTGCCAATTTTGACCTATCGATTAAAAAAACCTTCTAATTGATGTTTGTCTTCCTTTTCCTCCATATATGAAAAACTTGTCATACTCTGTTCATATTCATTTTGAATAGCTGCAGATGAATCTTGGAGACGTGCTGTATGATTAAAAACTATATTTACTTTATTTGCTCCATCTATATAGTGTTACATTACGACACACATCACAATGACACATTTAGTAATGACATGAATGAAAATCAAAGAAAATATAGAACATCCACTAAAAAATATGAGGAATGATGATTCTATGTTTCTCTCATGAATATTTATCAACCAAACACTACTAAACGATGAAAAAGTTTCCTCTTCAATTATAAGTATCTGCCCTTGCCTATTACAACACCAGATACAAGTCTATCTTGTTTGAAAATGTCAGAGTTCGTCTAGGTCTGGTCAGACCTCATAGGTCAATTTAAGATGAATCACAATAAAATCGATTTTTTTTGCTTTGAATATGTCGAAATCGCTTTGAAGATAGTTTCATCGGATTCAACAAGTCGAGTTTATAAAAGTCAACGAGTTTCAGTTCTCAATTATTGTTAAGTAGAGAGTAATTGAGCATTGAATTTCAAATAGGTCTGGCCAGACCTCATTGCACCTCCTAGGGTTTATATGAAGATATAATACTCAAAATTTAGCCATTCTAACATATTGATTGAATATTTGTGTATCTACCACAAAACAATGAAATTTGCATCACTTTGTTCTGTAGCTTTTGCAATTCACTTAGATAACTTCTTCTTACAAAAATAAAGAATTGTAGGACAATAGTTGTAATGCGGCAGTATTATACAATTTAGCATAAAAACATAATTCTTCGAAAACTGTCATTAAAAGAAACATGCGAAATAATTGTTTCCTTTACAGGACGCGAAATACTTCGCAGCCAGGATGCGAAATACTTAGATAAACTGTATTGGTATCATAGCAACATCAAAAATGACATTGATACATGACTGTGAAATTCTTTTGCATTCTCGAAAATTATTTTTGGTCATTGAATAATAAATTATTCATTTTTATATACTTTCAATCCATTGGGAAATTAACAGCTATCGCCGTTATAATATAAAGTTGATTTGGATCTCAGAATTTCGCGTTTTCTGGAGAATATGAAACGATAATTTCCCTATTTCTCAACGGATAAAAAAGAACCGGAAATATTTCGAAAGTGAAGCATTAGACTTTGTGATTACATAATTTTGAGATCAAATATTTTCTTATTTATATCGACAATTTTTTTTCAAATCAAAATAGATCATTTTTAGAATTATTTCTCTTAGAACCCATATATTGTGTATTGTAAAGTTGATCTTGTTTTTTTCTTCTATAAGTTCATGCTTGTAACACCTCTCACTAATCCATTTGCTTAGTGTAAAAGTCGACTTGAGCTCTGAACTCCCTTGCTGTGTGCTGTGCAAAAATATTGTATGCATTATGACATTTGGTCAATAATTTTAGTGACTTGACAAAATACTTTGCTTCATGTCATAATACACAACTTCACACTCTACGTGGACTTATTGCTTGCCACTGATCACAAATTTAAATTCTATCGGTTATGGTTCTTACTGTTACTTCAAAGGACCATAATTACAATCTTTTGATGAATCGGTATCAGATGAAGGAATTTATACATATTTCGCTTTAATATGAGGTTTCTGATTCATCAAAAATTATTATGGAATACGAAATCATTCTAGACAACCTGCTGGAATGATATTACTTTCAACATAATTTTTAGTTGTGGAATATGCAGATTGCAGGACAGTATCACAGAAAATATATCAGGTATGTAGCATTGTAACAATAATCCAAAAACAATGAACAATAACATTTTAAACCTCAATCTCAGTGAAAAATGTAAAAAATTATTTAAGAAATTGAAGATCATCTTGATGATGAAAGCGCATTTTTGACAGCTCATGAATGCTTGTTACTTCAGAGATTCCGCTGAAAACCATTTCCCACAATCACTAAGCTTGAAGTCAAGCAATTTGGGCAAACCTATGAAAGGGCAGCTTTCATTTAGTACCAGTTTCAAGTTGATTATTTGATAGGTACATAGCTTGTGCACGTACAAACTCAAAAATACCTTTTAATCTTTATTGTTTAGTTATTGACTGACGGGAAGTTATGTGCTGTACCTTATAATAAAAATTTGATCTTTATCAAAGCTATATATGAAAAATCCCTAAAAATTACCTCCAAAGCTACAGATTTAAGAAAATAAGTAACGGGTGATCATGTAATGGCCCAAATTGATCGTAAAAACGTAAGTCGAACTCATCCTGATACTAATAACATCGGAACCCGCATGTCAATCTTGTGCAACTCGTGAGATATTAAAATAAATAGTTTCTACTCTAGAATGGGTACTAACCCATATCGGTTCGAATTTTTGGGTATAAAATTCAATTACTGACATGTTGCTCATTCTGTGCAGCAATTCTCAGATTTCAATTATGCATAGTTTTTACCTATTCAATTTTTGTTCCAATCTTTACCCAAAACTGTGTGTATGTATAAGAAAATCTAGCAGTTCGTGCAATCTACAGAACAGCATCTTTTGGATTTCACCAAACAGGCTTTCCATGACAGCCCAGCTAACACGTTTTCCATCAATCTCTCGAATGTTGCAGGGGCATTTCAGAGCCCAAATGGCATAACAGTGAACTGCCAGAGCTCTGTGCCAATAGTAAAGGCTGTCTTTTCTTGATTTTTGGGCTCTAAATCGACTTGCCAGTACCCGCTTTTCAGATCTAAGGTCGAGAGAATTCTTGATCCTGCCAATGTGTCCAGCGTGTCATCTATGCGAGGTAGCGGGTGGCTATCCCTCTTTGTCACATTATTAAGTTGACGATAATCTATGCAAAATCAAGCAGATCCATCCTTTTTCTTTACTATTACCACTGGTGAAGCCCATGGACTATTTGAGGGCTCAATAACCCAATCGGTCTTCAACTATCTTCTCAGCTTCTTCACGCTTCGCCAGTGGTAGTCTTCTTGCCGCTTGGCGATTAGGTGTTGCTTCTCCGATGTCAACAATTCTGTGTCGAACCACATTGGTTCTTCCTTTAGATCCTTTGTCATGTTCAAAAACATCTTGATACCTCTCAATTAAATGTATCACCTTGGTCCTCTGATCGGCTGTCAAAACTTGGAAGGATGTTGATATCTGGTTCAATAAGTTGTTCGGGATTTTACACGATGTGCTATTCTTGACATTCCTAGTCAAAGTTCGGACAATCGAAGATACTGACGAACATTTCCCTACTATTTTGCCTTGTTTAATTATGACTGGATAATAATTTATGTTCATCCTGCGAACTAGTATTACTTTGTTAGCCTTAATAAATGATTTCCCCACTACAGCTCCAGGGCCAGTTCGAAAATAATCATTTCTTGGTTCCAGCACGACAATAGTCCCTTCACAAAACTTGCATTCAAGCTGTGCTTCTATGATGACCTCACTGCGCACTTGTAATGTCACATTTTCAGTTATAAATACCCGGGCTGCACTGTCCTCTCCTAGATTTAGTATTACTCTTTCTTCGTTGACTCTCAAAACGCCGTTCTTCAGATCAAGCTTGGAACCGTGCTTTTTCATAAAGTCTATGCTAAGTATAAGCTCATCTTCAATTTCAGTTACCAGCACACGATGTTTAAAGGAAGTATTTCCAATAGACATGGTCAAGTCTAATTCTCCAGATGTAGTAGCTAGTTCACCAGTTGCAGTACGTAGTCGCCAATGTGTTGGATGTAACGATGTAGAGACTCCATTTGCCAAATCAGATCTTATTATTGTCTTCACAGTCTCTGCGCATGGCCCAATTCTCCACAGTTCAAGCAGCGAAGTTGTCTTCTCCCTGCAGTAGTTTCGGACTCAATGATACGCCGCAACTTTTCCTCTAGACGAGTTTCCAAAGCTTCAATTTCATTATGTTTGTCGGCACTCACTTTCTAGCTCTGGACTGTCCATGCGATGCTTGTTTTGCTGCTTTATGCTCTAACGCATACGATAATGCATCAACTGAAGACTTCGGACGATATATCTGTAGTGCCTGCTGTATTTCGCTATCTCGAACCCCAAAAATGAATGCTTGAGAGGCTAAGCCCTCATAAACGATATCGGAGGCAGTAGGGTGTGCGAGGTGAACTAAACGAGCAATGTCAGCTTCAAATTCTTGGAGAGTTTCTTGCAATTTCTGGCATCGGTTTCTCAGTTGAGCCTGATACACCTGTTCGAGGTGCACGTTGCCATAGCGCATCTTCAGACGCTTGATTAGTTGGTCGTAGTCACCTTGTTCGTCTTCTTCATCTTACCTTATTTTCAAAGTCTGTCTGACAGTTAACGTTACGTTGATTGTTTAAATTAATATATAATGTTTCATACAGAAGTTTGTGTTGTTTTCTCTGAGCTCTATCCAAGATCCGAGCATTGTCAAAATCAAATACATGTCCTGTCTCTACAGTATGTTTTGTCAGTGCACTGTGGTGAATGTTCCTACACTTGCTGTTATATTTATGTTGATATAAACGTTTGTGTAATGGTTGTGATGTCTCACCCACATGGAACTTTTGGCAAGGTACACACTTCACTTCATAAACTACATTTCAGCTGTCTAATAATGGTATTTCATCTTCTAGGTTAGAATGGAAAGGTTTCATATTATTGTTTCCATTATTGGCTAACTCAATGTTCGATGCTTTTATCATTCTTTTGGAACCGTTTTTCATTAATTATCCTTACATTGCTCGCTTCACATGCAACATATTCTGATATCGGTGATGGATTCATCTTTGAGAAATTTTCTTCCATTTCCTGTATTTTCTTCTAATAATCTTCCCTTGAGTTCCTCAAATCCTCTACTGCTTTTCTAGAACTCTCGTCCAATTTTTCTTCCATTCTCTGTTCCAAGGTTCTGGAATTTTCTAGCAACTCTTCTTTCAGTGTTCTACAATTTTCAGTTCATTTGTCTTCTTATGTTCTGGAATGTTCTATAAATTTTTCTTCTAATGTTCTAAAATTTTCTAGAAACTCTTCTTTCAGTGTTCTACAATTTTCTATTAACTTTTCTTCTGATCTTCTTGAATTTTCCAGCAGCTCTTCTTTCATTCTCTCGAACTCGAATATACCACACGGAATAAATTCATTGGGATTCTCACCAGCATTTTCCAAAGCTTGTCGAAGACATTGTTGGAGGTAGGTCTTGGTTCCTGTTGTCTCCAATTCTCGTTCTTCTAGCTCATTCTTGAGAACAACCACTTTTAATTCACTCAATGTTACTGTCTTTGACGCCATTTTATTTAATTGAATTTGAAACTTCACACCTGATCACCAATTGTAACGTTATTTATTCCAATTTAGGGAGCAAAAGTCACTAAATACTATTATTCATTTTTATGATTTATCAAAATGATAAATTAAATAACTAAAACTTTTTCTAATGAATAATTCTAGCTTAAACTGAAGATAATCGCACTACACTATAACTTAACTTCAATTATTTATGTCAATATTGATTTATTTTAAACAATAAAATTCATTTCAACCACTAGCAGTCCATACTATAAGGTCTCTGGGCCAAAATCAATAATGTTCATATATATACCTTGGGTCTCTCCCCACTACGTTTTTCCCGCAAACGTCCAGGCGTTTCTAGAAAACGCTAGAAGGTACCAGCAATTTCCTGGAAAACAAATATATTCGCTTCTATTTCTTGATGTAAAATAATCATACAATAATTCTAAGCACCAGTAAAGCCGGAATGACTAATTTATAGACTTAAATTCGTTACAAAAGTGAAGTTGCTGGGAGCTCAGCGTCACCCCAGCCAGCCAGCCAGCCAGCCAAAGTGAATATAATAGCGCTTATTCACAGAAAATGCGCTAAAAAAGGGCCTATAATATAGGATTAATGAAGGACTGATTTGTTCAAGAGAAACATAGAATTTATACCCCTATACTTCAACTAAAAATTAATCTGAAAGATGAAAGGGAGAGAGGCAGTGCAGACTTGAAAAAAAAACATCAACTTGTGTTATGATTCCTAATAAAACAAAAATAGTATTTTGATTCTCAAGTTCATAATTTATATTCAGGATATCTTCAGAAACTCAATTTTTTTGGTTTGCAAATTATAATTGGATGCTTAGTTGATTTTGTTACCGCATATCCAGTCACGATCAAATTATAGTAAAATTCAGTTTGAAATTGATTAGTTATCTGTTTTGATCTCTTATGGCCGGTTTTATAAAAGACCAAGTGAATTTATTCTCAAAATAAGTTTATTCTACTTAACAAATTCTAATCGTTTTGAATTTCTTCATGACAACAGAATCATTGCTATCAAAAAATCGACTGTCAGTTGACAGAGTAAATTTCGTTTACTCTGAAAGTAAATCAATCTGCCCCTTATAAAACTTGGCATTAGAGAAATTATTCACGCATTCTACTTTCCATTGATTTTCAGAGACATGAAGCAAAAAATTGCGTTTTTTCAAACTAGCATTGTATATTCAGCAACAATGAAAGTTTAATGTCAATTTGCTATCCTTTCGTTATCTTTCACTTCAGTTGTAAAGTACTCGGTATTCGGCCGCATTGTGATTTGATATTCGGTATATGACCGAATACGCCGAATACCGAATAGTTCCTAACAGAACTCTAATGGCCAGTTGCACCGCTTTGGCTTATATTTCAAGCTTCACTTAACAAAAAATATCGAATCGGAATAATGACAGCAATGTTCAAGTCATACTTGACTTTTGAGTTTTGATACGATATTGTTCAGTTAAGTGATACTTGAAATTTGAAGAACAGCGGTGCAATTGGTCATAAATTATTTTCTAGTCTCTCCAATTATGAACCAAATCACATGAAATTCATAAATAAAAGGTTTTTGTGGCGCCGACAACATATGTGATAAGGAAATTCAACATAAAAAATCTAGTATTGATGATAGAGTAAAAAGTTCACTATAAACTCCAAAATCTCTCTGATTTCATAAAAATCTGAATGTAGGTGAATGATAGGATTCACAATAACACATGCAATTTATTTGTAGATAAACCAATCCGTTTAACAATAAATTTATTGAAAAGGTGGATAATTTCTCTAAAAAACATGCACCATGAAGCTATAATTTTTCTTATCACGAATCGAAAAATGAATACAGTATTTGTTCTGAATATAGCACACCTCAGCAAATTTTTGTGCTGAAAAGTTGTACAAAAAACCAGCTACAATTCTTGAATAAAACTTCATTTAGTTTACAAGGTATTTGTGAAAAACTGATTTTTCTTGGTAAATATTCCATTTCTCAAGCATTTCACGTAAGAGCAACTTAGTACAGGAGCCGACCACATAGACTAAGATCCCAGCGCTCGATTCTTCAAGTATCTGTTTTTTTGATGAAATTTGATTCAAATGAATGATTAGTTAGTATGTAATGCACTAGTGCATGGTTGCCTATGAAAAATTAGCCGCAACTACCTGTAATTAAAATTATTTTAATGAATTAATTTATATAAATTGCAGCTATATGTTTTATAAACAAATTATACATCATTTGGAAGAAAATGATGTGAAGAATTTAGAAAACCATGGATGCTAGCTTCCAATCAGCCGCAATCTTTAGGCTGCCAGATGTAAACAAGTACATTACTGGTATTTATTTACAGTCATCTGTTTTTTTTATAGAAATACTATATAAAATTGATATTTGATAATTGCTGTATACGATAACCCATAATTGCCAGTGAAGAAATGGCTGCAAGCAGTGGTTGCCATAATTTAAATTAATTATTTTTACTTCAGATGAGAAAGGGAAAGATTGCACGGACTGTAACGTGCTGTAAAGAAGGGTCTTTTTTATCGCATGTAACAGTCCGTGCATCCTTCTCCTCTCGCTTACATTCATCTGGAGTAAAAATAATTATTTTGAATTATGGCAACCACTGCTTGCGGCCATTTCGGGCTATCGTATACACAAATATGAAACATCAGTTTGATATGATATTTCTGTATAAAACAGTAATGTACTTGTTTACACCTGGCAACCCAAAGGTTGCGGCTGACTGGGAGCTGGCAAACATGGTTTTTCAAATTCTTTATATAATTTTCTTTCAAATGATGTACAATTCGTTTAAAAAACATATAGCTGCAATTTATGTAAATTAATTCATCACAATAATTTTTAATTACTGGTAGTAGCGACTAATTTCTTATAGACAATCCTGAACTAATGCATTACATACTAACTAATGATTAATTTGGATTAAGTTTCATTAAAAATAAGATGCCAGACTCTAAAAATCCAGGATCCTTTATTCACAAATAGATAATTTCCAGACAATTTTTTCGGGGTCAGCTTGAAAATAGTATCAAGCGATAGCGGAAGTCAAGTACTTTGAAATAAAGTCAGGGTGCCATTCCCAGTTCTGTTCTGCGAGTTGATCCTGAAAATATTGTCTGGCATCTTATTGACCACTATAGGTATTCCTGATTGATTCTTATACAATTTGGCCATAAGTCCGATCAGGGAATATAAGGTAAGGTCGGTTCCCCGACTATTTGATATAATATTGTAAATCCTATCAACTACCTATACCCAAATTTTTATCAAGTTAGAAAGTTCTTGAAGCTTAAAGTCTCTATAGCCTGTACTACATGATAGAGTTCCAGAAATTATGTCTGGAATTTCATTTATTAATGGAAACATTTATGCATGGATTGAATATTCAAAAGTAGTCTACTTGAAAATTGTAATGATAAAAGTTTTGAAAAATTTGTATTTTTCATAATACCCCACATAAATAAATTATATCAGTCCGTATTCTCACCTCTTGAAATCACACTATTTCAGCAAAAAAATTGATAGAAGGAGATAGCGCTGGCTATATGTATGATAAAACATGAGATGGTAAATAAGAGTGCATACATTTTTAGGAAGTAGTGCGATTTTTAAAGATGAGAATATCGGTCATAGCTCTTTGATGGGTACTCAATTCTTCAAAAAGTGATTTCTTGAAATTGTTTGCTAATTTACAACAAATTGGTTTATTAATTGAAAAAAATACAGAAAGTTCTTGAATAATTTTAATCATAGGTATTTATGACACAACCATCTGGCTCATCAATAGTTTTTTTCACTGCCTCATCTGGCTTACGAACATAAACATGATCTAGTGCGGTTATATGATTATTGCACATGAAGATGAGCATTCAAGATCATCTTTTCTGCACTCACATGTAGAAGCCGCGTGCTCAGCTTTACACAAGTAAATAAGTAAATTATCGTTTTAAATACGTTATCGCAAATAGTTTGCATTGAATCTTGATGATCAAAAGATATTAAAGCTTTGTATGGAGTCGAAGGAAAGCTAAAGATATGCCTAGAAAATCTATTATTTGTTGATGCCCGTTCGGGAATTATTGACATGCTGATTGAAATTTTCAGTAGCTGATGAGAACTTATTTTGTTTCTCTCATAATTGATCCAGATCAGACTACCAGTAGCCCAAGTATATGGAAGCTTCGTGAGAATTTGAAGAGAGATTAAACGAAAAATCGATGATCTATTTCCGTATTTTCAGTAGCTGATTAAATTATTGATCCAGTCACAACAAGTAATTATTCTATCACTAATCCAGTGTCCAGTTTTTTTTTTTGATCAACACTTTTGAATATTTTTTAGTTCGAATTATCTGTCAGTCCATCATGAATATTTTGGATTTCTCGATCTAAATGTTTCAATTAGGTTCAATCAGATTTGTGACAAGCAGTTTTAATTATCCCTTAGCTATATATTTCGCGTGATTTGGTTCATTGTTGGAGAAATTATGAACTATGCTGAAATTTGAGGCTTATTTTTCGATTTTTGGATAGAAGGAAGTGTTGTTCACCAATTTTTGTATGTTCAATTTTCTATAAGCAAAAAGCTGAAGACAGTGCGAAAGGTTACAAACCTTTGGATACAATATATATAATGATCTATACATGTTTTTAGAATCATATTTTGATGAATAGATTTTTTTGGTTAAAATTCTGTATATTTATGAAGGAAAGGAGGTATTATTATAATCGTGAGATTATGATAAATAATTTCTAGAATCTATAATAAGAGTTACTTACAATTTTAGTCAATCCAATTTCTTCGATAATTCCAAATCTCGCATCTGTATGTAGCCAATATATACTATCACAAAACGAATAAATTTCTCTTTTGAGTATACTTTAAGTAATCAATTATGAGAAAAAAAATCTTAGATAAATCAGATTGTAAACACTTCACTATTTATTTATAAATTTCAGTCATCAAAACAAGCACTGCAGATAATGTGTAAGAAATACGATACCATAAGATATATTCTTTATCCAAACATATGCTTATCAATATAAATGTTTGATTGCTCGGCAATTTGACGAAAAGAATTGTGAGAAGAAAAAACGTTATCAAGAAAACAAGTTTGAGACTATAAATATTAACAGAAGAATGTTGATGACCAAATTAAAATCTCAAGTACCTAGTATTTTAGAACGTTCATATTTAAGTCAAATAAAAAATAAAAGATCTGAAGATTATCAATCATATTTCAAATACAGAGTGGTAGCCTGGCTTTCGAATAAAGGACTAGCATGTAGTGTACATACATGCAATCGAGCTAATTGAATATTAATATATGGTAACGCTTCAGCCTCAAGTTTTAACAGTGGAAGTGATTTTAATTTTAGTAATTTTATAAGTAAACAACTAATATGGAAGAAGAGATATCCTTCTGATTAATAGTACCATTTTTACTATGACTGAGGGGCCAAGCAGCAAAGTATGCTTTCGCCGGAGAGGATGATGGAGTCCGAGACCACATCGTTGAGCGATGCCAACCGGCGGAGCTGGAAAGGCGCATTCGGAAGTAAGGTTACATTGAGCTAACCGAGGAAATCGACAGTTAAATGGCGTTGGAGTCAACAATGTAACAGATGAAAGAAATGAAAGCCGAGCAGGTAACTCAAGTGTCGGCAAAGGAGAAACTGCGAAAATATATTAGATCGGCATACCATCAAACCGTGCGAAATTATTACATTCATTACCAGAATGGGATTGTTCAGGTATAAACGGCTTATGTTTAGAGTTTTCTGCGCTCCAGAGATGTTCTAGAGAATTTTTCGGTCAATTGTGGGCAATTGCGAAGAAGTTGAAGTCTTCTTGGATAATATTTTGGCTCACGATAGTACACAGAGAGAGCATGATGATCGGCTATAGACGGTTTGTGAGCGGTTATTGGAAACAGGGCTAACTTTGGATGAGCAGATATGTCACTTCGCTGAAAAATAAGTTTTATAATAATAATAATAATAATAATTCTTTATTCGCCAATAAATCAGATATACTGATGTCTAGCATGTCAAAAAATACATAAAACTTTTGAGTATACAAAAGCAACACAAAAAATACATATATTATACAAACATTATAGTCACAATTTGTCACATAAATACTCTTCAATACAATAGTATGATTTCTCAGCAAAAAATTCTCCAACTTGATTCTAAATAGTTTTAAAGTCATTGGCATTTTCAAATATATTGGAAGTTTGTTATAAAGTTTGACAACAATAATATTTGGATTTTTAAACGGATTGCTGTTGTGGCACACCCCCAAAATAGAATACTATATGTAATGATTGAATTGAATTTAGCATAGTAGAATGTTCTTGCTGTTTTCATATCTGATATCTGTACTAATCTTTTTATTGCAGAACATAAGGGAGCCAGTTTACTACGAATACTATTTAAATTGAATATATCAGAATTTCCGAAGTTCATCGTCACAATAATAATTAAACACAAAATATTACCTTCTATGAACTCTATAGACAGTAATTGATTGAAGATAATGCTCAATGTATGGTTTGAGACAAAGATTGATAAAAAATACAATTCAATGTAGCTAACCATACAAGACACTAACTCAGTCACATTACTTGTCACAATGTTGGTCACAACGCGTTTCATTCTTTCGAACATCATCAGGTGTGGACTAAGGATTTGGGAGTTGGATGATGGCTTTATACCAATGGGGTAGGTGGTGAAGCATGAAGGAGTCTCAATGGTTGGAAGATTATGTCAGATTGGCTGTTTATTTGGACGTTTATAATTGGCTTTTTAATTCTTTCTTTAAAAATCTCCAAGTTTTCCGTTATGTTTAATCTGTTGCTTTTACTTTGTTGTTTACATATTGACATTATATCTTTAATTTTACCTGCTGAATGTTTATGGTCGATGAGATGATTAGCGTAATTAGAGTCGGTTTTTAAATTTTTAAATGAGTTAATATGTTCTTTATAACGGTCTTTAAATTTACGTCCTGTTTGCCCGATATAGTTTAGATCACAAGTTAAACATTTCAATTTATATACGCCGCTTTTATTGTATTTATCATTATTCTCGATTGTTGGATTTATTTTGTTTTTTAAATTGTCTTCAGTTTTATAAGCTATTTTTATGTTCTGGTTTTTAAATAATTTGGTTATTGCGTGTGTTTTTTTACCGATGTATGTAAATTTAGTCCAAATTTTGTTAGCTTCTTCATTAACCATAGGTTTATTCTTATTATAAAGTTTGTTTTTAATTTGTTTATGAATTTTATTTATTGTGTTATCAGAGTATCCGTTGTTAGTCGCGATTTGATGGATGGTTTTAAGCTCTTGATTATAATTTTCTTTGTTTAAGGGTACGGTTTCAAGACGGTAAAATAAACTTCTAAATGCCGCGTATTTATGTTGTTTAGGATGTTCTGAAGTCGCGTGTATTATATTATCAGTTTGGGTAGGTTTACGGTATATATTATAAGCGATTTTATTGGATGATTTGGAAATGGTTAGGTCCAGATAATTAATTTTGTTGTCTAGTTCTTCTTCTAATGTGAATTTTATGTTACTATTATAGTTATTAATTTCATGAAGTATTTCGTGTGGATTATTATAATCTGTTATACATAAAATATCGTCGACGTAACGTATCCATTTGATGATTTTAAATTTATGTTCGATGTTATTGAGTAATTTAGTTTCAAAATTTTGTAAGAAAATTTCGGATAATATACCAGAAAGAGGACTTCCCATAGCCAGACCATTATTTTGTTTATAATATTTATTATTGAATTTGAAGTAATTTTGATTGAGTACTGTAGTGAGGAGATTAGTTAATTGTTCAGTGAAATCGGTATTAAAGTTTTTATCGTTGAGGGTATTTTTTATTATATCAATCGTTTCATTTATAGGAATGTTAGTGTATAAATTAGTTATGTCGAAAGATATCAGCTGAGTGGTTTTATTTATAAGAAGATTTTTAGTTTCGTTTATTAGATCAGTATTATTTTTAACTGTGTATTTATTGTCTAAGTTAATCGTTGTTTTTAGTATATTGGCGAGTGTTTTAGATATTTTATAGGTCGGTGCTTGCGTGAAGTTAACTAATGGTCTTATTGGTACGTTAGTTTTATGAATTTTAGGTAAAGCTTTAAGAACCGGGGCTTGCGGATTCATATTAAATTGACAATATTTTTTATTGCTATCTATTATAAGAGGGGATTGTTTAATCGCGTTTTTCAAGTTTAGTTGGTATTTATTAGTGGGATCTGTTTTTAATTCAGTACAATCATTATTATTGATAAAATCTAAAGTTTTTGTTATGTATTCGTCTTTATTCATTATAACAATGGTATTGCCTTTATCGGCTTTAGTAAGGATTGCGTTATTCTTTGTCATTTTATTATTAATAGAATTTACTGTACGTTTGTATTGTTTATCTGGTTTATTATCATTAGCTTCGTTTTTTATGATTTTCTCTATTTCGTTAGCCGCAAAATGTCTTAATCTGTCTTGAGTTTCAATCGGGAGTTTTTGAATCGCGTCTTCTGTATCTATTATAAGGTTTTCGATATTATGTTTGAAGTTAATTGGTTGATTATGTTTAAGCCCGTTGTTAAGTACATCAATTTCCGAATTGGTAAAATTTATATCTGTAAGATTCTCGACTCGTTTATAGAACTTATGGTCATTATTATTATTGGAAATTTTATTTTTAGTGGACTGTGTTTTTAGTTTGTCAATTTTCTTGTTTAGAGTTTCGTATTTACTTTTCATTGTATTATGAATGATATTATTAGTATAGTCGTTAATTTTAAACCAAGTTTCAGTGTTAAAAGTGTTTGAGATTTCTAAGTGGGTTTGAAAAAGTTTTTTGTTAAGGCTTTGTTTATTTTTATAGGCGTTGTTTATTTCACGTTTTATCCAGTTATTTTCAGACTCATTTTTAATTTCTATTGCAGTTCTTGATTTAGATTTGATATTTATGCGCGCGTAGTTGGGTATGACTTTATGGGTGAGACATTGTTTATTAAACCAAATTCTCGCGGTGAGTTTACTAATTTTAAGCTTAAGGCGGTAGTAGGATTTGAGAATAGTTGCCGTGGTGGCGTTATTGAAATTGAATATATCAGAATTTCCGAAGTTCATCGTCACAATAATAATTAAACACAAAATATTACCTTCTATGAACTCTATAGACAGTAATTGATTGAAGATAATGCTCAATGTATGGTTTGAGACAAAGATTGATAAAAAATACAATTCAATGTAGCTAACCATACAAGACACTAACTCAGTCACATTACTTGTCACAATATTGGTCACAACGCGTTTCATTCTTTCGAACATCATCAGGTGTGGACTAAGGATTTGGGAGTTGGATGATGGCTTTATACTAATGGAGTAGGTGGTGAAGCATGAAGGAGTCTCAATGGTTGGAAGATTATGTCAGATTGGCTGTTTATTTGGACGTTTATAATTGGCTTTTTAATTCCTTCTCTAAAAATCTCCAAGTTCCATTTCAATTTATAAATTGAAATGTTTAACTTGTGATCCAAACTATATCGGGCAAACAGGACGTAAATTTAAAGACCGTTATAAAGTACATATTAACTCATTTGAAAATTTAAAAACCGACTCTAATTACGCTAATCATCTCATCGACCATAAACATTCAGCAGGTAAAATTGAAGATATAATGTCAATATGTAAACAACAAAGTAAAAGCAACAGATTAAACATAACGGAAAACTTGGAGATTTTTAAAGAAAGAATTAAAAAGCCAATTATAAACGTCCAAATAAACAGCCAATCTGACATAATCTTCACCACCTACCCCATTAGTATAAAGCCATCATCCAACTCCCAAATCCTTAGTCCACACCTGATGATGTTCGAAAGAATGAAACGCGTTGTGACCAACATTGTGACAAGTAATGTGACTGAATTAGTGTCTTGTATGGTTAGCTACATTGAATTGTATTTTTTATCAATCTTTGTCTCAAACCATACATTGAGCATTATCTTCAATCAATTACTGTCTATAGATTTCATAGAAGGTAATATTTTGTGTTTAATTATTATTGTGACGATGAACTTCGGAAATTCTGATATATTCAATTTCAATAACGCCACCACGGCAACTATTCTCAAATCCTACTACCGCCTTAAGCTTAAAATTAGTAAACTCACCGCGAGAATTTGGTTTAATAAACAATGTCTCACCCATAAAGTCATACCCAACTACGCGCGCATAAATATCAAATCTAAATCAAGAACTGCTATAGAAATTAAAAATGAGTCTGAAAATAACTGGATAAAACGTGAAATAAACAACGCCTATAAAAATAAACAAAGCCTTAACAAAAAACTTTTTCAAACCCACTTAGAAATCTCAAACACTTTTAACACTGAAACTTGGTTTAAAATTAACGACTATACTAATAATATCATTCATAATACAATGAAAAGTAAATACGAAACTCTAAACAAGAAAATTGACAAACTAAAAACACAGTCCACTAAAAATAAAATTTCCAATAATAATAATGACCATAAGTTCTATAAACGAGTCGAGAATCTTACAGATATAAATTTTACCAATTCGGAAATTGATGTACTTAACAACGGGCTTAAACATAATCAACCAATTAACTTCAAACATAATATCGAAAACCTTATAATAGATACAGAAGACGCGATTCAAAAACTCCCGATTGAAACTCAAGACAGATTAAGACATTTTGCGGCTAACGAAATAGAGAAAATCATAAAAAACGAAGCTAATGATAATAAACCAGATAAACAATACAAACGTACAGTAAATTCTATTAATAATAAAATGACAAAGAATAACGCAATCCTTACTAAAGCCGATAAAGGCAATACCATTGTTATAATGAATAAAGACGAATACATAACAAAAACTTTAGATTTTATCAATAATAATGATTGTACTGAATTAAAAACAGATCCCACTAATAAATACCAACTAAACTTGAAAAACGCGATTAAACAATCCCCTCTTATAATAGATAGCAATAAAAAATATTGTCAATTTAATATGAATCCGCAAGCCCCGGTTCTTAAAGCTTTACCTAAAATTCATAAAACTAACGTACCAATAAGACCATTAGTTAACTTCACGCAAGCACCGACCTATAAAATATCTAAAACACTCGCCAATATACCAAAAACAACGATTAACTTAGACAATAAATACACAGTTAAAAATAATACTGATCTAATAAACGAAACTAAAAATCTTCTTATAAATAAAACCACTCAGCTGATATCTTTCGACATAACTAATTTATACACTAACATTCCTATAAATGAAACGATTGATATAATAAAAAATACCCTCAACGATAAAAACTTTAATACCGATTTCACTGAACAATTAACTAATCTCCTCACTACAGTACTCAATCAAAATTACTTTAAATTAAACAACATAAATACGTGGCATTTAGAAGTTTATTTTACCGTCTTGAAACCGTACCCTTAAACAAAGAAAATTATAATCAAGAGCTTAAAACCATCCATCAAATCGCGACTAACAACGGATACTCTGATAACACAATAAATAAAATTCATAAACAAATTAAAAACAAACTTTATAATAAGAATAAACCTATGGTTAATGAAGAAGCTAACAAAATTTGGACTAAATTTACATACATCGGTAAAAAAACACACGCAATAACCAAATTATTTAAAAACCAGAACATAAAAATAGCTTATAAAACTGAAGACAATTTAAAAAACAAAATAAATCCAACAACCGAGAATAATGATAAATACAATAAAAGCGGCGTATATAAATTGAAATGTTTAACTTGTGATCTAAACTATATCGGGCAAACAGGACGTAAATTTAAAGACCGTTATAAAGAACATATTAACTCATTTAAAAATTTAAAAACCGACTCTAATTACGCGTATCATCTCATCGACCATAAACATTCAGCAGGTAAAATTAAAGATATAATGTCAATATGTAAACAACAAAGTAAAAGCAACAGATTAAACATAACGGAAAACTTGGAGATTTTCAAAGAAAGAATTAAAAAGCCAATTATAAACGTCCAAATAAACAGCCAATCTGACATAATCTTCCAACCATTGAGACTCCTTCATGCTTCACCACCTACCCCATTGGTATAAAGCCATCATCCAACTCCCAAATCCTTAGTCCACACCTGATGATGTTCGAAAGAATGAAACGCGTTGTGACCAACATTGTGACAAGTAATGTGACTGAGTTAGTGTCTTGTATGGTTAGCTACATTGAATTGTATTTTTTATCAATCTTTGTCTCAAACCATACATTGAGCATTATCTTCAATCAATTACTGTCTATAGAGTTCATAGAAGGTAATATTTTGTGTTTAATTATTAAATACTATTTACTTCACTGTCCCAATTTAAATTTTCAGTTATATTCATGCCAAGTAGCTTAGTAGTATTGAGATGAGGTAATGAAATATTGTTGCATCGGATTAGCATACTCTCGTTTCGTTTAGCAGTGCTGAAATGAACAGCAGCTGATCTGTTGATATTCAGTGTCAAATGTAAAGTAGAAAACCATCCACATTAATCATTTACTAATTCAGATAGCACACCTGCGTGCTTTTTGGGATCCTCTAAAGGTATTAATACAGAAATTTCGTCAGCAAATGCAATGAACTCATGTTGACTCATAGCAAGTTTGATGTGATCAATATACAAGATAAATAAAATTGGTCCAAGTATACTGCCTTGGGGCACTCCACATGAGATTGTTCTAAGTTCAGATTTATTATTATTGCAAACAACCAATTGTTGCCTGTTTCGCAGATAGGATGAGAGCAAATTTTCAAAAATTCCTCGGAATCCGTACTGAGACATAACTTCAATCAGCTTGTTATGGTCAACGCAGTCGAAAGCTTTCGATAAGTCTAGAAATACTCCTGAAATTGGCTTTTTTTCGTTCAAATTTTCATATATATTACCAATAAGGTTTGCTAGAGCTGTAATTGTACTACGTTTTTTACGGAAACCAAATTGTTCAGGTATTAATGTCTGACTATTTTGTAAAAATGATAAAATTCTAATCAAAATAACTTTTTCAAAAACTTTATGAAAAACCGATATCAAAATTATTGGTCTATAGTTTGAGACACTGCTTTTGACACCTTTCTTATACAAAGGTATAACTTTAATATTTTTCAATGCTTTAGGAAAGATTCCTTGAACCATTGAGCAATTTATACAATGTGTTAGTGGTGTAATATAGTATTCATGGTTTTTTTTTATAAGTTTACTTGGAATTTCATCCAATCCTGTGCAAGATGAGCTATTTAACGACATTATAGCTGAAATCACTTCGGTTTCAGTAGTTGGTCGCAAGAAAATACATATGTTATTAATTGAAATACATGGTTCCGATATAGTGCCGTTTTTAATACTGTTACAAATATCATTACTCAATATCTGAGGTTGATTGATGAAATAATCATTGAATACATTGGCTATTTCAGTAGAACAGCGAACAACAGAATCATTATTTATTAATTCCTTGATATTATTTTTGTTGCTGCTGTTTTGAGTTACATTGCTATTAATGATGTTCCATAATTGCTTATTATTATTCATAGATTTTTGAATTTTCTTCAAGTTGAACTGTTTTTTAGCCTCCTTGATTGATTTCCTGTATTTATTTTTACACTCGTTATAGAATTGTTTGGAAACTCTACTAGCCTTATATAGCAAGAAAATATCTTTCATATATTGGCAGTCTCTCTCTATGTTATTTGTTACCCAATTATTTTGTTTATTAATCAATCTAGTTTTAGGAAAACACATTTCAAAATAATATAAGAAAGTATTCATGAAGTTGTCAAACATAATGTTCATTTCATTGCATGAATAGACATCATTCCATGATTCTTTTGAGAAAAAATATTTGAATTTGCTTATGTTATTGATATTAAATAGACGGACATCGTTATTGACATCAATATCAGGACAATTTGGAACAGGGCATGCAAAGATAATAGTTATAGGTAAATGATCTGATAGATTATAATTTATGACTCTAGCATCATAAGAATTTGTATTCAAGTTCGTAAAAATATTATCTATGCATATCGCACTGGAACTAGATGTTCTAGTTGCACTTTTTATAGTAGGATACAAATTGAATGAGGCCATCAGATCTAAGAAAAGTTTGGTCTCAGAACATTCACTAAAAAGGTTGACATTATAATCGCTCATTACAAGATGGGGTTTCATATTTTGAAAGACAGATACAGATCAACGGAATCAAAAATTGCGGAGGTAGAAAACTTTAGAATTCCAAATAGTTCAGAGAAAGTTAGAGCTTCCTGAGGCTAGTGAACTATTGCGGTTTATTCCTTCAAAATCTAGCTATCGTTAGCGAGCCATTACATGGATTAATGCTTGAAGATGTCAAATTTTATTGGGTATTGAACAAAATAAAGAGTTTGAAAAGCTCAAACAGGTATCAGTTAGCGCATATACTTTGAGTTTATATAACGTAAAGGTCAAAACACGGCTTATTGCTGACGCAAACTCAATGGGTTTGAAATGCGTCTTGAACCAGAAAAGCCAAAGAAGTGGCGAATTATGGGACATGCAAGCCAAAGTTCGACGAGAAGCAAGAGAAATCGCGCGCAAATTAAAAAAAAAGCACTGGCATTAGTTCTAGCGTGCGACAGATTTCATAATTATGTGTATAGCATAGAATTTGATCTAGTTACAGATCATAAAGCGCTGCGATATTTGTTTGCACCTAAATCGAAGCCAAACGCACGTTTGGAATGATGGATTTCATAACTCCAGCTAGGTAAATATAAAATAATTTATGAGAAAAGGCGAATAAATATAGCAGAATCTCTGTCGCGACTCTCAAATAATCTCTTATCGAATATACATAAGTCATGGAAGCGAAGACGTGAACTATATTAATAGGATTAAGTTATTCTGAAAGTGATGCCATTGGAAGATATCGAGCAAGAATCAAAGAAAGACCCGTTGCAAGGAAATTTTAGAGAAGCAATAATGTCAGGCAAATGGAATAAATAAACAAGCCCCAGATTCAGAGTGATCAAAGATGAGCTTTGTGTGAATGGCAACAACATATTAGGAAAAACGCGAATCGTGATTCCTGAAATTGAGCGACAAAACCAAAATATTCTCAAGTGGTTACGAATTGCAAATTTAGAGCTTATACAAAAACCGATTTTTTGAAAAACCGGTTTTCGAATTCCAAATTTCCAAAAAACCGGTTTCAGCAGGCTCTCGAGTGTTTGTCAAAAAAAAGGAATAGAGTAGGAGAAAATGTTCTATTCGATTTATATAAAATAACAGAAATCAAGATTTATATCAAAGTCGAAAGTCAAGATATGATCAAAAAGTAAAGATTATACTTTACTCACACATAACAACTACAACTTGAATAAAAATTTTGAATTACAATTACAAATAATATTTATATCTATTCCACTTATTGTGATTTTTCCTAAAAACATAGGATTTTGGAAAACATAAGACATTCACTGAACGGTGGATTGTTTTAGAATAGTGCCTGATATTGAAAATACTCGTTCACTAGCTACTGAACTTGGTTTTATAGTTTTCAGGGTATCAAATAACAAATCTAAGTTTTTGGATCTTCCATTCGTTGCCTCAAATAATTAAAATTCAGCTTTCAGAGTCTTTGGATTCGTGAGTTTTTCTTCAGGATCTTCAAGAAACTCATGAATAGATTTTTTCATGGCTTCTTTCAAAAATGTATAACTCTGATGAGTAGTTTCTTCTATTTGTTCTTCATCAGAATCGGTTTCCATAAAAGAATTTGCAACGTTGGAGAAATGTGCCGTCCGGCATAGAAGAAATAACAAATCAAATGAGATAAATAAAAAACTTATTTTCATATAAAAATTCAAATTTTTTCAAGCCGGTTATTCTATTTGAAAAACCGGTTTTCGAATGTGTCAAATATATCTCAAAAACCAGTTTTTGAAAACCGGGTTTGAAAAACCGTCAAACCCTAGGCGCGCCGAACTTAATTTGTTGAACTATCGAGATACGCCACATAGCACAATGAGAGTTTCTTCTGCTGAGATGTTGTTTGGAAGAAAATTTCGAATTAAATTACCAGATATGAAAGGAAAAATAATGCTAGACGAAGATATTGGAGAAAAAGATGTGTGGAACAAGTTATTTGAAAAAGATTACTATGAAAGGATCCATAAGGCCAAAGCAAATGAATCAGAAGCTGGTGATCCAGTTCTACTCCAAAAACGGAAAACAAACCAATTGAGTGCAGAGACGGTAAACTAAATTATACAGTTTTTGACAAAAATGATAACACGGTAACTATTAGATCTGGAAGTGCTGGAAGTGGTAGCATTGTGGAACGCAACACGCAGTTTGTTGAACGTTCAGCGGCCAGAGAAGGCAGAAGGAATTTTGGTTTAGATAAATAACAAATGTGAAATTACGTTGTTGTATTTTATTTAAGGACACAATAGATGAATGCATTTTTGTTTTGTTACGGACGATAGAAAGAGACAGAATAGCCTGTCTCGTAAGACTTGATTGACTTTTTTCGTTGATTCAATTCTCTTTACATCCGTTACTCTCTGAAAACCGTTTTTTTGACAGTGTATGCTGTATCCACGATCATTTGATTGTGTTACACGTAAACCAGAATCTAACTAGTCCATCTTGTAGAAAACAACTTGGAGATGGTTCCACTTTTAGACTAATTTTTTGATCCAAGCTCTTGAAGGTGAGGTAATGGTCCCTCAAGTGAGGCGTTTGAGAAAAATATATAACTTTTTGAACTCATATTTTTTATCAAAAAATCCATCGGAGATCCATCGGCCATAGGAATTGCACATGCTCAACTTTATGTCTTATGCATTCCTTACGTACTTCTTATGCTTACGTCCACTGTGAATTATGACTAATCTTTCAGGTGAGTATTGCCCTCGGCTCTGTCTCATGCAATGAACTCCACCCTCGGAATTGGATGAGGCTCTTAATTCCCTCGTTATATAATATACTAGTAATAACTTAATTAGGTACCAAATATTCATAGCTCAGGGTAAATATGCTGGCTTTGTAATCCGGAAGTCGCGGGGTCGAATCCCACCGACAGACAAAAAGACAGTAAAATTTTCACTGAATTATAATATGCTCTGAGGCGTACATTCCACAAAAACTAAGAGTACTTGAAGCTTGACGACTGGTAACCGAACCGTACGGCTGACAAAATATCAATCAATCTACCGAATGCACTATAAGTACTCACCACACCCGCAGCTGGTAAAAGATGTGATTGATATTTATTTTCTTTTATTAAAGTATTAACTTTCCATCAAATTCTCCAATATCCAAACAGAATCGCCAAGTAGAACTATGCACCCTTATGAGTACCAAAGATAATATATACACTGTATTTCGCTTCGCACTTACACAGGAGCTTGCCTATATTTGTTGCGTCGTCATCCAGTTATCCATTATAATTTCTGTTATCCAAGAAATGTTATTGTGTTGGATAATTTCTCTATGCTAATACTTCTCTGTAATCATGTGATAGTCGTATTTTTTCTAATATGTTCTCTGATTGTAGGAGATACCATATGGAAGGACTAACAAAAATAGTTTGATAACATTAGAAGGATGTAGAAAAATAAGATCATAAAGAGCATATACGAAGCAAAATATTGAGGAAGTAGTCGATGCTTGAGGTGAAGACTGGAATATTGCCAAAGACTAACTGCATACAGATTTGAATGAAAGACAATTTGGAGAAAGATGCCACAAAAACAACCAACTAAATCTTATAAGCATAAAACCATAGAACAGGAAGATGTTGAATCAGGAATAAAATGAAAAATGAGAAAAAACAAAAAATATCGAATCGGAATAATAACAGCAGTATTTATGTCACATTTGACTTTTGAGTCTTAATACGATATTGTTCAACTAAGCGACACTTGAAATTCAAGGGACAGCGGTGCAATTGGCTATATGGATCTAAAATGATAAAAAATTCCAAGGGACTAGAGTAGAATGAACAATTCCTGCTATGACAACTGAATAATTGAAGTACCTACCTAAATGTGAGATTTAATTTTTCTATTAGAATTCAAACCTTTATTATTGATGATTTATATTAGCATTACCGCAATTGACACAATTTTACAAATGTATTGTATTGTTGTTTGCAGATTTTCTAGATTTTTGGGTGAATAATTTCACAGTCCATCTTCCGCAGCCTTATCCATATCAAATTTCTCACTCATCCTCTCGGCAACAAGTTTTGTTATTCAACAACTGCTGTAGCCAGCCTTGTCACTGTGGTGAATTTACTCAACATTTTTGTATCGAATTTGTTGTCGTTAAAATTGTAAGGTTATCTATTCTGCTTTCAGACAATTTTAATTCAATATAATACGGTGGTGCAAAAGATGCTTAGATAATACACAACCTAAGTGCCTTTAATCTCTCAGATGTAATAAACTTCACCCTCAGGTGCAATAATCTCCACCCACAGGATCAAATCGAACACTCAAGTCCCTCGTTATATACCTAATATACTATTAGCCAACACCAATTTATGATAAGGTTGTTACTATTAACAATAAGTACCATTACAAATGCATCATGGTTACTTAGTAATTTCTTTGTTTTACTTATAGCGATCATATTATCAGTGTCAAGAAATAGACTGACGTAAAACGAAAACAATTCTAGCCGTTTAAAGAGAGGTGCTGGATGAAACGTTGTATTGCACTTGAATGAGATGTGGTTAGACATTCAAGAAAAGTAGCCACTCGCCTTTCAGGCGTAGTGGCTAAGCTGTTTCTCAAGTGACTCTACATCACACTCCACAATAGTATAATGAATGACTGCTATTCAACACCGATTCATAATAAGCTTCTTACTATGATCTTTTGGGATAAATAATATTCAACATGAGTCACTCAGTGACAGAAATAGACAAATCACGAGCAAGAGTGTGAGCCATTGCAGCCGTGTCATGGCTTCTTTCTAGTTTCTGTGAATTCAATTTTTTTTTTAGTTTCGCAGAATAGATCAGCGACTGAGAATTATTTAAGCCGTTTTAGAGTGTTGGATGAAGTATTGTATTGCACTTGTGTGAGATTAGGTTGATTATTCAAGAAAAGTAGTCATTCGCCTTTCATGCGTTGTGGTTGAACTTTTTCTTGTGTGACTAATATACACTAGTACAATAAATAATTATTATAAACAACTCTATGACTATTCGTACATTGAGCCGCATATAGCAGTCTTCACTTCTTGGAGGAACTTCATTAAAACATCAAAGAAAATTAATGTTTTTCAATATCCAAAAATATTCGCCACATAAAGATAGATATATGATAAAATAGGATAAGAAGAAGATATAGGACAATACCATGGTAATTATTGAAGCTCTTCTAGCTAATGAAGAGAGCTGAATTCAGCCCATTATGTCTAATATCACATGCCAAACGCTACCCATTATGTCATAATATTGTATCGTGCGCGAGCCTAAATGAAGAATAAATGTGAGTTCACGCACAAGATTGAGCTCGTCTTTTTCATGAAGCTGAATATGAGAATAAGGACAAATGATTAGGTTGTTCAAGTACGAGTAGGTACATGAAAAAATTCAAACTTTAAACGGCCGGGTTTCAAAATATCAACCCATGCAGATCACTAGAATAGGCTGAATTATTATCAGCTTTTTGTTTCTGATCTAATATCCACCATTTTGAAAATTGTTTAAATTTGAAATTTTGTGGACAAATAATGAATGTTTCAGAATTTTTTTTTATTCTAATTGTTCCACAGCATAAGCTTTGATACAAATAATTTGTGACATCTACTTTATTTACATGCCGTAACTGACTTAATGCTCGATAGATGGCGCTGCATATAGTTTTTACTTTTGCCGTCCATCTATTTTTATGAAATTAAAGACTTTGGGATCCAAGCCCTGACTATCTTGGGTTCTTGGCTATACTGTACTGACGAGTCCTAATAAGGACGAAACACGTGTATACAGTTGCTCCCCGATCTTAGATGATGGTGTCAAAACCGATTCTTAGATTTGAAATATTGTGGACAAATAAAGAATGTTCCAGAATTTTTTTTTTTTATTCTAAAGCTAGAATCCCACTGCAAAAATTTTCATAAAAATATTTATGAAAATTTTGATAAAAACTGTTTTGACAGTGTGATAGGGTCATTTTGATGGAAGTATAAGTTTTTTTTATAAAAATCTGTATTTACATGACGTCACGTAAAAATATTTATGTGACGTCACATAAATACAACGCTCTGTATTTATTTTTACGGGAATAGCGATCTGATTGGTTGTTGATGGAAGCATGCGCACTACAAACTATTTTGGGGAAGAAATGCTACATTTTGCTGTCAGTCAGCCGTCAGTACATGCGGCTTTTTTATTATATTCATAATTATATTCAAAGAAATATTTATAGTGAGAGGTCGTTCGAAGAGATGTCAATGCTGATTAAACTATATCAGAATGAAGAAAATTTGTATGATGTGAAGTCGACAGAATATTATAATAAATATAATAGAAGTTTCATCTTTAGCTAAATATCTCAGTGTAACTATTAATCTAAATAGAAAATATTCAAATTTGAAGAAATAAATAATTCCCTCAGTTCACGTCATTAGTATTCAAATTTATTGTATTTTTAAAATAATATTTATTTTTTCTCTAGTGGTATACATTGTCTCAGATAAGTATCACATCGTCTAATTCTACTTTCAATCATGTTCAAGATTTTATTAAATAGTAGCCCACTCATAAGTAAAAAAAATTATAATTACCTTTATCATAAGTTCTCAATTCATTTTTTTCTGCGAACCATGGTCCCGTCCACCAGCAGTCCCATTATTACAACAGATAACAATTTTTGATTTGCACTATCATTCATATTTGATACAATCAACTAATCCAATTCTACGTATAAATGACACAAGCAAACAAAATTGTTAGATATAGTTTTGGTGCTTAACTAAAATTACAACAGTGTAAAATATGCAACAGGTACAACAGTGTAAAGTATGCAACACTCTGTAATTAGGAGATCAAAAAATTTACAGTGTGATACCATACTTGCTAGCTATACGTTATGACGTTTTTATAAAAATGTTTATAAAAATATTGATAAAAATTTTTATGAAAATTTTACAGTGGGATACTAGCTTAATTGTTCCACAGCATAAACTTTGTTACAAATAATTTGTGACATATACTTTATTTACATGCCGTAACTGGCTTAGTGCTCGATAGATGGCGCTGCATATAGTTTTTACTTTTGCCGTCCATCTATTTTTATGAGTTTAAAGGCTTTGGGATCCAAGCCCTGACTATCTTGGGTTCTTGGCTATACTGTACTTACGAGTCCTAATAAGGACGAAACACGTGTATACAGTTGCTCCCCGATCTAAGATGATGGTGTCAAAACCGATTCTTAGATTTGAAATTTTGTGGACAAATAATGAATGCTTCAGAATTTTTTTTTTTATTCTAGTTGTTCCACAGCATAAACTTTGTTACAAATAATTTGTGACATCTACTTTATTTACATGCCGTAACTGGCTTAATGCTCGATAGATGGCGCTGCATATAGTTTTTACTTTTGCCGTCCATCTATTTTTATGAAATTAAAGACTTTGGGATCTAAGCCCTGACTATCTTGGGTTCTTGGCTATACTGTACTGACGAGTCCTAATAAGGACGAAACACGTGTATACAGTTGCTCCCCGATCTAAGATGATGGTGTCAAAACCGATTTTTATATTTGAAATTTTGTGGACAAATAATGAATGTTTCAGATTTTTTTTTTTTTTTTTAGACTTTTTGTTCTTAAAGTATCAAAGGACACTAGCATACTGATTTCCCAATAATTGAGGTAATCAGTGGAAAACACTTTTTCTTTTAGTACTTTATTATTGAATCATTTGCTTGAATCAAAACTACATTACTGTTCGTCTGATTCCGTCGTTTTTCAGATATATTATTGGGTACTCATTCAGTGAACAGGTTCATGAAATTTGCACTATGTTCGTTCATTCGTAATAAACTATTCCGTATAACTTTTTGTGATTTGTTGATTTACATATGGAGTTTGTCGTACACAGGCAATCCATAATTTTTTACGCTCAACTTCTCTAGCACAGTTTGTAAATGAATAAAATGTTAAATTAGGTTAGCATTTCTCGGTATTGGGGCAATCGGGCACACAACTTGCTCGGTGATATGGTACCGAGACTTGTTGTAGACAAAGTATTTGACTAGCGTATAAAGTATATATCTTAGTCGGATGATTGAAATACATACCTTGGACTTGTGTTCTGAAAACTTTTTTAAAAAAGGCGCTTGTCGATAATCCTATTTTTTGTTGAAGATAGTTTTTAATAATAACGTATAAATGAAATAAGCATCTTTACAAAAATTGTGCAAAAAATTTACGGGAGTTTTTGCAAGCCTTCGCTATTGATACTGTCGGGAACAGTCTTATAAGAGCTCGAAGTAGTTCATAATAGGTATTGAGTTATGAGATTAGAAAAAGATGAATAAATAAGAAGATAGATAACAATTTGAGTGATTGATAGGGAATTGTTGAAGGAAGAATATTGTGTTTCATAAAACTAACATACTCGTAAAATGTTGGGAATATTGTGGTGAATTGAAAATCAAATGAACAAATATAGATGAGTTGATACACGTACCCAAATGCGAGAACCCAGGGTATCACAAACAAAAGAGGAGAGTTCTATTCGCGATCATCGTCATAATGAAATTATTATATATAATACTTTATTTGAAACAAACGCACCTCGCTACTATTGTACGTTTGTACAAACATGCGAGCAGCATTGTTTTTCTCTTCTCGGTAATTTTTACAGTACTCATACATTTCGCTCTACTTAGGCGTTCGAGGATCTTGATTGCATTATGTTCTCCTGCCCTTTCGTCCAAGCTTCAATATTTATTTTCGTGAAACATTTATGATCACATGTTTTATGACATGACTTTAACAAGTCTTGTCTATCTCTCCCTTAATGTAATTTTCACAGTGCATGTGTAAATATCTCAGTACAAATTGAGTTCGATAAAACTCCATTTTCGGAAAAATATGAATTATGTAGTTTTTGAAATGAGTGCTTTGATTAAATATAAATTATGTACGGTTGTATCCCTATTCCATAACAATTATTATTGTGTCAGCACTTTTAACAATACTTTTCCGTTATGATAAGAAATGTAACAAAAACCCCTGAATCCTAGAAAAATTGTTCAAGTATTCTCCTGTATCAACACATTGTAACCACGTGTTGAATAGAATTTTTTTTTTCAAATATTTTGAGTTGAAATATTCAATTGGCGCAGTCGGTAGGATCAGAGAAACACAAGAAGTATTTTGTGTGGTGAATTTTAATACTTTACTTTGATTTACTGATAAAATATCAACCAAGAGAAATAATTTCAGACAAATCGTCTACAACGATCTGTGGAAACAACCAAGAAACGCAGACCTAACAAAGAAATCAATTTTCCTTGGAAATCCAGAAGCAGAAGAATCACGAGAGGAAGGAAGACTTGCTATTCGACAACTTTTCGATCACGTCTTCAGCTCCAGGAACAATCAGTGGCCCGGTGATGGCCGTAAACCATCAAACAATTCTCATATTGCTTACGATAACTTTGTAAATTAGAATTTAAACAATTTTTCTGTATTACACGAAGGGATACCTCTAGCAAAGACTAGTAATAAAGGTATCGAGGGACCGGCACTGTCCTAAACACACAGAATAATCTACATATGTATTGTAGTAATAATAGTACAGATTCTGAAATTTCTGATATTGAATCAGAAGACACTGATACTTCAAATAACACTATAAAAAGCTTAATTTTAAAGCCAAGTAGATTGAGCGTATCAAATATTTCAACAATGGCTACAACAACGCTTTCAGAATTGAAAAACCTTGCTGAAATCATTTCTCCATATAATGGAGACATTAAAATATTAAATGATCTCATCAGTGCAGTAGACGATGTACTGATTTCTTTAGCTAACATTGTTTTAAGTCCTATTCAAAGAACATATCTTTTTGGACTTATGAAAACCAAACTCACACTCAAAGCGGCAGAATTGTCATCAGAAAAGAAATTTCAAGATTGGAATGATTTAAACGTTTACCGTAACACAAATTTTTATAATAAAAGTACAGCTGAAATAATTCTATCAGAAATTTTGCATATGAGAAATAAAATCAGTACAGACAAAACTTTAGAAGTTATAATTCAGAAATTCTCACACTATAAATCAATGATTTTATTGAAAGAATATAATCAATTACAGAAAAATGCAATTATTAAAGAGAATCAAAAATTAGTAGTTTCACATTTTATATTCAAATACATTAGAGGAATGTGAATGTTTATTGAGAAACGAGTTTAATTACTCACATCAGAATTAACATCAATCACCAATGTTAGAAGATAAACAAAATTTTAGTTTCAATATACCACCAAAAAAAGTTCCCAACTCAATAATTTCCATCTAAACCTATCCAGTTTAATAATAACCCAGATCAGCCAAAACCTTTTGCCCCTCGTCAGAATATAAGAAATTATATTGACACGAAACGAGCTTATCAACCTAAGCCAATGACCCAGCAGTCAGGACTTACGAGTACTTTACCTATGTCAACTCAAAAAATTAGACAGAATTACAATCTTAATGAAAGTTCAGACGAACTACAACAAACCGCTGACGAATATGAACTCATCGAACAAGACAATGAACTTGAAAATGATCCTTTTTTAGAAATAGAGACAGAAACGGACGAACCGAACAAGTAATGTCTAATTTAACATACAACTATCATTACAAATACAAGACTATATCATTTTACTAGACACGGGATCAAGTATCAACTTAATACATCCTGATTCAAATCAATTCAAAAAAATTAAAACTTATGACAAAAAATGCACGTTTACAACCGCAAATGGTAAATCAACTATTTCACAGTTTGTTATTTTGAAAATTAATAAAATTCCATCAAAATGCTATGTTCATGAATTTCATAAAGAATACAATTCATCACTTGAAGAATTCAAAAAATTGAATATTGAAATAGATTTTACTAAAGATTCTGTTAGTATACAAGGGAAAGAAAGTAAATCACAGAGTAATCATTTTGAAACTCGAAAAGAAAATAATAATATTCAAATCCGTTCAGAAAATTGGAATTAAATTGGAAAAACTAGATTGAAGTCACTTGTAGATAATTTTGAAGATCTTTTTCCAAACCCCAACGACCAACTGTCTCGTACAAATTTATGCGAACATAAAATAATTCTCAATAATAGAATTCCTATTCATACAAAAAATTATAGACTCCCTCAAATCTACGAACAGGACAATGAAGAACATGTTCAAAAAATGTTATCAGAAAGAGTCATACAACTATCTCATTCTCCTTGGAATTCTCCCATCTGGATAGTTCCAAAAAAGTTCCGGAGAACGAAAAACGAGACTAGTGATCGATTTTAGAAAATTAAATTCTCAAACGAAAGATGATAAATTCTCAATTCCTAATATTGATACATTATTGGATCATATTGGTTATTCAAAATATTTTACGACTTTATATTTGCACTCAGGTTTCCATCGGATCCCTATGAACAAAAATGACATCGAGAAGACCGCATTTTCTACCTCATCCGGTAATTATGAATTCTTGCGTATGCCTTTCGGTCTTAAAAATGCACCTGCAACATTCCAAAGAATGATGAATATTGCATTAGGAGAATTAGTCAATAAAATCTGTTTAGTTTATTTAGATGACGTAATAATTTCTGGCGAAACTTTTGAAGAACATTAAGATAATATCAAATTAGTTTTTGAGAAACTGAGGAAAGCAAATTTAAAAATCCAAATCGATAAATCAGAGTTCTTGCAAACAGAAACGGAATATTTAGGCTATATTATCACTCAAAATGGAATTGAAACAGATCCTTCTGAAGTGGAGAAGAATAAAAATCCTAATATTCTTGAAACAAAAAAACAAATTAAGCAATTTCTTAGTACAATTGGATGGTATCGTAAATTTATTTCAAATTTTGCTAAACTTACAAAACCTTTAACTTTGTGCCTGAAAAATGGACAAAATATAAATATTTATAATGAAGCTTATAAGCAAAGTTTTGAAGAAAGTAAACAAATTCTCACTTCATCTCCTATACTAAAATTTCCAAATTTTCATAAAGATTTTATATTAATTACGGACGCCTCTGACTATGCCATAGGATCAGTTCTTTTCCAAAAAGATGAACAAGGCAAAGAAATGCCAATAGCTTATTTCTCAAAAACATTAGGCAATGCTGAACAGAATTATAGCACCATTGAGAAGGAACTATTTGCAATAATAGAATCCGTAAAGAACTTCAGACCTTATTCATTTGCACAGACCATTATGTTGGCTATTTAATATAAAAAATTCTAATCCAAAACTTATGGGATGGAAAATAGAATTGAACGAATATAATTTTGAAATAGAATTTTTTCAAGGTAAGATGAATGTAATAACAGATAATCCCTCCCACCAACGTCAAAAAACACAAATTCACAACAAAATCGGTGACGTGACAGAAACAAAAATATTTGCTTATTGTATTTCTGAAGATTTAGAGATGAGTAAAGGCCTGGCAGACCATGTTAATGAAAAATTTGATGGCAAGAATTTTTGTTATAATTTAGATTTAACCAATAAAAACATTATCATCCAAAATTATAGTAATCAGATAATTATTCATTCATTTACAAAGAAAAAATTCAGTGATAAACCTTCAATCAAGAGTTTAGATGAACCATTGAAAGAACTTGGAGATTATCTTATTCTTAATGAAAATTTCGAAATGAATTTTCCCTTATTGGGATGTGGTTTAGATAAATTAGAATGGAGTCAGGTATCGTAAAAAATATTGAAAATATTTGAAGATATAAATATACAAATAAATGTGTATTTATTGTCTATGGTCAATCAATATAATAATGATAATGAATCAGTCTCGTCAAATCAAAATACAATCCATTCAGATCCAGAAAATTTACTTAACGGAATTAAATATATGGAAGATAGAATTGATATAGCTGATAATCAATTAATATTTGAAATTCATGATATGGATACTGAAATAGAAATTACAAAATTATTCGGGAATCGAAAACAGCGGATTCATTGTAAGCTTAGTAAGCCAAATCTCGAAAATGAAATTTTGAATTTTCTAAGAGAATATATAGTTCCAAAAATAAAATATTTAGCTATTTTCAAAGAAACAGATCTTGACATTAGATTTTCAAGAATAATAAAAGAAAATTTTGAATTTAATACCATTGATATTGTTGCTTGTAATAAGTTGGTTGAAGATATAAAAAGCGAAGACGAACAGTAAAAATAATTCATGACTTTCATACAGGATTAATTAACCATAGAGGAATAATTGCAACTTTGAATGCATTGAAAGAGAAATATTTTTGGCCTAAAATGATTGATAATATCACGGAGTATAGCAATAAATGTGAACTTTGTAAATTAAATAAAAATAAAAGAAAACTGATTCCAGCCATAGATGATTTGACACCCACTCCTTTGAAACCGTTTGATATAATAAACATTGACGTACCTTGTTTGAATAAAAAGAATTTTTTGACTATTTTTGATCAGTTCTCAAAACATGGCCAAGTTTGTTCATTAGAATATAAAAGTTCAAATAACATATTACAGAGATTAACCCAATATTTCCAGATTTATACAATTCCAAATAAAATAATTATGGACGCAGGTCATGAATTTGAAGGTAGTGTTTTACAGGACTTATTCAAACTTAGAAATATTGAGAGTCACGTAATTTGCGTGAACAATCCTGAAAGTAATGCAGTTGAAAGATTTCATTCAACCCTTATAGAACATCTCATGCTTCTAGAAAATAATAATCATTTCAGGAATGAAACATTTTTGGAAAAACTTGATTTAGCAATCTTACCTTATAATAATACTAAACATACGGTAACAAAACTAACTCCGAATGAAATAGCGTTATAAAGAGAATGATAATCCTTCACAGATAAAAGATACAATTCATGTGAAAGAGAATCCAAGATTAATCAAGAAATTCAAAGAACCTTTATTCAGAAAATATAGAGTTCAAAATTACAATCCCATATTAGTAAAAATTAAAATCAGAGATCAGATAGCCGAGAAACATGTCAGGATGAATAAAATTAAACAGTAAATTGTTGTTTCAGATGTACGGCTCAACTTATGGATATTTCAAATGACAATGGATTTCATTTAGTTAAATTAGGTAAAACACAGATGAAAATTTCAGAACAAATAATTCATTTTAGTTATAATATAACTCCGATTCATGATGAATTTTTGAAATTACGCACATTAAAAGAAACTCTCCTTTCCCAAATAGATGAGTCGGAAGAAATGTTTCATGACTATATTAATATTCTCATATATAATTTTAATGATTTAGAAAATCAGGTTTATAAAGTATTGCATAAAATTTCAGAAGGCGGTTTAGTTATTGGACTAGGCAATATTATTAAATCAATTTCAGGGAATTTAGATGCTTCAGATTGAGAACAATATGATAAAATTTTTGAGCAAATAAAAAATAACGAAAAAATATTACAGGATTAGAATAATCAAAATTTAAAAATGAGTAAAGAAATTATTGATAAATTTAATAATCAAATTGAGAATATTAGGAGTAATGAAAATCCAATGAAATCACAAATGGTGCATATTAAACAGATGTTGAAGAGAAATTTCAATTGGCAAGGAAGAATAGATGTTGAGAATGAATTTCAAAAGTTAATACTTATAATTCAGAGTTTGAATAATCTTATCAAGCAAATAGAAATCAGTTCAACTTTTTGTACTTTGAGAAAATTACACACAAGTATTATTGACCCAATCAATATCAAAAAAATTACACAAAATAAAGATATTTGGCAACTAAACGAAATTATAGAGACCTACAGTCAACACGATAACGAACAGATATATTTCCTCATTAATGTACCAATTTTCTCTTCTCAGACTTACGATTTATATCAATTCACCAGTGCCGTAACTAGTCTTTTATGCGCCCGGTGCGAGCTTCTATAACTGCGCCCTTGGAAAATTTTTGCTTCATTTACTTGTAAGAAGAATATAATCCTACTATCAGCAGTGTATACTGCTGATAGGACGCGACTTCATCCGTACTATGCTATAAATAAAAGGTATTCATTGTGTTCCTGGTCTGGTCATTTCTGCGCCCCTCAAAAGTCTGCGCCCTGTGCCTGGGCATCGCTGGCACCGCCCTGGTTACGGCACTGCAATTCACTCCTTTACCTTCCATCAAACATAACCAAATTATACAATTAACAGAAAAACAAACAATGTATTTCATAAAAAATAATGATAATTTTAAAATAAACAATTGCATTCTAGTTGATGAGATTTATTGTTGTTAAATCGAATCTATAGGTTCAAATAAATGTATAGTTATATATTTAGGAAGTTCAAACAAATGATGATAGTTAATATCATATTTTAGAGTCAGAGAACACTTGGGAAAAAATTCAAAATACGAATGAATTAGTTATAATAAGTCCCAAGGAGCTACAAATTCAAATTAATTGTGAAAGTAATACACTTAATAGAAAAATTGAAAGTATATTTGAATTAAAACTCATGAATAAATGCGTAATGAATAATTTCAAATTTGATATAATTCAAGAAACTTATAAAGAAATAATATTCGAAGCTTTTAATTCCAATGATACATTTCAACAATTGAATTTAACAAATTCTAATACGATAGATAGAATAAATATAACACTAAAAGAATTGCCACAAAGAAATGAGTTGAGTTTGAATAATTTTAACGATCACCATTTTTATATTATTTATGTTATTTTATTTTCAATAATATGCCTTGCTTTATTATATAAGTTTGAAATTAAGCTGTTAACAATTTGTAGGAAAAATAAAGATTCAAATATAGAATTGAATACCATTAAATAATTATTATTGTAAAATCTCAGAAGGGAGGAATTATGTACGGTTGTATCCCTATTCCACAATAATTATTATTGTGTCAGCACTTTTAACAGTACTTTTCCATTATGATAAGAAATGTAATAAAAATCCCTGAATTCTAGAAGAATTGTTTAGTGTTCAAGTACTCTCCTGTATCAACACATTGTAACCACGTGTTGAATCAATTTTTTTCAAATATTTTGAGTTAAAATATTTATTTTATATATATATAGTGGCTTAGACACTCCAGGTGTGGTTGTTCCGCTTCTGCTGAAGCTCTCTAGATTCTTTATTTGAGGGGGATCAGTCCTCATAGCCTTGTTCTGAATTATCTAACATATTTCTTCCCATAGCTTCCTATCTCCCGTTTTCTCCTTCTATTTTTTTATTCCTGCTTTACTCAGGTTTGCTCCTACTTCTTGTAACCATTTAGACCTGGGTCTGCCTCTACTTCTGTTTCCGCCAGGTTACCATAGTAGAATTACGGTTACGGTGTCTTCTTCTCTTTGTCCTAACCATTTCATTCTCTGTTGTTCTATTTTCCTTGCTATATCTTCTTCCGCTTGCAGTTCTTGTTCTATGTCATGGTTCATTAGTATTCTATATTCGATTTCTGTCGCTTTCAGCAGTCCTGAAATAGTTCTCCCTATTTTTCTTTCTACTATTCGCAAATCTTCTTCATCTTTTTTGTCATTGTCATTGTTTCTGCAGCGTACATTATTATCGGTCTGAATATTATTGTTCTACATACCTTTCATTTTGTTTTCTTTGTTAGATTTCTATTCCTAAGTAATTTTTTATTTGCGTGAAGGGCTCTGTTCATTTCAAGGTAACAATTTTACCGCCGAAAAACGAAAATAATTATTAATCAAATATAGGGGCGAGTGGAATAGTCAAATTCAAAGTTCACATGTCAAATTATTAGATAATTGGAAAACAACGAGACAAATTATTCTCGAAATTGAAAATGGATAAAATATGCAATTCAATATTTGCACACAATTTCTATCAAATGATGAGCATGAATATTCCATATTGATCGAAAAGAGACTTATCATAATCTTTGATTTTTTTCGCTTCTGAAGATGGTTGAGGTATAGCCGAAACTGTAAAGTAGAAAAGAAATCGAAACAAAAAATTGACTAATTTCCCAAAAAAATTTTTACTCACTCAAATTCACTCATCCAGTCAGCTTGATCAATTTTATCTATTCATTGATATCCAATGTATAGACTATCCCAGGAAAAGGTACAACAGTAACTCAAATTTGATATAATAATTGATATAACCACAGCACTGTCACTAAACAATATTAACGCAGAATTTAACACTATCAAAACCATAGGATTGAATAACCAACATAATCAAATATACACAAATTATATAACAATGTCAAAATAAATATTATTACACAAAAAATATACAAACACACCATAATTATAACAAATAATATCTCAATCCCATATTATCCACATCTACACAACAAATTAAATCGTACATTATAGAAGCATAGCATTCCACTCACATCAAAGTCACACCTAACACTAGCAAACATCCTTATCAACAATAAACCAAAAACACCTTTTACAAAACAGAGCGGTATTTATGGAATCAACTGTAGCGATTACAATAGTGCATATATAGGAATGACAACAACAAAATCTAAAGCAAGATATACAGAACACATCATTCAAAATCATACATCCATTAAAAAAAATCCATCCATCCTTTATGAAGAAGATAACTATGAGAAGCTAATTATCTTAGAGGAATAAGAGATATTGAAACATTTAAAATAAGAAAATGAACAACTATTAAATGAGCCAACCACTTTTCCAGAAAATCATGTATTCAAATCTTTACCGCCTTTTGAATCCTGACATTCACCACACATCACCTGACTTTCGAAATGTTTTTTTAGTGTACTTATAACATCCTCTTGATTGAAACGCACATGTTTCTCATGTGCTCACTTTTAACACAAATTTAAATCGAAATTTCAACATCATGATACCCTTAGACACTTCTACATTTATTTTCTGACATTATGTACCTCATTATAATATTTACTTGTGTGTACTCAATTTTTCCAATTTTTCAAATACAAGTCCCAACCTAATTTTCTAATTTTCTTTTCAATATTTGAATGTTTCTTGATCCCCTTTTCCAATAACATCAACTATACAAATATAAATTACTATTTAAACCAACTCTAAGCCAAATTTTAAATTAAATTATTTATGTACTTCCAAAAACACTAAATTTCATAAATTGTAAAAATATAATATTGATGTAATTTTTCAGCTGGGCCTGCAGATGGCAAAAATTCCGAAATCGATAGCCACAAAGTACTTGAATTTCGAAAATATACGTACGTTTTTTCATAAATGAATTTATTTATTTAATTGATATAATAATTATACGAATAGATGTACTCGTTATTTTAGTCTCTAAAAGCTTTTTCTTATTTTAGATATATACGAGAAAAATTAATATTAAAGTTGGAAAACAAACAAATTGGAACTTTAAGGAGATTCAAGACATGAAAAAATGTATAAAATATATAAGCAGAGATGAAAACTGGTACAGGTGTGGGTACAAGAAACTAATACGTACTCGATTTCACGATACTTTGTCAAATTTTAACAAACGGTTGAACAGTTTGACAAACTGTTAAACCATAAAATAATGACTCAAAGTCTTGAAAATATATTCAATGTGTCTATGTGTGAATTGTGTGAATAGTGTCTCAATTGTTTCAGATCTTTGTATGTACATATGAAGCAGAAAATGAATCTAATACCATATTTCACGACACTTTGTCAAATTTTAACAAAGTGTTAAACAGTTTCACGAAACTTTCTCAGAGACTAAATCATATGTTAATCTAACACATACTTTTGGGTCGTTTACATATTTAGTACTGCTATTTTTGTCATATATAGAATTTTTTATCGAAATATTACAAATATTTTGTACTCTTTTGTCTCATGTTTATCATGAAACGTTGATACAGAGCAAAAGTTTTTGATATTTTTCTTGGAGAAGAAAAATATAACAAATTCATCAAGTTTCAAATTGACGAACCATGAGTACAAGAAAAAAATGTTTTGGGAGAAGCATTTCTCCCCATAGTTCGATGCAGATTGCGAACCAATGAACAACCTCCAATCATTTCATAAATCGGACAAATCCATAAGATGTTCAAATTGACATTTCTGATGAGATTAAAGTTTTGTGAAAATACTTCCAATTCATTCTTGAATGAAGACCACGCAAATATAACTGAAAACATACAGAAAGAAGTCATCTAATTTATCTTATGATTGACCTAACAATTTATCTTATATTCTATTCTGCTGATATTTTTCATATGAATTTAAATTTCCTAACTTTGAACAAATTGAGAAAAGTAAAAACGTATTTCGGGAGCTCAGTTCTCATTATCGGTATGTACTGATGACAACTCAGTTCCCGAAATACGTATGGAGTTTTTAAACTCGTTCAAGGTTAAGGAGTTTTCATTAATTTTGTATATATACTTCATCTTAAGTGCATTAAATGTTGCAGTTTGCCTTGCATTCTGATGCGAAAAAATGCAACGTAACATACCAAATTTTATGCAAAAAAAAGGAAGTATGTATGATACCTATGATAAGTACAAGTAAGTATTGTAATGTTCATTGCTTAATGAAGCAGTTTTTTATTGAATAAAAGTCACTATTCAATAATTTAAAGTGGAATACAAGTTTTATTCTTCAAATGTCACTAACAACACTATATTATTTATTTATCACTTGATACTAACTTGAACAAAGTCGCAGATATTTATATTCAACTATTTATATCCACCAACCACTTCACTGTTTCATATTCACAGCTCTAGCTTTACTATTACACTGCTCTACGCTAGTTTGCTTGCGTTTATATACAGAAATATCCATTTCTTGAATGTTTTACCTCTGGAATATTGCTAGAGGCTTCCATCGGGAGGAGTGATGTGATGCGGCGCGGCGTGACGATACGAGAACGAAAGGCTCCACCCATGCAATGTCATCTTTATGATCCTCCACACTCTTGCACGTTACAGTATTGTGATACCGACAGAATTTAAATATTGAGATTTTGATGGAAAAATCCGTTTTTAGCATCCCTGAATCCATTTTGAATATTTTCGGCTTGATGTCGGTACGTATGTGTGTGCGTTCGTTCGTAACTCGCAAATCTCAAAACTGGTTGCACGTATAATGTTGAAATTTTGTTTTTAAGACTGGTATAGGGTCTAGTTATGCACCTTGCATCAAGGTTCCAATCGTCTGTACCGAAAGTGCACTTTACTTAAGACTTTTTTCGAATTTTTCTAATACATCCAGAATGATCAACCGTAGGATGTTGAAATTCAGTATTTAGACTTGATGTTGTATCAGAATGGTTATCTGCTATTTTTGTATGAATCGGTCAAGCCAAAAGTGCACTTTACTTAGAACTCATTTTTAATTTTTTGCATAAATCTAGAATGATCAGCCATAGCATATTGAAATTTGATGTTTGAAATTGTTGTAGCATCAAAATAGTTATCTACTATTTTTGTATCAATCGGCTGCCGGAAGTGCAGTTTATAAGTATGACAGACATTCAGAATTTGCCGTAAAAAACAATGGATGGTACCACGAGCTCTGTTTTTGGCGCTACTAAGAGCGTTGTGTCAAGATGTGTTTTAACGCAATTAGAATTTTCCCAAATACTTTAGAAAATAATCTTCGGATACAAATTACGGAAAACACATATATCTACAAAATTTATTTGAATATTTTCCTATAAAATAGCTTGAAATATTTATATTGCCTTTAAACGCTTCTTAAAATAACACTGCTAGTATAGCCAAAAACAGAGCTTGTGGTACCAGCCAATAAGTTTATAGGCAATAATAATCTGTTGCTCATTTTTTTATTTTGTTTGACATATGTCAAAATATTATTGAATTATATTAATTATAATCTGGAGTGACAGAAAACTTTATTGCATAAATTTGTGTATATATCAAATGATGTACAAGTAAGTCACGTGATGCTCACGTCAGATTGTTTTTGCATTAAAATGCAGATAATAATGCTGCATTCAATGTATCGTGTCAAACAGCTCTGAGACTCTATCCATTATCATATAAATATGTAATTTCAGAATATTGCGGTTAATAAAAGAGATACTCATCAGCATCAAATTTTTCGTAGGTATGTATCTCATTTGAGAAAGAAGGATTTGCCAATCCAACTCCAAGAGTAGAGAAGGAATTGCAAAGTAATACCAAAGCTTCAAAAAAAGTACTTGAAAAATATCTTGTTATTAGAAAATTATCTATATTGCTTGATACATATTTATATTTAATTGAATTATATTCCATTGAACTTTCTTAAAAAATCTAGACTGAAAACTCAGGTATAACTTGGCATTCTTATTGCTCAACTACGGTGGTAAGTAAACTTAACAAGTAGTTTTTATGAAACCTAGAAAAACTTAAGAGATTGTTAATTTAACAAAGATGTTTGCTAACATTAGATTTAAACATGCTTTTGTAAAGCCAGGCATATGAGTTTTATGTGAATTTTTTGATACTAATCTATTGTTACTTTGTTAAAAAATTGCGGGGTCAGCTTTTTACACGTGAATAATAATTTAATTGAAAGATTGCAAAATAATAAGTTTATGAATAAAAAAGTTCAAAATTATGATTATTAGTGATTAAAGTCAGTTTAAATATCATTACATGACCTTTGAAGTTCTATAAAAATAAAAATTAAATTAATTAACAATACCTACTTTATTGTTGGCTCTCGTGCAAATGCACCAATTATTATATCCATACAGATCAATAAATCCTGTGATGTGCTAGATTTATCATCCACAGTCATTAGAAAAATTTTAAGGATAAAGTTTTCAAAAAATTCAACGTGCTGCTACATGAAGTGATAATTCTTTTAATAGGCACAATCATTACTAGAAATATTGTTATCGACTTTAAATCGATATTTTCTTGAGAGTTATAATCTTTTTCATGTAAAAATTGTGATAACTATTAGCGGCATTTTCAATACCTATTTATTTACCATCTTTCTCTAATTTACTTTACCACTAATTTAGGAACCACACTTCCTTTGCAAAGAGCTGCATTCAGCACCGCAGACATTGTTTTTCGACCCCTAATCTCAAGGAGATATTAGAATAGCAATTATTGGATGAAAAACATTTTTCTTGAGGTACAACATATATCATAGCTTGAATAGTTTGAACTTAGAGGTTTCGAATCAATCCGAATCTGCATGTTAGCAAGCACTATATGAAAATACAATTCGATTATATTATTCTTGTCAATTTTATTGAAGACTACACTCAATGATGTTCAAATTCAATTGCTCAGCAAGAAATTTTACAGTTTCGCTTCAATCAGTATGAGAAAAGATCGCAAGATAATTCAAAAAAGATTATTGCAAGTCCTTCCGTGATGAATGTGAATATATATGAGAATTGCTATATGCTGCAGGTTTGGTATGTTTGGGGTATATTTGAAGTTTATTGATTTTCTCTAGGGTCATGTGAATATTCATGTTCTGAGATGTTCGGAATTTGTGTGAGTAGTTTAAAGAAATTGCTTGCAAATGAATTGAACTATTATCCAGAAATTGAATAGACGACAAATCCTAATTCCTTAGTTAATCTGGAAGTCAATTAATTTTCTTTATCAAAAGCTGAATTCTGTACCTATGAACTTTCTCAGGGCTCTCTGAAGCTAGAAATGAAAATATGCTTCTGTTGTTCAGCTCAGTAACGTTTATAAGCCGGGAGAAATAACATTCACAGCTTGATGATTTGTTATACAAGTGATTATACAATACATCAATGAATAGATCAATCAAATAGCTCAATTTACCTAAGCTACGTTGTATTACATTGTGAATATTTGCATTGCTGAATTGTATTTTGCAAAACATTACTATAGTAGTCCCGTGCAATTGGGTTTATACCTCGGAACCCAGTTATAATTAATAGATTAAGATGGTTTCGAATTTTTTGAATTTCTCATACTGAAAAGTAGAAAGTTTACCAATTGAAACCTTCCGCTGATGTTTTTTTCTTATTTTTCAAGACCTGTACCAAGAAAATGATGCTACTTCTAGTACAGTACATTCCTTTTACAGCTATATAAATTTTTTTCTTTGGCGAATAGGTTTTTACATAAAATATACGAAGAGACAGCAAACGTTTCTGAAAAGAGGAAAAAATTGGAGAATCCAGCAGGTGATAATTATACAAACGGCAATTAATATTGAATCAGAAAATCTTGTAGCTGTTGCTGAAAATATTGACGTGTTAGTTTTATAAACAGCTTCAACAACTCCTCATAGAGAAACATATTTTTTTAAACCAGCCAAAGGTACGATATCCGCAAAAATTCATTCTATTAAAAGTACTATCAATGTGTAAGAAGTATATTTTGTTCTTACATGCATTTACTGGATGTGATACGACTTCGGCGTTTTACAAAAAGAATGAAGATAAATTCGCTAAATTGTTTGAAAAGCCTATTGATTTCCAAAATGCTGCTATTATCTTTACCGAAGAGAATGATGAAGTTGCTGATATTTTGCAATCGGGTATTTTTATAAATTTTAGCATTATATGATACCTCTAAAAATGGAAAAAATATAAACAAATCTCGGTACCAATCGTTTCTCAAGACTACAAGTAAGAATACCTCTGTCAACCTGGCTTCATTGATAGATGCTACTTTAGAACAAATAAAAAGAGTGTATTTACAAGTACAGTTGTGGATGAGACATCAATAATTGCCAAAAGAATTGGGATAGAAAGAGAATGATGATTCATTTGTGCCAGCTACGATAAACCAACCACCAGCTTCTAAATATTTATTAAAAATTATTTTTTGTTCATGTGGAACTGGATATGACTCTGCTTCTGGTCGCAGAAAAAGTGGCTTAAATTGTTCAACATGTTCAAATTGCAGAGGAGCCAGCTGCTTGAATGTTTCACCATTGATATTTATGAATGAGGTCGCAAATGAAGACATTGAAGACAATTAATTCACGTGATCACCATTTCTACAAAAATTTATGATTATTTTCATAATTTAATTCATAAATTTTCCCATTTATTCTGTTTCTTGCAATTTCAGCCATTTTGGAGAAACAACCTCAATGACTGAAACAGCTAATATTTTCTAATGAATAATATTTAAAAATTGAAGATGGTATGGTTTTCAGAAAATTGAAAAAGTCTTGTCTACAGTGTTCTATATTTGCTTAAAATTGCTAACCGCTTTCAATTCTTTGAAGAATTTTTATCACACCCAGTTTAGACTACAAAGAGACGGAAAAACGATCCCATATTTTTTCTTTGTAAATCTACAGGAATGCAAATAATAAAATGGAATAAAATATTCAAAAAATACTTACACTATACAACTACAGAAGAAAAATTACGTCGACCAGATGCATAAATAAAAAAACAACTGTGGAAATATGAAATAAAATGTGTTTCATAATGTATAGAAAAATTGTTGTTATATCTGGATACGAGTCATGAATACGCATGACTGTGCAAATTTTTTTTGAAAAACACAATTATACTGGGAGAAAACGGGGAAATCCTGTCATCGAGCCAAAATTTCATAAAATCTCGAGAAGCGCACTATTTTTCAAATTCAACTTATCGTTCAAATTGAGTGCTTTGTTTGCTGAAATAGATCTTTCTATTTCTTCTAAGAAATTTTTCCACACATCATGAAACGCATTTTATTCCATATTTTCACAGTTGTTTTTTTATTTATATATCTAGTCGATGTAGTTTTTTTTTCTGTAGTTGTATAGTGTAAGTATTTTTTCAATATATTCTTTGTAGTCTAAGCCGCCTCTAATGATGTCTCTTCGAAGAATCGAAACCGGTTAGCAATTTTAAGCAAATATAGAACAGTGTAGACAAGATTTTTCGAATTTTTTGAAAACCTTACCATCTTTTATTCATTTCTATACTTGGACGTTTCTCCGCTCAATATTCAAAAATTCCGATGATTGTTTTTCCATTTGAAGATTCCTAGAAATTTAGTTTTTGCTTCAATTTACGGGTTTTATAAATTGAGGTAATTTTTAATGGGAAGACTTTTTGTTTATGGTATTAGGAATCAAAACAAGGAGAAATCATTCAAATTCATTAATTACACCTGAGTTTCGTAGTTTTTCTTTTATAATGACTAATTGCACTGGACTTTAGTTGTATATACTGGAAAACGAATGTAGGGAAGACCGGGGATGGTTGGCGATAGGAGCAGTTTGACTAATTCTCATTAACTTTATCTACTCGAAAGTTTTGAGTCTCAAACTAGGTAAGAGAAACAGTTTTTCCTCTCCGGTCATTCACTGGGAACGCGGCATTGCCTACGCTCATCGTTCGGAAGAAGGAGCATATAATCGAAAAACAACCCATGTGAGTGATCATTTTCCTAGTAACATTTTCTGTGGGAATGCCTAAATACTCATTGTGATTTATTTTCAAGTGATTTAAAGTAGGAGTTTGATTTTTAATTTTTTGATTACTCATCATCTTTTCTCTTTCGCTGCAGCTTCGAGGTGAGATCACAAGATTAAGAATGAAAAAGTAATTTGGGGCTGATGGACCAATCTATTTTGGGGCTGGTTGATCACCTAGTCAACCTATTCCAAAATAGTCTGAATATACGTCAATGGAATAAAATCGATCTTTTGTCAAAGTTTATTAGAAGGTCATTGTCTTAGAACCATGCAAACGTACAAGAAAAAGACCAATTGAGAAAAAACACTCAAATATGTCCTTGAAAGTATGTAAACATATTGTTTTGAGTGACTGAGTTTTATAGTTTGAGTAGATATTCCTGGAGAAGAATGGCTCCAGTGCACTACGAGTAAGTTATGGTCCCATGCAAAATATATAAATGGCATTCTATTGTTCTATGAATGCAAAACTTGCACCTCTGATTGAGAAGACTGTTTTCACTATGTTTTTAGCATTTAATTTGTCAAATGTTAAATGGTCCGATAATTTTTCTCTAAATTGAAGTTTATGGCATTTATTAAAACTGTTAGGACCGACTTGTGTGTTCCAATAGAAAAAATTGATAAATGCAAAAACCTGTTGTATTTTTGTTATATTCATCCCTAGATTTAGTACAGGTCAACTTGCCCCTAGTGAAAAGACGACCAGCCTCGGGCATGGAGTAAGTTGACTCAAATTTCTTGTTCTACAAAATGAAGCTTGTACACTTGCGAGTTTTTTGTAATTCTATTTGGAAGCTCAATAGCATATCTTTCGAGTGTATTGGTTATTGCACTTACTAAAATAATAAAAATACAAGCTTCTTCACTGAAATTTGGTCAACCATCCTCGGTCTCCTATTGTAGTCGTAGATATCGACAAATAGAAGGCTTCTCTCAACATTTAAATGAATTTTTTTATCATTTAGCCTGATTTATCTAACTCAAGCTTCGAGAATTAACTGAAAATACAGATTCGATATGTAGCCTCAGACCGCACCTTCACCTCACGGTGTCGTATTCACACATCTCATCCTTTCGGTAGTATTTTCAAGTGTTTCCGTAGCTCTTGTTGTATAACTTTATTGAATATTGCTTGATATATTCAAATCTTTAGAACACATTTTTGAACAGTAAAGCACTGAGATCCTGATAGTCTAAAATCGACCTTCACTCATCTGCTTACCAGATGAAAATTATATTTGATCAAATAAAGTATGTTCCTGAACATACATCAATAAGGTTGCCATAAAAAATATGTGCATGGCTATACATAATCAATTGAAATTATCAAAAAAAATGTGTTTTTCAAATTTAATTGAGCTGTTTGCCAGATGAACTCAATTCCAGTGGAAGCGTACAATACACAAAATATGTAACAGTTAGGTTGCATACTTTTCTCTGGTTCCTATTACTTGGTTATCGTCAGTGGTGGATTCACAGATTTGCCGTCCGTAGGCTATTTAATTTTAATTTTGATACCTCAGAAAATCATATCAATTACATTTTCTATGAATAAAATTTCAACTTTATGATTCGTGTTCCATCATCCTCGTTACATCAACGTTTCCCGTATGGTTAGTATCATTGAGGACTAAGGTACCGTGTCAGATCCTTGATTATTTTTACATCAAAGAATTATCAAAAAACATTTCTTTAAATCAAAAAATATCTCAGTCATGTACCACTTTTAAAATAAGGTAAGGTATACATACATAATATGATTGAAGCTTACACAAAAAATATACATTTGGCGAACTTTGATAAAAAAATTATTACACTCACAGTTTAAAAAGCAATACAATAAATTGAATTTGATAATTTGCTGTATCAATCATGATTAGACTATCGATATTATATCAAGATTGAATTGTGTGAGCAGATCTCATAATATTCAGGTACATGGAGAAAAAATTATAGTAATTATCAGTGAAGAAAATATATGAAAAAAGTTTGGAAAATCCAAATGTGCATGCCTTACGCGCTCGTTTCACGCCGCATATTGCAGAAAAAATATCATCAAATAAAAAGTAATACAGAATCAATTTCATTTCTGAGTTCAATGACAAAAAAATTTTGTGTTTTGTTTGAATTTTCCCGCGAACTGTAATTTTAAACGTGATTTGCACGCCCTCATGTATTCTGTCACGTCAGTTATGAGCCGGTACCACTCGTTACGCATGCGCCTATTGACTCTAGGTCTCTAATCTTTGTTTACAATAAAAACATAACATATGGCGGACAAAATTTAGTGAATTATGTGTTGCTGTCTGTTGTAATATTTTAATTGCAACTGAAGGGAACAATATCAAGCCGTGATTTTCAATATTTTTCTTCGATACAGTCTAATGACAAAATTGAAAAGAAAAATAAGACCTAAAATTAAATATATTTTTAGTTATCGTAGCCCCACCGCCATGAAATTGGCAATTTTTTCACTATAAGTTATTATTACTCGATTTTTTTTACTAAAATTTATAATTAATCCATTAAGCAGTGCTTTTAATTGGTTCAGTATTTGTTTCTCTTTTTCACAGAGTATCTTTTATGACATTATTATGACAATTATGGATTAAAAATACATTTTAACATGACGAGATTGGAATCTTGATTTTTAGGCGAGAGTAGAGCATACCTACGCTCGCGCTCAAGGCATGCAATAACTGAATTTCGATTATAATATCGAATCGCTATTGCGAGATTTTAAAAATTCATGATCATTAACGTAGATTTTACAAAGTGTTTAGCAATTGTTTATGTAGAGATGTTGAAATATTTGGTATTTAGCACTGTATATAAGACTATATTTCGATTTTTGTTAAATATTTTAATTTCTCCCCAATTCTTGAAATTTGTATTTTGTGCGTGTATAATATTTTTTCTTTAATTTTGTAAATCGAAATAAAAAATTTATGAACTAAATCTGTCGCCCCTTGGAATTTGCCGCCCTAGGCTTCAGCCTACTCAGCCTGCTGGTAGATCCACCACTGGTTGTCGTATACAAATGGGTAAGTTGTTATGTGTAATTTCACTTATCTGCTTATCACTTGAAAAATATATGACATTTTTATCAACGAAAAAATGGTCGTTGTTTAAGAACTCACGGTAGCTATGCATAGTATCAAAGACTGTTACAAGGTGAAGAATGCCAGATATCAGACTTTTCTAAAAAATTATTCTGCAAAGGAATTGTGAGAAATCCTGAAGAAAGTTCTGACTCAAACACGATACCACATGCTGGATATCACTAAAATGATAGTCATTTACATAATTAGTTATAAAGTGCCATATTGTTTGACAAGTCGTTGCAAATTACGTGAGTCAAACAGTACTTTCTGATATTAAAGAGTCAGCCAATGCTACTTACTATAACTAATAAATTATTCTTCTAATTGTACGCAGATAAGTATAATTGATCAGCTTTGAAATATGGCCAGTTACGTGGAGTTAATACGTAACTACTTTACGCAAGTGTTACATGACAATTACGAAAAATGTGACATTGCGTAACGTCAGAGACTGATGTAAAATTTGACTCTTCAAAACGGAATTAGATCAAGAATTATTTTATCACTCATGTGGGATAAGTACTATTTTACGCACGTTTTTCCGGGCGACAAATGGCTCTTTGGCTTTTGCGTGCGCAAAGTATAATTTGTGAATTTGTCGTGCGCAAACCATTTTTCGTCCGGAAAAACGAGCGCGAAATAATACTTATTCAGCATTTGTGATGGAAAAATAGTATCTTGAAGTCAACATACTATGTTTGGTGTGAAAATTAAAAATTATTTAACAATAAAAACATATGAAAAAAAAAGTAGTTCAAAAACATTGTGATAATTTAACATTATTCAGGGTCAGAATCGTCAGAGGTTATATTGTCTTCCAAGTTGGAAGGAGTCCTTTCATATTGGTCATAAATGACCATCGAGAAATCAACCTCAACTTTCAGGACATAATTTCACACAATTTGGATCAGTTGCATGTAGCCACATTGAATTGACATAAATAGTGCGTAAATAATTTTTTTCGAAAAATGTTTTCTTTTTCTTTCTATTTTTCCTGGCTGTATTTCGATGTATCCAAATGTACTGCGTCCCCCTTTATCGCATCAAATAGTACGAGTAATCACGCAATGCTTCAGTCATATATCTTTGCTTGTTCAGATTTTTTAATTCAAAAGCTCGGCAACTGTGTTTTATCAACGGATCTAGGCAAGCAATCCTATACTACTGTATTTACAATTGCCTTCACTCTGATATATTTTTCAAGTGGTAAGCAGATAAGTGCAATTACTCATATCAACTTTGTATACAGCAATCAGGCAATAGGAACCAGAAGAAAGTATGCAACCTGACTGTTACATATTTTGTATGTTGTGTGCTGTCATTGGAATTGAGTTTATCTGGCAAGCAGCTCAAAGAAATTTGGCGGGAGTCTCACATATTTTTCACGGCAACCTTATTGTTGTATGTTCAGAAACATATTTTTTATTACTTATGCGGAATAAGTACTATTTTGAAACGTTTTTCCGGGCGGTAAATGACTATGCCTTTTGCGTGCGCCAAGTAGGTATAATTATAAGTCATTTATCGTCCGAAATAACAAGCGCAAAATAATACTTAGCCCGCATTCGAGATTCTGCAACTCGTTTGGTGTAGTCAGTTGCCTACTTGAGCGAATGAGCTAACTCACTCCATCTGTGCGCTTAATTTCGCTCTCGTGGGCAATCGACAACTTATCGCACTTGTTGCACATAATATACTATTATTTGATAAAATATAATTTTCATCCGGTAAGCAGATGGGTGGCGGTCGATTTTACTTGGGATCCTCTACTATAAGTTGTGACCACATTCTTCATATTTGTGCTATATAATTGAATGCGCTATAGAAATCTAAAACATAAATAATCATCTTTAATAGTAGATTATTTTATTAGGAGCAAAAATCAGGCTTTATCTGCCAAAGTTTGTAGTTCGGCAGTCAAAGTAACCGAAGCACATGAAGCCATTTTTGCTCCGAATGATATATACTTGGTTAAGCCAAATGATATTTATTTGGAATTTATAAATACAACAGAATTCTTGATCTAGTTCTTAGTAATGTGTTTTTCAGAGTTAACTTGTCCGATTTTCTCTTATCTGATATTGATTTACACCACCCTCCTCTTGAGATAGAATACTATACAAACGTCAAAGTTGCCACTATCAGTAATAATTTTTTTATACCAGACTACAACAAATGTAACAGGGAACTGATTTATAAATCATCAGCAGTAAATTGGAGAGAAAAATTATCCTGCCTGGATGTGAATAATAATATAGATACTTTCTACAATATTTTATCCAGTTTGATGAATAAATATGTTCCAATGAGAAAGAAAGTAGTATCTAAATATCCTATATGGTTCTCACCTCATTATAGATCAAAATGCTCAATGAGAAACATAAAGCTCATAATGAGTGGAGAGTCTATAAAAATGTTACCTATTATAATGGATTCACGGCTTCACGTGGAAAAAAAAATGCACTGCGAAATTAAACTCAAACGCGAAAAGAACCTCAAAACTCATATTAACAATGCTACAATTAAGATTAATGCTGAAATAAGCACTTTTGGAAGTTTTTACGTTCATTTTCTAAGAAAAACGGGATTCCAAACAATATGAAATATATGAATCATCAGGAAGCAAATAATGGAGAAGATATATGTGACCTTTTTGCAGAATATTTGAAATCTGTATACTCGTATGAAGATAATCTCTTTCCAAACACCTCTGAGCAACTGTTTGAACACTATACATCCACTAATTTGAATTTAAACTGATTATTCTTAGATAAGCAGGGTTTTGATTTTGAATCGTTATTAGCTGATTTAGATTTGAAAAAAGGGAGTGATTCCGATCAAATTCCGAGTAACTTCACCAGAACATGTGCTGTTTACCTCACTGAACCTCTATTTATCTTGTTTAATCAGTCTCTTCAATCTGGTATATTTTCCAAGAAATGGAAAATATCTCATATAATTCCTATTCATGACATCAGTAGACCGATATCTATTCTACCTACTTTCAGCAAAATATTCGAGGATCTGATGGTGAAGAAAATCAAAACTGAACTTGGAAGTATCTTGATACAACAACAAAATGGATTTGGTATTAGTGAATTGACAAATTTAGTCCCACTCACGGAAAATTTAAGTGCTAATATAAATGAAAAACTTCAAGTTGATATAATTAACACTGATTTCAGTAAGGCACCTGATCGCGATCAGCATTCTACTTTGATACACAAACTCAAAATAATGGGTACACGATTACTGTGTTACCAATCACCTATTTCTAAATATTTCTAAATGTTTTTTGATCAATTATACAAGAGAGAAATACAAAACTTGTTATAACTATGCATAGACAATATTTCAATAATCGTTAAAAATGAATCTTCAAATTATTTATAATCCTAAACTTTTTTCCACTTTCATATTGAGAATATGACGCGTAGACCACACAAAGTTTTGGGTTTCATTTCCAAAACCTGTGAGAACTCTAACAATCCGTACTTCATGATTTGCTTGTACACTTCATTAGTGAGATCTACACTTGAATATGCTCTGTTGTCTGCTACTTTGGCAACAGAGATACATAGCATACCATTTTTGTGACGTTTGAAAAAAAAAAGTGCTTTTCTGTTCATATAATTAATGAATATTGATAATTCTATTACATTTTGTAGTGAAATTTTAAAGAATTCAAAAAAACTATAAAATCTAAAACATCATAAATAATTAGAAGAAATCAGTGAGTTTATCTTTTTTTCAAATAATGATTTTTTCCACCAATATATTGCACACGACAAAATCAAGAAACAAGATAGTGTGTCTGGCAAAGTACGAAGTGGGGAAAATTAAACAAAAACAAAAAATTACTGGACACTACAGTCTCTTATCTCGAGTAAAGAAATGCCCATTTTGAGGTTAGCAAATGAAGACTTTGCAATTAGAAAAACAGATATTTTGACTTCACCATCGTATAGCTTGCGTAAAACGGAATAGGAATGCAAAACTTCATTCAAATCGGTCTATCCCACACAAAGATATTAATTTCTTGGAATTTATGTTTTTTTCTGAGAATGGAAATCCATCGTCTTCTTGTTCAGTGTCACACCGTGACGAGATGCACCATAAGTCATTTTCTGGCTTGAAGGTGATTTGAAGTGGATTCAGACAAAAAAAAATTAAGGTCAAGTCGAAGATTTATTTGTGCTTAGAAATACCTGGCAATGTCTAAAAGGTACAGACTCAACTCAAATGACATATTTATTGTAAACAAAGAATTAGTGAGAACGCAAATTACATAAAATTATTTAAAAGCAGATGAGGCAGAAAACTATGGAGTATTTTACCGTGATATTAGTTACCAGCCGTCAAGCTATTCTCATATATTAATGATGAACGTGTGCGGTTACCAGCGATCAAGATTTTTAGTGCATTGTAACACTTTTTGATAATTAGAGAAGTTTTAGAATTTCAATTGCATATTTTAGGGTGGTGAGTTGGCAAACATCAATTGATCCTCTCAGATATTGATAGAGAACAAATTATTGGAATTGATTGAGTTTTTAAGCCCTTCATTTAGACAATCGATTGTTTATGACAATCTGACAGGCAACGAGACGTCATTACACATGACATTTATTGTATACAAGACACTAACTAAAATTAGTTAAAAGCAGATAAGGCAGAGAGCTGTGGAATATTTTAGCGTGATAATCAGGGTTGAGAAAAGCTCGGGCTCTTACAAAAAAAGTCCAATCCACATGGGTTTTGGGTTTTCTTCAATAAATTCTGGTTTTATTAGAATCTTTGAAATTTATGAATTAATATTAATTATTATATATAATATTTTTCGACTGACTGGTACAGTCCTGTTCTGTTGGCCAGTGTTAGCTCAATTTGTATGTTATTGTGCTTGACTGAAGATTAACAAGTCTCAATTTAATAATAACAAGTCCGTACAAATCAATAAATCTAAAAAATAAGTATGAGGCAGTAGCATTAGATTTGTCTTCAAAGCGAATGCACATATTGAGGTTTGTTTAATTTGTAAAAATGTCTATGCGTGCTGATCGTCAAGTGCGGGGCCCGGAACACTTGCTTCATGAGCCAAATAGATAAACCGGCCTTGCATGTGGCTCCGCTCTATGGATCAAATTTCACATCCATGAGGTAGCACGTCAAACTTGTCAAACGTCACTATACTGTACCAGGGATCCTTACACGTTGAAAACCTGAATTTCAAAATAGTATCAGAGTCTATATACCTGGGCAGTATATAACCAATAAAAATGACACTTCAGCTGAAGTGAACAGAAGGATCACCATCTATAAATGCTATTATGCGTACTCTAATCTATTGAAAAGCAGGCAAGTTAGCATCACCACAAAATTGAGAGAATATAAATCTATTATCAGGCCTGTCTTTACCTATGTTTCAGAGACATGGATTCTCATCTAGCGCAATGAGAATAAGCTAGGAGTATTTGAACGAAAGATTTCGGGCAGAATATATGGCCCGAGCCGTAATGGAGATGGATATCGAATCCGAATGAACCATGAATTACGGGAACTTTATGAATAACCATATATTGTCGCTGTAATAAAAGTTAATAGACTCCGATGGCAGAGCCACATGTGGAGAATGGAGGAAAATAGAGTACCCAATAGGATTTATAAACAAAATTTACACTACAGAAGACCTGAAGGCAGGACGATGACTTGTTGGGAGGATAATATAATCAAAGACTTGAAAAAAGCCGGCATCGCTAATTAGAGGAAATAAAGCGCTGAACAGAGTGGGGTGGAGGAAGAAGATGAAGGACGCTGAAACTCGACTAGGATTATGCAGTCGATTATTATTATTATTATTATCATTACTGTACGTCATATTTATTTGGTGAACATAAGAGGAATGGAACAATCTTGAAAGGGAAATTTTTTGTGGCTGAATGGAAAAAATTGCTCTTTTACACTTTTTTCTTGCTTTTCGAGTAGGAGTTATGGGGTGAAACAAAGATAAATGTAGAAATCAATTGGACACTACCCATAACACATGATGATATGTTGAATATCATTCAATTTCCACTTTCAGGCACTTCTGTCAAGTATTGTTATCGTCAAAAAATTCAACAAATATCATTTTGACAAGCTTCAAAACTGATTAAATGGTTGATAAAAATTCGGTGAGTAGAATGCTTTCACTGAAAGCACTGAACTTCCACGTGATGTTTTGAATATAATTAAAATCTGGATATTGATTCATCACGGAAACAATTATCAAATTGTACAGTTCAATGGTTACGAGATATTATCGTTTACATCAATTGATATTTGATTATAATATATTTACAGTTGTTCCATCACAGTGAATACTATATAAGCTCAAAATTGATATAAATTGAATAGGATAATTTTTGATGACTTATTTCAGATTTTTGAGATACAACATCATATTTCAGAACAGTGACAGATGATGTATTACCTTGAAGTTATGTTTCTTAAATACTATCCGGCGCTTTCGTCGAGAATTAGAGATATGTTACAGGTATAAAGATTTTATAAATTTCAAACAGAAAACTCTTGCTTCTATATATAGAACAGAAATAGATAGAATTTTAGACAGATAGAAGATACATCAATAACTTTATTTGTGTGACATATCTCTCAATCAACAAATTAACACACCTCATTACGAATGAATCTTAATATTTGGTTTCACGACACTTCGTTACATTTTGACGGACTGTTAAATCATGAAATTCGTTTCAAGAAGTTTTGTTAAAATTAACGATTCAAATATCTCAAAAAATGCAATTTTTTAAACATGAAAACCCCTTTTGTCTAGACTATATATACTCTTCCTTTTTTTCTGTTACTTCATTTTCATTACGAAACGTAAGAAGCAAAAGCTTCAAAATTTACCCAGTTGAGAAAGTGATTTTCTCAAATTTATCGAGTTTTAATGAATGTTCGATTATATCTGTTTGAAATATTAGAAGATAATAAATCTTTCCCAGAATAAAATTGTGTATCCACAATCTCCAATAAATTTTTATGAATCGAACGGATCCATTTAATCTCAACTTGATATTTTAGATAAGATTTTTATTTGGTAGAAATGTTTTGGATTTATTCTTGAATATCTTTTACAGCGAATGGAAAGATCATATAAATATGTTTCTCCATAATATTGTATTTTATGAGAGATACACCCATGTGGTACTTGGTATATATCTTCTTTGAGTAAAGATTTCGCAAATCTAGTTCCAAGAGTATACGGAATTAAAAACTATTTCCAAGCTTCGAAAGAAGTAATATGAAGCACAAATTCCAAAAGCATCAATCATAAAATGAATTATTTCACATGATACTGGATACGTACTTTTGTGATCTCAATTTTGAAATTTAAACTATATATAATGGCACTGACAGAACTATTTGAAAATTTGAAATTAAGCATTCAGGTTACCAAACAGCGACGTTAAACTGACGAATAGTTTTTATGGCATGTAGCCAAAGTCTCCTGTCACTTTGATAAAGATGCTAGCTAACATCAGATTTGAGTATGCTTTCGTTAAACCGGACATTCATGTTTTATAATTAGGGTTATCAAACAATGCTGTATTATTTCAAATAGATCCCGCAAAATTTCACGAGTTCAATTGATAAGAGAGTATTGATTTTCATTAGGCAAAAAAAGATCATCATTTTTTGAATGTATCTAAATCTCATCGACAATCGATATTCTGATTGGAATAGCTTCCTTATGGTTGACATTACGGAAAAACTAAACTTTGCGAGATCAAAGAGCTAAGAATGGTAGTTCATGCAACAAGAGTGTAGAATTGAGAATTATTATATCATTGGTGATAATAATGTAATAATGCTTGCTTCCAATCGTGTCGCATATAAGATTTTTTCTATGGTTCACCCCTTTCATATTTAGAAAATTGAGCACACATCAATATAACACAGAGCAAAAACTGACATTTGAACTCAATAGAGAAATGAACAGATCAGTGATGGGCGCTACCAGCATGAATTTACAGAAAAATCCAATTCACGTCATCATACTTTACTATGTGTTTTAATGGTGGTAAAGTACCTAGAAAACATATTTTAGCGTCTATCTGTGCATATAACTATTGATTTTTGAATCTTTAAACAAAAGATATGACAAATAAATAGATCCTTCAAAATCACCTCATAAAATATCAACGAGAAAATTCGTCTAAATTTCAGTGTAAAGCTGGGGCCACATTTATATCCAATGTCATTAATTGAGGCGTTATTCAATAATGAACACATTGTCAATGACAATATGTCCATTGTCACATAATGCCTTACTTACCGGCATTAGACATAAGTGTGGCCCCTGCATAACAAAAAATTATTGACAATAAATTATGCTTCACATTTTAATTGATAATGGCCTAAATATAGATTTGAACTAGTTTCAACTCGGAATATTAGGTTTATCATTTTTATTGTTCATTTGACTGATGATAATTTCACTTTATTCTTTATTCCTGAGCTATTATTTGTGGGGATAAAAAACAAAACAGGATTATTATAAGTCTGTTCCATTCTTATTTTACTTATTAACGTTTAAGGTTCACTGAAGAATATACATTGTCTATAAGAAGGAAAGAGCGCTTTTTCAACGGAAAATCATGACCTAGACACGCGGTACCGCGTCAAGCCAAGTTCAAGCCATTCAAAGCAAGAAGAAAGGAACTGGCGACGCAGCAGCAGTATTTTATTTTACACGAACTCTTTGGAACCACTTTTGACCTCTTAATAACATGAAATCCATTCAACATAGACACATGAAATATCACTTATTTATTGAAACTCCTTGGATTAAGTAGAACCTCAAATTTCATGAATATAGTTCAAACGGTTATTGAGGTATTAACGTCCAAAAATCGGAATTTTTATCACTGACTGACTGACTGTCTGACATATAGATCCAAGATCCAGGGTGACACTCTATTACTATGTCTGTTATAACTCAAGTACGTTATATAACGGATGAAAATAACATACGTGGATACATCGAACGATTCTGCAACTTTTGGGTGCTACGTACGTTACTGTTGTATATTATGGGTGCGTTCGGGATGGGCGCTACGCACTCTCAGCACTTGTGAGCGTTGCTTATACCGTTCGCTTTGGCGCTCAGAAGGCTCATAAAAGTAGCAGTGACGTCATTACTGATGTCACAGCTGGCGCTCACAGCACTTATTTCATCCAGGTAGTGTGACGTGAGCGTGAGCACTAAAAGAGTATATTCTTTCATCTCGAACGCTCACACGTGTGAAATTTGGGAAATATTACCTGAAAATCAAAATATTCTTGGAGTTTCAATTAGGCGCGTGCACGTGACGTCACGGACATTTGAAAATGTCAGCCTGGTGGACCAACAAACATTCTGTCATATGGAACACATTTAATAATATCTCAATTTTAGTGCTGTTGTTGGTTGTTTTTAGAAAAGTGAGGCTGTACAAGATTTATCTTTTCATGGATTTACTTCAGATAAAAACTTCGGAGGAAGAATTATTCCTTGTCACTAAAAAACAACTAAAATGCTCTAAAAAGGAGTGATTTAACTGACACCAAAATTAAGTAAAGCCGTATCTGTAACAGGCACTTTATTGCAGGTATTTTATCTATTTGAATCTGATATTTAATATTTCAAGTGAATATAAGGTAATATTTGAAATTTATGGCTGCATAAAGTAGATTAAGTATCTGAAATTGAGACAGATTTTATAAGTTAGAAGTAACACAACAGAATAAACAAATTGTTCAACCTGAGTATAAGTTATGTTTTGTTGTATAAACTGAAATTTTTGTATAATATCCATTCAACAAATATTAACATGATCCTAATTTAGACCTTACTATTACACTATATGTTTGTAAAATCGCTAAAAACTTAAACCGTAGAATTATTTCTAAATTATAGACAAACTAGTATTTTGGACGGTGGAGATAATCCTGATTGAGGACTGTTTTTAAATATAGGCAAAGCTGCAGGATTCTGCTTTGTGCAAGTTAGTAAATTAGAATTCTAAATTTTTTTCCAACATTTCAAGCAAATAGCTTAACAGCAAAATGAATGACAATCAATAATAATTACTTGAAATAGAAAATTGAATTTGAACTGTCTTAAAAGATGTTTAGTTAAAAAACAAATGAATCATTCGTTTATTACAGACTTCTATAAATATTTTTGAAGATTATAGTCATGTTGGTTAGTGTTCATAATTTAAAGTTTCATGTAAGCTTTTTAAAGTTGTAATATATTCTAGTTATATTCAGCTTCCTTCATAAGCTAAATAATCTTTAGTAATTACCATGAAAATGTCTTATTTCTTTCATCTCCACCACATATGGATCTTCATAGATAATAAACGAGATATTTTCTTCAAATACCTATGTTTTATATTGTCTGACAGAGAATAATAATCATTGATTAATCGAGATATTATGCTAAAAATAATTTTTAAAACAAAATTCCACTAAATAAACATTAAATTCACCATACGCCAACCAAGCACAATTGTTTCAAATGCAATGTTTTGGTTTGTTGGTCCACCAGGCTGGCGGGTTGCATAGATTCGACCACGTGATGCACGCGCCTAATATAATCATTTGGAAATTGAAGGTTACATTCAATTTAAAAATATGAAATAAATATGAATATACAGATAGAATAATAATAGATATTAATCTTTATTTCATATTCACGATTATTACCTTTAAAAATCGTAACACTTTTATTATTATACATTTAACTTCAAGTGAGGCTTGAAGATACAGATACTAACAACATTCACAGTATATTTGTGACTGGAGCATAAACTTAACCTTTAAAAACCGATAAGTAACCTATTCAACTTCTTTTTTGACATGATGATAAATTTCAAACATACAGTTTGCAAATCTTCACTCTCATACTCCTTATATTTGTTATTGCAATACCGAGAAATATTTTACTTCGATATCAAATACTTAACTTAGATTCCACCATCCAATTTTTACTTCATCTCATAAAATATTTTCTCAATTTATTGTTAACTTCCATGTATTTTTTCTGATGCTTGAAGTTGGTAGAATCTCTTAGACATGGTAAATAAATTGTGGTATTTTTGAGACTATAATTATCAATTTTCACGTCATTAGGATTCGAATCTTCATCCTTATCATCATCAAATAAAAAACCGTTTGAAAATATAGCTTGCGCGACTGCATGATTCGAATTTTTTAACAGTTGCCTCTGATTCGTCGCTCAATAGCGTTCTTTTTGGCGAAAGCGTAAACACTCATATTGCAAAGCGATCGGTTGAAAATGGCATTCAAAAATGTGATCGCTGACAGCGTGTGAGCGTCCATCCTGAACGAATCCAATGTAACAGATAATATTAAGTACCAATTGCACTAGGAAGCTTATTACTTATATTGGCTAATCATAGCGCATCTTACAAATGTGCGCAAAGTTGAGACCTGTGAGTTTGACATGAGCGCAAGTTCATTTTCAGACAGATTTTTGGCGGAAACCTTATAACATCGTTGAATCACCAAATATTCTATATGCTACACAATATTTTGCCAATAATAATCAATACAAGATAATTAATTCTTATAGATATCTTCATAATAAGCTATAGTGACCCTATAAATTTAGGTTTTTCTCATTTTATGGTCAAGTTTAGTAGTTATTCTTGAATAATTCTAATTGAACAGAGAATACTTCTGCTAGAGAAAACAACATCATGCGGAAATGCAATTATCAAATTATTTATTTTATTGACTCTATTGCTTCCATTATAAATTTTAGAACGATAATTTTTGTTCGATTGACGGCAGAGAACAGCGAGTTTGCAGAGACCAGTAACATGATTTTCACAATTCTTTTGAGTTATCTCATAGCGTATTAAAAAGTATTTCTCAAGATTTTACTAAAGAAGATTTGTCAATTATCTCCTACAAGCAAAGCTTGATGAGAAGCTTAAATGAATAGTCTTATTTTATCAATTCATGAGATAAAAATTACTATACATATTATTTTCTGAATCGTTGTATAAAACTGTTGACTGTTTTCGTTTTACTAAAAGCATCCATTATATTCGCCAGGATATTTGCATGATTTTTTTGTCAAACATATATATTTACAGGAAAATTACTTCAAATGGGCAAGTAGAGCTGAAAACATTGAATATTGATACAAAATTTTCATGCTAGAAATTTATTTGCCTACTGGATTTTTTTTTTCAATTGCAGTGCCGTTCAGAAGGTTTTATATCAATGGATCGAGAAATTTGTTAGCCAATCATGATCTTCATAATCTTAATTCTTGTAGCCAATTCGTTACAATAATGGTCATTATGGTCATGCAAGACAAAACATTCTCTGATAAGTACTTGACCGATGTTCTTCAATATTCTAGTACAACTTCAATAAATCCTAATTCATTTTATATACGTTGTGAAATATCCAGCTTGATATTGTAATATAATGTATAGTGTACATACTAAAATAAAAGTGAGGTTAGAATAGATACAATATTATTACTATAAAGGTGCGGTCTCATGCGAACGCTCGACGCTCGTTTCCAGCGACAAATTCGGTCACGTGGTACAATTTTAAATTTCCCGGCCCTTCAAAATATGCAGCGACAAAGCTGAACAAGTTGAGCTTTGTCGCTATCAGGTTGCTATGGATGGAGTGTATAGAAGGAGGGTTATCTCTAATGAACAACACGTTCAAAATATCAAATTAAAAGAGTATAATAATTTACCAAATGATATAAGAAATGTGACCAATATTAAACATTTGAAAAAAAGTAAATATATTCTTGAAAAGTGTTGATAATACAACGTCAATCAATTAGTTTTGTAATTTTTTTTTTTAGGTTAGGCATATTATTAGTATCATAATTATATTTTTGTCATATGATTTTATATTATTTATATTATGTTGATAGCTTCAGCTGAATAAACGACGTGACACTGATTGGTTCAAGTAGAATGTTGCATAAATTGCTATACAATATTTTTCATTCTGTACAGTTAAAATCTATTTCTCTTTTTTCATTGATCATTTTGAATCTGATAAACTACTTTTTCAATTGATAATTCGATCATTTAAACTGTAATTACAGGATGTTTTTCACTAAACGGGCTATTTGCGTTTAACAGAGCCATCCTTATATTTTGCACCTAGAATCAGCTCACGTTTATAATCCTCCATCTACAACACTCCATATTTGTTGCGCTGGAATACGTTGATAATATAAATCCGCGTCGATGAATCGATTTATAGTTCTATATGTCAGATTTTGATATTAATATTTTTAATCCCTGCAAGCAAAGAAGCCATGTTGACGCTGCTGTTTGACGCAGCAACTTGTTGCTGAATATTTTGAAATGCCGGGAAATTTAAAATAGTACCACGTGACCAAATTTGTCGCTGGAAACGAGCGTCGAGCGTTCGCATGAGGCCGCACCTTAATAATACAATATGGAATATCTGGTCAAAACATATATCCTTGTATTATAAATCACTGCCTAGCATTGTAGCACCTAGTTTGACATTCGAAAAAGTCGTAAAATTTTCTCGTGCATTTTTGAAATTCTGGTGCATATTTATTCCACAGTCTGTCTTGCAGGCATGCAGAAGAAGCATGAATCACCGAATGAGAATGGGTTTCTTGAACATTGATTATTTCTTTTGGTCTTTTTGAGGCACCAAACTATGCATTTTCTGAATATGGTGTAATATTTTTTGTAACGCAATTTATTTATGTGAAATATATTAGCACGTTGTTATACCATATATATTTACCTGATAATATAAGCCTATCAATTATTATCGCACTCATTTGCTTGTAAGTATTCGCAATTTGAATTTGTGATGTGTCAAACGAGTTCTATAATTGATGCTACTTTTCATCCTGTTATGATAACATACTTTAACAACACAAATAATTGTTATATATATATACGTTATGTAGTTACAGAATCACAATCTCAATTTGGGAATATTAACATATTTATTGGTTATAATGTACGATGTAGCTACAGAATCCCGCCCCTAGAAAGTTGAAATTTAGCGTCCAACTGGGTACTTATGTGTATGGAAAGGCTAAAATCTGGAAACTGAATATTTACGATTTGAAATATTTTCCAAGCTTGACCTTGGTGCGAACGCTACAGAGCGAGCGACATCCGCTCTTAACAATGCAACCGGTTTTAAAATTTACTGTTTTACATAATAGCTTTAATATATTGGTGAATTTTCACGATTTGAGATATTTTCCAAGCTTGACCTCGATGCAAACGCTACAGGGCGAGCGGCAGCCGCGCTTGATAATGCAACCAGTTCTACAACTTACTGTTTTACACATCAACATAATAGCTTTGCTATATTGCAAAATCGTTCTCGAGTTTCACTCAATCCAATTAATCCTTAGAATAAAATGGTGGAGCTCAGCCCCTTCGCTGGTGTACTTTCACATAACTTTTTTAGTAACTATGAAAGGTTGAAGTTACACAGGTACTGACATGAAAAATAGTACGATCAGGGATCATTCATATGAATGATCCCTGGTACGATGCAAAGAATAACGGACGGACAAGAAGAGCCTGTGAAAAGATTAAAAAATAGTAGTGTGGAATTAAGAGAAAATTCAAACAATATTTTAATTCCTCGGAAGGTGTCGTTCCCTGTTAAGATCAAGTTATGAACGATATAATAGATGAATTCATCAAAGTAATATGAAATTCATCATTTATTCATAAAAGTATAAAAAAGGAATGATCAAGTGTTCTAATTCATTCTATTATTCAATCATGTTTCATCAAGTGCCAACCACTTCATCTCTTGGAACAATCAATTTCACAGATCACTTTTGGATATTGAATAATAATAATTCCTCTTCAAAAAGTTATAATATTCCATACAAAACATAAATATAAAAATGGGAGCCAAGTTCACACAGATTTTTCTTCTAAATATTGAAATTAAATTCAGTATAATATAACTATTATTATTGATAGCTCGAACTATGTATATTCAATATTAAATTTTTTCAATCAATTTCAAATTTCAAATTCATCATCCATGGTTTTCTGATAAATAAATGAACCCAATCTTCAAAGTGTTCATTTTTTAACTACATCTCTTATCTCACATTTGGATCCAAGAAATCTGTTTTTAAAAATGGATCACGTTTACAACATGTATCGCAACAAGATCATGAAAGAGAGCATTGCTTCTGTTTATTTTACTATTTCATAAATTATTATTATATTATATTCCTGTACCAAAAATGTTTCTCACAAGATTTTAGTTTGATGAAAATTTCGAAAAAGATTAAAAAAATGGTGACAGCTCCAGAATCAATTTGATTACATTTTTATTATTAGTTACATCATAAATCATAGAAGTATTTGAGCTATAGATTATGAATCACCAATATTATTTAGGTAAAATATATGATTTCAATTTTGGTGAGTCAAGTCAAAAATATGAATTTATTATTGATATAGCTTTTAACTGTTGAACAATTAAAAAATTGTCGAATACTTTGATCGAGAAAATTGATTTGTACTTACAAGTATCTATGACAACGTAAACAAACAGACTGAGAACAACACAAGCGTTACGATCGGAGTCCAACAACAAACTGTTCTCATTTCAAACAGATCAGATCTCAGAGTTGATTCCAAGCATAGAGGGAGATGAGCAAAACAGTTCAACTCACTCTAACACATTGAAGAATGTACTCAAGGCAACAAAAGAGTTGAATGGTACGATTATCGTAGTTTGCGAATGATAGAAAGAAATATAGTATGGAAAATACTGCACAGGATTCTTGCAAGACTGGAGATATTTGGCAACTATAGGCAGGAGCTGTCAAATATTTAGATGTAATCTCAGGAAAAGATACAAAGGACATAAGCACATTTTGAAAATATATTAGCATATCTTTCTATCACTTTTCGGTACACGTTTTTAGCTCGTGTTCTAGAGTTAATTTTTTGAATATGATGAGTATTCTTTGTTTAAAATGTTTTAGGAGCCCATTCCAATTTGAAAATTTGGAATGAGAATTTATAGAATGAAAATAATTCAATCACCTCCGTAAATGAGTGAAATGAAATTTCTTGTGAATATGCAGGCTACAACCTAAGAATTTATTGCTCAAAGAAATAAGAGTTGACGAAAGTGAATGATGCAATAAATTTTAAAGGTGAACCATAATCCTGAAAGAAAATACTGATAATAACTCGCCTTACTTATCAAGAAATTATATTAGTGAGATGTTTTTTTTTTCTATCAGTTTCATAATGGGCAGTATTAAGTATCTAATGTTTGATATCAAATATATCTACTTCAAAAAAAAATTGAAAATAATAATAGTTATTCTTTAATGAGAACAGGAGTCAAAGATGGGTAACGAAATCATCTGACAGAAAAATAGCTATTATACGTCATATGCTATAAATTGGAGGCTATACAAATTTAACATTCCTAACTAGGTAACAACACTCATCGTGACCGTGGTAACTGAATCATGTGTAGACGTCGAAATTCGGAATATAGTACAAGAAATTATTGGATAATAAGAACAAGAGATAGAAGGTGTAGGATTCAATCAATTACGAAAATAGTGGTGCATCAACCTGAAGTAACAAACTGATAATAGTTCCGTTCACTCATCAAAAATGAGAGCAGTAGGAGCGTACGATTTTATATAACAGTATGATATAATAAGCATTGTTATATCGAAACTCATACATTCAGAGCCGTAGCGAAGGTATGAAGCGCCTGTGGTAAGTATTCAAGCCCCGTAAATCAATAATAACAAAAAAAATTCCAATGTAACAAGTTATTATATACTATTAATCTCATCAAAGTGAATTATCTGTACATACAATAATGTATTTGTTAAGATATTTGTATGAATAAATGATAACCTAAGTGAGAACAGATTTTTCACACTCCCGGTAGCACCTAAGAGACGAATTCAATCCCTCATTTCAGGGTCTTGAGTTTAAAGCTGCATTCACAACCATCTTAGACTCTGCTTAATTTGAATTTGATGTTTAAATTACGCAGGGTTGAAATTTGTAGCATTCAAAATCACTTTCAACATTGCTTGAAATTTTGTAATGACATCTAGTAAAACAAGTACAAAATAATGCGAATATTAAATACTTTTTTCTTCTTTTCGTTTGAAAGAATATATTTTCAAATTCAGTGGTCAATTCCTTACAAAGTATGGATAGTAGTTATTAGTAAATCATCTATTCACTTGAATTTCAGTTCTTATTGCAGGATGTTATAAGGTAGATAAATATAACAAGTTATCAAACATTATGGCTGGTACCACGAGCTCTGTTTTTGGCGATACTAAGAGCGTTGTGTCAAGATGTATTTCAACGCAATTATAATTTTTCCAAATACTTTAGAAAATAATCATCACATACAAATTACGGAAAACACATATGTCCACAAAATTTATTTGAATATTGTCATTTAAAATAGCTTGAAATATTTATATTGCATTAAAACTCTTCTTAAAATAACACTGCTAGTACAGCCAAAAACAAAGCTTGTGGTACCAGCCTATATATCTAAATTCAATTATCTCTCATCTATATTAGAGAAAAAAGATGATCGATTGATGAAATATCGAAACAAGTTTTATCACCGTCAATTCACTATTTGCATATGGCTTCTTCCATTCTATCTGATTTCAAACGTCAAAGCACATGTTGAATAATCAGAAAATGCAATGCGTCTGCCAATTCGCTAGCGACTTGAAATGAAAGTTAGCCCATTGCAAATATTACAATCCGAACATAAAGTGCGCAGACTACAAATTTTAGTTGTGAATGATCACTACTGATCTCGGTTGTGAATGGACCTTTAGTTTACTCCTTCAGGGATCTGAAATGGTCGAAGCTCCCAAGAGAATGAAGTAAAATAAACAAACTTCCCCATGACAACTGACTAATCGAAGTAGGTACCTAAATCGTCAGCTTAGTATTGGTTTGTCTCATGTCCATTTCTAATTTTTATATCCAGTCCAGTGTTCTATGTCCCCAAATACGACTTGTATCCTGAGAAATAGAGTTGCAGTTTTGTACCAAGTCCTGAATTATATTTTCTGAACTTGGACAAAGCCACAACTGTATTTTACAAAGTACAGGTCAAATTTGAGGACATAGAAAACTGGACTTGATACAAAAGTTGAAAATGGACATGAGACCAACCAATACTCGACTGACGAAATTTCAAATTGAAATTTCTTATTACAGTTCAAAACTTTATCATTGATGATTGATATTGATATTCATATTGGTATTATTGCAATTTATACAATCTTACTAATGCATCGTATGGTTCATACATTTTTTGAATTCTGGGATTAATAATTCTTCAATTACCTCTTTCGTAGTCAGTCTTGTTGCTATAGTAAATTTACTCAAGATTTTCGTATTAAGTTTGTTGTTGTCAAAATTGTAAGATCAAATAATCTGCTTTTAGATTAGGATACTTCAATATAATACGGTAGAACGAAAAATGGCGTGGATAACACAAAACTAAAGTGTCTTTGTTCCGTCGATGTATCGCCTTCGACTTCGTCTTGTGCATTAAACTGCATCCTCAGGACTGAATCAAGCTCTCAAATCCCTTGTTATATAATATACTTTTATATATATTCAACATTGACAAAATAAAAGATACAGTTGTGAATAAAGATTCTCTTATGTGGAGTTACTGTCGGAAAGCAAATAATTTTTTTTCTAAACTTATATAATTGAAGATCTCTGGCTTTCGCAGAAAAATTAGAAATTATAACGATTGCACCTCCTTCACGTGATTATTCCAATCTTATGAATGATATCAGTTTAAGATCTGGCAAAATTTTCTACAGATACTGAATTTGACTGACCGTCATCAATGCATCAATAACAAAAGTTCATACATTTGTTTCAAGATTTTGATCAATCATTGCGTTGGAATTAAATCTTCAGAAAATAGAATGTGATGATAGGATGGGAAGAGGAATATAATAGAAACAACAACTGAGCATACTTACTTACCTAGGAGTACTAATAACCAGCGATGGCTCAAGTGAAACAGATATAGAAGATGAAATAAGAATGAAAAAACCTATATTCAAACAGCTAAATTCAGTGTTTTGGTGTAAAGAAATAGCAAATCAAACAAAACGACGGATATACCTCTATTCAAGAAAATTGTGCCCTATACAGTGCAGAAACCTGGAGGATTATAAATAGAAGACTGGAACAGAAACTACAGATATTGGAAATGGTTTGATGTTGCATAAATACTTCCTTAGATCACGGAAAGGTGCAGAGCAGACAATTTTCTTGGTACGCACATTCACAAAGAATGTTATCTGATAGATTGCTGCAGTATGTTTTGAATTAGAAACCAGCAGGAAGAAAATGGTATGATAAAGTTGATGCAAGAAAGAAATCCAGAAAAAGAAGACGTATACAACAGAAGCTAACAGTGCATATGATGCAGAATAAGATTGCAAACTTTGTCAAAAAACATGCCAGATAGTGTTGCCACGAGACGAGACGAGACGAGACTTCAGTGAGTCTCGTCTCGGTCTCGAGCTGGTCTCGCCTAGCTCAGTCTCGTCTCGGTCTCGCCTTGGTCTCGAGTAGGTCAGTCTCGTCTCGGTCTCGAGTCTCGACGAGAGTCTCGCCATGATTTTTTAAAATTACATTTTCTTACATGCGGAAATCAATTTGTTTCACCTGATTATTATTTGCTATGGATTCTACCTAAAAAATGTATTTGTATGTTTGGTGCGCAAAGTTATGTTTTATAGCTTGCTCATAAACCTTAGACGTAAGCTTTTGGCTCATTTCACAATCATTAAGAACCACAAAAATATTACGCTACAAATAAAGTCTCTTAAATTTCGCGCATTACGCAATTATTCTCACCTTGCTGAGCAGCGCTGGAAGTTATGATCAACGTACAACGCGCTTGCGCACAGTCTACGTCGAATTTGCAATACCAACAGTCGCTCTGAGGCTCAGTTCTAATATGTGAAGACTATGGCTGGTACCACGAGCTCTGTTTTTGGCGATACTAGGAGCGTTGTATCAAGATGTGTTTTAACGCAATTAGAATTTCCCCACATACTTTAGAAAATAATCTGCAGATACAAATAACAGAAAACACATATGTCTACAGAATTTATTTGAATATTTTCCATTGAAATAGCTTGAAATATTTATATTGCCTTAAAACTCTTCTTAAAATAACTCTCCTAGTATAGCCAAAAACAGAGCTTGTGGTACCAGCCTATCTTTTTACGTCATTTCATAGACTCTTGACACATGTATCACCTATCGGACAATAAGAGAAGTGATTCAATGTCATCTTCGTTGAAAACAGTCTTCTAGAAGTAAGAGACAGAGGCAAGTCAGTTTCCTTTATGTCATAAAATAATAATAATAGGGGAAAATTATGCAATTGTACTTAATAATAAATCAGGAGGATGATTAAACATGAATTGAATCTGCTTTGAAACATCGTTCTTAAATAACTGTTAGCATAAACTTGTCAATCATATTGTTTGCACCAACATACAATATTCAAGTCCCTATGAATGTAACTATGATATGACAATATTGATATAGAGACTGCGATCTGTCTCCAAGCTCTATGAATAAGAACAGGACTTCTGGAGCCACGAGGATTCGAGATAATAAAGAGGTAATAGTTTTATGTAACAATTGTTTGAACTTGAGCATTATGACGGGGTTGGAGCTACATATTTCAAGTCAAAAATCGCTGAGTTACAAAAAATATTTTCTTTACGACCATTATAGAACATCAACATTTTAATATTGATTTTAATTACGGAATGATTCAATTCTGTCGTACTGTGTTGGAATATTCATTCCAACACAAGTATAACACGTTTATGGTATTTATAAAATACAAAAAAATGCCATCTTATCAATTCATATCTATTCTAGAACTGATATAGTTGGTATAATTCAGTTTAAAATGATAAAATAGTATATTCTACAATAAGTATTGGAATGGCCTATATTCTGAACGAGCGAAAAGTTTGTAAACCGAGCCGAAGGCGAGGATTACGGTTCGCGAGTGTGGAATACGGCATTCCAAACATATTGTAGACTATACTTTCTCTAACAAGGTTTTGGAAACTCACCAATATTCCAGAGGAAACTTAAAAAATTATCAAATGTCAAACGTCAAATCCAGATATGAATACTTGATTTGTTAGGAAGTAACCATGGTAGTAGCCAAACTAACAGCTTCTGATTCGTCGAAATGATTCTAAAGGCTTACAGAATCATTCTAAACGGCATGCGGAATCATTCTAAACGATTTTTTGGAATGTCATTCGTTCCAACATAATTTTTGGTTATGGAATATGCAAATTCCAAAACAGTGTTGGAGAAATTTAATTTTTTTTAAATAAGAATAAGCATCTGTCACAGTGACATGTCGGTAATACAGATTTCAAATAATATTGAGGCTATGTCATTGTTGACTTAGATTGTATTTTATATTAGATATTTTATCGAGCTGCATCTATTCATCAATTATAACAATTAGTAGGAATATCAAATCAACTTAAATTAAATGATAACTTCAGGAGTTTTGGTTGTGTCTCTGTTTCAGAGTTCGTAATTTTTTGTTTCTCTGTAAATTGCCGAATTTATGGTCGTAGAGTAAGTATGGTCTGAAACATGCCTGGAATGGCTATTCAGCATTCGTGAATTCGTCTCACTCGCCTATGGCTCGTGCTACAAACTTTTAGCACTCATGCTGAATAAGATTCATTCCAAACTTGTTGCAGAATATACTATTCCGGATTGAATAATGCTAGTTTGCACATGTGTTTTTTCACGCTACATGATATTTCTTCTACGATTCTCAATATGAATTCATAAACTAAATTCAGGTTACTAAAGCGTTCATATGAATTGATGGTAGATCTGAGAGGCCTACATGCTGAGTTTACACATTGTTTGCGATGTGTAAATGACCAAATTCAGAGTTAGATGAAGAAAAATCTGATTTTCAAATGAGTTTATGTTATTGACTGTGAATAACGAGCTATATGGTTCAAATTACTAAGAATTTATGAATGAATAGTATTGATTTTCTCTTCCTATGGCCCAGTCTGATATAATTTTGAATGAAATTAGATGAGATACAGGAATATAACTACGAATCTTATAAGAGTTGATTCATGTAACGTATTTCCAATGAAAATCAATTAATGTATTATAATATTTTCTCCCATTATGTTAATACTTTTTGGGAAATTGAATGTGTTGTGCTAGTATTGGGACTCGTCCCGTTGCAATCTTATATGAAATCTGCTGCGGCCGCACAGTACTTTATTGGATTTGACTTAAAAATTAATTTAAAGTGAATATAAAATAAGTCTCGTCGAGAGTCTCGCGAGACTCTCGCCGAGACTTGACTCTGGTCTCGTCTCGGTCTCGACTTTCAGCTCGAGACCCATTCTGTGGTCTCGTCTCGACTTTTTGGAGCGAGACGAGACGAGACCGAGACTGGTCTCGAGTCTCGTGGCAACACTAATGCCAGATGAGGATGATGATGATCAATCATAATTATAATCCATGTTGAAGTATTTCAATCACGACAGACACGTAAACAATATTACTAATCTGAAGCATCACCTTGTATTCAAGAATAATCACAATAATTATTATAGTTTTCGCACAGAAATTGTTATTCGCTTAACAAGTACAAAAAATGGTAGATTTAAGGATAAGTAAGAAAATTCACTGTAGGTACTCTGTTCCGCATCGTACAGCGATATTAAAAAACCGAAAATAGTATTTTTTTTACGTATTGAACATGATATTCATCGCATTTTGATATTAGATACGGAATATGCAACGAAATTTACTTTTTGTACTAGTCCAAAAGAATCAATGCTTTTTGTACAATTGCCATGGCAACTTGTTGAAATACCAAACTTTTGTATATAGTATAGTGTAACAATATTTCGTCTTATTAATCTGATAAAAAAAAGTTGCTTAACAGGTACAAAAAATATTAGATTTTAGGATAATTGAAAAAGTGCGACGCGAAGTGGAGTAAAGCGGTCTTACTAGTCCCAAAATCATATTTTCTGTACGTATTAGACATCATATTTTTTTCGCACTCCCGGGAGTAAACAACGAATTTAATCCCTCATTTCAGGGACTTAGGTTTGAGTTTAGTCCCTCGAAATCTAAAATGATCAAGAATCTCAAGGGACTAAAGTAAAATAAATAAATTTTTTCCATAACAACTGAATAATCAAATTACTTACCTAAATGTCAAATTGAATTTTGTCATAAGAATTCAAACTTTTATTCTTGATTTGTATTAGCATTATTGCAATTCACACAATTTCACAAATGCATCGTATTGTTGTTCGTAAATTTTCCAGACTTTTGAGAATTCAATCATTTTACAGTTACCTCTTCCGCAGCCTTATTAATATCAATTTTCTCACTCATCTTTTTGACAGCAAGCTTATTTATTGAACAACTGCTGTAGTCAGTCTTATTACTATGGTGAATTTACTAAACATTTTTGTATCAAGTTTGTTGTTGTTAAAATTGTAAGATTAATTAATCTGCTTTTAGCCTATTGTGATTCAATATAATACGGTAGTGCGAAAAATAGCATAGATAACACAAGACTTGAGTGCCTTTAATCCCTCATGTGAGTATTGCCCTCGACTGCGTCTCGTGCAATAAACTCCACCCTCAGGATTAAATCAAGCACTCAAGTCCCTCGTTATATAATATACTATTCTTCTATCGCACTTTATTATTAAATCCTTGAAAATTGTAGTATAATGTTTTCTTCTTTTCTAAATTATAGAATCATATGCTTGTTTCAGAAGGTTTCAAATAATTATCTTATACATAAATATGAACAAAATTGATCAGTAATTTCATTTTTCATTTCATGTAATTGTAGAATTAATTCTATAACTTTTAGAAGACTGAAATTTGGTTTGAAGGATCGGGATAAAATGACGCTCACAAATGCAGACCAATTTTATGAGATATAATTGGATGTCATTAAAATAGACGTTTCGATTGTCAAAGCAACCATCTCCAGCATAAGAAAAACTTGAAGCTCAATTCTATGATACAGAATTGCTGTCAAAAATGTTGGTGTTTACATTGACAAAGCGCATTTATCAGCCGAGGTGATAGCACGTATTTCTGAGTTAATACTTTTCTTCGTATCCATGTGGCTCACATTTTACCAATGGTTTCTCACTGGTCTGATAATTGTGCTTTATAAGAATTATCAATGTGAAATACCAACATTTTTAAGAGCAATTTTCTATCATAGAATTGAACTTGAAGTTTTCTGCTTTGACAATCGAAACGTCCATTTCATGTAGGAACATCCAATTATATCTTATGAAATTGGTCTGCAATTATGAGCGTTATTTCATCCCGATCTTTCAAACCAAATTTCAACTTTCTAAAAATTATCAAGGATAGGATCAACTCTTCCAACTTATATAATTTTATAACTATTTTAATAGTAAAACATTGTACTAATCTCAGATTATTCAAGAGACAAGTGTCAAGACTTGAATTCCATGTGCTTGGAATCGTGTATCAGAGTTTCAAAGCTACCAACATGAGATAACCAGTGTTCCACTGAAATAACTGACGCATTTAAATAAATATTGTTCTTGAGATCAACTATTGGTTAGGAGATACGAACTGTGTAGCGTGATTTATTGTTTGTACTTGACTGTTTGTCCAAAAAAATCCTTGCTTTTTGTACAGTTGCTATGACAACTTGTTTAAATGGATTACTTTTGCATGTAGTCTAGTGTTACAATATGGTATCTTATTCAAGCGATAGAGGTAAGAAGTTATTTGTTTTAGTAGTATAAAAAACTTGACGTGAACATCACGTGACTTACTTGTACATCATTTGATATACAGGGTGTAACAGAAAAGAGTACATTAATTTCAACCCGTGATGCAATTTGTCAAGCATAACAATTTTTCCCAATAACTTTTTCCCGTAAATCCTCTGCATATAGAGTAAAAATTCATCAAAGTTTTGTCAAAAATTTCATAGTGCGCATATGGTTCAAACTGAATGTTTCTCATTTGTTGGAAGAATGACAGCTGTCGATTAAAAGGAGTATTATGCAACTTTGAACCATAGTAGTCTTGTCAATCATTCATTTGAAACTAAAAGAATATTAGTATTTTGGCAATACATTGATATTCGCTCAACTCGATAATTCTATTTTTGCATATGTTGGAAGAAAGACTAAATTTGTCTTTGTAATCAACAATTTGGTCTTTCAGTCGTATTTATGTCATTTTTGAGAAATTTGATTTTTATTTAGAGATTTCACGTATATTTTCGGATAGTACCGTTCTTAAACATAAGATTGTCTGCACAAGTTCATTGCACTTGAATCAGCTGATTTGAATTGTCTGAAACTGTGTCAGGAGGTCAGGAGTGTCAGACTGTGCTGCCATCTACGAGCAGTTCAAAAAGTAGTTGTTGTTCCCAACTTACTTCATCAGAAACATAAAGAGAAGATCATTCAACGATTTATTAAAAGAAAACGGTGGAATATTAAACAGCATGCAATTCTAAATCAATTAATCCACTGAATAATTCAATGGAAATATTGCTACATGAAATTTTGAAGATTCTATCCTTGAAGAACAGAAAATATAACCTATAAGTGTATCAAACTGAATTTGGTAATTGATTTTGAATATTTTCTGAAATATATGATACAATATTTTAATTGTTCAGCGGATCAATTCATGGGGCATACTTTATTGGAACGACCTGAGTGTGAAGTTTGTAATAATATGAGAAAAACTGATACACAGGTGCTTCATTTATAAATTAATGTATTTCATTCATCTCATCTGCTGATTTATGTTTCAGATAAACGTTAAGTTCTGAAGAACCCATGGTATTCTCATCATGATGTATAAGTGCATAATATTTTGACATTAAATACATTAGCATAACCACAATAATTTAATTTCTAGTGAGAAATGACAATTCGGAGATCGTTCTAGATAAATTCGCTAAGCTAATTCTAAACTGCCCGTGAAATCGTAGATAGAATTAATAATTTATAATCGGTTGTATTCCAGAATTTATTTGACGGAATCTATAACTCACATTATGTCAAAATCAATTACTGTTCTATAGCAACTGCTTCTGGTTTCGATAAACATGCACCTGAACGACTCGTTGAATTATAGGGGATAGAAATTGCTGAAAAAAGATGAGAATTCGCGGAAAAGTAACTAAGAAAAATTGTTAGGCTTGACGAGAACTATCACTGTTTAAAATTAATGTACCTATTTCAATAACACCCTGTATACACAAATTTATCTAATAAAGTTTTCTATCACTCAGGATTATGATCAAGATAATTTTAATGATATTTTGACATGTAAAATGTCAAACAAAATCAAAAAATTGACAACAGATTATTATTGCTTACCTTATCATTTCAATTGGACTGATTTTTTTATACAGCAAATTCTGAATGTCTGCTGTGAATATAGACTGCACTTCTGGCTCCACCGATTGATACAAAAATAGTAGATAACTATTTTGATGCTACAAGTTCAAACACTGAATTTCAATATGCTATGACTGATCAATTTAGATTTATGCAAAAAATTCGAATTAAGTTTTAGGTAAAGTTCACTTCCCGTACAGATGATTGGAACCATAATGCGAGGTGCATAGCTAGACCCCATACCAGTCGTACGTACAAAATTTCAACATTATACGCTCAGCCAGTTTTGAGATTGGCGAACGAGCGAACGAACGAATGAACGCACGCACGCACGAACATAACTACCGACATCAAGCCAAAAATAGTCAAAACGAATTCAGGAATGCTCAAATCACGTGACTTACATATACATCATTGGATATATATGATCAAACATAACATCTCATCATTCCACGGTTGCTTTGTACAAGTAAGTTAAAATGTATGACTTCGAGATAAGTGGAAAAAGAATGGTCGATGACGCACTTTTGCTAACAGTAGAACAATTTTTTCTAAGGATGAAACATGATTCTCTCTTGGCAGCCACCAAATCTCAGTAAATGTACTCAAATTGAAAACTGGAATATGAATTGTTGAAATTATTTCATTTCAATTTTATTTAGTGAATATCATGACAAGCACACTTGCCCATACACTGGGATGACATTTACTGTTTGTACCAGAAAAAGAGAGAAATACTGATTATGTTGCCATGGCGATGATGATCTCACAATAGCATATTTTTATTCAAGGAAAGTTAAATTATGGTGTGAAATTCATGTTGATTTTGTGCAAAAGCAATGATCCCACAGATCTATAAATCCGTGAAAACCTATTAAAAACACATCGACTTCTGTTGATCAATGTCAATTTGATCATATTTATTGTAATAATAATAGGAGTATCAATAATAATAATAAACATCCATACATATTTGCACATATATATATATATATATATATATATATATATATATATATATATATATATATATATATATATATATATATATATATATATATATATATATATATATATCCAATGATATATATGATCAAACACAAAATCACATCGTATTTTATATATATCAAATGACGTACAAGTAAGTCACGTGATGTTCACATCAGATTTTTCAAGATGTGCAAATATGTATGGATGTTTATTATTATTATTGATACTCCTATTATTATTACAATAAATATGATCAAATTGACATTGATCAACAGAAGTCGATGTGTTTTTAATAGGTTTTCACGGATTTATAGATCTGTGGGATCATTGCTTTTGCACAAAATCAACATGAATTTCACACCATAATTTAACTTTCCTTGAATAAAAATATGCTATTGTGAGATCATCATCGCCATGGCAACATAATCAGTATTTCTCTCTTTTTCTGGTACAAACAGTAAATGTCATCCCAGTGTATGGGCAAGTGTGCTTGTCATGATATTCACTAAATAAAATTGAAATGAAATAATTTCAACAATTCATATTCCAGTTTTCAATTTGAATACATCTACTGAGATTTGGTGGCTGCCAAGAGAATATCATGTCTTATCCTTAGAAAAAATTGTTCCATTGTTAGCAAAAGTGCGTCATCGACCATTCTTTTTCCACTTATCTCGAAGTCATACATTTTTACTTACTTGTACAAAGCAACCGTGGAATTATGAGATGTTGTGTTTGATCATATATATCCAATGATGTACGAGTGGGTCATGTGATTTGAGCATTCCTGAATTCGTTTTGACTATTTTTGGCTTGATGTCAGTACGTATGTTCGTGCGTGCGTGCGTTCATTCGTTCGTTCGCTCGTTCGCAAATCTTAAAACTGGCTGAGCGTATAATGTTGAAATCTTGTATGTAAGACTGGTATGGGGTCTAGTTATGCACCTCGCATCATGGTCCCAATCATATATATATATATATATATATATATATATATATATATATATATATATATATATATATATATATATATATATATATATATATATATCAGTTAGGATTAATCGCGACTGCAATTAGATAAGAGACAGATATTTTGTAGGCGTAGCAGTCTTATATTTTCGACTTTATTTAAGTCTTCATCAGAACAATTTTTTGAGGGAATTGTGAAAATTAACATTCTTTAAGATCACCGATTTATTGAACGATGTTAATTTCTACAATTCTTACTGAAAATTGTTCTGATGAAAACTTAAATGAATTCGAAAGCTTGACTGAATTTTTAAAGAGAAATCTTTTATTTTGGCTAAAAACATTAGACTGCTACGCCTACAAAATATCTGTCTTCTATATATATATATATATATATATATATATATATATATATATATATATATATATATATATATATATATATATATATATATATATATAACTATATATATATATATGTATATATATATATATATATATATATATATATATATATATATATATATATATATATATATATATATATATATATATATATATAATCCAACACAAAATCTCATCGTTCCACAATTAATCGTTTTGGATTTACCCAAGAGATTCTAAAAATCTGTCAAATAAAATGCGTTTTCAGCCAAGTCTGTTGCTATGGAAACAGTAGGCCATCATTCTTATACTACAACATTCCTAAATACCGATTTCCAGAATTCTACGACTACCAATAGATCTGAATTTATGCGCAAAATTAAAGAATAAATTCCCACTCAAGTGCACTTCTGGTTCGGTCTATTGTTATGAGAATAGAAGGCAATCATTCAGATGCTACAGCAGACTGAAATACCAAATTTCAATATTCTACACCTGATCGTTTCGAATTTATGCAAAAAATTCCAAAAGACTGTCATGTAAAGTGCACTTCCGGCTTGGTGTATCTCAATAAAAATAGAATATGAGCATCTAGACGTTATAATCGTCCCAAATACTGAATTCTAACAATCTACGCTAAATCATTTTGAATTTATGCGAAAAATTCAAAAAATGTTTCGAATAAAGTGCTTTTCCGTCTTGGTTGATAGCAATCATAATGCAAGGTGTATAACTAGCTATTATAGAAGTGCCTAATACAAAATTTGAATATTCTGGGACTGATTGCTTAGAATTTATACGGAAAATTCAAAAAGTCTGTCATATAAAGTGCACTTCCGGCTCAGCCGATTGTAACCAAAAAAGAAGATGGCCATTAAGATGCTACAGCAATTTCAAATGCTAAATTCCAGTATCCTACGGCTGATCATTCTGGATTTATGCGGAAAATTAAAAAAGGTTCAAGTAAAGTGCAGTTCCGGTTCAGCCGATCGCAATCATAATGTAAGATGTACAATAAGAGGTTTTAAAAGTGCTTAATACAAAATTTTAATATGCTATGTTTAGTCATTCTAGATTTATGCAAAAAGTTCAAAAAAAGTTTCAAGTAAGGTGCCTTTTCGATACGGACGATTGGAACCTTGATGCGAGGTGCATAACTAGAATCTAAATACAAAATTTCAATATTATACGTTCAATCAGTTTTGAAATTTGCGAGTTACGCACGAACGCAAAGACGCACGAACGCACGCACGAACAAACGTACCGAAATCAAGCCAAAAATAGTCAAAATGAATTCAGGGATGCTTATAACGGATATTTCCATCAAATTCTCGGTTGAACGTATAATGTTGAAATTTTGTATTTAAGACTGGTATAGGGTCTGGTTGTCCACCTCGTATTACAGTTTCAATCGTCTGTACCAGAAGTGCACTTTACTTGAAACTTTTTCAAATTTTTCTCTTAAATCCAGAATGATAAACCGTAGCATGTCGAAATTCAGTATTTGAACTTGATATTGTATCAGTATAGTCATCTGCTATTCTTGTATGAATCGGTCAAGCCAGAAGTGCACTTTACTTGAAACTTTTATTTGAATTTTTTCCATAAATAATAAATAATCAGTCATAGCATATTGAAATTTAGTGTTTGAACTTGTTGTAGCATTCAATAGTTAGCTACTATTTTTGTATCAATCGGCCAAGCCGGAAGTGCAGTTTATGAGTATAACAGACATTCAGAACTTGCGGTATGAAACAATCAGTTCAATTGAAATGATAAGATAGGCAATGATAATCTGTTGTTAATTTTCCAATTTTGTTTGACATTTTCAATGTCAAAATATTGTTTCCCGAATTTCATTTTGTAAGAATGACAAAAGTGACAAAATTGAATCAGAACATGCTTCTTTATACAAATTTGAAATAAATTTCAATTATGTTGGTCACACGGTCCAGCTTTAATTTCAGCATTATTGAACTCCAAATATACATACTGTAGCGTCGTGAATCATGGTGCGGTGATGAAAGAACAAAAGAGCTGAGTCTCATTGTTATTATTTTGATTGTGATTACATAACCGGCTGACGCGTGATGTGTGGAACTGGGGAAGAGAGGTAATAGTTAGGTAGATAGAATAAAACGGAAGTCAGTGAGGAATGAGTGCGTGGAGTGCTGGGTACCGCGAGTGTGTGAATAGTGATTTCTATTATACTATTGGACACTGCAGCGTCGCGTAGTTTTATTCAGCGAGAAGTGTGGGAACGTGCTAACAATAAACCCTTAAAGCCAACTAAAACGGGAATAGCACAAGCATGTACTGATTTATTACAAATATTAGGGACGACTGAAATGACCGTTCAACTTTGCGATCTGGTCGTAAATATGGAATTCAGTGTTTGTGATAGACCAGATGAAGATTGCGTTCTTGACTGTAACTTTATTCGTTCGCAAAAGTATGTAATATATCCTGCAGATGGATATGTGCTTATTCGAGGACAAAAGATAAGCGAGTATTCAGTTCAAACGGTCGTCGCTGTTTTGTGCGAGTCAATAGTAGTGCCGAGTCGTACGGAGGTAGTCGCGTGAATACAGCTGAAAGAAGCTGAAAGAAACTTTTCACGTGTCGTTGAACCTCATGCTCAGTGTTGGAACAAGTATGGGTGCATGATGGGTCATAGTGTGATTTCTGGATCCGAGGGCGCTGTGTTATCACGTAATCCAACCGCACATGATGTAGTCATCAGGAAAAATAGGAACGGCCGTAGCATGCACTGTTCCGGAGGAACTCCTGGAAGAGAAGTCATCATATGCAGCACACGATGCCTTTGATTGGTCCGAAGCATCTCGTCATCTGTCCAAGGGTGAGTTGAAACAGGCCAAGGCCTGTATTGACCAATATAAAAACACTGTCTCGAGAAATAAAGCGGACACAGGGCGGACAAAAATTTCATATCATCAAATCCATACGATAAATGCTACACCAAATCTACAGGCACCTAGAAAGCTTCCATTGGCTAGGAAACAAGAAGCTCAAGCAGAGATACATCGTATATTGGATGCTAATGTTATCAATCCATCCAAATCACGATGGTGTTTTTCAGTAGTATTGATACGAAAAAAAAAAAATCTGTGCGATTTTGCGTAGATTTTAGACGGCTGAACGAAGTGACCGTTAAAGACAGTTATCCGTTGTCGCGTATAGACTCCGTACTTGATTCTTTATCCGGGTCAAAGCTATTTACCGCATTGGACTTACAGTTGGGGTATTGGCAGTGCGAGGTTCAGCCGGAGGAAAGACCCAAGACGGCGTTTTCTATAGGTTCTGGTTTGTATGAGTTCAACGTACTGCCATTTGTGGTTTGCAATGGGCCAGCAACCTTCCAACGCCTTATGGACATCGTTCTAGATGGTCTCAATTGGGAAAGTGCGTTGGTGTATTTGGATGATGTCATTGTGTTTGGAAGAAATTTCGAAGAAAATCTGTCACGGTTAGCTGCTGTATTAGACCGTCTACAAGAAGCAGGATTAAAAGTGAATCCCAAGAAATGTCGATTTTTCCATCGGTAAGTAGAATTTCTTGGCCATATTACTAATCAAAAGGGAATAGCAACGGATCCAAAGAAGGTGAGTTCTGTTGTTAAATGGCCAATTCCTGCTAATATTTTGGAACTGCGTTCATTTTTGGGATTGGCTTCTTACTATCGAAGATTTGTCCCGGGATTGCAGATTCATTGGATCGCCTTTTGAATAAAGGTGAGCGTTTCAAGTGGAGCGATGAGTGTGATACGGTTTTCCGAAGATTGAAGAGGTCACTGACTACAGCTCCCGTGCTAGCTTATCCAAATTCGCAGGATTTGTGGACCTCGACGCGAGCGGATCGGGAATTGGCGGTGTACTAAGCCAGATACAAAATGGACAAGAGTGTGTTATAGCTTATTTCAGCCGTGCGCTAACTAAAATCGAACAACGATATTGTGTTACGCGGCGTGAGTTATTGGTGCTAGTAGCGGTGTGTCGGCACATCGAAGGTTATTTACTTGGTGCTCCTTCTGTTGCAGCAAGAACTGATCATAATTGTTTGCGTTCGTAACAAGGTTTTCGCGAACCTGAAGGACAAATGGCCCGGTGGCTCGAGATTCTTTCGGAATATAAGATGAAAGTAGAGCATAGGGCCGGGAAGAAACACGGTAACGCGGATGGGCTATCGCGACATTCATGTACGCAGTGCGAGTATGAAGAGAACTTTGCATCGAGTGCGAAAAGCGCAGTGTGTGCCGGGAGTAATAATGAGCCTCACATCCAATCTGAAAAAACAATATTGTGTGATAAAAATTCATACGACGTCAGTGATCTATTTTTGACACAACTGACTGATGATTTATGCGGGTCATTAATAAAATGTGTACGCGGTGAATTAAAAGAATCAGCATTGTCAAAAGAAGGACAGAAACTTTTAGCATTGAAACCGGAAGTAATTGATAAATATGAATTGTGTTTGGTGGATCGGAGCGGGAGCTCACAAGACTTATGTATTGTAGTGCCACGTGCAAAAATACCTGAATCATTGCGATCATATCATGATAACGTATTCGCCGGTGCTCATTTGGGAATCACGCGAGCATTGACCTAGCTAAAGGAGCGATTTTACTGGCCCAATATGCAACGTGACGTTGAAGAATGGTGCCGAAATTGTGAGTCTTGTAGCCGTCGTCGGTCTGTTATTCCGCGTTCTAAAGCCCTGTTACAGAGTCAAGTTTCCAGCCGACCTTTTGAACGTATTGCCGTAGATCTACTTGGACCACTTCCTACCACGGAACGTGGAAATAAATACATCATTGTGATAGGAGACTATTTTACGAAGTGAACGGAAGCCTTTCCTATCCCCAATAAAAATGCAGAAACTTCTGCGCAGGTACTCGTAAATGAAGTTATCTGTCGGTATGGGGCTCCTGAAACCCTTCATTCTGATCGTGGGGAAGAGTTTGAGGCTCAGCTATTCCAAGAGATGTGATGTTTATTTGACATCAAGGAGACTGGAACTACACCATACCATCCACAATCTGATGGTATGGTGGAACGCTTTAATCGCACCCTGATGGACATGCTGTCGCATTATGTAGAAAACGGCAGAGGAACTGGTATGTGGAACTACCGCACATGATGATGGCCTATCGTACCAGTCGCCACGAGAGTACGAAGTACAGCCCTTTTGCCATGATGTTTGGCCGTGAGATACGGTTTCCAGCTGATGTACAATATGGTTTACCACCAGGTACTTCTTATCTATCAGAGGTGAAATATCTACGAGAACTTCGGGCATCTCTTGATAGAGCACATTAAATAGTTCGGGGATATTTGAACGCTTCGTCCAAACGTCGACAGGAATATTATGATAGAGACGCTAAACAAGTTACATATCAAATAGGAGATTTGGTGGGGGTTCATTTATCATCTCCACGGATAGGCGAAAGCCCGAAACTTCATAAATCATGGACTGGCCCTTATCGTGTGATCAAAAATATGGGAATGAATACGTACAGAGTGAAGCACTGCGTGTTCGCACATAAGAGATCAGTTGTCTATGCAAACCGTTTGAAGCCCTGTCACAAGTTGCCGGACTCTGAACAAGCGCGGAAAGAAGAACGAGCCATTCGTCGCCCTGGTCGATCAGCTAGAAATATAGCCATACCTGAGACCAGTGGTTTCGTGTTACAAGAATTGATTGGCGACTTGTTCGATGCTCCGACAAACTATGATCTTGCTCATTGTGTATCGTAGGATTTACGCATGGGAGCTGGTGTCGTCGCCCAGTTTCGGGACCGCTTCCAAGAAATGTCTGAGCTGAAAGACCAAAGGGTCGAGGTGGGTAACGTGGCCATACTACAAAGAGATGACCGTCATATATTCTACTTGGTTACTAAACGACGCAGCTACCATAAACGTACATATGCTGTGTTGAGACGCTGTTTGGTAGCCTTGCGTCGTCGGATGGAAAATTTGAATCGTAACCGTCTAGCATTACCATTGTTAGGTTGTGGGTTAGATCAGTTAGAAGAAACTAAAGTGAAAGATTCAATCCATGACGTTTTCGAAGACAGTCAGATAGTCATTTGTTTATATAGAAAACCTGATCCACCCACAAGAATTGAGCCAAACGAGTCCAGAAGCAATACAAAGATTGACACTAGAGTTTTTGTACCTAGTATGTCGCCAAGATCGCCCTACGCCTTGCACAGCCCTTACTCATCTTCGCGAAGGAACTCGTCGATACCAGAAAGTGTATTCCCTGGGATGAATTCGTTAGACGAAAATGGAGAATTGGATCAGTCGCTTGGATCTGTGAATGATAGATCTGATCTTGAAGTGGAACTTTCAGAAATAGGGATAACTCCTGAAGTGCATCTCGATGAGACCGCGGTCTCCGAGCAATTTGACGATGGAGACGATCTCATAGAAGATGCAGCACGCTTGAGTGGTGGTATTGTTTCGCCAGTAAACGAAGAAGTGGCTTCACTATCAATTCCAGAAGACAGTCTACCAAATATTCCAGAGGTGATTTCCCCTACAGCCGAACCAGCGAGGAGAATACTACCACCCCGAGCAGCCCGTGACCAGGTTAGGTTGAGGATACACTTCCAGGAGAAAGTGTGAGCTGAGGAGGGGGTGTTGTAGCGTCGTGAATTATGGTGCGGTGATGAAAGGACAAAAGAGCTGAGTCTCAGACAGACTAAAAATAAGCTTACATACCGTAAGCCCTTTATTGTTAACATCCAGGTATATTGAGTTGATGCTCATTTTGCATTTTATTTCTATCTTATAAATGAGAATATAAACAACCTATACTCACAAGTAGATCCAACTCATTATTTTCAAAATTTGACCTTGATAACCTTCAAAAAATTTCAATAAATGATTTTTCAAAGTTTCATATCGTTGCAGAAAAACATTCATATAGAGAAAAAAGATAAATATGCCTAATTTTTTATTTTAGAGTTCAAAATCTTAGTACAACATATATTTCATTGAATGAATGGATGAGATTTCAAGTCACTGCCAGTTTAATATAATTACCTCAAGACTTGACAATTCCCTTGAAATCCCCTATAAATATCTTCTAATGGATTTTAATATCAATAATCAGTTTATAACAGTTATAGTATTGTTGAATGAACGGATTAGATTCCAAATCACATTAAAATAAGTATAATTATCTGAGGACCTGATAGATTCCTTGAAATTCTTCTAGAAATATGAACATACTCTTGACTTTCATGATATATAATTTTGGATGTATCTATTCAATATTTTTTTAAAGGTGGCTGAAATCTTCTGAAAATCAGAAGCTAGACCTAGAGAAACCAGAAATAAGAAGAAAATTTTCATTTTATTTGAGAAAAATTATAAAATATAGGGAAGAGCAGCATCCGATTATATATGTAGATGAAATATGTATGACTGTGTATGATACCAATTTCTCGTCATGGTCCGACCGTACTTCCCAAGGAATACTAACTCCCATTGGAAAAGGTCAACGGTTAATTATCGTACATGCACTAAAAGAAGACGGTTCCGTTCCTGACGCAGTGTTGATTTTCAGGTCAGGAAGTAAATCAGGAAATTATCATGATTCAGTGAGTAGCACAAATTATAAAATCTTCTGTGGCCATCGAAATACTTCCATCATCATAAATTTCATGACCGATTCATCGCTATTTCAGAAATATCGAAAATCGCATCAATTACTTGCATATTTCAAAGTGAAAGTTGTCATTGATTGAGTGACATCTGTCATTGTCAGAGTGACAACTGTCATTGTCAAAGTGACAGCTGTCATTGCTTGAGTGACAGATTGCGGTTATAGTTCAGTTCCTACACAAAATCAATGTCTTTGAAAATGAAGAGTTCTATTCTAGATTTTCGAAGTCTTTATTTCATTGGAACCAACAGTTTCGACATTTGATCGCCGGAAATGTAATTTAAAGATGGTAACGTGGATTCTACTGATTATTTCTGATATCTACTAGGCTCCTCTTTCCGAGAGCTTAAAATTGATACCAAAAAAAAACATCATTTGAATGATTTGTAAAAGAAACAGTCGACAATCGTTTGAATATCCTCTCTGACACTTCTATTAGAATTCTATAGGAGTTTTAATTTGATACCAAACACGATAAAGTTGAACTACTAATTTTAAAAAACAATTGATGAATGTTTGTATGTGAGTGTTATTAATTCTAATCCCAAATTATGATTCTCAATATTGCTTTGGTTCAAAGAAATATATCGAATTTCGTATTAATTTAAATATAGATAATATCAAATGAACCGCTAATAATTTTGAAAACTGTTTTCTGTGAACGTTGTGCTAAATCACTCTAGGATTCATTTATAAAATAAACGCAAAAAATTAGGAAGTTCTATAAGTAAAGTCCAAGTTGGTTGAATAGACACTTCTACGAACTTGAATTTAGCTTTTTGAGGAAAAACTTCTATATAAGATTTCAGTCGAAAATTCGTACAACTTCTCAAGTTATCGTGCGTTTAGACAGACCGACAGACCGACTTCTTGTCAATTATGTTTTTCGGGTTCAGTAGGGTCTAAAACGTGAAGATTCATCAGAAGCTCTAAATGTCAAAAAATTACGATTACAATACTTCCCCTATCATATTATAGGTCGGAAAAGTAGGAACCGCAGTAATCAAACTGAGGTTGTATGTTGATTTGTTAGATTGTTATTTCTGTTTTAGAGCACGATCCCAGGTCCGCCAGACATTGCTTATTTTCTAAGAAACAAAATGTGTGAGATAGAGTATTATTAGTATTATTTTGATGATACATATACTTGCTGGTTTGTGCCGACGGCCAGTTTACAGATACAAGGTGCGTTAAAACATTATAGAGCAAGATTCCAGACCCGCCAGACGTTATTTATTTTTTGAGAAACAAAATGTGTGGAATAGAATAATGTTAGTATGTATTTTGATCATACGCATACTTGCTAGTTTGTGCCGAAAGCCAATTTATAGATACGAGGTACTAGCGGTACGTTGAGACATTACTCACTTTTCTCAAGATCTTGAGTGCTGATTTTGAGGAATGTTCCAGAGAAAAATGCTAAAAATTGGTAATCGACATTGCTAGACACTTTCCATCGGTAGTTCTTTCTGCTTGACTCTTTAAAGCTCACAAAGAATAACGTGATCTTGCTTATAGTCTGAGGGCCAATTTCTGTATATGATATTCAGGGTTCAATTTCAATACTTCTTGTCAACAGCCAGATCAATCGTAGGGCTAAACATCCCTCAGACACAATTAAAATATCGTTGTGAGTAAGAACGCGAGGTCACTTTTTGTAGGCTTGATAGTAAGTAAAGTATCAATGGGCATCCAATTCTTCCTTGGTCTGGCTGTTTACAAAAAGTATTGAAAATGCTCCTCGAGTACCAAATATGAAAATTAGGACTCAGATTATAAGTGAGACTACATTATTTTTTTGCAAGCTTTGAAGCATTTAGCAGGAACTACTGTCGATTGGAAGTGTCTGGTAATGTTGATTATTAATTTTCAACAATATTCTCCAGAACATACATAAAAATTAGCACTCAGACTTTAAGAGAAGTGAGTAATTTCTCAACGTACCTATAGCACCTCGTATCAATAAATTGGCCGTCGGCACAAACTAGCAAATATGCGTATGATCAAACTACCGACTAACACTACTATGATCCACAAATTTTGTTTCTTAGAAAATAAGTAAGGTCTGGCGTGTCTGGGATCTTGGAATTTTACTTGCTTTTCTCAAAGTCTGAGTGCTGATTGTTATGTATGTTTCAGAGAATATTCATTTAAATTCCACAGAAAAATAGCGTAATCTCACTTATGGTCTGAGTCCTAATTTCTATAAATGATACTCAAGGAACCATTTCAATCCTATTTGTGAACAGTCAGATCAGTCATAGGGGCTGAACATCTCCAGACGCAATCAGAATATCGCTGTGAGTATAAGCATGAGGTCATTATTTTATATATCGCTGGATAGTGAGCGAAGTATCTATGAGCATCCAACTCTCACTTGTTGTGACTTTTGCTCCTTGAGTATCATATATAAAAATTAGGACTCGGACTATTAGTGAGATAACTCTTTTTGCGAGATTTGAAGAGTCTAGTAGGAATTACTGTTGATGGGAGGCTATACTCTATTTAGATCTGATCATGATCTCAAGACTTGCGATGTCCTCTTATTGATAAAGAGTAGTATCATATCATTCATTGTTGACATCAGTCCCTATTGCAACATTCTTTCTGAATCTGTTGATGTTGTTTGTGCCAGTATTCCTCTTGGAAGCAATCAGTTGTATATATTTAATATCTGAATTTCTCCTGCTTTAGGTATATTGAAGTACAATACTTTATTTGATTATCTCATTAGTCTTCCTTTTTTACAACAAGATGATTTTGCCATTGTTTCCTGTTTCTGTTTTGCTTTTTGGGAGCTTTTTGATTGAAAACAACATAACTGTGCTCTCAATGACAATGTAAGGATCCTTGATTTGGTTCTATCTTGTTTGGAACGCCATGTTAGGCATGAAGATGATTTTTTTACTTGATAATAATTATCTACCTACCATCCTACACTCGTTTTCGATATTAAACTTGGCAATACAAATAATATAAAGAAAATATGAACAAATTCAGAGGTTGTTCTCATGATTTCAAAAAAAATCAATAAGTTCTTTTAATAGGAGCTCACTATCCAAATTTGATGATATGACTTTAGCTTGGGACTTTTTCATGATGAGCTTTATGATCTTTCTTGATAAACGTGTTCAATCAGAAAAAATCATTGGAGATCCATTCCCTTCATGGTTTATTCGTCAATTCAGAGCTGATACGAGACGTAAAGAACCAGCTTAGCAACAGAAACCGAAACAATATTGAATTCCTAAACGAGTTTAACCCATTCGAGACGGCTAACGGGCACGGGAAAATTGAGATTCGTGAATTTGGCGGACACCTCGAAGGACAAACAATGTGACTAAGTGCAATCGTTTGTGCCTATTTGTGCTTTATAAAATAAATCAGCAAGCTCAACCATTTCCCTGATATAAGCAATTCAAGAGGGCTCGCTAGCTTCATGCTTGGTTGAGAGCTCAAACGATGGAAACAAATGTGATCGTTCGTGCTATGTTTGTGACCGTTTGTGCTTCATAAAGTGAATCGGCGGGCCCAAATATTACCCTAATATAAGAAATTCAAAAGGGTCCGCCAGCTTCTTGCGAACGCACGAACATACGTACCGACATCAAGCAAAAAATAGTCGAAATGGATTCAGGGATGCTCAAAATGGATATATCCATCAGAATCTCGATATGTGAATTTTGACGGTTTCACAATACTTTCTTGTACTTTGTACAAGTAAGTAATAGTCAATGTACTTCTCCATGAAGTAAATCAGTGGGCCCAACCATTTCTCTAATATGAAAAATTCGAAAGAGCCCGCCAGCCTCAAGCTTGATTAAAAGCATGAACGATGACACTAAGTGCCATCGTTTGTGCTTCGTTTGTGCTTCGTTTGTGCCTGTTTGTGCTTCATAAAGTGAATCAGCGGGCTCAACTACTTCCCTAATATAATCAGTTCAAAAGGGCTCACTAGCTTCAAGCTTGATTGGAAGCTCAAACGGTTAAAACAAATGTGATCTTTTGTACTCCGTTTGTGCCCATTTGCTCTTCATAAAGTGTAGCAGTGGGCCTAACTATTTCTCTGATATAAGCAAGCCAAAAGAACTTGCCAGCTTCTCGCTTGATTAAAAGCACAAACTCTGGAAATAAGTGTAATTGGTTGTGCTCCGTTTGTGCTCGTTTCTGCCCCATGGAGTAAATTGCCGGTCTCAATCATTTCCCTAATATGAGCAGTTCAAAAGGGCCTGCTAACTAACGCTTAATCAGAAGCTCAATAAGCGATAAATACTTATGTTCAATTCAATAGGCGGTAAATTGGAAACAAAATTATCTCTTACTTTTCTCTTCCGTTGATTCATATATTTGTGCCTACTGTTATGATATCGCTACGTAGATAATCAAGCTATCTGAAATACAAAACAATAAACGCATATTGCAATGTGCGTTCATCAAGAGTAGACGTGTGCTACGTATCTCCCGCAAAATTTCTACTGCTATATCATACCAACAGGTATTCTTTTCAATTATAATAATTGTCACATAAAATGGGTGGAAGTACAGGAAGTGCATTGGACTCAACATATAACATTGTTAGTGTAGTTTTATCTTCCCTCCTAAGGGATGATTCTTCTATGAACAAACTCGTCGATAAGGTCTTTGATCGACTCGACACTAAATTTCAACAGTTAAAGCTGGATTATGAAGAAAACATTGGCAATCTTAGAGAGGAAAATACAACATTGCGAAACGAAATCGACAATCTGGAACAGTATTCAAGGAGAAGTTCCATCTGCATCTTTGGCCTCAAGGAAGATAGAGGTGAGAGTGTCGAAAATAAGGGTAGCGGGCTTTACAATATTTATCTAAAAATGCCGGTTTCTAAAACCCAAATTGATCGCTGCTATCGTATCGGGAAAGTGGACAGTGATTAACCGCGACCGATAATTGTGAAATTTATGTCTTATAAATCACGTGAAATGGTTTTAAAAATGCGAAAAAGCTCAAAGGGCAAAAATATTTCGATTAAAGAAGATCTCACGAAACAAAGACTAGATCTGCTCAATGCTCAAGAAATTCGGCTACAGAAATGTGTGGTCCCTCAATGGAAACATCTCCATGAAGTCAAATGGTGAAGTAAGGCGTGCGAATAATATGGACGAGATCGAGAAATTTCTGTAGTTTATCCCAAATATTGTCGTATCTATTTAGGGAGTACGAGACAATAATCACGTACATTTTCATTCATATTTATATATCATATTTAGTTTTGATCTCCTCCGATTCTTTCTGAAGTTTGAATCCAATCTCAATTTTTTTTTGTGTTATTGTATAAATTTGAAAAAAACCTGTAATATATAGACATAGTTCATCGTCCTGTATCATTTCTGTAACCTTCACTTGCTTACCTTGGTTATTGATTGCTTTTTAATTCAACTTTACTATATCTAGTTGAATTTGCTACTCAGTATTCACAATCTATAGTATATTCATTTATAACTATTGTTCACTAAATATAATTAGCTCTGTGTTCAGTTGACTTTATATTATCAATATCTTGATTATACTACTCTCCCAACCTAATATCATGAAAATCTACTATTAAAACGTACGCGGTCTCAACTCAAATCTTGTTGACATCTATAATAATTCTATATCTTCTGACTTCGATGCAATTTGCATTACTGAATCTTGGCTCAATGAATCTGTATCTGATTCTAAAATATTCAATGATGATTTTACTGTATATTGTTATGATCGGGACTTTAAAACGACAGAGAAACAAGAGGAGGTGGTGTTCTATGTGCGATAAACAATACATATCAATCAATCGCAGTCAGTATCATTTTAGACTCAGAAGCTTCATTTGATTCAACTTGTGTGAGAGTGAAACTGTCGGGTGTTAATTGGATTTACATCATCGTAGTATATTTCCCACCCCCTGTAAATATTGATCAATTGAACATATTTTGTGAAACAATAGAATCTTTATTCATATTTAGCGGTAATTACATAATTCTTGGAGACTTCAATATTCCTCAACTATATGAACATTACGAAAGTGACATCACTAATCCAACTGTAAACAGATCTCAGCACTTCATTAGCAAAACTCTTGCTAATCAGTTCAACAATATTTTGAATATAAATAACAGACTATTGGATCTTGTGTTAACTAATTTCAACTGCACTGTAACGCATGATTCAGTTCCTTTAGTACGTGAAGATACTCATCATCCCGCCCTTTGTATAGAATCCATTTTACATCTTACTAGAAAATTATTAAAGATTTCAGATCGACCTAAATTTGATTTTAAAAAAGCCAACTTTTTGATGCTATATGAACTACTCGCGGCAGTTAATTGGCAAGAATTATACAGCTATGAAGATGTGGAGGAAGCGTTTCAATACTTTTTTCAAATAATTTATGAAATCTTCTATAGATGTATACCCACGAATAGAGTTAAAGGACGCAAATATCCGCCGTGGTTCACTACAAATATAATTTCTGATTTAAAAGCTAAGGAACGAAATCGACGACTTTTTAAAAAATCAGGGATAGAGTCTTGCAAGAAAGATTACTTATATCTTTGAGCAAAAATTAGAAAGGATATCAGAATATCACATCAGAATTACATGACAAATGCAGAAAATAATATAAGAAAAGATCTCACTCTTATTTGGGAATATTTGAATGGAAAAAATAATAAAAATTCAACTAAAATACCAGATAAAATGTTTATTGAAGATAATGAATATGAAAACGGTTGTGAAATAGCAAATGCTTTTGCAAGGTTCTTCGCTAGTGTCTATTCTACTGGAAGTGATAAGTTTGACTTGAAAGATTCTATGAATATACATATTACTAATAAAGAAATAATAAATTTGTTCCATATATCTGAGGATCATATCTTTCATGCTATTAATCAGTTAAGACCTAAACTAAGCTGTGGTCCAGACAACATTCCATCGTATGTTTTAAAGGGATGTAAGGATATAATATTAGAGCCTTTATATATATTATTCAATCTTTCACTCAAGAAATGCATATTACCATCGGAATTAAGAAGAGCTAGAATTTGTCCAATTTTGAAATCTGGCGACCCTCGTGATGTTTCTAACTATCGGCCGATAGCCATTTTTTCTGATATTTCAAAGATTCTTGGAAGTATTGTCCATAAAAATATACATTATTCTGTTCATAAATACATTACACCTTTTCAACATGGTTTTTTTAAGGAAAAATCCACATTGACAAGCCTAATTAACTTTTCTGACTTAGTGATCCCTGGTGTAGCTAATAATGCCCAAGTAGATGTCATATACACAGACTTTGCGAAAGCCTTTCACAAAGTCAGTCACAACATATTGATTAAGAAATTATATCATAACCTCAACTTTTCAGCAAATCTTTGCCAGTTTTTACATTGCTATTTAAACTGTCGCCATCAATATGTAAATATAAATGGATATGAGTCTAGTAGTTACGTTGCAAGCTCTGGTGTACCACAAGGCTCTAATCTGGGTCCTCTTCTATTTCTCCTTTTTATCAACAATATTGTTGAATCAGTTGAGTTTTCCAATATCCTGTTGTACGCTGATGATATTAAGATTTTCAGAACAATTAAGAGGCTACAGCCTGAAAATCAACATTTTCTGGCTGGCTTTGAGCGTTTATTACATATAATGTCGTAGTGAAATTTTGGATAAAGGATAATAAAGTACTACTCTAGTAAGTAGCATAGCCATTTTTCAGAAAATAATAATGATACCAGTGTAATATCTGATTGAAAAAGGACAATTATTCGAAATTCGTCATATTGGGGATCATCCTGAGACTGCAGTATTACATCAATTTTAATAAAATTTTGTATGCTGTATGATTCAAGAGTTCTTAAGGTCATAGCATAGCGATTTTATCGATATTATTTGTTATTGCAGAATAAATAGAGTTCAAAGTTCCTAATTTTCTACAGCAATTTTACCTACTTTCTATTGGACAATATTGAAATATTTTATAACATATAATTAATATATGCATTTTTGGAATGATTTCACTTGTCAAATCATTATTGTGTCTATTTATATTATTACTATCATGTTTCGCAGTTGAACAATTTTGAGAATTTTTAGTTCGAACATTTGTCGCTAGATGTATCTCGTAAGCAAGTCGCTATCTGGTTCACCCCACTCTTATTCGATCTTTCACTATTGGTAGATCATTTTGGGTGTACAGGGGTAGTGAAAGGGGGTGTGCAAATTGTGATTCTTATTTTGTGCAACTGTGTTTTGAAAGGTTCGATTTGTTGAGTAACCATAACAGCACTTTCTACTCCCGCGACCTATATAATAAGGGAATTATTGTAATTGTGATTTATTGACAGTTCGAGATTTTATTGGATCTTCGCGTTTTTGGCCCTACTGAACCCAAAAAACATAATTTAAAAAACAGTCAGCACAATAACTCAGAACGCGTATGAATTTTCGACTGAAACTTTATATTTAAATTTTTTATCAGAAAGCTAGATTTAAGTTCGTGAATGAGCTTTTTTTAATCAATATTGTACTAGAACTTTATTAACAGCATTTTTTAGTCCTATACGTTTATTTCATCAACGGTACTATTGATCATAAAATATAAAATAATTAAAATTGATCCTTGAATAATTTGGTACAACATTTGCTGAAAACATTTTTTAATTTATCAGTGGTTCATTTGTTATTATTAAAAGTTGAGTTATTATAAAATTTGTTATATTTTCCTGAAGCAAAGAAATGATGAGAATCATGATATGAAATTGGAATTATTATTGCTTATGTTTGGACATCACATGCAAACGTTCGTCAATTGTTTTCTCAAAATAATTCCATCGTGTTCAGGTATCAAAATAAAGTACCTGCTGAAATAATTCTAGTAGAAGTGCCAAATAAAGGATATTTATTTTATTTTAGTTATTCGAGTGATGTTTACTTTGGTATTAATTTAAAGCTCTCGGGAAGATAAGCTCAGTAGGAGGCTGAAATAAATAATTTTTTTCACAACTTAACCATATTATGCCAAGGTTGGAGTCAACTAAAGCAACTGGACTTAAGACTTATAGCCATTGTAGAATAAAATGGTAATTCCATAGAAGCGCCATCTGTCATTTTGACAATGACAGCTGTCACTTTTAAATATGCAATTAATTGATACGACACTCTAAATTTATGTAACAGTAATGGAATTAGTCATCTAATTCATGGTCGGGAAAATACTGTGTGGCCACAACAGACTTTCCTTTTTTTACATGATGAATTCAGATTCTGAGAAAAAATTAAATACTTCAAATAATTTCAAATCAGATTAACAGATTCCAAAACAAATAATTCCGATATAAATGCAATTGATGTAATAAATATAATAGAGATTTTGCCCACATATATCTAACGGATCCTCAATAGATGTTCTGAAATATTTATTCAAAAATGATCTTATAAATGTCTTTCCAAATCTGCCGATTGCCTTACGTAGTAGTTTGTCTCTATTGCCGAACATTAGTTGAAATAAATAAAATACCCCCGCCACTATTAGCTGTAGTGGTGGGAGCTCTTTCTTGACTACGCCTACTGAGGTCTTCGATGGGTCTTCGTCTCCCACGTCCCGAAGAAGCTTACCTCACCGGGATTGCGACTACAGCCTCTTAACTCACTTGAAGATTGCGAGAAAATTCAAGTGGATATTAATAGTCTATTGAAATGGTCTGAGGACTCAGAACTATTTTTCAACATAAAAAGGTGCAAGACAATGACATACTCCAGAAGGCACCAGAATATTGAGTACAAGTATATTATAAATATGCAGTCACTATTCAAGGTAACTGAGTTTACAGATCTGGGAATAATTTTTGACCCCATGCTATCATTTTACAAACATATACACACTAATATCAAATTATCATACCGCAATTTAAACTTTGTAATAAGATCCACGCAAAATTTAAACAGTATTCATTGTATTTTATCACTATACAACTGTTATGTAAGATCAAAACTTGAATACTGTTGTCAAGTTTGGAATCCATATTACAATAAATATGAAAATTTGATTGAGAATGTTCAGAAGAAATTCGTCAAATATTGCTATTTAAACATAACGGTGTATATGAACATAAGCTGAAATATAGCATGGCATTGGAAATTTTTGATTTGATATCTCTTTCAAACCGTAGAAAAATTTTGTGTACCCTGTTCATACATAAAGTCATGAATGATTTTATAAACGATAGTTACATTTTGTCAAAATTAAATTTTTACGTACCCTGAGTGAGTTCTAGATACACCTATGTTTCTCATATTATTGCTTATCATACAAATTATGAATGTAACTCCCCCATAAATCGTATGTGCAGGATAATCAATGATTTAAAATACGATTATGATTTTTTCTTGAGAAAATTCCCTAATTCAAGAATTGAACTATTTAATTATTTCCGCTATTCATAAAATTGATTAAGTATATTACTAGGTTGAATATTATTATGTTTATTTTGCTTATTTCATTATTATGTAATTTCAGTTAGCTCTATTCTTGATGATACTGTGCATAAAATTTTTTGGAAACCTTTTCTCTCAAAGAAGAATGTGAAGATGGAATCAAGATTGAGCTGCTTGCTACTTATATTTTTCATTTCATGTATGAGTATACAAGCGAATGTGATGCGGATGACCAAGCTATGGAAGTATTGAATGGACATATTTGTATCACCGACTTGCTAAAACATAAAACAATATATAGTGGGTGTTTCGGTGGTTGCAGGGCAGAAACACTTTAGACGAAAAGTTTCATTTAAAATCCAATAAATCGTAGTATTTTGGTAACTTCATCAGGTATATTGGAAGAACGTACATAATTTGTAACAATCTTTCAAAAACGAACTCTGAAACAATGTCAAGTTAATATTTTGAAAGAGCTTCCAAAATTTTCACTTGATGGGCGAACGAATTTGGACAAAAGATATATTATTGCAAAAGAAGTTTGGAATAATAAGGAGACATTCTTGGAGCATAAATCCCACCATGATGAAATGCCAGATTTTGTATAACACAGTTGCTAAGAAATAAGGTTTTTTTTACAATAATGGGCGGCGTGATATTTTGAAAATATAATATCGATAAATCCTACTGAGTACTTTTATTACTACTGTTATGCATAATAATGCATTGTTCGTACACAATTTCCATCGATAATATGGTTTTAAGCCAGTATCACAGAATTTTCTATTGAAGTTGAACATTCGGCTTCAACCGAAGATTGCAGCTGAAACCGAATAATCGACTTCAGTTTCGGTCAAAATCTGATTCTCGGTCTGACACTTTTCAGCAAAGGCGAGGCGAGGGAAAGCTTGACATCGGCAATAAATGTGCTATGGCAACACACGTTCAAACAACACAACATTTTGTATATTATGACCAAACGGTCATCTTAGAATTTGAGAACAACTATAAAAATACTGTTTCTTGAAATAAGTCACATTGGTTTGAATGGAAAATGCACTATCAATTATAAAACCGACACACAGAATCTGAGTGTAACGTACGCTTAATGAATTGGCGCAGTTATTTCTGGTGAAATGTTCTTCTTTCTCTCTTCCGGTTAGATTTTGTTGAATTGTACTTGCTGGAATGCTTCGTGAAATAGCGTTGACAGTTCTCTCAGGTCTAAATGAACAAGAACGCCTGAATTATTAGAAGCTGACTTCTGAATTGAAATTGCGCTTCGGGAAGAAGTACATGAAAGAACTGCTGCACGGACAGCTACGGAATCGTACGCAACTACAGAAAGAAGATCTGACTACATTTGTAAATACTGTGCAGAGTCTGGCCAAGAAAGCTTCTGCAAATTGTCCTGGCTCAACACAGGAATATGTAGCAGTGAGATAATTTGTGGATGGTATCGGCGACGATGAGAATGCGAGAGTCGTGCGGTTAGAGAATCTGAAGTGAGAGTGAGGTAGCTTGAGTGCGATGAGGAAGAGTCCGAGGTGAAAAGGACCACGACTTGTACAGTAAGTGGCCAAGGACAGTGATCTTTTTTTCGATTTGTACCAACCTCACCTGGATAGAGAATATGAATGGAATGTTTGGGCAGGCTGTCTTGCCAAACGTCCCGTCAATTGTGGTACGAAGACATCATCAGAAAAAAAACGGATTCACTAGTCTAGAGAAGCGGAAGCTGACGGGATCCTCCATCAAGAGCTTCAAGTTCATTGATCTTCAAGTGAATTCGAACCAGTCCAAAAATGATAGAATTCGTTGAGAATGTATGGTGTGAAATGATGCTAGATACTGGAACGACTGTCACCATTGTGCATCCAAAAGTTTTTGCAATATTAAGACAAACTCCAGGTGATTGCGCCCGGAACTATCAATTTTTTCTGAAGACAGCCAGTGGGAAAGAATACTTGTACTTGGCGTGAAGAAGCTCGAATTTATAATTGGTAGACTAAAGAAAAACCATCAAGTGTTTATTGCCGCTATCATAGATAAATGCATTCTGGGTATCGAGTTCCTGCGAGATTTTGGTTGTATCCTGGATTTGAAGAGTGACGTCCTGCGGGTTGGAATTATAGGAGAAATACCTTTCTACTGTCGACGGTGAGAATGAAACCAGAAGTGACTGATGTTGATGCTCCAAGAAACTTCAACTCCGAAAAAATTATTCAAATTGAAAAGCAAAATGTCTCCAGAGATAAATTCAAAAATCTGGCTAGAATTGGAATAATTCGACAAGACAGATTTGTGTCATCACTAAATGAGCTACAGGACGCATAGCAGGATGACTTCCTCCTGAAGTCGATCATAGAGTGGAAGATGACCGGCCAGGAGCCTAGCTACCAAGAAACATCAGCTTTGGGCACCATTATCAAGGCCTACTTAGCACAATGTAGTTCTTTGAGAGCGAGAACAGCATTTTATACTGTTTATAAGAAAATCCTGATGATAATTAGGTGGTGGAAAAACTGATAGTGCCGAGAAAATTGAGAAAGCAAGTTATAAGGCACATGGATGATAGTAGCGATAGTGGACACTTAGGCAGAAAGAATACTTCGTAAAAATTTCGGGAGCACTTCTACTAGGTTGCCTGTCGAGTAGACGTCTTATGGTACTGCAAGGCTTAAGGACGCTGCTAATCAGGCAAGAAGCCCAATTCTCGACCGCTTGTCAAGGTGCAGCGTTACGAAATTGGAGAACGAACGTCATTCGCGACGACATATTGTGACTCTACCAAGAACGAGATTGTGTTCGCTGGGGACGACGAACCATTAGAAGTGAAGCAGTGTCACGAATGTGAAGAGTATCAAGATATCATTTTAAACTAATGTTCATTTGAACTATTGTTCTACTCAATAATTTATTATGATTTTGAATCCTAGTTAGCATTGGCCAACAAACTAGTTCGTGTTCAATTGTTGGACATTTGAATACTAGTTCATTGTTGTTCAGCTGTCAAACTTTTAGATGTTTGCCCATTGTTGGAGTATGATATATAAGACGCGTGAGCTAGCGAGAGAGGAATCATTCAATGAGAGTGAATTTAAAATCTCACGAATTTGTAAAATGAATATTCGCACTGTAACCTATTATAATTATTTAATCACAATGAAACATGTGAAGATATGGAAGATTTCTCAATAGCTCTAATATGTTCTCAGAATATCTCGACGGCCATGTTCGTCACAAAAGGTAACGTTATTTTCCAACAATTATGTTATACAAAATTTGACATTTCATCGTAATAAAGTACCAAAAGTACTACGAAGTATTGAATTTTGAATGAAAATAACAACTTGATGAAACTTTTCTTCCAAAGTGTTTATGCCCTGCAACCACCGAAACATCCACTACATATTGTTTTCTGATAAACGTGATGAAATTATAGCCTTTTTTAAGCCAAGAGAATGATTCCCAAATAATCTTTGTCCAATTCTAGGGGATAATAGTCCGTGAATAAAGGAATCACGAGTGTAGTAATTCTTATTCTCATCTGCAGTTATATTCCAGAAATCATAGTCTTTACTAAAAAGTTTAAGAACCTGCACATATTGATCTATCGTTCCTCGAGTTTATTGTCTCCTCATATCAAGTGAATGCCTTGAAAATATTATGTTCACCTTTTTTACGATTATGTCCATTCAATACTTCCATAGCTTGGTCATATGCATCACATTCGCTTGTATACTCATACATGAAATGACAAATATAAGTAGCAAGCAGCTCAAGATATGAGGCTTTATTCTAAATAATTTTGACATACATCAAGACTGTACATTGATTATTATTTCTTTGTATTTTAGATAGCTTGATTATCTACGTAGCGATATCATTTTTTTTTTTTTTTAATATTCGTTTAATTTACAACTAGCCACATAGGCTAACCAGCAAATAGTCTAGTATAATGATTAAAGTTGAGTTTGAAATATGATACATAGTATGTGTGAGGTAACTATCCATCGATAGTACCTCTTAAGTAATTTTACATGTATATATTTATATAATTAGTTTAGAATGAGATCTAGGGGTTTTTTTCTTGTGAGCCTTTTTACTTCTTCGGAATTATTCAGCAAATTAATTGCTAAGTTGTTCTGGTGGTTGTTCAGTCTTTTCTCGTGTTTTTCGTAGAATTGTTCTATCTGTTCTTGTACAGTTTTTATGTTTAGGTCATGGTGTAGGGTATCATTCCTCACATACCATTAAGCGTTCGCTATAGTTCTGAGTGTTTTGTTCTGTAGACGTTGAATTTTGTTGATGTTTGAGTTTTTTGCACAGCCCCATAGCTGAATGCCGTAGGACCAAATGGGTATTATCATTGATTTGTAAAGTAGTACTTTATTTTGTGAAGATAGTGATGATCTTCGTCCTATTACCCAGTATAACTTTTTGATTCTAATTTGGATTTGTTTCTTTTTAGTATCTATGTGTTTGCACCAAGTCATTCTTCTCTCCAAGTGCATGCCCAAGTATTTTACATTATTTTTCTCGGGAAGTGCTCTATTATTAAGTGTAACTTCTGGACAGGAGGCTCTTTTCGTGGTAAAAGTAATATGTGCTGATTTGTTTTCGTTGATTTTAATACGCCAAGTGTTTGCCCATTGTTGAATTTCATCTAAAGATTGTTGTAATAGTCTGGAGGCCTCTATAGAATCTTCATCTCTTGCTAATATTGCAGTGTCGTCCGCGTAAGTGGCAATTGTTACTCTGTTGTTAGTTGGAAGATCTGCAGTATATATAAGGTACAGCACAGGTCCCAGAACACTTCCTTGCGGTACGCCTGCTTGTATGGGATGAATTTTCGAATACTCATTTTCATGTATTACTTGGAAATATCTATCTGCCAGATATGATTTGATTAGCGAGTAGTATTGATAAGGTAGTGTTTGCTTGATTTTGTATAATAGGCCAGAGTGCCAGACTTTGTCGAAGGCCTGACTGATACCTAAAAACGCTGCTGAGCAGAATTTTTGTTCTTCCAGTGATATTTCAATATCATTGACCACCCTGTGTATCTGCTCGATGGTTGAATGTTCATTTCGGAATCCAAACTGGTGTTCCGGTATTATGTTGTGCTCTTCTAATTCGTATTTCAGTTTCTTCAGAAGTAGTTTTTGGAGTAGTTTGGACAGACAGGGAAGAAGTGATATTGGTCTATACGAGGTAGGATCGTGATTTGGTTTGCCAGGCTTTAGGATCAGTATTATTTGTGAAAACTTCCACAATATTGGGTAGTATTGAAGTCTGAGTACCGCGTTGAAAATATAGGTAATATTAGTGATCGTCTTGTCTGGTAGATTTTTTAATACTATAGGAGAGATTAGATCATGTCCAGGCGACTTCTTATTATTTAGAAATTTGATTTCATTTTTGATTTCTTCTGGTTTAAAGTTTTTAACGTGCGAAGATAGCTGAAGTGGTTCATCCAGGAATAAAAGTATCTGGTTTTCTTCCTCATTTGAAATTTGGGATACATTTGGTTGGAAGATATTAGACAAGTGCTCCGCAAATAATTCTGCTTTTTCTTCGTCTGATCTGGCCCAGGTATTGTCGATTTTTCTGATAGCAGATATAGACTGTTTTGACATTTTTATGCATTTCGTTGCCTTCCACAGCGTGTACTCATCTTTGGCTAATGAGGAAAGGTTGCTGACATAGTTCTCGAATGATTCGTTGTTAAAGTTTTTGATTAATATTTTTACTTCTTTAGTTATCTTATTCAAAAGTGTCTTTTCGCTAGGTAATCTATTTATGTGCCATCGTTTACGGACTCTTCTTTTTTCAGCAATTTTGTCTTTAATGCATTTTGGATAGTCTGTTGCAGTTTTATTATTACGGACATTTCCGGGTGTTGATAACCAAGCTGCGTGTTGAATGTTTTTAGTTAAATTATTTACTGCGATGTCAATGTCTTCCTCTGTTTTAAGCGGGATGTTTATGTTTGTACTGTCGTTGAGGTGTTGTTGAAATGCATTCCAGTCGGTTCTTTTGTTGACTAAGGTAGGTTTGTTCTCTTTGTTTATTATGGTAGAGCATATGGTGGCTATAACTATTGAGTGATCCGACATGACGTCGAAATATTCGTCAACTTTTATGTAGTTTGGTGAGATGCTGTTTGTAACATAGAAATCTAATGCATCTGGAAGTTTTCCGAGATCAGTTGGCCAATAGGTTGGTTTGCCACTGCTTGCCTGATTGTACCCTTTGTTTAGCATTGCAGCTTGTAGTTGTCTGCCTTTTGGATTCGTTAATCTTGATCCCCACCTAGGATGTTTTGCATTGAAGTCCCCTCCAGCCATAAACCGATTTCCTAGGGTTTCAAAAGCTTCTTCGAAGTTTTCTTTACTAATAGAATGTCTTGTTGGGCAGTATATTGCAGCTGCAGCTACTGTCAGAGTACCGTCAAATTCTTTTATTTTGACACTGGTTGCCTGCATGTAATTTTTTTCTATTTTTTCCGTTTCGTAGTGCGGAATTCTTTCGTTTATTATCACTGCTGATCCTCCGTGTGCGGTGTTGTCAGGGTGATTCGTACAGTATACTTTATATTTTTTTATATTGAAATAATTTCTATCAGTAAAGTGATCAATAGGATATCAATCTTCTGTTCGTTTAGGAGGTATTCTACTTCGTACTTGCGTTGTTTTAAGTCGTTTGCGTTCCATAAGGCGATTCTGATAAAATTAGCCATTAGATTTGTTGATTAGCGTGTTAAGTAGATTGATTATTATTCCATTTTGCGTTAACAGCTGGTTAAAGAGTATATCTAATTTGTTAAATATATTTTCGAGTGCAGCATTGTTATTATTGCTACTTTGTAAAGGATTTTCTGTTCTGTCTTTCTGTGTTACTTGTGAGTAGGTTGCACTATTATTTATTGGTTGATTTAATCTGGGAAATTCGTTACTATTTATTCTGATTTGCTGATTATCTTGTCTATTTCGATAGTAATTAGTGTTGATTTTTCCTCTGGCTTTTTGCAGTTCTTTGTACACTAAGCATCCCTTGTGATTAGCTGGATGGGCTCAATCGCAGAGTATACATTTCGGGACAGTTGGTTTTTGCTGTGGACAGGTGTATGTAGGGTGGCTTCCTGCACATTTCACACAATTGAATGGTTTTGTGCAGTATGATTTGGTGTGTCCATATTCCTGACACCTCATACACTGTGGTATTTCTCTTCGTTTACGTGATTCTTCGACTGTGATTTTTGTTCCTAATAGGTTGGTAACTTCATATATTTTTTTATTGTTTATATTAGGTTCCTGGTCAACAAAGAACATGGGCAGTGGCTTTTTTGTTTTCCAGCTGCGTATATTAATAATATTACGGATAACGAATCCTTTGTCCTCTAGCGCTTCTTGAATTTCGTCGGGTGCAACTGAATTGTGGAGATTTTCAATTACAACTCGGTAAGATCTTTCTTGCCGAGGTTGATATGTATGGAAAGCAGTATTATGAGATCTTAAGAACTCGATCAGTTTTCTATAGGCTGCTGGAGTCGTAGTATTAACTTTAATCACATTGTTGAGTAGTGCTTTGCATATGAAATCTTTTTCATCCACAGCTTCTTTCAAGCTTGCTATTATTGACGGATAGTTTTCTTGTATGTATATGGGTGGTGGCTTATGTTCTTTAGTTTCTGTTCTTTGAGTATTTTCTTCTCTTGTATTTGTGAGGTCTCTATCTTCCTGGTTTTGACGTGTAATATCGTCGTTGTTGAGAGTGGCAAATCTGTTGGAGGTCGAAATATTCATCTCATTATTTTCTCCATTTGCATTGAGCCTTTCATTTGTTTGTTCTATGCTAGTTTTTCCCTTATGATCTCTTTTTCTTTTAATTTTTTGCCATGCGAAAGCAATGGGTTGAGAGTTTGTATTCTGCTGACTCGTGTGTTCTGGTGTAAATACTGTTGGTGGATAGAGATGAAAAGGTGTATTTGTCAGTGGGAATAGAGAGCCCAAACTAAATCTTCGTGATGACGGAGTCGTATTTGCTGTGATTGTATCACTGTTCGGTGATAAAAATTCATATCGAATTGGTGAAGTGACTGGTGTTGTATAAACACTTGTTGTGTTTGTTTTTGTAGTTGTATACGCAGTTATTACGGTAGTTGTAATACTAGTAGGAATATCAGATGTCCCACCACTAGTTTCAGACATGCTAATGTGTTATTTTCTTTTTTACTGAACTTGTTATGGGTTTGTTTCAGATTTACTTGCAATATAGTTGGCAACACTGATTTTGCGTTGCCGGCTTAGCGACCGGAGCGCAAGGTTGAACGTGCGCGCGCCTCTCCTCGTGGTGTTCAATTTATAATTTGGTTCTTACTTACTTAGTTTTCGCTGTTACACTAAGATTTATGGTTTATTCGTTGAATCATTCAATAGAGAATGAGTGTTTCACAACGGACTTAGCTGAGTTGTGCAGCCAGTGTTCACAACTTCACTTTAGCGATATCATAACAGTAGGCACGAATATATGAATCAACGGAAGAGGACAGTGAGAGATCATTTTGTTTTCAATTTACCGCCTATCGAATTAAATATGAGTATTTATCGCTTATTGTAGTTCTGATTAAGCGTTAGTTAGCAGGCCCTCTTGAACTGCTCATATTGAGGAAATGGCTGGGCCCGACGATTTACTCCATGGAGCAGAAACGAGCACAAACAGAGCACAACCAATTACACTTATTTCCAGAGTTTGTGCTTTTGATCAAGCGAGAAGCTGGCAAGCCCTTTTGGCTTGCTTATATCAGAGAAATAGTTGGGTCCGCTGATTTGCTTTATTAAGAACAAATGGGCACAAACGAGGTACGAAAGATTACATTTGTTCCAAGCGTTTGAGCTTTCAATCAAGCTTGGAGCTAGTGAGCCTTTTCGAATTGATTATATTAGGGAAGTAGTTGAGCCCGCTGATTCACTTTATGAAGCACAAACAGGCACAAACGGAGCACAAACGATGGCACTTAGTGTCATCATTTGTGCTTTTAATCAAGCTTGAAGCTGGCGGGCTCTTTCGAGTTTTTTATATTAGAGAAATTGTTGTGCCCACCGATTTACTAACGGAGTAGTACATTGACTATTACTTACTTGTACAAAGTACAAGAAAGTATTGTGAAACCGTCAAAATTCACATATCGAGATTCTGATGGATATATCCGTTTTGAGCATCCCTGAATCCATTTCGACTATTTTTGGCTTGATGTCGGTACGTATGTTCGTGCGTTCGCATGTGCGTGCGTGCGTTCGTGCGTGCGTTCGTGCGTGCGTGCGTAGCCCTCAAATCTCAAAACTGGTTGAACGTATAATGTTGAAATTTTGTATTTGAGTCTGATATAGGATCTAGCTGTGCACCTCGCATTATGGTTTCAATCGTTTGTACTGGAAGTGTACTTTACTTGAAACTTTCTTCGAATTTTCCCAATAAATCAAGAATGATCAACCGTAGGATGTTGAAATTCAGTATTTAAACTTGATGTTGTATAAGAATGGTTATCTGCTATTTTTGTGAGAATCGGCTAGGTCAGAAGTGCACTTTACTTGAAACTTTTTTCGAATTTTTTGCATAAATATAGAATGATCTGCCATACCATATTGAAATTTCGTATAGAGAACTTCTAGAATATCTCACTGTACATCTTGCATTATGATTGCGATCGGCTAAGCCGGAAGTGCACTTTACTTGAATATTTTCTTTGATTTCCCGCATAAATTCAGAATGATGAGTCATAGGATACTGAAATTTAGCATTTGGAATTGCTGTAGCATCTTAATGGTCATCTTCTATTTTTGAAACAATCGGTCGAGCCGGAAGTGCACTTTTTTAGTATTAGCGAAAACACACTTGAAAATACTAAACTACTAACAGTAATAACTTGTATTTCATCATGCAACGGGCCCAAGGTGTTATTATCACTAGTAGCGTGTGGCGATAAGTCAGTCGCGGTGTTTTCTTCATCGCACATCCTGCTTTGATTATTATTAGTTTATTTACGCATAATCATTGGTTTATTCTCAATAGTTAGTTCATCCACAAATGATCTATATCTCACTTACAAAAATAAAAAATTCTGAAAATAAGGGTTTCACATGCAAAGTATTGGGGCGATTACTCTAAGACAGTGGAAGTGTTTATGTATCGAGTGATACTGAAGAAGACGAATATTCCAGCGGATATGAAGATGAAATTGTACAATTGGTTGAAGAAATAGTTGGGGAGCATGAAACATTTCCTGATAAAAACGGGACTTCAAATTGTCAGATTGATATTATAAATGAGATGTTAATTAATATTTTTTGGTAATTTTATGACGTTTTCATCCCTTTTATTATGCATTTTGATGAATCAAGCGTTGTTATCATTGATCATGTGCAATTTGAAATCTACTTCCTGCTATGTGTGATGAGACAAATAGATACGCGAATTTATTGGAAAGCAATAAGGCGTTGTTTTCGGAATGAGTGGATAGGAATGTGCTTCGCCCTCAAAGGGCTATACCAGACAAGGTCCGGTCGAACGCCGGCTAAACCTAGTGGAGATGAGAGTGGGTTTAAAAGTATCAAAGAGATGGTGGGCACCAGTTGACCAGAGTACGTCACTCAACCACAGTCGGTAAACAAACTCCCGGGAAGGGCGACACAAAATAAATTAAGAGGCTATGTCGCTAATCAATCTTATATTTAGGAAATATTAAATGATAATTAATGAGTGTCTCGGAGAGAACAGAAAAAGACGTACAATCCGAAGGAGAAGGACCCGGGCGAGTGCATAGTTTCATACAAGGGATCAAAATCTATGACAACCTTACGTGAGGATAAATCCGCCCGTGTAGAATCGAGGACTACTAAAAAAAAATATAACATATACGAGACGCGAGGTGCGCAGAGATTCGTTGGTCGACCACCGATTAAGATTGCGCGATATTCAATTTCAAATATCGATATTTGATATGAAAATATTATCGATAATTTCCGATATATCGATATGTCGATATTATTGATAATTATCGATAAGTATCGATATATATCGATGAATATCGATAATCATCGATAAATATAGGTAATCATCGATAAATATCGATAATTATCGATGAATATCGATAGATATCGATAGTTATAGATGAATATCGATAAATATCAATAATTATCGATGAATATCGATAATTATCAATATCTATTGATGGAAGTCAATAATTATAGATGAATATCAATAATAATGGATGAATATCAATAATTATGGATGAATATCAATATTTATTGAGTAATATCGGAAATTATTAGTGAATATTAATAATAATTTTTGGAGTTTCAATATATCGATTGGAAAAATGGAGTATTGAGACGCACGAGACGAACTCAAAGGCAATTCTCACCTGAGGGATTGAATGCACTTGAGTCCTCTGTTATCTACGCTATTATTCGCACTACCATATTATATTGAATCACAATAGTCTGAAAACAAATTATTCAATCTTCCAATTTTGACAACAAACTTGATACAAAAATGTTGCATACATTCACTATAGTAACAAGGCTGACAGAAGTACTTCTGATGATGGCATAACAGCCGAAATTGCAACAAAGTATCAAACTTTTATAAAAATTGTGAAACTTTAGCGAGTGTTTTCTTTTGAATCCTAAGAATTTACTACCTTGAAAATCTAGAAAATTCACGAACAACAATACGATACATTTGCAAAATTGTTCAAATTGCAATAATGCTGATATAAAGGTTGATATAAATTATTATCAATGATAAAGATTTAAACTTTAATACAAATAATTCAATTCGACACTCAAGTACTTCGATTATTCACTTGCCTTATGCCCGGTTTTATAAAGGGCAGGGTATTTCACTTCCAGAGTAAATGGAATTTACTCTGTTAGATGACAGTCGATTATTTGACAGCAATGATTTTGTTGTCATAAGGAAGCTCAAACAGATTAGAATTTGTTTCATAAAATAAATTTACTTCAGGAGTGAATTTACTTGGTCTTTATTAGTTTATTCTACTTTGATTCCTTAGAAATTTTTATCATCTCAGATGCTTCTGGACTAAACCCAAACTTAAGTCCCTGAAATAAGGGATTCAATTCGTCTTCTAACTCCCGGGATTGCGGAGAAACTTTTTTGCAAAAGGAGTTTCTCTAGTTATTATTATTTATTCGCAAAATTTTCACAATTCTCCATGCAATTGTGTGTTAAGTAAGAGAAGTAGTCATATTTTTCGTGAACTTTATCAAATAAATCCTCGTCAAGTATTGTTGAATACCGATGATTACTCTCAATGAATATAAATAATTATCGATAACTATCGCTAAATACCAATAATTATTGATAGCTATCGAAAAATATCGATAAATGTCGATACATATCGATAAATATCGATAAATGTCGATAAATATTGATACACGTCGATAATTATCGATAATTATCGGAATATCGATATATCGATACAGAAAAAAGTGAATATCTAAGTCCGATATTTGGAGACATATCGATAAATATCGATATATCGATATTTTTCTCAGCCCTACCACCGATACCAATGCGTACGCGAATCATAAGATGCGATGTGGTAAAACAAAGTTTACACAACTTAATAGTCCTAGAGGCAAGGTGATGCAACCCTGACGTACGCTGTGACTAACGCGACAAAACTAAATTCTGAACACCTACTCTCGCACAAGCTAACACCCAGTATACATATTATACATAAATAACCAACGCAACATGTATGAAATAATGATTCAAAATTCGAATACGGAAGGAATGGCTTATCTGGAAGTTGGTTGACTGCTTGCGTTGCCGGGTCGAGTTGGCTCACGAACGTCAGAAGTGCAAATCTTTCCAAATGGCGTCCTTGCTCAAAATGTTGGACTTCCGGCTGGTAAAATGGCCGGATGGCATTTGTCCATGGAGCCCAGTCCAAATATAGATTTTGGCATCCAAAATTTGAGAACCAGAATTATACGATAACGTATGTCTGTGCAGATCGTTGAAGCCTGATAGATATTCACCCAATAGAAAAACAATGAGAAGAGCGTGGTTTCTTTCTCTTGATTGATTTTCATTTTTTTTTTTAAAGTTGATAACATTGGAGAACAATCAAGGAAAAAGGGACAAACTTGCATTAAAGTTACCTGAGATATTAGGCGGCTTAACGTGTGGTGAGAACTTTTGTCCAGGAACGAGCTAATCAGGCCAATGCCGTGGAAAATATAATTTTTCCCTTCAATATCCAAAGAGTTCACCCAATCCCTTAGATGAGGCGCAAGAACTCATATCCAGACGACACAAATTTCCACAAGAACTTCAGAAAAATTCACTCAGTAGTAAGCTATCATAAAATAAAACTTTTTGATTCCCGTAACTAAGTCCGCCACCTTGAAACTTTTCTTGACTAATGTCCAGAAATAAAACGGAAAAATTATCGCAAGTTGAGAGAGTGAGAAAACATGTGTGACAACAAACAAACCAGAAAGAGACGAAAGATTAGAGCTTGGCGCTAAAATTATAGACAAATTCCTTATGAACTAAAGCCCAGTGTAAGCTTCAACTTGAAAGTGCTAAAGACTCCCAAAACCAAATAATCCTGTTCAAAAAGGTGGATTGTCATGATTTACTGCAGATAGGATAACAATAAACATTGAAATACAGTAGCGTGGATCAGAGGAACTATAATGTATTCCAAACTTCGAACAAAATCGAAGCATTCAACGTGCCGGTGTTAGTGAAGCTTTAGCAAGCATTCAACGCAGGTTCTTACGCCCTTACTTTTAACAGCGGTGTGTACAGTAAGTGAAACGACAAACTGTCAAGTTTCGTATACAAAATATAGCGACTTTTCAAAACATAAAAGACATTGGAGGCAACTGGGACGAAATTCGTAGTGTTTTTGATAAATTCATACTTGTAATAATTATAAGCTGGTGACTATGGTCTAAATGAAGTACTCGAAAAGTTATATTAACTCTGCATTCCAGATTGGTTCATCAACTGAAAATAAAACTGTAACAACCCCTCCCTTACCGGTCGAAGAAATTTTCATCGAAAATTTCTGATAGGCAGAAATGCAACGATAACAATTAGGAGAAACTCAAGTCTAGAATGAAAAAGTAATCTAGATCGCCGTGAACCAATGAAGTTAATGAACAACCGTATCTAAGGCACATCGAGATCGGCGGGATCACTTTTCAGGTTCTGAGCACTCCAAGGACCTGACAGGATTGCGCCATCGATAGTTTCCAATTGATAAGTGTCCGTGGAGAGCTTTTCATGGATTTTGAATGGTGCCACAAATTTATCAGCAAGTTTGGCTGGGAAGTGTTTCGATTTGTCGGAAAGAACGAAATTTCTACGCCAAACCAATTGTTCGAGGTGGAACTGTACATCGCGATGTCGTAGATCATACCTGACTCTAGATTTATCGTAAACTTGTTGAAGACGCAACTGTATTTCCTTATAAAGTTGCGGAAAGTGACTAGCTCGAGAAACAATCTTATTCTTATCCTGATCGTATTCCTCGTTGATATTGGGTTCTTCGCGATGTGAATCACGCCCTGTGAATACCAAAATTAATAAAATATGGGGTCAACCCCGTTACTTCATGTTTTGCGGTACGTAAAGCACAAGCTGCTTTTTGCAAATACTCATCCCACTTCCGCTGTTCGTCTGCAACGAAAGACGTTTGTACAGTTTCCAGAACTCCATCAATTCTTCCAGTAGGATTAGCCTGCGGATGGTATAAACAGGTATACGATAGTTTCACACCATAATTATTGAGTAATTTAGTATATTCCTTGGACTCAAATTCAACACCGTTATCCGATATGATCCGACGTGGCACTCCAAACAAAAGAAAAGCATCGTTTTCTGCATGCCGAACGATACTTTCGGCCTTAGCCTTCCGAAGGGGAAAACAAAGGCAAAATTTGCTGAAACAATTGGCAATTACTAAGATATAACTATATCCGCGAGTGGATTTCGGAAGAGAACCAACCAAGTCTGTGCAAATAACTTTCCACGGTCTAGAAATCATGCTATGGCCACCCATTCGACCTGCTGGAGCTGTTTGTTCCGGTTTACACTTGAGACACGAGACACATTTACAAACATAAGACGCTACATCGGCACGCATTTTAGGCCAATAATACAATCGAGCGAGACGGTTAAAAGTTTTGTAGATGCCCAAATGACCACTTGTTGGTATATCGTGGCACTTCGAAATAAATTCGTGACGTTCATCCTAAGGAATAACTAATTTCCATTGTTGTTCCCCTCCAGAGAGGTCAGCCCAACGAGATTTGACCAGTTTATACAAGGAATCGCATTCCACACGAAAACAAGGGTACATAGGAGGATTTTCCGATACATACTTCAATAGGTTAGAGTACCAGGGGTCGCGAACATCACAACACTCCAAAGAATTCATTACCGGAACCGATCTAGAAAGTGCATCAGGCACAACATGATCCTTGCCCTTCCTATGAATGATCTTAAAATCATATTGCTGTAGCTTCACAGACCAGCGTGCAAGACGGCCCGAAGGATTCTGTAGATTATGCAACCATAAAAGAGAATAATGATCGGTGATAGTAGTAAATTGAGTGCCTTCAAGGTGAGGACACAATTTTTCTATTGACTAAAGAAGAGCGAGTAACTGTTTTTCGGTAGTGGAAAAGTTTCTCTCTTGGCGACTTAACGAACGAGAATTATCTGAGCCAAAACAGCACCAATACCGAAATCTGATGCATCTGTTTGCACAACAAATTCTTCATCAAAGTCCGGACACGACAATATAGGGGCAGAAACCAAACAATTTTTCATCTCGGACCACAATTCCTCACATTCTCTACTCCAGACAAAAACCGAATTTTTCTCTAATAGCTTAGTCATAAGAGAAACAACGGATGAAAAGTTTGAGACAAAACGCCTATACCACGAGACCATACCCACCACACGACGAACCTCTGAGACATTTTTGGGAGTCGGTATATCGAGAATTGCACGGACTTTTTTAGGATTGACCTGAAGGCCTTGCTTATCCACGACGTACCCTAAATAACGGAGTTCGTCTCTACAAAAATTACATTTCTCGCGGCCCAATGTCAACCCAGCACTAGCTAAACGAGATAAAACTTCTTCTAAAACTTCTAAATGCTTCTCAAACGATTGGGTCGCGATAATTATATCGTCTAAATGACCTAGAACGTTAGGCTCTAAATCGGCACCAATTACACGTCGCCGGGGCATTATGCAGACCAAAAGGCATGCGTCTAAATTCGAACAGTCCTCGATTGGGAACAGTAAAGGCAGTATACTGTTTGGAATTTTTGGCAACTGGTATTTGCCAGTATGCGGATTCAATATCTAGGGAGGTTAAGTATCTGGCATCGCGCAACTTGTCCAAAGTATTAGACACATAAGGTAGAGGATATGCGTCTCGTTCAGTCACCTTATTTAATTTTCGATGGTCGACGCAGAATCTATAAGTGCCATTCTTTTGGGAACTAAAAGTATAGGCGACGACCAAGGATTGTTTGATTTCCGCACTATCTCCTCAGCCAGCATAGCGCATATGTTCCTGCATTGCAGAAGACAACGGATAATAACGCTGTTTAATTGGTGGACTATCTGTGCAAATTTCGTGTTCTACCATCTGGGTACAATTGATCTCCTCTCTGGAAAACTTAGCAAACATGTTCTCAATAACGTCGTTCAATTGCCTCTCTTGATGTGCGTTGAGATTGGATCGTGACACAACAGCATTTGAACTCGCTACGTTCATCTGCTCGGCGGAAAAAAAAACATTTCCTTCTTCCTAAATCCAGAGCTTTACCCAGTTCCCTCCAAAAATCCGCCGCTTATATTAAGATATGACTCAATGACGGCACGACAAGTAAATTAATCACTACCACTCTACCTTGTGATTCGATAGGCGTCATCATTTCCCCCGGACTCTCACATTTTTCAATGTTCCTTGGTGGAGCAGAATATCTACCCGAGAGATAACCTACCTTACCGCAGTTCCAACATGAACGATTGTTTACTTGAACTGCTTGTACGGAGGAATTATTAGGTTTGTTCCTACAGCAGTACAAAACTGTCCGAGACTGTCCGGAGTCTGCGCAGTTTGATTTTAGGTGTTCCAACAGCAGTTGTGACAAATCCCTGACTAGAAAGTTTTCTGTTCCAACAGTCCATGAACCAGTTTGCTGATAGTCAGAAAAGTTCCCTGACTATCCACAAAGTGGCAACATTGCATAGTAAAGTTGTTTTACCTTTTGGCAATTATTAAAATTATTTATACGGGGAATATAACGTTTCATTATTAATATTAAATAGCAAGAGTGTGTAAAGTGAATAATAACCGTTGAAATAGTATATAAATTCATCTATATATTATCAACAAAATATATCGTTTTTATCATAATCTTCTCATCAACACGTGATGGAGGAAAAAATCGATAAGTTGATTGCAGACCACAAAATACTCGAAAAAATTAGCAGTGATATCTCAAAAATATCCAATGATTTTGAAATTGTTAAATCTACTCTACATAAAACAAATGAAAAGGTTCAAGAGTTGGAGAAAAAAGTTCAAGAACAAGAGATTATGATTAAAAACCTATCAAAGCAGAATAAAAAACGCAATCTTATTATACATGGCATAGAAGACAACGATGAAAATAACTCAAATTTGAAGATTCAAGTTATAAATCTTTTAAACCAACAACTAAAAATTCAATGTCAAGATAGCCACATTGTAGATTCGTACCGATTAGGCAAGAAAAAATCAAATTTCAACAAACCAAGGCCAATTCTGATATGTACAAATTCAACAGACTTCAAGTACGTGATTTTAAATAATAAAGAAGCACTCAGAGGCACAGGCATTTCCATTACATTTGATATGAGTCTAGAAGAGAGGAACAATAGAAAAAAGAAACATCAGGAAGCAAATTCAGGTGAGAAACGAACTCGGATATTATCCACAGAATCCACTCCAATAAAACAAAGGAACAAAGTATTGAAATCGAATCGTATATCTGAATACAATTCAAGAGGCAGTTCTGGAACTTTGGATGATTTTTCAGACCTAACAACGAAACAAAACAGTCAAGGGTAGTACATCGAACAAAAGATATTCCACACTCTGATACAATAATTCCAGCACAGTTACACAGCAAGTCATCATTTCCTAAGATAAGTAATATTTCCATTGTAAATAGTGCCAACTTGAATATAATATTTTGGAACATTAATGGCTTGGAAAATTTGTACAGCTTAGACGATGACACTGAAACTAAATTACTTAGTGCAGGTATCATATGTTTATGTGAAACATGGCACTACAACCATTCACCGACTCTGCCCCCTTTCTTACATGATTATTCATCACATATATATGAAAGTCAAGCTGTCAAAATAAAAGATCGTGGCAGAGCTAGTGGTGGCATAATTGTATTAATCAATAAAAATCTTAATCCTGTTATTCAAATAATTGAATCGACAAATTAATGGATTTTTCTTAAAATATCTTTCAAAAATTTCAGATTAATCATCGGAACAATATACTTGAAGCCCGACCTGGATGATAATGTCTGTATCGATCTGCTTTATGACAATGCTCAGGTAATCTGTGATGCTTTTATGAATGACAACATCCTCATTCTGGGTGATTTTTATGCACATATTGGGCAGTTGAATCAACTAGACGAAAATATATTTATCAACTCGCAAATAGATCAAAATAGAAAGTCTTCTCATCAGAAAACAAATTACAGAGGAATACGGCTGGTGGAATCCATGGAGGGTTTAGGGTTTCATGTGCTAAATGGTAGAACTTTTCAGGATATTCCGGGTGAATATACTTTTTTATGTAACAATGGTAAGTCAGTAATTGATCTACTTTGGGCCAATTCGGAATTGATAGAACAAATATCACAACTAGTTATCACTCCTACTTCAAATAACTCGCCTCACAGCATCTGCTTGTTAACAATAGGATAAAATGATAATGCTTCTTTAAATACTAACGAGCTACTTAACTTTAAGTCTAGTTACCATTTAAAGTTCAATTTTGATCATACACATACAGCCGAATTTCAGAGAGCCTTAGAAATGTCAGATCTGATATATTGTCATAGTAATGATCCAGAAATTTTAAACACAAATTTGATTGGATCACTTAAAGAAGCCGCGTGTCAAACAGGTATGTGTAATGTTGTGAAAATACAAAGCGGTCCAAGAAGATTGAAAAACAAAAATCCATGGTATGATAAATCATGCTTGGCTCTTAAGCAAAAAGCTAGAAAGTCACTGAATCAATATCATAAAGAAAGATCAGGAAATAATTTGAAAAACTATCTAGCTGCAAAAAAATCTTATCTAGACAAATTGAAGCAATCTAAAATTGCATATTCAAAATCTGTATCTACTTCACTTCTAAATGTTAAAAATAGTACCGAGTTTTGGAGTGTAATAAGAAAATTGAAAACTCAAATCCATACAAAGAACGTAATTTCACTTGAGGATTGAGAGATCTTTTACAAAAATATTTATCCAAGTCATATAGAATCTCCAGTTCACTTTGTTGATTGTTTACATCCCACTCTAGATTGTAAAATGACTCTACAAGAATTAGAATTCAGTATTTTCAATTCTAAATGCAATAAAGCTCCAGGCTCGGATGGTATTACAAATGAGTTCTTTAAATATCTAACTCCTGCTTGGATTCACTATCTTCTGAATCTTTACAACTCAATCTTAAATCTGGAAGTTACACCTACATCTTGGTCAAATGTACAAATGGTTTTGCTGTATAAAAAAGGCGATCGGAGTGATCCCTTGAACTACCGAGGAATCGCACTATTCAACTCAATTTTTAAACTATTTACACAAATATTGTATGATAGATTACAATTTTGGGCAGAAGAAAATAAGATTTTAACTGAATTTCAAATGGGCTTCAGGAAAAATAGAGGTACTATTGATAGCATCTTCAGTCTTACATCCGTGATTCAGATTCAACTAAGACTTAAACGTGGTAAAGTTTTTGCAGTTTTTGTAGATTTGAAAAGAGCGTTTGACTCAGTTGATCACATCAAACTCTGGCAAAAGTCTTACGATACAGGTGTTTCTTCTAAAATTATTAGAATTTTGACGAGATTAAATTCAAATGCCAATTTAAATATCAAGTTGAATAACGAGTTATCAAACAATGTAAAAATAACTGAAAGGGTACTGCAGGGTGAAATTCTGTCACCCTTATTGTTTGCTTTTTTTGTAAATGATCTAGATATCTTTTTTCGTAAAGCTGGCTGCAGGGGTATTAATATTGATAGTTATAACGATCTAATTCTATTAGCCTATGCAGACGACCTTGTCTTGCTAGCAGACTCACCGGTTGACGTTCGGAAAAAATTATTAATTCTAGACAATTATTTCGAAGAAAATCTGCTGACCGTTAATACAGATAAAACTAAAATACTTATTTTTCACAAGGGCAGGCAACAAACGATTAATGAGCCTTTTCTTTATGATGATTTACCACTAGAAATTGTTACATCGTACTGTTATTTAGGTCTTAAGTTTTCTTCGTCGGGTAAATTCATTCAAGCAGCGAAAGAAAACTCCAGAAGAGCATTAATTGCGATTAATAATGTTAAAAGTATTCTTATAAAGGGTATGTCATCCGGATGGTTGGAAAAGATCAAATTGTTGAATTCAGTGATTAATGCAACTGAATTATATGCTTGTGAAATTTGGGGCAGTAATTATTGTGACATTATTGAGAAAAGTCACTTAACATTTTTGAAATGTATGCTACAATGTCCTAGAAATACTTCAAATGCTATTCTCCGTTTAGAAACAGGTGTTCATTGTTTAGCTTCGACTGTATGAGAAAGAGTATTGAATTGGTGGCATAGATTACTTTCCATGGATAACACCCGTCTTCCTAGATTGTTGTATGATAGACTCTTATCGCTAGATGCGTCACATATAAATAAAAGTCGGTTCAATTGGATTTCCCAACTGAAGGAATTCTTAATTGATTTAAAATTCGAGAAAGTTTGGGAAGATCAGTTCATAGATAGAAATACAATTAATAATATCATGAAAAATTTTAAGAATAATCTACTTGACAGAGATATTTGTCAAGCTATAAACTCAAAATATACCAGTCTATATTACCATTTCATCATTCATTCTGGCAGGGCAGATCACTTGAGCTTGAACGTTACATTTGAAAAGAAAAGAATAATTGCGCAAATTAGACTTTCAAATAAAAGGGGTTTGAAAATTTTCCATAAAGGCTTCAAGTATTCTCTAGATGCGGAAAATAACTGTACTATTTGCAACGTGAATGATTATGAAAATTTATTCCATTTCTTTGTTATATGTCCTATATATAACTCACTTAGAGAGTTTTACCTATCAAATTATACCAAGAATTACACTTCCGAACATAACATTTCACTTCTTTTTTAAGAATTAAATGTACAAAAGATTAATAACATTTACTATTTTACAATAAATGCACTTAGACTCCGTAGCTTTTTCATGAATGATTAGAGTTACTCATTTCTTGAACGAAACTTTATTGTTAATATTCTATTGAGCTCAAACCATCACATGCAAACAATGGAAATTATTTCACATCTTTTTGAAGAATTAAATGTACAAAAGATTATTAACATTTACTATTTTACAATAAATGCACTTAGATTCCGTAGTTTTTTCATGAATGATTAGAATTACTCATTTCTTAAACGAAACTTTATTGTTAATATTCTATTGAGCTTAAACCATCACATGCAAACAATGGAAATTATGAATAGTTCACATGTATTTACTGTACACAAGATTTATATTATATCGCTTCCAATTTTGTCAATATTTTGTTATATAGGTATATAGTATAAGATTTTAGTATATAAGACAGCTTTAAAAAAAAAAACAACATTTCTATGAACTATTCTTATGATATTTTGTAATAGATAGCCATTCCTATAAACGTAATTTATATCAAATGTCCTTTAATGTTATCTAATACTTGGTTTAGATTTTAAGTTCTTGATTATTTGAAAAAACAAAAAAAAAAAAAAAAAAGAAGGAAAAAACTTGTAATTATGATACTAAATTTCTATGCACATTTTATTTTGTTAAACCATTATTTTTCGTAACAACCAACCACACTTGTTCGAAGATATGTAAAATCCTCATACAAGTTAATAAATTGAATTGAATTGAATTGAATTGAATTGACTATCCACAAATTCTAAATCCCCGCATGCGCATTGTGAGGTTGTTGACTGTTATCGACTTTGTAAAGAAAAGTTTTGAAATTTTCAAAAACCTATTAAATATGAGTGATAGTGAGATTAGTAGTGTTTACGAAATTACTTCGTCTTTATTAAGTGAATCTGACGATGATAATTTTGGAGAACTTTTACAAGAAAGAATAGGACCTAAAAAGCAGAATTACTTGTACTTAATTGAAAATTATAGTGATGTGGAGTTCATTGAGCACTTTGGAATAAGTAAAAATTTAATTGGATCTGTTGTGATTCTTCTGACTGTTGAACATGTGCTTCAACAAAAAATCACTGACTAGTTTGAAACCAGTCATAGCTCGCGCATGCGTGCAAAAAATTAGTACGGGACTGTCAGTACCTAGTCAGGGATTGTCTGTAGGAACAAACCTATTATAACACCTTGCCCGAGAGAAGGAGCATAAGCCAAATCAGGCTCTATTGACTGACCAAGTCGAGGGGGAGGTACAAAGTTTTCTACGGAGAAGCTGGTGACTATGGTCTGAATAAAGTACACAAAAAGTTATATTTACTCTGCATTTCAGGTTGGTTTATCAACTGAAAATAAGACTGTAACAAATGTATCAGATATGTACTGATCCAAAGCTTTATGCAAATTGACGGACTTGGTAAGAAAAGCATCATTGAAAGATTATTGGTCAAGGAATTCTATCAACAAAACTCCATTTCTTTGTATCTTGAGATAAATTTTTACAAACATTATATGCCTTGAATTTTGTTGATAAGTAGTCAAGCAATAGATAAAACTGATTAATTTCGAAAAATCAGGCCAATCTGAGGGCACGGCAATTCTCCTGCCAAAACAAGCCAGGCGGAGCGCGAGGGCATTACCTATCTTTTATCGAAGAGCTTCGTCACTAATTTGAACCCTCATAACTTGGGTTTGTATCATACCAGATCAACAAAGCTCTAGGGATATGATATCAATAGTAAAATTATCAAGTCTGTGAAGCTTTGATAACATAGCTCTTATACTTTAGATTTCATTGATATCTAAATAACCACGATTTCGTTACTGACTCACTCACTGATAATCATCAGAATGTTCAGAGTACTTCCTGAAATCCTAGAAATCTAGAATTTGGAATGTCAGCTAGTATTAGTACACGAAAAATAAAAAAATTCTAAAACTCCAAACTTAGTTCTAGTTTTTATCCGTTTCAAGATTTGGCAATCGGTTAAAGTCTCATACTCTAGAGAGGTCGTTCATTTTTCAAACGGTATATAACGTCGAAAAGACACAGATTTAAGATTAAACTACTGTGACTCTGAAACCGGATATATATTGGACTTAATTATTCATACAAGAGCATTAACGAGAATTGACAGAAGAGAAATGCTGGTGTATCTTCTATATAAATAAAAATCAATGTTTGTATGTTTGTATCTTATGCGTTCCAAAACCATTATTCAGATTGTGATGAGACCTTGATAGAGTATTCTGAGGACGTACGAGACGGTTCGTGGCACAAAAAATCCATATATAAATAAATTTTTCTCAATGAATTTTACTGCTTTGGTGGAAAGAATGTATATTATTAATGACTCAATATACAAATAATTAACTATCATTATTACTTCATCAAAGTTCATATCGAAAATTAGAATGATATCAGTATTATATAAAACAATGTCTTACTCACACCATTCATAAATCAGGAACGGCTTGACCGAATTTCATTATCTTTATTTAATATGTTATATTCATAATGATGATTAGAAACACAACGTTCCAACAGCAGCGTGCTGTCTTTTTCAAGTGTAAAAGTATAATGAATATATATTAATTATACTTTTACACTTGAAACAGCCAGCACTTTGCTGTTGAAACGTTGTGTTTCTAATCATTATTATATACAGAACTTTTCCAAATGAAACATATTCATTAAAAAATGAGCTCTGAAAAGTTTTTTCAATAATTATCTTCGACTTTTTGGATTTGTCTCCGTTCAGAATAGCAGAATAAGTATTAAAAAATCGGAAGGAGAAATGTCATTGTCTCATACATTTTGTATAAAACCGATTCTTCGATGGTATCATTAGAGCTAATTTATCGTATTCAGCTTATAAGATCTGCCCCAGGATGGAACAAACAAAAGTAACCGATAGGACTTGAAAATGAATTTGGAAATCTCAGTTTCTATCGGCTGCTTTTTTTCGCCATTCGAGCAAAACGACCTTGGTCAAAAATTAGTCGCCATGCAAGTGAAGCGAGCTCCGGTAACGTTATAACACCTTACTAGAGATGCGAACTAGGTTAACGGTAAGCTGCGGTGCCAGCGAAGCAAGTTCGATCAACGGTGCCAACAAACGTACGAGCAAATCGATCTCGGTCAACAGTAGACCGCTGTGCGAGCAAAACGAGCTTAGATAACTATAAACTGCCGTGTAAGCGAAACGAGATCGGCCAATGCCAAGCTGCTGTGCGAGCGAAAAGAGCTCAGGTAACAGCAAGCTGCCGTGCGAGTGAAACAAGCTCAGTTGACTTCAAGCTATCGTGCGAGCGAAGTGAGCTCGGTCACCTGTAGAACGTCGTGCGAGCGGAACGAGATTGGTCAACGTTAAGACGCCGTGCGAGCGTTGCAAACTCAGTTAAAGGCAAGCAGCCATGTGAACAAAGCGACGTCGCTCAACAGTAAACCGCCATATGAACGAAGCGAGTTTGGTGGACTTGGACTATTCCCAGCACATGCATATTCATTCCATTGTTACATTTTGGTTAGGTTCATATACAAATAGGCAAGTTATGTCCAATATAATAATCAATTCAATATAATCACTTGAATTAATATGTCATGTGAGATTCATATATTTAATGTTTAATCTTTGATAAATTAACAAAAAAGGAGAGTAATTTAAACTCAAAAGACATTCAGTGGAACTGCAAAGTCTCGGCCAAGTACAAAAATCTCCTATTTTGATTGATTTCCTACAAAAGAAGTTCATTTTACAGTTTGACATGTCCTTATCAATTCCGGGTTATAAGGTCCTGATATAAAAGGTAGGCTCAAGTACCTTGCAATCTGGATTTATCAATTCTGTGGCGTTACGAAGTACACCGGGTCAGCTGGTGATACATAAATATGATATCGTTCTAACGCTAATAAAAAAGTATTTGAATAAAAATCACATCCTTTACGTTGATAATTGGTATATCAGCCCAATACTCTTCAAGCACCCTTTAGAGCATGGGACAGGTAGTTGTGGAACAGTAAAACCGAATAGAAAGGGTATGCCTGTTTTTGGTCAGTTTGAAAAGGGCCAGTGCTCAACAGCTCACGGTGCGAATCTTCAGCTATAAAATGGAGTAACAAGAGATACGTACATATGCCTACAACAGTATTCACTGCAAACCAGATGAATACAGTCAAAACATAATTCAAACCTGACGAGCCAATCAGAATACCTAAATGTATAGTTGAATACAACAATAAAATGAGAGCTATTGATAGAGCAGTCATGCAAGTTAGTTTCGTGGAATGTACAAGAAAACCATTGAGATGGTGTTGGAAAGACTTGGCACTTTATAATTTGTACATAATGTACTAAGTGAAGACAGGAGAAAAACCTTCGTTCGGTGAATTTCGTACGACTGAAGCAGAGACATTTTCCTGTCTCCATTCCACAAACCAAAGCACAAGGTGTGCGGACTCAAAGAAGATATCACGTCTGCAGCGTTACAAAATTATAAAAACGCAGAAGACAGGACGTGAAATTTATTTGTGCAGATTGTGGTGTTGCAGTTTGCGTTCACCCATGTTTCACCGATTTCAATACGAAAAAAATATTCGAGTGATTATACGGCGCTAGGCCCCTAATATAAGTAATCAAAGACGTATATATTCGGTGTTTGTCACGAAAGGGTTGAAGATCCAAGATCAAAAGCTTGAAAGAGATATTCAGATCTCATATACAGATTATGTGTTTATGAAATATCAATGATAAATTTAAATTCATTGAAAAAAAAAGTACCAAATTCATCTTTAATGACAGGTCGTACATTTACTATCATTTAAGGCTTGTTTATAATGGATGTGAACTTAATCTGTTAACTTATGATGCAGGATGTATGATGTATGATGTTGGATGTCATTTTCAAAGGCTTGGTTCATAATGAAACGTCAAAATTTTAGGATCGTGTCAGAAATGGATCTAGGGTATTATTTTCAAATTGATTGACAGTATAACGATTCTGTCATGTTTTCAATAATTCTGTTAAAATAAAAGACAATTATTACAGAGAAGCTACCATGAAATGTGATATAATTTCATGTAATCTCTTACTTGGTTAAAAATTAAAATTGAAGAGACCTGTGTTCCACAAGAATTCATATCTAAGAATCGGTTTTCAAAACTATCATCTTAGACAGGGGAGCAACTGTATACACGTGTTTCGTCCTTATTAGGACTCGTCAGTACAGTATAGCCAAATCCAGATAGTCAGAATTTGGATCCCAAGACCACTATTGTCTTATAATGATATATGATGAGCAGAGGTGAAATTCACATGCAGCACCATCTATCGAGACTTGAACCATTTACGGTATGTAGAAAAAATAGAAATCAACAAAAAATTGTAGAATTTTTGAGAATGCTATGGAATAATTTAATTAAAAAAATTGAAATTGAAGAGATCTGTGTCCCATAAGAATTCATATCTAAGAATACCGTAAATAGTTCATTTTTCAACAAATCTTATTAACTTTATATCGGAATCTCTTATTTCGAACAGCAGTACAAACTTTATGATGTGAAGACGAAATGTCAAATATGTCTGCTGAAATACAAAAATAAATGCAACGCATACACGTCATACAATGCTCACTCGCTATTGGTTGGGAATAAGCTGTATGATGTTAAGCTTGAAAGTTGGTGAACTTCACGGTTACAGCATATGTTAACATCATATTCCATGTCATTATGAACGTCAACGTGGAAATACGTATAGTTTAATTTTAATGACTACAAAATAAATCACCGGTTACATCCATTATAAACCTGCCTTTACTCTTATCTTTTAAGATAAAAGAATATTCGATTACTACCTTACTTACTTACTTGAGGTTATATGTACTCAGGCGCCAGGGTCTTTTTATTCAAAAGGAGGCGAAACATTGGAACTTTTAATCTCAATGGGAATGGTGCTGGAAAGTAGCAGTATTTTTCCCGAAATAAGAACATAGAGTGTGTTTCATCAATGCAATCTGAATGAAATAAAAAGGAATAGAACATAAACACAACATTACTTATAACATATTGACTATCAAGATAAATATTTAAGCAGAAAAGAAATGGAACAGCTTATTCTTGGGTTCTGGTGTTGTTGAACAAGTGTAATCGAATGTTGAATTTACTTATAATACTGGAAAATTTATTTCCGTGACAGTTTCAGAGTCCATAATAATACAAACAAGTGCATATATACTACACAATAGTGGCGACTTCACTCTGTAATAGGCTATGTATAAAGCACCAATAAAAGAAGTGTCATCGATAAATCACAGATATTCAACGTTTGCGAAATCAACACAGCTGTAGAACTATTTTCTCTTCCGCCAACATCTATAGTGCTGCTCGGCAACATTTATATCGTGCTTACTACCAAGTGCAATTATAGCTTGACTGTCTGGACTGGAAATGGACATTACAGGATCAAATTTTGAAGCCAGTCAAAATTCTTCTTCCACGCGCTCCCCAGAGTCCACTAAACTCTATTTTTTGTAACTGCACCAAGGGTTGCACCTTGAACTGTGGTTATAGAGAAATTGGGTTATACTGTTCAACAGTTTGCGGTAATTGCCACGATCAGGATTGTTTGAATGTATCACTCGATGCGTTGAATGACGTTAATAATGATGATGAAGATATAGATCTATCGTGCTTCTTGACTGAAACTATGGAAATACAGGAGACGGAAAAAGAAGATGATGGAGAGTTGAACATTGTTATTGAAATGGGGTCAGAAGAAGAACTATAATTATCTATGTGACACGGTTTCAGTACTTGCGGAACACATTGCTAAAATAAATTTCTATTAGTTACTGTATGTAACCAGTGGGAGTCTTCTATTTCTATCATGTCTTGTTTTTGAGGTATACGCCGATAATTTTCTGAACGACTTTCACTCTACCTAGGTATCTTTTATATTGATAAATGTTATCGTTATTGACGAAATATGTTCATCTCACGTTGGTATCTTTGTGACTAGCTACAGATATTGTCAAAAACTGCTGTGAGAGATTTACGATAATCACAGAGCAGAAAATGCGAAACTATTGAGACCGGTATTTCAGTCCTCGGTTCATCTTAAATATAGCTTAATCCTATCAAAAACAATTCTTTTGAGGTTCAATGGTACAATCCAAGCCCATTTGAAGCTCAGCTAAATGAAGTCCATTTTCCATAGTAGTAATTATTTTAGCAATTGTAACCGTACCAAACTGTAGATAAGTTCAGATTGTAAAACCAGACCTAAGAATCATAATTATGAGAAATAAGCTACGTTCAAGGTAAGTCAAAGATTGAAATACCGGAACTTAATGAAGAATTTGTTACACACATACATGGCTGGCCAAATGTCTATAGAAATTGATCTTTTCCATTCCCATTTCTCATTCTCCCCATAAAATCTTGGATCTGTGGATGGTAGATAGAAAGAAATTTCAGCAAGACGTGAAAAGGTTTGTAAAACGATTTCAAGTTGGGCGAGACGCAGCTATGTTACGGGATTATTGAAGTGCTCCATTTTGGAAGTGAAAAGACACTTGTCAAATAATTTAGTGTTTAAGTTTGGTATAGTGCGGGAACAATGGACAATCTAAAATTGGAAAGAAACATTGAAGCTTTTGATGGTGAAGAATAAAGTGTATGAAAATTCAGGATTCATGCTCTGTTAACTGAGATAGATGAAATCAAAGTAGTTGATAATGTCACTCCTGAAATGAAAACCGAAGAATGAAACAAAGCAGATCGCTCTGCCAAAAGTGTAATTATTGATCAGATACTTATTCAGGTTTCATGAGGGCAGATAGTGCTGCAAGAGATATTTTAAGAAATCCAGATAATATTTATGAGCCGAAAAGTCTAGCCACTCAGTTATCCTTGCGGAAGAGATTATCAAGTCTCAAGCTAACAGGGGAAACAGCATTGATAAGACATTTAACAATCTTCGATGATTCAATTACTAAATTGATAGCTGCTGGTGCAAAATTAGAAGTAACGGATAAAGTTTCACATCTATTGTTAACATTACATTAACATTCAGTTAGATCTAAGTCAAATCAGAGTGTACTGTTGCTTTTGTGTCTAAGCTTGTTTCGAATATTTAGTGGTAAAATTCATCAAATAAATTCGCGAGTTCCACCTGAATGTAGTGGGTTTTGCGAACTATCTAGTGGTGTTATTTTACTATTGACTGAATTCCGTTTTGCGCGGTTTTTCCGCATGAAAGTTATCTAAACCGTATCTAAGCAGAACTTTTTTCATTGATTTTGATTATTCGTTTTGCGTTTTGTCGAAACGTGCTCATTATGCCTACCTGTAGCAAATGTAGCCGTAATGTCAACAATAAATACCCTGGTGTTCGTTGTTTCAACTGTGCGCGCGTATTTCATAGTGCGTGCGTTGATTCATCTTCCATGCAAAGTCAAGTATCTAGCAGCTTGGTCTGGCTATGTCCGTCTTGTCGTCTACATGGGGATCCCAATACATCGACAATTCTGGAGGAAAATGCTTCTGCCCAAAATACTCTACGAGATTCACATTCAAGCTTCAAATCCCTAAAATCAGAGCTTCTTGCCGCCATTGATCTAAAATTTGACACCCTGTTGAAATCTGTCAACTTTTGTTGTGATAAAATATCTGATTTTGAAAAAAATCTCAAATCGATTAATGACAAGGTGAATGATATGGAAGCATATGAATTGGAAAACACGGAATTAAAACTTACAGTGAATCATGATAAGAAAGTCCAGGAACTTGAACAATATTTTCGAATCAATAATGTTGTTATCCAAAATATCCCAGAGAAGGCTGGTGACAATATAAATAATATTCTCTCAACAATTGGTAGATCTATTGATATTGAGATAAATAGTAGTAATATTAACGCTGCACATCGTATTCTTTATTTTGACAAGAAAAATTCACGGCCCAAAAACATCGTCGTAAATTTATTTTTCGTGGAATGAAGGATCACTTTGTTAGAGCTATCAAGCTCAATAATATCACCACAAAGACTCTGGGTTTTGATGGGACTGAGACTAGGATATATGCGAATGATCATTTAACCAGAAATAATATGTTATTATTTCAAATGGCTCGAGCTGAACTGCGCAATAAGAATTATAAATATGTTTGGACCAAGAATAATATGATTTTTGCACGCAAAACAGATTTATCCCGAATTATTTTGATAACTTCAGAGCAAATTGTCAAAAATTTAAACTAAAAAATGATAGTTGGATTACTTACCTTAAATAATGTTTTATCTTATGGGTCTCAGTGTCTACTATCAAAACGTAAGGGGTTTAAGATCTAAAACCCATGAAATCAAAACTGCCTCATTTGCATGTGATTTTGACATCTTGGCTGGTACCACGAGCTCTGTTTTTGGCGCTACTAAGAGCGTTGTGTCAAGATGTGTTTCAACGCAATTAAAATTTTCTCAAATACTTTAGAAAAGAATCTTCAAATACAAATTACAGAAAACTCATATGTCTACAAAATTTATTTAAATATTTTCCATCAAAATAGCTTAAAATATTTATATTGCCATAAACTCTTCTTAAAATAACACTGCTAGTATAGCCAAAAACAGAGCTTGTGGTACCAGCCCTTGTGTTTAACTGAAACGTTCTTAAACTCGTCCGTCTATGACCATGAATAAGTTAGTGACAGCTTCAGTGTAGTTCGTCGAGACAGAGGTTCTACTGATTCACAAAAATGTGATGGTGGTGGTGTTCTGATAGGCGTTAGAAATAATTTGAGTTTTGTTCACCGTCAGGAGTGTTCTTAATGTATCGAGGATGTGTGGATTACGGTATATTTGAAGACATCCAAAATCCATATTTATTGTGTTTATATACCCCTTTTGTGTAGTGATGCCCTTACAATATTTTTAAGTAACTTATCACGCATAGTGGACTCTGCACCCGAAGACAAATTCTTGATTTGCGGAGACTTTAATTTGCCTCATTTACAGTGGCATCAATTCAATGATTATTATACTGCAAGTAATATGTATAACACGATTTCGTCTGATTTTATGGATACGATATCCTATTGTAATTTTAGGCAATTTAATGGTGTACATAACTTTAACAATCGATGTATTGATTTGGTTTTGTCCAACAATACAGTGAAGGTTAACAAATATGATTATCCTCTTGTCAGAGTTGATTCACATCATCCTCCATTAATAATGGATGTGGAGTGTGAGTTTCACTCAAATCTTGAATTTGATGCTAGGGAATTGTTTTTGTTCAGAAAAGCTGATTTTAATACCATCAATGAACATTTTTTCAATATTGAATGGGAACAAAAATTTATGTTCTTGAATTCAGAGGACTCTGTGAGTAAATTTTATGATATACTTCATTCTACTATAAATACCTTTGTTCCTAAGAAGAAACTCAGGAGTAGGACGTATCCCTCTTGGTATTCATCTAAACTAATTCGTTTGTTGCAAGAAAAACATAAGCTCCATGTCAGATTTAAACGTTTCAATAATCCTTTGGATTATACTGAATTTTCATCTTTAAGAAAAAGAGTCAAAGATTTGACTCAAAGTTGTTATTCGAAATATGTCACTAGTCTCGAAAGTGATATTCCAAACAATATTAAAAAATTTTGGACTTATGTTTCCACTGTTAAGAAGCAAGGAATACCGTCTAGTATGGTATTTGATAATAAAAGTTCAAATGATGGCCTTGAGATTTGCAGTATGTTCGCGGATTATTTTCAGTCAGTTTTTATAAACAACAACTATCCTGATATTTCACACTTTAAAACATCATGCAATACTATTGTTGACCTTGGCTGTATATCAACGAATGAGAATTAGGTATTCGATTTACTGTCATCGATAGATGTTGGTAAGGGAGCTGGTTCTGATGGCATCCCAAGTTTATCTATTAAAAATTATGCACCTTCTCTGTGTATTCCACTCACATTATTATTCAATAAATCACTTCATGAAGGTCATTGCCCTAGTACCTGGAAGAAAGCAATAGTAGTTCCCGTCTTCAAAGGTGGTAACAAAAATATCGTTCAAAATTATCGTCCGATATCTAAATTATGCATTTTTGAGAAGATATTCGAAAAAATTATTCACAAAACGTTATTTGCAAGTTTCAAGAATATTATTAATATAGAACAGCACGGCTTCTTTCCAGGTAGGTCTGTGGAATCCAATCTTGTGGAATACACTGATTTCATTCTTCGGTCAATGGATAATAAAACTCACATTGATGCATTGTACACAGATTTTAGTAAGGCATTTGACAGGATTAATTCATCGATTTTAATCGCTAAACTAGAGTTGTATGGTATACATGGTCAACTTCTCAATTTTTTAAAGTCATATCTTACTGAAAGGCAACAATGTGTGACTGTAAAAGGTTTCACTTCCGAATTCTTTCTCATTACTTCTGGTGTACCACAGGGATCTCATCTAGGATTTCTCCTCTTTGTAATATTTGTTAATGATATTGAAACTTGTTTTACTAAATCAAATTTTCTTATGTTTGCTGACGATCTTAAAGTGTTTAAAGCTATCTCCTCTGTGTCTGATTGTTCCGATTTGCAGGAAGATCTTGACAGACTAAGTTGTTACCTGAAGATTTATGAATTAACGCTCGACTTCAATGAATGTGCTTGTATATCTTTCTCTCGCAACAGAACCGTGCTTACATTTAATTATTTAATTGAAGGTAACAACATTGGTCGTGTCTCCCACATTAGAGATCTCAGTGTCATTCTAGATTATAAGCTTATTTTTGACTTGCATATTGACAGTATTGTTAAAAAAGATATATATTAATAGAATCGAGAGTATTCAGAGAAAATTTATCTCTATTTTGAACTGGCGATTCCCGCAAAATTCAGTGTCTTTGATTACGTTACAAAAAAGACGTCAATTCTTGGATTTTTCTTTTTTATTCAAAGTGATAAATAATCAAATTGATAGTCCTACTCTTTTGGATAGATTTTCTTTCCGAATTCCTTGTCATTCCACACGATCCGTAGATTTGTTTGTTGTAAAACATTGTAGAACAAATTTCCCCATGAATGCGCCACTGATCAGAATTACCAGCGCATATAATAATTTAATTTCTGTATCTACTATTGCAGATTTGTTTTCTTGTAGTTTATATACCTTTAAGTGCTCTATAAAATATTGTCTATCAAATATACCTGTCTTATGATTAGTTTATTAGCTACTGTTTACCACTACTTATATACTTATATAATTATATAGTTTTTATTCCTATGTATATCGTAAAAAAAAAAAAACTGTCTGATTCATACGATAATGTCATTACGGCAGTAAAAACATATCCACAAGATTATTTAACATGCGGAACAAATTAAAAATATCACAAGCGAAAGAGGTGCAGTACTAGACACAGATCATTTTTTTGTAAAAATAATAATGAAACAGGAGCTACCAAAAGAAACTCAGGATGAACACAACCGTTTAAAACGATATGACACCTCGCCACTAACTAATGAGAAAAGCAGAGAGCAATTTCAAAGTCAAAGGAGCTCAAGTTAGCAGAGCAAGTTCCAGAAGAAAGGGTAGATATAAAATGGAATAAATGGGAAACAGCAATATTGACAGTCTCAGAACAGATGCTGCGCAAAAATGTGAGGGACAAAAATAAAGAATAGCTCGACGAAGAATGCAAAAGTGCTATTAGAAAGAGAGATATGGCTGGAAGAAGCCTACTACAAAATAACTTAGATGAAAAGACGAACGAAACAATTGTGTAGACAAAAGAAAACGGAAACGATGGAAGAAAAAATGATGATATTAGGAGAAGATTTTAAAAGCAAGGAGCTGAGATAATTTAATCAGGAGGCCAAGGAACAAAGAACAGGTTATCAACCACCACAGATGTACTGCAAAAGTAAAGAGGGATAACAGTGACAGCAAAGGACAAACTACATGTATGGGAAGAATATTTCAAGAAAGTGCTGATAAGGGGAATCTGGCTATGGGAACTACAAATGAAACCGAAACAACTCAACAAGAAGGGAATAGTATAGAACAAAACCCACCAGATATAAATGAAATTCGAGAAATACTGAACCAGTTGAGAAATAATTAAAGCCCGGGAATGAACGGAATAACATCAGAGGTATACAAAAATGCAGAGTAATTCAGTATATCATGAAAATTATAGAGGATATATGGCAGACTGAACGTATGCCTGAGAGACGAAAGGAAGCACTAATATGCCCAATCTATAAAAAGGGGGATGGACTGAAATGCGAGAATCACAGAGGTATAGCACTACTAGAGAGGGCGTACAAAATTCTAGCAGGATGCTCAAGAAATAGAATACAAAAACAAGCGGACAATACCCTAGGAAAATATCAAGCTGGTCTCAGACCAAACAGATCAATTACGGATCAAATATTTGCGCTGGAAAAAACTATAGCGAATAGTTATGAACACAATTTGAGCCTGCAAATGTTGTTTATAGAATTCAATCAAGCATATGACACAATAAATAAACATAAACTGTATGAAGCACTCGCAGAGCTAGGAATACCCAAAAAATTGATATGATTAACTAAGATGACCCATGAAGAAACAAACTGCAGAATCCTGGTGGATGGAGAAACATCAAGAGAGCTTCGATGTAAACAGAGGACTGAGGCAAGGAGACCCAGCATCACCTGTCCTATTCAACTTGGAGCTAGAGTGGGTTATAAGGAGCAGCAGAATCTACACAAAAGGAAACATTTGTCAACTAGAACACCAATGTTTAGCGTTTGTAGACGACATAACGTTAATAACTAGAGCAAAAACAAAGCTTGAGGAGGTATTCGAACGCTTAGTCCAAACGGCGGAAGCAATAGGATCAAAAATAAACGAGGACAAAACCAAATACATGGAGATAGAGTCGGATCATCAAGAAACACAAGAAGAGTCTCTTAAAATACAGGTTGGAGGAGGTGAAATCTACGCATTCGAGAAAGTTGAAAACTTTGTTTACTTAGGTGTTACGGTAACAAACAACAATAGCGAAAAGCGGGATATTATAACACGGATAACGAAAGAAAACAGAAGCGCGGGAGCTATGGGAAAACTATTTATATCAAAAAGTGTGTCAAGAAGTGCTAAAAAATGGTTGTATGAAACCATTATAAGACCAGTGGTATTGTACGGTAGTGAAATGTGGATGCTAAACAAGACTATGCAAAATAAACTAGTGTGGGAGAGACAAATTCTGAGGAAGATCCATAGTGGTGGAAAAGAGAGTGATGTGTGGTTAAGATGAACTAATACCGAGCTTATGGAACTCTATAATGAGCCTGGAATAGTGGAAGTGACTAGAGCTCAAAGGGGACGGTGGTTAGGGCATGTGCTGGGACTACCAGAGGACACAGTAGTAAGAAAGATGTTAGACGGAGGTGTTGTGAGACAGAAAAAAAAAGGAAGGCCGAAGAAGAGATGGTATGACGCGGTGAAAAAAGGCCTAGAGACACTAAAGATTACGAACTTTGAGCGATTAGCACAGGACCGTAAAAAATGGCGAAAAGTCGTAACAGAAGCAATGGGCCTACTTGGCCTGTAGCACTAGATTATATATATAATTCAACATTAGCTTCCGTGAACAAGACTTTCAGATCATGATCTGATGATTGTGAGGATACAAGTGTCAAAGTGCTCCAAGGTAAAAGTGCAAGTGATGCAGTGTCACAAACAAATTTCAATATCAAACAAAAACAGTTCTATAAAAGAGGAAATTATTTTAATTCGGGGAATAATTCAGTTTCCACCAAGTGTTATCACTGTGGCAAAAAAGGACTTAATCAAAAAAGTGCTACCATTATTCAAAAGCAATACAAATTAAAAGAGAAATAATAGTTCAAACTATTCAAATGAATGAAGATTCGAATGAATCGTCCGGTTTGCTTTCATGGCTAATAGGAATGAGTATTCACAAGAAGCTGATGAAAATAAAATTGTATTTTTTGTGTATTCTGGTGCATCGGATCACATTAACAACAGAAGCAATGTAACTAGAAATTTTATGGATCTACAACCTCTAGTGAAGATTTCATTAGCGAACAACGGCACCTTTATTGAAGCGACAAAGAGGGGATCTTTGAACCTGATCAGCAATATGGGTATTCCAGGAATGCTGACAGATGTGCTGTACTGACCAGAAATGTCCTACAGCCTGATGTCTGTTTCAAAGATGCAAAATTCTGGATTGACAGTAATTTTTGAAGAAAAAGGTGTGGTAATTAACAAAGACGATAAGACGGTTATGAAAGGTTAGCCTTTGAACTATTTGAATGCTGTTGACTGAATGTAGCAAGTTCAGTATGTCAGAACATCAATTATGAAATATGGCATCAACGTTTGGGTCATATGGAGGAAGATAGATTCTTGGAATTGAAAAATAAACATATGATCAATGATGTTGGGCAAATAGATCAGATCACACCATGTGATGCATGCACAAGTTATAAACAAACGCGGCTACCATTAAATAAAGCTAAAAACAAAGATCATGTAACTCGACCCTTATTTATTGTTCATTCAGATGTTTGTGGTCCAATCACTCCTCCTACGTTTGATAATGAAAATTATTTTGTAGTGTCTGTAGATGAATTTACTTACTACTGCGCTACTTATTTGATTACTGATAAATCAAATGTTCTTTCAATTTTTAAGATTATATAGCAAAAAGTAAGGCTCTTTCAAATTGGGAAGTAATAAATTTGTACATTGACAATGGCAGACGATATTTGTCAAATGAGATGTAAGATTATTGTATGCAGGAAGATATAAGCTACCATTTGACAGTTCCACGAATCCCTCAATTAAATGATGTTTCTGAACGTAAGATTAGAACATTGACTGAGAAGACTCGTGCAATGATAGTTGGTTAAAGGCTAGAAAAATTTTTTGGGGCGAGGCAGTTCTAACTGTTACTTATTTAATTAATTTGACTCCAAATAGAGCTTTGGAACAAATGAAAACACCATTTGAATTGTGGCATGGCAAAAAGCAAGGTGCTAGTTTAAAATTCTAGAACAAGCTCTTATAGATAAAGGATTTAATAATTCTTCGGATGATACATGTATTCATATTTCAGACAGAGGAGATGTTTAGAAAAATAATTATGTCCATCTCTATGTTGATGATTTGGTTATTGCTACAGGAAGTATTCAAACAGTGGATGATTAAAGAAATTATATAATGGATAAATTCTGTATGACAGATTTGAAAGATATTAAACTTTTAATGGGTAACAAAGCGACAATAAATTATGGGAGAAAGATTCTTAATCAAAGTGCATACATAGAAACGGTTTTAGATAAGTTCAATATGTGCGATTGAATATGAATTGAATTTCATAGCTTTGAATTCGGATGAAAAGTGTGATACTCCTTGTCGCATTCTGATTAGATTTGTAGGGACAAATGTCTCCTACTTATCCGTTGCCATACACACAGACATATTCGGCTGTACACACATATACATGCACACACTTACATACATACACAAATCAAATATATTATCAAAGTTATTGTAAATATTGTATATATCTTGTAAAATAATATTCTTCTATCCCTCTTTGTCATCCTCACTATTTCTATCTTTGTCCCACTTTCACAGTTCTTGTTCTGCAGCATGTTGAGACTCTTGACTTCATTTCATTCCTCATGGAAACCTAAATCTGCAAAAACTACGGTCACATCCCCACTTCACCCATGCTTTCCTTTTAAAACATCTGTACATACTTATGTCCGGGTCTTCCTCCCTGCTCTCTCGTCGGAGAACATTCTCCGAGTAATAAATAGTTCAAGACAAATACGCGCGCTTTTTCATTAACATCACCCAAATCACCCACAAATTGATAACCCCGACGTGATATGCGCGATATCAACATGTCCGCGAATCGTGTGTGATTTGTGCTGTGATACAATTTTGTGCATGAGAAACATTCATGTGACAATTGTTTGTGAGTGTTCAAGTTAAAATTCAAATTTTTCAGCGGAATATACAGTGTAAGTGGTAATCTTATTTGGTTTAGTAACATTTTTTATTCAATTCATTGACATTTTTATTCAATTCTTTTTGAGTGAGTGACATTCTTTTTTCGTTGTTGTATGAACATTTTTGTGACTGTGCTCAGTGAATTCGTGTATTTCAAAAATGAGTACTGAGAACGCCGCCGTTCTTTCAAACAACACCGCGTAGCAGTGAGAGTTCCACCATTAATGCTAGCAGATCCTGAATTATGGTTCTTGCTACTAGAAAGTAGTTTTGATGCCGCAGGAATCACACAGGACAATACTAAATTTGATCATGCGTTAAGCGGTCTCGAACAAAGATACGCAATTGAAATTCGCGATGTGCTCCTGAAACCAAGAGCCGAAAAATCATACTCCCTACTGAAAACCGAATTAATTAAAAGAATGGGTGTCTCGCAGGAACAAAATACTTGTCGGTTATTAGAAAACGAGCCACTCGGTGACAGGAAACCAACACAATTTCTTCGTCATTTGCGAAATCTTGTCGGAGTGAGTTCCCCTGAAGAATTTTTAGGGTCATTGTGGTTGGGTCGCTCACCCAAACATATGCAAGCTCTGCTGGCGCCTCAGAAAGATTTGACGCTTGACAAAAGAGCGAAAATAGCAGATTCAGTGGCTGAAGCATATGGTCCGACAGGAAATATCTCCGAAGCTGACACGCCCACCACAGCAAGTCCACTTGACCCTAGAATTGACGGTCTTGTGCGAGCACTGGCAACAGTGCTTCAGAAATTAGCGGCGATGGAGATAAATCACGTGACAATTCAACAAAACCACTCGCGTCATAATTATCGCCCACGTTCACGCTCACGACCACGTTCACTCAGCCGCAGATCAACGCCAACCGATATTTGCTGCTATCATTGCGTCCAGCCTTGCAAACATGTCAACGATAATACTGCGGGAAACGAACAGGGCAGTCGTTAATGGCGGCCGACGACCTCTGCCCAAATGTAACAAGCCGTCTGTTTGTTAGAGATGGCTCATCCAAGGTTCAGTATCTAATCGACACCGGAGCGGACCTCTGTGTGTTTCCACGCACTCAGTTGCCACCACCGCGCGCGAAAACTGAGTACGAACTTTTCGCGGCAAACGGTACCATGATCGCGACGTATGGCACGGTTACACTGACGCTGAACCTTGGACTACGATGGCAGTTCACCTGGAGATTTGTCGTTACAGATGTCTCCAAACCAATAATTGGAGCAGATTTCTTGGCTCATTATAGGTTGCTGGTGGATATGAAGAATTAGAAGCTCCTGGACTCGATCACACATCTCACCTCCCGCGGAGAGGTGACTGTGTGTAATACACCGAGCATAAAAATCATTTCGGGCACATCATCATATCACGACCTCCTGCAGAGGTTTCCTGAAGTGACTCGACCAGATGGAGCAACAAAAATTCCCAGTCATTCCACAAGATATCATATCATCACAACATTAGGACCCTCCGTTGCTCAAAGATCACGACGGCTCGCACCAGAAAAATTGAGGGCCGCGAAAAAAGAGTTTGATGCTATGCTCCAGATGGGCATAGTTCAGCCTTCGCTAGCCCATGGGCCTCACCTCTACATATGGTCCCCAAGAAAGGCGATGAGTGGAGGCCGTGTGGTGATTATCGTGCTCTGGATGCAAGAACATTACCAGATCGCTCTCCGGTCAAGCATATTCAGGATTTCTCGCAATCGTTGCACGTCAAAATCATCTTTTCCACCATCGATCTGGTGCGAGCATTCAACTAGATTCCAGTTGCCAAGAAAGATATCTCAAAGACAGCCATTACAACACCATTCGCCCCCTTTGAATTTAAATACATGACTTTTGGCTTACGAAATGCAGCGCTGATATTCCAGCGCTTTATCGATGAAGTGCTGCAAGGTTTAGAGCTCTGCTACGCCTACATAGATGACATTCTAATCGCATCATCATCACTTGCGGAGCATCATCAACATCTCGAGATCTTATTCCAGCGATTCAAGAAGTATGGCGTAGTGATAAACCCTTCCAAATGCATCTTCGGTAAGTCAGAAGTCAAATTTCTCGGTTACTTAGTTTCTGGGACAGGAACTTTTCCACTACCCGACAATGTCGACTCCATCCTTGGCTACCCTCAGCCAGATACGGTAAAGAAGCTGCGTCAGTTTTTGGGTATGATAAACTTTTTCAGAAGATTTCTACCCAAGGCTGCTGAGGTTCAAGCACCATTGAACAATCTTCTTCAGGGCAATGTCAAGGGCGAAACACCTGTGAATTGGACATCAGAGGCCATCCAAGCGTTTAAGGCTAGCAAGAAGAGTCTCGCGCAAGCAACATTGTTGACTCACCCGGAGTTGAGCGCACCTCTAGCCATCTTTACTGACGCGTCAAACTACGCTGTGGGTGCTGCCCTCCAACAATGGGTTGACGGAAGTTGGCAACCGCTGGAATTCTTTTCTAAGAAACTCAGTCCAGCTGAGTGCAAATACGGAGCGTATGACCGCGAGCTTCTTGCCATCTATCTTGCGGTCAAGCACTTCAGGCATATGGTGGAGGCACGGTCGTTCACCATATACACCGACCACAAACCGATCACATATGCCTTCACCAAAAAGAATCAAGAATGCTCGCCTCGTCAATTCCGTCACCTAGATTTTATAAGTCAATTCACTTTTGATATCCGCCATGTCTCTGGAGAAGATAATGTCGTTGCCGACGCATTGTCACGCGTCGAAGGAGTCGAATCATCGCTTGATTTTGAGAAACTGGCTGCCGCGCAGAAAGATGACGAGGAACTGAAGATGTATTTACAAATGGACTCTGCACTTGACCTCAAACTAATACCATTAACTGGTACTAACGTTTCGGTCTGGTGTGACATCTCCACAAAAGCAGCTCGCCTATTCCTCACCAGGAGCTTCCGCAAGCTAGCCTTTGACAGTTTGCATCAAATGTCACACCCAGGAATTGAAGCAACAGCCAAACTCGTAACTCAGCGTTACGTATGGCCGTCCATCAAAGCTGACTGCCGACAGTGGGCTCGCAGCTGTCTTCAGTGCCAGAAATCAAAGGTCTCGCGTCATGTCTCTGCTCCCTGGTACCTTCACACCACCATCTACTCGATTTGAACACATTCATATCGACATCGTCATCATGCCATCATCTGAAGGATCCAGATATTGCCCCAGCATAGTGGATCGCTTCACCAGATGGCCAGAAGCTGTTCCGATGGCTGACCAAGAAGCTGCAACTGTCGCTCGCACACTATACGACAACTGGATCTCTCGATTTGGCACTCCTCTGAGAATCACTTCAGATCAAGGTAGGCAATTCGAGTCGGACTTATTCAAAAATTTGAATCGCTTATTAGGTACGATTCATCTAAGAACAACAGCCCACCATCCATCTGCCAACGGCATGGTTGAGCGATTCCACCGATAGTTTAAGGCAGCGATCATGTGCCATTGAAGTGATCGCTGGACAGAAGCATCACCAACCGTGTTACTTGGCATCCGCTCAGCTTGGAAGGAAGATCCCTAAGGAACATCAGCCGACATGCTGTACGGCCAGTCTCTTCGTTTGCCTGGAGAGTTTCTTGGCACGAACACAATTATTAATGACGATGGTGACACTAGTCATTTTGTCAAGCAACTTCGTCAACACATGCGAGATCTAAGACCCTGTTGGAAGTTCACGTCATGGCATAGCAAAAATATTTATATTTAAAGGTCTTACTAATACAAATCAGGTCTTTGTACGCCATGACAGCCCAAAACAAACACTCCAGCAGCCTTACGATGGCCCTTTCAACGTCATTCGTCGAACTGATAAAACTCTCGTTGCATATATTAATGGTCGCAACGTAAACGTTTCAGTTGATCGATTGAAACCCGCCTACGTCATGACAGATGATCCAGATACATCTGACGTCGTCAATGACCCAAGTCCACCAGCTGAGGGGCAGCCATGGATCATCCCCGACTTGCCATCTACTCAAAGAACCAACACTGACACGAAGAGCCGTTCAACCCGTTCAGGCAGACGTGTCCGCTTCTCGGACCGTTTGCAAGCCGGATCTACATAATCTCAATCACTAGCAGGAGGGTACTGTAGGGACAAATGTCTCCTACTTATCCGTTGCCATACGTACAGACATATCCGGCTGTACACACATATACATGCACACACTTACATACATACACAAATCAAATATATTATTAAAGTTATTGTAAATATTGTATATATCTTGTAAAATAATATTCTTCTATCCCTCTTTGTCATCCTTACTATTTCTATCTTTGTCCCACTTTCACAGTTCTTGTTCTGCAGCATGTTAAGACTCTTGACTTCATTTCATTCCTTTTGGAAACCTAAATCTGCAAAAACTACGGTCATATCCCAGTCACACCCCCACTTCACACATGCTTCCCTTCTAAAACATCTGTACATACTAATGTCCGGATCTTCCTCCCTGCTCCCTCGTCGGAGAACATTCTCCGAGTAATAAATAGTTCAAGACAAATACGCGCGCTTTTTCACTAACATCACCCAAATCACCCATAGATTTTTGAAATACATAATGATATGCACACGACCAGATTCAAGTATAGGCTATGTGCAAGGGGGCGGAGTTTGAACAAATATCGATGCGAGCGCTCATTGTGAGCACCATTGTAACCATTGAACTCCATTTCTCAGAATACGTCAATGAGCTGTCATTGAGCATTGTAGTTTAAAAGTGAAAATAATTGCATATAAAACATGGAAAAACGTTTGTTCTGTTTCGGGCTGTTGTGTTAAGGATGATTCAAGTGAAATATAGTTTCTCAGATTTCATGAACCCAGTTATAACATAAAAAAACGAGTGAAGTGAATCAAAACGGTAAATAGAGTATTGTCTGTCTTTCATTATTAATATATATATATATAACAAATATGTTTGTGATTCAATTGTGAAATTAAAAATATTCATCATCGATTTGGGATTCATGAATTTACCTCTATCACTAATTTGTAGGAGGTTTCAGTGATAGAAGTTTGTCAGATGCACTTCGCAATAATTTTGTTGTTAATATTGTCAGCAACATATTCTTCAACATGTTTAATATGGCAAAACTAATTTCACGCTTTTCTTCAATGCTTTCTCGGTAAAAAGGATACAGTGTTTGATAAATACAAACCCGATCTGCAAGATCATCGACGTCATAATTTGAGGTTATACTGTCAATTTGGACGAATTAAGACGTTTTCTCTATAATAGGTACGTTATCATTGAAGAAAAAAATACTCAAAATGAATAATTTCTACGTACCTTTTATGCTATGCAAGTTATATTATACGCACACAGCTGAATTAAATAATATTAGTACATTTAAAAAATTATAGGTATGAAATAATGATAAAATGGAGTTCAATCGTTCTCCATTGCCCGCTAGAGGCGCTAGTAGACTTCATGCACGTAGCCTATAGCAGTAAATATATTGAGCAGATATATGAACAAAAATAATGCAGAATTGTTGAAATGTCTCAAGAAAGTATTCAGATATTTTAAAGTACAACAGGTTATTTATTCAAATTATTTGAGAAATGTACTATAAGTTGGGGTACGAGACGACAAGTTTCGGTTGCAGCTTCTATAGAAGCTGACTATATAGCCCATCATGAAGCAGTAAGAGAAGCACAATGATTGAAATCATTATCCACTAGTATTAAAATGAATACAGAAGAGCCAGTAATAATGTATGAGGATAGTAATGGCTGCATTAGCATCGCAAACAATCCAAGTTGTCACAGAAAGTCAAAACACATTGATATAAAATATCATTTTCCCAGAGAACAATTTGAGAAAAGTGTAATAAAATTGAATTTTGTCAACAGGTCCAAAATTGGCAGATCTTTTGACTGAGCCATTACCAGCAGCCAGATTTGTGGAGCTGAGAAACCGCATGAGCTTAGAATGAGAAAGCTGTCAATTATAGTTCTATAGAATTATGGAAATGGTCTGGATAGGTTTTAATAGATTTCCCCAATCCTAAGCAACAAATGATGGACTATATGTGAATTTTCCCCTCGGAAGGTACGAGGAAGATGTGTCTCTGCTTGGTTAGCAATAAGATAATATGCTATGTAATGAAATATATCTATATATATTAATGGAATATTATTGTTAATGAACCGATAAATTTTTGAGGGAGCGTGTTGGAATATAGGGCTCAACGCATGAGTACGAATATGAATCGTTCAGCCCTAATTATGTTTTTTTATGAAATTGACTCACTTAAGATGTTTATTATTTCCAAATGAAGAATGATAGTTTTGGGACGAGACTGTGTGATGAGAAAGAAACCGCTGAGTGTATGTATAATAAACAAGCTGAATGATGATGACTGGGTGTGTGACTCGTAAGTTTTATTTTAAGTAAAGTGTAGTTGAACAGGTAGTGGTATCGAGTGAAGATATATCTCCCAAGACCGTTCAATAAAGACTTGTTTTAGTCTATACAAATTCATGTTTATTATTATTATCAATATCCAAAAGAATTAAAATTAATTTCAATGTTAACAGATTGAGGAAATGAATTAACTTTCCAATCAGACAGCAATTTTTGGAACGGACCCAGATACAATTATAACTATCACAACGTCTCCGGGAGGACGTATCTATTGTCCTGTTCCAAAAAAGTACGTAAGTAAATGTCAACTATCTCACTGTGCGAGATAATTTTAAGTTTCAAAGACTCCCGATAGTTCAAGCACCTATCCAGGATTTTGTTATTATACATCAAACATCATGGTTTTATGTGTTAAAACTCACTTCATTTTTCTTTATACATTTTCCAATGATTTTATCAAATTGAACTCCAAAAATGTCCCTGGTTGAAATCCTAGATAACAAATTTCTTGTGAAAATATTTTTTTTATCTCAAGCTGAGCATTCATAGCCCAATTCTCGCGAATCCACAAACAAATAACCGTCGTTTAGAATTTTAATTGCTTCGTTGTATATCCTCTTGAAACTTTTCAAGTGCACACAGTACTTTATTATTTCTAAACAGCACTTATAAGTATCGCAATAAGATTTCATGAATGTTTTGTTCACGATAAGATTTCTACGGTCCCTTATGTGTGGGAAAATAAATGATAATAGAAAAATAAAATGATTTACTCACGTTTAGTTCACAGGGAACAGAATGTGAATATTTCACTTATCCACAGATAAATATGGTTATGATTCAATCATATTTTAGTGACGGTTTTGTTTTGAACACTATTGCTTCTAAACAGCTATATTCTCAGACTGATCATGAAAACTTTTCCCAAGGTTCTATGTATTTTAAAAATTGAGTGCCTTATCGGACTTATGTTAAAAAAATGTTCTTACTAAACAAAATAATCATGAATATTCAGTATTTCCCATCGGAATACAATCTATGGTGATATGCCAATCTAAAATTTTCGAAAAAAGCTGATTATGCATGGATATATATTTGATTTCGCAGTATATACAACATACATATCTAATGTATAAACAGAGATTATAGTCGATGAATTAATTCATATCTCAACAATTATGCACTAGTATATTTGATATTCGTCGAAAATAAACTAGGGAACAAAATGCTGAGAAAAAGAGCAATCTCAATTGGGGAATATTTTAAACATGTCAGACTAATTTGATAAATAAAAAATTGTAGCTATATTGAAAATTCGAAAGAATCAAGTAACAGTCTATAACACTCTACAAAGAAAAGGAAAAGATTCAATTAGAACATACAAACTGAAAAATGAAGAGTTTAGAGAGAAATACGAACAAATAGTTCAGGAACAAATTACAAGTATCGAGAACTATGAGAACCTGAATGTTGAAACGATATGGCATATGTTGACCAACATTACAGACAAAGCTGCAAAGATCACTTGTGGTACAATAAATAAGACGACTAAAAAGAAACGAACACATTGGTGGAGTGAGGAGTTAAGGAACGAGATTAAAAAGTAGAAACAGAAATGGAAAGAATATATCAATTGCAAGTATCAAATGAACTACGATAAATACAAGGCACAACGAAAGAAGGTAAAAGAACTAGTCCAACGGAACAAAAAAAGAAGAGTGGAATGAATTTGGTAAGCAATTGGAAATAAACCACAGAGAAAATAAGAAACTATTCTATAAAGTGACAAAGAACTTGCGTAAAAAAAAGGAAACTCCCTTGAAACAAATAAAGAACAAGGCTGGGCATATAATTGATAACGAAATTGATATAATGGAAAGATGGAAAGAATATTTTCAAGAGCTACTAGATACCGATATAAATGGGACAGGCAATACAACCCAAACAATCGTTGTGAATGAAGAAGATGAAGGCGAAATAACAATGGATGAAATAAATGAAGCAATACGAAAAATAAAAACAGGTAAAGCCCCAGGATACGATGATATCAAACCCGAACAAATAAAATATATAGGAAATGAAGGTTTAGAGATGTTATACATCTTATTCGATAAAATATGGAACTGTGAAAGCATACCAACAGACTGGGAGAAAACAGTGATTATGCCAATACATAAGAAAGGAGACACTACAAACTGCTCAAACTACCGAGGTATATCACTGTTATGCATAACTGTTAAAGTATATGAAGCAATACTGACATATAAACTAACAAAGAGAATAGAGAACAAACTGGAAGAACCACAAAGCGGTTTAAGACGAGGGTATTGCACACAGGACCACATCTTCAGTCTCAGACAAATGATAGAAAGAAACATATTATACAACAAACATATATATTTATGCTTTATTGATATTGAAAAAGCGTTTGATAGAGTAAATAGAGAATTACTGTGGAAGATCTCAAATGAAATGAAAGTAGGAAATAAATTGTCAAGAGCTATACAAAATATATATAAAAATACAAGAAACTACATACGTACTGGCAATTGTATTTCAGAAGAATTCAGAACGAACCAGGGGCTTAAACAAGGTGGTAATCTGAGTCCACTCTTGTTCATAATATATATGGATCACATATTAAAGAAAACGAAACAAAGAACAAAGAAATCAGCCATAGGATACTTAAACCTTAATAAAATCGAGGCAGCGAAGCTCTTATTTGCAGACGATATGGTCATATTTGGAAACACAGAAACAACTTTACAAACCAATATAACAATTTGGCAAGAAGAGCTACAAAGAGCAAATATGAACATTAACACAGAAAAAACCTAAGTGATGGTGATAGGAAAGGAAAACAAAATCATAGAATTGCACATTGCCAACAGGAAAATACAGCAGGTTCAAAGTTTCAAGAACCTAGGTAGCATCCTTGAGGGAAAAGGAGGCTTTGAAGAAGAGATCAACAACAGAATACAAATGACAAATATTATATACCACAACTTAAAAATGGCATTTTTCTAAAACAGAAATATATCAACCGTGACAAAACTGACAGTATACAAGACGATAATAATACCGACGCTTTTATATGGTAGCGAGACATGGGTACTTAATCAAAGACAGAGCAGTAAAATCCAAGCAATAGAAATGAAATGCCTAAGAGCTATAGCAGGGGTAACAAAGCTAGACCGGATAAGAAACGTAGTCATTAGAAGCCAACTCGAAGTAAAGCCTGTGAAGCAATTGATAGAAGAAAAGCAGTTAAATTGGTTCGGACATGTCATCAGACTTCCCCAAACTAGAATAGTGAAAACAATATGGAAATCCCGCACAACAAGAAAAAGAAACAGAGGAAGACCTCAAAAAACATGGGATGATACAATAGAAGAAATTCTTAAAGAGAGAGGAACAGCAACCAAAACGGCACATCAACTAGCAAACAACAAAGTACTATGGAAAAAATTTGTAGAAAATAAATAACAGAATAAAACTCTACACCCTAAGGGTAGACAGAGTAACCGATTATATATATATATATATATATATATATATATATATATATATATATATATATATATATATATATATATATATATATATATATATATATATATATATATATATATATATATATATATATATATATATATATATATATTGATATTCGTCGGAAAAAAACTAGGGAACAAAATGCTGAGAAAAAGGGCAATCTCAATTGGGGAATATTTTAAACATGTCAGACTAATTTGATAAATAAAAAATTGTAGCTATATTCAGCTCAGCACACAACCTTCTACCATTCAAAAATACATTTTTCTATATTGGATGTTGTACAATTCAACAAACGAATCATAATGAATTTATGATGATGATAATGAGTTTTGAGGGATCAACCAGCCGTAATGATGATTTTACCACAGAAAAAATCTCTGGATTATTATTTTTCATGCTATTCAATGCATATAGCGATTCAAAAGTACGTATTTCCAATCTGGAAAACGTTTCGTCACAGATAAAGGCTGTTCATGATTCTAGAGGAATTAATATATAATTATTCTCTACATATAGTTATTAGTTTGTGGAATCAATATAATTGTTGTGCGAGAAACTGATAAAAAAGTCAGAAAGATATGATTGTGATTCAATTCAAATAAAAATATGTATGCGAATCTTTTCTCAAAGAATTTACTTGTATTCAACTCACCAAGAAGTTATGTAGGTAATTTATTAGCAATGAAATTGCAATAAATTATTTGATAGCAGACTTATATTACAACCACTTCGTGATCCCACTTACAACTAGTTCTATATTCAGATATTTTGAGTTATACTGCCATTCAGGAGCTTGGAAAAATGAAATATAAGTGACTATTTGAGCGATTAGATCGTCGAGATTCAATCCAAATAAAAAGTTTCAGAGCACTATTTCCGCTAAAATATATGCCGGGTTATAAGAGGCTGAAAATGATGATTTATAAACAAAGATACTGATTCTTCAGATGTTTCAAGCGAATAACTTGAAGAGGATGATATTTTTGAAGAAGTTTGTCATTACAAAAAGCTCATGAAATAGCAAAATTTGATTTGGCTCATCGTTGCTAAGATACAGTTAATGTTATGTATATCCAAAAAGTATGTTCCACTAGGCGATCGCAACTATTTGCTCACGACCGCAATTTCTGCCGTTAAACTAACATGAGATTGCTGTTGTTAGTGCTTCAAGTAGAACGGTGCGGGTGTCTGTGAATGTCAAATAAACTGACAATGCGTAATTAAGATTGAAAAGTAAATTATTGATAAGATTAAACCAATCTGTATCAAAAAGGATATATGAATGGAATAAATCCAATATGCCCTAGAATTGACCGCTCATAAATAATGAATAATGATGATGGGAGGCCGTAAAATTATCTGCCGAGTTGAAAAACGAAGATTTTTGAATCAATTATCATAATTTGGAATCGAAAGTACAAATTGCAAAGACACCCTTTAGATCAATTAAAATTTTTTGGTGATTTTCTCAATAAACGCCACGATCTTCATGTCCCAACTCTTAATCAAGGGCATTGTGAACTTGAATGGTCGCGATTAATGACGTGATTTATGAGGTATTGTTCACAGACACAAATTTCGCGATCGTCTTGTGAAACAATCACCAAAACGACATAAGCGTTGCCGTTGTCCAGTGGAATAAGCCTTCAAGTGGCCCTGCAAAGTCACGCTTTTCGAACAGTCATAACCTTGGATATAATTTGAGTTTATTATATGTAAGAACGTGCTAATTCTTGCTGCTGCGAATAAAATACGTGCGATAGCTCATTGAACTCGTTATGAGGTCTAGAAAATGTGCAAAAATTACAAACCTGCACATGTCTAATTGCAAAAGTTATAAACAATTGAAGATTCCAAAGAGAAGAGTTCTATTTTTTTGAAAATTACTTAAAACCTATTAATGCTAGAGGAATTTTACAAACTGATTCCTGAAGACGAAGAAATTTCAAAGAAAGAATGTGAACTTTCGAAACCTAGCCTCCATTGTTGATACTTTTTATTGTTGAAAATAGGATTCCGCACGATGAGCGCGATGCAGTTTTACTGCCTTGAAACCGACTGCTAATTACAAAGATTTTTTTTACCTGTATTAAATATCAATCGAAAAATTAAAAAAGATTGCTGTGTCATGTAGAAGCTCTAACGAAAAAAATATTGTTGGGAAGTTATATTTTTTTTGTGCAATTGTTATCAAATGTATCTATTGTTAGATGATAAGTTTCTTGTGAACTCTCATTTACATTTAAAGTTTGATAATTGTTGAACACAAGGTCTTAAAATTATTTCGCTTCATGTAGACCTTAAATTTGAATTGAAAGAGTGATTTGGAATCGGCCAAGTGCATATAGGATCACGCACAGTGAGGAGCTCCGTAGTGGGTAGAAACTTTCAACATTAAAGATTAGTCAAAAAATTTATTGTTTTCTATTTTATGTTGAAAAAAGTTTTCCAAATATAAGATACATATTCGTAGTGTATCATTCGATATAGCGTGTAATAGACCATTCAACATATTTCAAAAACTATACAACATATCTTTTCAAACTAATTTTCTTTGAGTGTATTTGTATTTGGGTTCTACTATCTCAATTTTTTTCTTCGATTGTCCTACCATATAGTTAAATAGAGCAACATCGATACTTCATGAAGTAATATGTACTTAATTTTCCCCTGTCATTTGTATGGTGTGCCATCCCAAATTCTTATTTTTTTTCTGTAATTATATTACACCATTGCATAGTGATTCATGGAAAACATCTTTCCTTCAAATTTCATCCATACAGTGCCAATAGTGTCCGAGTGTAATGGCTGTGACATACGAATAGACGGATAGACGTAGATGACGGAGTTGAGAAGGTTTGGTTTGTACCATTTGGCTACATGGCCTTGTAAATCAAATTTTTTGTTTGTCCTAAATATTATAGATACACTGAAAAAGGTTTATGAGTGCATTATAGAAAATACATTACACTTAACACGTTGACTATGGCACCTTATTTGAGTACTCTGACGTTAATTTTGGTACTTTACGCAGGGGTCCATTAGTCAACTTTTCTAATGTGCGGCATTTGTCCCCGGCATCAGGGGTGCATTATGATGTCTAGAGGCCTCTAGTAAGCAGTAGACATTTCCAAGCTAAGGAATTGTATTGGTGGGCTATGAAGTAAACTAATATGCCCATCGCTATCAATTAACTTTAAGGTAGTTTCCCTGCGGCAGCCTCAACCAAAAGTTACATACTGTCTGCATTTTAAAATTGTTGACAATTCGTTCAAATTATAATCACTAACTTTGTAAATCCCATATGTACGTACTCGGTGCCAGTAAGATATACGATAGATATCATTTGCTTTCATAAAATTTATTCTCAAAGTTCTTTTGAACTGATATTTCGAGTAAACTTTTTGATAGGATTATCCGGGCTTTGCCTCAACACACAGAAACGGTTGCCTATTCCATTCTTATGTGTGCGTGTTAGAACGACGATCGTGGCCAATCGGAGCAACGTTCCGTTTCCCACCATTCGCTCGTTCGCTTGCAAAATATATAGTATGCAGCTAAATCTTAGTATTTCTCGAAATTATGTCTGTTAAACTAGATGGTCAATCAACTTGATTTTTTTTTATAGCACCCGTGATATCCTGCTTCAACTCTTTTTTGTTTTTCATAAACTTCTTGATTTTAGTTCTAACGGTAGAATTAATAATGTGCTGTTTGCCTATGCATGGTCTATATGCTACGTGTTAATTGAGTCTACTTCAATTATATATATCTCAGGTTCGGAATGGTGAAATTTGTGCAAATTTTATAGGAGTGTTGCTCAAATTTTAAACAATACGTATGCAAAATCTGAACAATTTTCTGATTCAACCATCTCGTGAGGGAGCTACTTCAAGTACGAAACAATTACGATGGAAACAATTGACTATACAATGGTAACCATAGATATTATTCTTCCTTTATATTTGAGTGACGGCGGTGCAGCTGGCTATAATACTGTGATGTGCGAGAGTATTGTAACATGCGAGAGTGTGCGTAGAAGTGGAGTAAGCTTGGACTTGACCGCGCCGGAGCGGAGCCTCTCGTCCTCCCTGCATCGCGCCGCACCGCATCACATCAAATGCGGTAGAGCTTTCAAGAAATGGATATCTCTATATATAAAGGCTAGCCAAAGACTTGAGGAGAATAGTGTGATGGCGAATCTAGAACAGTGAATATCAAACAGTGAAGTAAACAGTGTATATAAATAGTTGAATATGAATATCTGCGACTTTGTTTAAGTTAGTATTAGGTGATGAATAAATAATATAGTGTTGTTAGTGATATGCAGGATCATAAAACTCTTATTTCATTTCATATTATTGAATAGTGATTTTTAATTGAATTATAAACTATTTTTTTAAACAATAAACATAACAGAGGTGTCAGAAATGGGATTATCGTGAACAATTTGGTATTTTGTTTATTGCTGCTTTGTAAAATTGGAAAATGGCGTCTAAGAAGTTGTTGAAAGATTTGAAGGTGCAGAGTTGAAATATCAATTGGAAGAGCGGGATTTGGAAGCCAGTGACCACAAAGAAGTTTTAATAGAACGATTGCGAGACGCTTTGACTGAAGACAGTGAGGATCCTGATACATATTTGTTTGAGGTTCATGTTTCTTTAGCCGATGTGGCTATGAATTTAAAATTAAAATTGAGAGAAAATTCTACAAGTTTAAAAGAAGATTCAGAATCAGAATTTAGAGGAAGTTCTACAAGTTTGAAAGAAGATTCAGAAATATGATTGAGAAAAAATTCTACAAGTTTAAAATAAGATTTAGAAATAAAATTGAATGAAAAGTTAAAAGAGTTGGAAGAAAATTTAAAGAACCTGAGAGAAGAACTGCATGGAAAATTGAAGAAAAATACATGGAAAGTTGAACAGCAACAGGAAAAATTCAAAATTATGGGGGGAAGTAATTGAGAATAATTGTAGAATGTTGAAAGAAGAATTGGATTGAAAAATTAAGATTTTTGGAGGAAAAATTAAATTTGGTGTTTCATCTCCAGGGAAAGCTACGAAAGCTGAGATAATTGGATTATCTACACCAAATTCTAACTCCACCACAAAAATGCGGGCCAAACCTCCAACCTTTGATGGTCCAACATCTTGGATTGATCACCATATAGACAATTTGAAGCCGCTGCTAAGGCTAATGGCTGGAATGATAAAGAAAAAGTTTCAGCTCTTCGAGGAGATGCAGTGAATATTTTGCAGGCAATTCCATCAGAGGAAGACAATAATTATGAAAAATTGGTCAAGCGGCTGGAGCTGCGATACGGCCATGGACACTTGGAGGAAGTGTATCACACGCAGCTTCAGAACCAATGCCAACGTCCCAGCGAGAGTCTACAGGAGTTCGAAGCTTATGTGGCACGCCTAGTTCGATTTGCATATTTAACTGACCCGGGTGATTTTTTGGAAAGTTGAGCTGTGAGAATATTCGTGGACGGAATCAGAGAACATAAAATGTGACAAGCCCTGCGTTTGGCGCGGCCGAAGAAGCTGGTGAAAGTATTGGCTCATGTACTGGAATACGATGATGCGGCAAAGCAGGCGTCCAAAAGCAGTGCCCGAGTGCGAGAGGCTAACTGTGATTCCAATGCCACTGAAAGCTAAGGAGCCCAGGTCCAGCGGTTGGTCCAGGAAGTAGAAAATCTCAAGAACTCCAGACAACTTCGATGTTGGAAATGTGGAGAACTAGGTCAATCAAAAAATCGATGCAAGAAGATGCTACCCAAAGATAACTCCAGACATGAAAAAAAACGCCTCGTAAGAATGAAAATCACCAAACAAGACTTAAAGATAGAGCAAAACTGCGATAATCTTTCGAAGGAATTAACGACCATATTACTGTCCAAAAGTCAACAATTGAATGACCAGCAACAAGCAGAAGCTGAAGATCTGATATACCGATTCCAAGGGGTGTTTAAAACCAGTGAGGGGCGAAAGAAAGAAACGAATATTGTTTATCACAAAATCGATACCGATGACGCACGACCAATTCGACAAGCACTACGATGACTCTTGATTGCGAATTATTCAAGAATCGAAGACGAAAAGAACAAGACCGACATGGCAAGAAGTGGAACCATACTCCCCGACGGTTAAATCATATTGGGCGCAACGGGATTCTATAATTCTGGATGAAGCGTGTTCGAAAAGATCTAGATGAAACAAAGAGTAGAGAACAGTTGATCGTTCCTAGAGGTCGGGTTCCGGAGGTTTTGAGACATCTCCATGATGGAGTGAATGGAGGACATCTTGGGATAGCGAAGACTCTGCAGAAAATTCGTGAACGGTTCTATTGGCCTAACTGCAAAGAAGACGTTAGGGAATGGTGCAGGAAATGACTACGTGCGCTTCAAGCAACGGACCGCAGAGACGACCAAAAGCTCCGATGTGACGTAGCAGGGCCATTTCCGGATCAGACGTCGGAAATAAATACTATTTCAGTAAGTGGATGGAAGCGTATGCCCTATCTAATCAAGAGGCCGCTACCATTGCAGACGTCCCAGTAAAGAACTAGATCTGCCGTTCTGGTGTACACTTGGAACTCCATTCTGACCAGAGAAGAAACTTTGAGTCCACTCTTTTCCAGGGGATATGCGTAGTACTAAACATTCGAAAAATCAGAACTACTGCATAACATCCGCAGTCTGAGGGAATGGTGGAATGGATGGAGAAGACCATAAAAAGACACCTGGCCAAAGTTGTCTCTAGTCACCAGAGAGACTGGGACAAATATCTCTATCTGTTGCTTTTGGCCTTCCGCTCATCCGTACACAAAACAACCGGACAGACTCCAGCAAGAACTTCGGCTACCATGCGACCTAAAGTTCAGCTGCAAACCTAAAGAAGATCTGACTGGCGAAGATTATGTCATTAATTTAAGGCGTCAGATGGACGTTATCCACTCCCGAGTCCGTATGAGCATCCAGAATGCCAGCGACCGGAGACCTATGACGTCAAGGCACAAGACAGGGGTTTTCAACCAGCAGACTCTGTGTGGCTTTATAACCCAGAGTGGCGACGTGGCCTGTCTCCAAAATTACATACATCCTGGGACGGACCTTACGAAGTCATCAGGAGGATGAATGACATAATCTATGGAATCAGTCAAGCCCGAAGAGCAAATTAAGAGTGGTGCACTTCAATCGGCTAGCACTATTTGCAGGAGACAACAATGAAGACCCCAAGGACGCACGTGCTCGCAAGATTCATGCGCAGGAAGATTCGTTCGAGGAGTTTATGAAAACTGTTTCAAGTGGACGCCAGGCTCTATTCCTTCAAGCAATAAACATCACAGCATCATAATTCGTAATATATAGTGAGTGGTATTGATGATAGTTAGGTCTTATTTGACCTCCGTTTTTGTATGTCTTTAACGAGTTTTGAGAGATATGAATTTTTTTTTTTAATATGGTCCTGAAGATGAACAAAGTATACAGCTTTGAGTGAAATAAAGACGATATTCTCAACGTATGTGATCTGTTGTCCATAAATATAGTTTGAGAACTGTCAGTAAAATATATATTGTTGTTTGCGTGTTTAAGCAGATAGTTACTGAAGCACGGGTCACACTACGCTGCTTGCCAGCTGCGAATTGAGTAGCCGCTACTATCAGCTGTCGATCAGCTTGATGTGACCACAAAATTCGCCGCTGACGCCGTCAGCCAGCGAGTATTTGTCAGCGGCTGGCAAAGCTGGACGTGTTCAACTTTTGGTAGCAGGCAGCGGCGACTGATAGATCACGTGACCGCTGCCACCAGCCGGCAGCGCAATCCGACCAGTCAGGCACTTCGAGCGATAAGTAGCGAGTTAGTGAATAAACCTGCACTTGGTCATTTGTGTAATTATTTTCATGAAGTTGTTCTCACAAACTGTTTTGAAATTCTATTATAGGTATATACAGGGTGTATCTATACCTATTTAACAAACTTTAGTGGTATATACATAGTATTTGGCGTACTAATCACGAATCAAAAAGAATGTTTCTGAAATTCTTCATTTTAAAAAAGGGTTCAAGTAAATGAATGGTTTCGGGACACTGGTTTGATGACTACTCATGGGATAAATTACCTCAAATCTAACAAAATAGACTACGTTCGTGAACATCACTTAAAATTGTGTCTTTATTTCTGCAAATGGAGATTAAAAGCAGTGATACTTAAAATTCTCATGTTCTGCTAAGTACTGTTAATTTTCTTAGTTTTAAAAAAATTCTTCCTGATTCATGATTGATACGCCAACTACTATATATCATTAAATTTTGTTACATAGGTATAGATATACCCTGTATAATTATATATTGTTACATCTATAATTGTACAATGAGTGAGTTGAAGTGGAGTGAGAAGAAAATAATTTTGTTTTTGAATTTATACTGTCTGTGGCGAGTAGCAGTCGTCAGTGTGACCGGCTTGCTAGCCGCTGCTTGCTAACAGAAGCTGACGAATAGCAGCCGGTAATGGGACCGGGTTGCCCGCTGCTGCTTGCTGGTGCTACTGCCAGCCGCTGGTAGGTAGCCTAGTGTGACCCACGCTTAGTTAAATTTGTCACTTAGTAAGTAAGTCAAGTGAAGATTTTGAATATAATAACGCCAATTCATATACAACTTGTTATTGACTGGTGTAATACTGGTTACTTATATTGAAATAAGTAAATGAATTTCAAACTGCTGATATTCATTCATGAAGCCAGATATTACTAACCAACAATTATTCAATCTATTGAATAGAAATATTGATGATTGTCCTGATACTTTGAGAAGTGAGATATCTTAGATTTCTACAAGATAAGTGCAATTATTCAATAATGCAAACTCTGAAATGAAAATCCTGAAAACAGGAATGAACAGCTCAGAAATGAAATTGGGATATTTGAGAAAAATTTGAAGAATGATAATATAACAATAACAAGAGTTGAAGAGACACGCAATGAAATTTTGGAGAACGTCATAATCACACTATTCAATGAAGAACTTGAATATAGATTGATGAAAATGACATTAATGAAGTGCGTTGATTAGGAAGATGCACAGATACTAAAACAAGGCCCATTTTACTCAAAATAAATGCAAAAGGGATGTAATGAGTACGATCAAAATGTTAAAGAGTTCTTATATATATATATATATATATATATATATATATATATATATATATATATATATATATATATATATATATATATATATATATATATATATATATATATATATATATATATATATGTGTGTATATATATGAATTATATAGACGCCCAACCCTTATTACATCAGCATTGCACCGTTCACACAATAGTTTTCCTATGAATGTAATAATAAACTGCATTCAGCAGAAAGATCATACTATGTAGTTATTTAAATAGAATTAAGTTAGTTAGATAGCCAGATTGTGTAAGATTCTTGAGCAGTGCTCATCAATAGCTTGTATTCGACTGGATGTACTTGTGCTTAGCAAAATAAATATTTTTAAAAATCAAATCCATCGAGTGATTGATTTAATTGGCGCAGTCGTGGTAGGATGCTAGAAAGACTTCAACTCCGAAGATTCTCAAAATAGGAGTATCCAATTCGTTGAAGAGTCTAGTCGTCACTTTCAAGTGTTCAATACGTCATCAAAAGAACCATAACCTTCTCAAAGTGTTCAAGAAATCTGGCATCTCACTAAAACTCTTGATGAGATTAATTTGTTGAAGATTTCTTACTAAAACTTGGGAATAGCAAAACTCCAAGTGCATCAACGCCGCCATAAGACATCATAAAATACAACAAATCATCTCCACGCAATCTCCGACGAAGAAAGGCGAATCATATCGTCGTTAATTCCGAGAAGTCCTAAAAGTCAGAGCATTAACTGTAAGCCGACACCAAAGACATCTCCAGCCCAGCTATTGAGCGAAAATCAACATCCACCTGAGTGAACATCAGGAACCAGCAACGCATACATCCCAAAGACAAGGGCCATGAAATTGGCCGCAGTCAACATAATAATTGCCTTATTGTAAGTCATATTATTTTATTCCCCTGTTGTTTGTTGAACGAGTCACTGTTAGTTCAAATTAACGCGAAAATTCGAATCACTGTCTAGAACAAATTAACGTATTCTAAGCGAATCACTATCTAGCACATAAACGTTACAATACGGATAATTATTACAAATTCATTCAACAAATTATTTTTATATAATTTTAAACAATTTAAAGCTCTTCACGAACAGCAAATTACAAAATGACGACACCTGTCCTTCAAACTCCTTTACTTGATGCAATCCCTAAAATTCCTTCAGAAATCAAGGAATTGTTAGAAATAATTCTAGAATATGATGGAAGTACTGGAACTCTGCATTTGTGACGAAATTCTTGAAATAAACAATAAACAAAATTTATCTGCTATCATCAGAAGAATCATTTTACATACAATAAGAAATAAAATCACAAAAGGAGCGAATAAAAAATTGTCAAGTAAAACATATGTTGATTGGAATAGTTCAAAACAATTATTGGTAGAAAAATACGGAGACAAAAGAAATGAGATCCGCTTTTTGACCGAACTTTCTCATTTAGAACAAAAATCGAATGAAGACTTTTTTATACATTTTGATTAGGGTTGTCAATATCCGTGAAAATTCCAATCCGGATATCCATGCAAGTGTATATCCGGTATCCGGAAAAACTGATATCCGGCTTAGAGCAACGGACAACCGGGTATCCGGATATCCGGATAAATCTGGATGGCCGTGCATCCGGATAACCGGATTAAACGAAAATCCGGATGAATCGGTAACGGTATCAAAATGATTCCAAGGACTCGGTGTCCGAATGTAATTCATTAAATAAATGAGGACTAAGAAGAAATAAGAAATCATAGTAAAATTATCATTTATTATACCATAAATACTTGAAGTATTATCGATTATTTTTGTGGTGCTATCACGAATATTTATTGTGCTTGCGTTTGAATACCACGAGTGTGCGGCACGAGTGGTACTCACAAGCACAATAAACATGAGTGATTGCACTACAAAAATTGTCTATAATACTTCAACTACAAATGGAATATGAAGGACTATTTCAGGAGTCAAACCATTTCTCAAATTAGTTTTCTATGAATCTAGTAACAAGTCACGTAATTTCCATAGAAACGAGTAAACAAACTTCTGTCAAACTGAAAAATTAGAATTTCTTGCATTTTCTTTCACGAATAATAGAGAAATAAATTGTGTTTTGATATGGAAACTGGTTCAAAAAGATTTGTTGATAGATCAGAAGATGAAATTGATGAAGATATTCGGAAAAATATTCCATTGAATACGAAGAAAGCACAAATTGGAGGTATTCACATCTTTGAGTGAAATACTCACTTTGATCACAAGTGTAATACCTGATGGTATTTCTACACGTCCAAATACTCACTGATATGCACCGTTTCTATGGTGTTAGCATTGTTAACCCTTGTTATAAATACTACGAATGGAATAGTCAATATAATTCTGAATGGAGTTTGAAATTTGAACTACAAAAGTGCTAAAGGCTATAAGTATTGAAACTTTATAAGATGAATAAATTGTATTCGACAGAAAAAAAAAACGAAGAATATAATTATGCATCACATAGATCGATCATCGATTATTGATAGTTTCAATATTTACTCATGTTATTACTTTAAATTTTGGTATAAATTACTAATTTATTAACGTCTTTAGTGAGTAGACTACTTCTTATTGCGGAAACTATGTCACCAACTAACGAAAATACTTGCTCAGATGGTGTTAATGTTGCGGGAATATACTATATAGATATCTGATTACGCAGATGCATACGACGGAAGGACAAGAAGGAAGCCACAAAGACATTGCGGCGTATACCGAAAAAAGGAGATATACAAATAAATATATCGGTATATTCGAGTATCTGCTTTGTCTAGAGACTCAGATAGCCGGTCTATGTAGACAAGAATTCGGATATTCGGTTATCCGGTTCATCCGGATAGGAAAGAAACGGATATTTTTGGAATGAAAATCCGGATTTCCGAATATCCGGATTTCATCAACAGCCCTAATTTTAATAAATATGAAGATATTCATTACAGACTGATGAGTTCATTAAAATTGAATTTTGGAACAGGATTTGAAAATTTGCAAATATTCATGTCCACTTATGCCTCTCATAATTTTATAATAAATTGTAAGGAACCGTATAGAAGCCAGCTAGCAGCTAGAAATCCAAAATCCCTATGTGAAATACAAAATTTGATCAAATATGATTTCCAGTACATTCATACTAGTATAAACAAACAGAGTTTGTCAAAACATAAGATTATTGTACCAACTCTCATGTATAAGCCTAATATTAATTTCCAGAACCAGAATCAATATCGATCCCCAATGATTCGATACCCACAACAACAAAATTTTCCAAGTCAGCCAGTACAAATAAAACCCAAATTCAGTTATCCACAACCTATGTCTATTAGTACTAAAGCTTTTAAACCACAATTGAAAAGACATCGACAAGATTTAAAGATGTTAGTAAATTGTGTTGATTCCAATAATGAAATAAACGCGGACTACGAATACCTTGAAGATACAAACGAGGGAGAAAATATTGATTCGAATGTAGAAGTATAATCAGACAATGAAAATTTTTTGTTGAAGCCTCAAGAAAATTTGAATCCTTAGCTAGTTATACATCCAAGCTACCTTTCATTCAGTTTAAAAATTGTAGAGTTTCAATAGATACAGGATCTTCCGAAAATTTTATTAGTCAACATTTTGTGAATGAAAATGAAAATAAGTTCAAAATATTTCCTGAATATTTTGAAATTCAAACTGCAAATGCCATTTCAAATGAAAATCAGTTCATCTTTGTAGAATTATATACAAAAATTTAAAATGTTATATTCACGAGTTTCATGAAGATTTCGATATTGAAATTGGTAATAGAGGTTTAAAATTATTGAACGCACAAATAAATTATTGCGATGAAACAGTTAGATTTTTGGGTAGATATAAATTTGAATTTAATTATTTCCACGAAAATAAATTCCAAATAAATTTGCACGAAATTTGTGATAACTTGAAATTAAGAACGGAACATTTGAATGATTTAGAGAAAAAAGAATTGAGTGGATTAATTAGAGAGTTTAGAGATTTAACTATAACTGACGATCAAAATCTCACATTCTCTAATAAAATAAAGCACAAGATTAGAACAACAGATGAAACACCTGTATATCAAAAATCATACAAATATCCTATAATTTATAAAGATGAAGTAAATGATCAAATTGACAAATTATTACAACAAAAAATCATAAGATCTTCATACTCTCCCTGGAATAGTCCGATTTGGATTGTACCAAAAAAGCAAGATGCTTCTGGTGAAAAGAAATTTAGAATGGTGACAGATTATAGGAAACTGAATTCCAAGACCATTGACGATAAGTTTCCGATACCTGATATTACGGAAATATTAGATAAGTTAGAAAAGTCATTTTACAACCATTGATTTAACAAGTGAATTCCATCAGATTGAAATGGATCCCGAATCTGTGGAGAAAACTGCTGTTTCAACCGATCACGGGCATTTTGAATGCCTTAGAATGTCACTTGGACTTAAAAACGCTCCTAGTACCTTTCAAAGGCTAATGAATTTTGATTTAAAAGATCTAAATCATAAAATATGCTTTGTTTATTTGGATGATAATATTATTTCAGACACTTCATTGCAAGAACACATTCAGAATATCAAAATTGTTTTCCAAAGGTTGCGAGAAGCAAATCTCAAATTACAATTAGATAGGAGCGAGTTTTTTAGAAAAGAAGTCGCATATCTTGGCCATTTAATAGCTACTGAAGGCATTAGACCAAATCATGAGGAAATTGAAATTATAAAAAAAATTCCAATCCCTAAAACACAGGAAGAAATAAAATAATTTTCAGGTTTACTCGGTTAATATCGAAGATTCATAAGAGATTTTGCAGAATTAACTAAAGTTTTTACTAAATGCTTGAAGAAAAATGCTAAAATTAATATTGAAGATAAAGAATATATTTCTTGTTTCGAGAAATGTAAATTACTGTTATCGAACATGAAGATGAAATTACAAAATTATATCATATTTCTGTCGGAATAATCATGATCATGAGGGCACATGTATATATGTCAACAATTCAATCATGGCAAAAAATATAACTGAATTCAATTATCTGTTGTTAGGAAAGCATTTAAAGCTATTAATTGTGAATCTAAAATATTCCCGAACTAATCTGTATGTTTTATCAATTTATAGAGCCCCGGATTCTGAATTTCAAAATTTCATGAAACATCTAGAATAGTATATTCTACAATAAGTTTTGGAATGGCCTATATTCTGAACGAGCGAGAAGTTTGTAATCCGAGCCGAAGGCAAGGATCACGGTTCGCGAGTGTGGAAAACGCCATTCCAAACATGTTGTAGACTATACTTTTTATAACAAGGTTTTGGAGGCTCACCAATATTTCAAAGGAAGCTTAAATAGTTATTTGTGTATCAAGGCCGTGAAGGTTATCTTTTTTGGTCGAATCTGTTGTTTGCGGCCGAAGCGTAGCTGAGGCTGCAATTCAGGTGGGACTAAAAAAGAACTGTAGGCCCAGGTGCACACAACGTTTTTTAGGCGATCATTCTAAACGATTTTTTGGAATATCATTCGTTCCAACATAATTTCTGGTTATGGAATATGCAAATTCCAAAACAGTGTTAGAAGGATATTATTACAAAATATATGTCGAAATGGGATAGAAATCATCATTGGAGCTGACCTAAATATAGATATTTTGAAAGACAGTATTCAAAGACTTCAACTGACTACATTACTTCATTAATTTAATCTTAGTCTACAGTTACAAGAGCCTACGAGAACAACGGCAACATCTGCAACTAGGATCGATGGTATAATCATATCAAATCGTTTCAAAAGTGAATATAAAATACTGGATCCTGGATTTTCTAACCACGATGCAATTATTTTGGGATGTTCGAGTCTATCTGAGAGAATTAGAGCTTTTTATCAACTGAGAAGAAATTCCTATGAAAATAGTATTGCAAATTTCAATGAAACACTAAGGCCCGGTTTCATCAAAGTCAGTTAAATTTATCTAGAGGTTATTTTGAATTAGTAACTATAGTTACAATTGTATCAACAATAGTTTTCATATAAAATAACCTCTGGATAAATTTAACTAGCTTTGGTGAAACTGGCCCTCAAGGTTCAATTATAAGCATCAATGAATGAAACTATGGAAGTCGATGAGCTAGTAACTGAATTTTATAAAATATCCAAGCACCACTTTGAACAAATGTTCCCCTTGAGAGAAATCAAAACTGAGATTGAAAATAAGTCAGTGTGAATCAATAATGAAATACATAAATCTTGTAAAACTAAAAAGCAGCTACTCCGACGCCTGAGAATCAAACAATCCAATGATCTACTAAATCACTCTGAAATATACAAATCAAATATATTATTAAAGTTATTGTAAATATTGTATATATCTTGTAAAATAATATTCTTCTATCCCTCTTTGTCATCCTTACTATTTCTATCTTTGTCCCACTTTCACAGTTCTTGTTCTGCAGCATGTTAAGACTCTTGACTTCATTTCATTCCTTTTGGAAACCTAAATCTGCAAAAACTACGGTCATATCCCAGTCACACCCCCACTTCACACATGCTTCCCTTTTAAAACATCTGTACATACTAATGTCCGGATCTTCCTCCCTGCTCTCTCGTCGGAGAACATTCTCCGAGTAATAAATAGTTCAAGACAAATACGCGCGCTTTTTCACTAACATCACCCAAATCACCCATAGATTTTTGAAATACATAATGGTATGCACACGACCAGATTCAAGTATAGCAGTAAATATATTGAGCAGTTATATGAATAAAAATAATGCAGAATTGTGGAAATGTCTCAAGAAAGTATTCAGATATTTTAAAGTACAACAGGTTATTTATTCAAATTATTTGAGAAATGTACTATAAGTTGGGGTACGAGACGACAAGTTTCGGTTGCAGCTTCTATAGAAGCTGAGTATATAGCCCATCATGAAGCAGTAAGAGAAGCACAATGATTGAAATCATCATCCACTAGTATTAAAATGAATACAGAAGAGCCAGTAATAATGTATGAGGATAGTAATGGCTGCATTAGCATCGCAAACAATCCAAGTTGTCACAGAAAGTCAAAACACATTGATATAAAATATCATTTTCCTAGAGAACAATTTGAGAAAAGTGTAATAAAATTGAATTTTGTCAACAGGTCCAAAATTGGTAGATCTTTTGACTGAGCCATTACCAGCAGCCAGATTTGTGGAACTGAGAAACCGCATGAGCTTAGAATGAGAAAGTTGTCAATTATAGTTCTATAGAATTATGGAAATGGTCTGGATAGGTTTTAATAGATTTCCCCAATCCTAAGCAACAAATGATGGACTATATGTGAATTTTTCCCTCGGAAGGTACGAGGAAGATGTGCCTCTGCTTTATGCTATGTAATGAAATATATATATATATATATATATATATATATATATATATATATATATATATATATATATATATATATATATATATATATATATATTAGTGGAATATTATTGTTAATGAACCGATAAATTTTTGAGGGAGCGTGTTGGAATATAGGGCTCAACGCATGAGTACGAATATGAATCGTTCAGCCCTAATTTTGTTTTTTTATGAAATTGACTCACTTAAGATGTTTATTATTTCCAAATGAAGAATGATAGTTTTGGGACGAGACTGTGTGATGAGAAAGAAACCGCTGAGTGTATGTATAATAAACAAGCTGAATGATGATGACTGGGTGTGTGACTCGTAAGTTTTATTTCAAGTAAAGTGTAGTTGAACAGGTAGTGGTATCGAGTGAAGATATATCTCCCAAGACCGTTCAATAAAGACTTGTTTTGGTCTATGCAAATTCATGTTTATTATTATTATCAATATCCAAAAGAATTAAAATTAATTTCAATGTTAACAGATTGAGGAAATGAATTAACTTTCCAATCAGACAGCAATTTTTGGAACGGACCCAGATACAATTATAACTATCACAACGTCTCCGGGAGGACGTATCTATTGTCCTGTTCCAAAAAAATACGTAAGTAAATGTCAACTATCTCACTGTGCGAGATAATTTCAAGTTTCAAAGACTCCCGATAGTTCAAGCACCTATCCAGGATTTTGTTATTATACATCAAATATCATGGTTTTATGTGTTAAAACTCACTGTACATCATTTTTCTTTATACATTTTCCAATGATTTTATCAAATTGAACTCCAAAAATGTCACTGGTTGAAATCCTAGATAACAAATTTCTTGTGAAAATATTTTTTTTATCTCAAGCTGAGCATTCATAGCCCAATTCTCGCGAATCCACAAACAAATAACCGTCGTTTAGAATTTTAATTGCTTCGTTGTATATCCTCTTGAAACTTTTCAAGTGCACACAGTACTTTATTATTTCTAAACAGCACTTATAAGTATCGCAATAAGATTTCATGAATGTTTTGTTCACGATAAGATTTCTACGGTCCCTTATGTGTGGGAAAATGAATGATAATAGAAAAATAAAATGATTTACTCTCGTTTAGTTCACAGGGAACAGAATGTGAATATTTCACTTATCCACAGATAAATATGGTTATGATTCAATCATATTTTAGTGACGGTTTTGTTTTGAACACTATTGCTTCTAAACAGCTATATTCTCAGACTGATCATGAAAACTTTTCCCAAGGTTCTATGTATTTTAAAAATTGAGTGCCTTATCGGACTTATGTTAAAAAAATGTTCTTACTCAACAAAATAATCATGAATATTCAGTATTTCCCATCGGAATACAATCTATGGTGATATGCCAATCTAAAATTTTCGAAAAAAGCTGATTATGCATGGATATATATTTGATTTCGCAGTATATACAACATACATATCTAATGTATAAACAGAGATTATAGTCGATGAATTAATTCATATCTCAACAATTATGCACTAGTATATTTGATATTCATAAAATCAAAATAATATACCAGTAAAGTGGAGTTTAGTGTATAGTGTAGTGACAGTGCAAAAAATCCGGATTTCACAGACAAATATAAAATAAACTATTTGAAATAGTGTACTTGGGTTGAAATTAATTAGTGTAATAAGTAAAAACAGTAGAGCCGCGCGCTCGCCGACTTAATTCGCGCACGCGCATTGAAGGATAGACGCAACGATTAAAGCGCAATAAAAATACAGACCCGTACTCAGGAGAACGTATTAAATAAAATTTACTTAAATTGCAAGTGCATCAGATGAACGGAATATTTAGGGAAAGGAGCAGCTCAGAGACAAAAAGAAGGAGAAGTGAAGAAGAAAAAGAAGTTTTCAAAAGAAGTAAAACCATAGGAAGAACACCACCTAAAATATCTGATCATAATTCTCTAGATAGCAACACCAACATGGAGGAAATAAGAAAACTAATAATTAACATGTCACGTGATCTCAAACAGGACATGAAAACTAATAAAGAGGAGCTAAAAGAGCATATCAACGAAAATAGTGCGATACTGAAGAAACTACAGCTCGATATGTTGGAAAAAGAGAGAAAATGGGAAGAGGAAAAGAAACAGATATACGACAGACTAGAAAAGATTGAAGAAAAATTAGAAAAGAAGAGCAAAATGGGAAGAAGAAATAACATTGTCATTAAGGGACTAATATTAGAAGATAAAAAGCAAAATATAAAAGAAGAAGTGAAGAGACTGCTGAAAGAAGAGCTAACAGTAGAGCCGGAGATTAATAAAGTAAGTACAATTGCATTTAAGAATGAACAAGTAATTCTAATAGCTGAAATACGACAATGGGAAGATAAAATTAAAATAATGAAGAACAAATATAAATTGGGAAATAAGAGAATTTACATTGAAGACGACCTAACAAAAGAAGAAAGAAAAATCTGAGCGGCAATCAGACAGCGAAGTAAGGAAGAGAAATTGAAAGGGAATACGGCAAAAATCGGATACATGAAAATAATCATCAACGGCAGAACTTTGGTATGGAACAAACAAAATGGCCAATTAGAGGAGAAACTAGAACAAAGTCTTATAAAAAAGCAACCCAAATCAAAAAACTAAGCATAACAAATCCATTGTCAATACCGGAGACGACTATAGCTAGCAAACTGGAAATGAAAGTGGAAAACGATAAAAACAACTTGAGGAAATCAACACAATACGAAACAATAAAAATCGGAACATGGAACATCAGAAGTATAGAAGGGAAAGAACCAGAACTTATTGCAGAATTTGAAAAGTCAGGAATCAGTATACTCGGTATTACAGAAACAGAAAAGAAGGAAAAAGGTACACAATCACTTAAAGGGCATATGCTAATCTACAGCGGTGTAACACAAGAAGAAAATGCAAAAGAAGGAGTAGCATGTCTCATAAGAGAATCATTAGTAAGTAAAATACTCCATTGGAACTTCTATAACCAAAAAGCGCTATCCATTACAATAGAAATAGAAAAAATAAAAACAACGATATTAGTGATATACGGGCCAAACGACGATGAGATCAGCAATAAAAAAAACACTTTCTGGGAAGAAATGCAAAATATAGTGGAGGAAATACTGGAGCCAGTTATTATAGTAGGAGATTTTAATGCCAGAGTCAAAAATAGTAATCAAGGTATAGAGACAACAATAGGCATTTTTGGAGAAAAAACAAGGAACAATAATGGAATTAGGCTCATCGATTTTTGCATCGTGAATGATTTAATAATAACGGACACCTTTTTCTCTCATAAAGAGATCCATAAATACACTAGGGAAGTCATAAGTAGGAAAGAAAAATCAATAATTGATTATATTATAGTTAGAAAGAACGATAAACAAAAAATAAAAGATGTGCGAGTAAAACGAGGGTATGAAATAGGTAGTGATCATTATCTGGTAGAAGCTAAATTGAAAATTCGAAAGAATCAAGTAACAGTGAACAGTCTATAACACTCTACAAAGAAAAGGAAAAGATTCAATTAGAACATACAAACTGAAAAATGAAGAGTTTAGAGAGAAATACGAACAAATAGTTCAGGAACAAATTACAAGTATCGAGAACTATGAGAACCTGAATGTTGAAACGATATGGCATATGTTGACCAACATTACAGACAAAGCTGCAAAGATCACTTGTGGTACAATAAATACGACGACTAAAAAGAAACGAACACATTGGTGGAGTGAGGAGTTGAGAAACGAGATTAAAAAGAAGAAACAGAAATGGAAAGAATATATCAATTGCAAGAATCAAATGAACTACGATAAATACAAGGCACAACGAAAGAAGGTAAAAGAACTAGTCCAACGGAACAAAAAAAGAAGAGTGGAATGAATTTGGTAAGCAATTGGAAATAAACCACAGAGAAAATAAGAAACTATTCTATAAAGTGACAAAGAACTTGCGTAAAAAAAAGGAAACTCCCTTGAAACAAATAAAGAACAAGGCTGGGCATATAATTGATAACGAAATTGATATAATGGAAAGATGGAAAGAATATTTTCAAGAGCTACTAGATACCGATATAAATGGGACAGGCAATACAACCCAAACAATCGTTGTGAATGAAGAAGATGAAGGCGAAATAACAATGGATGAAATAAATGAAGCAATACGAAAAATAAAAACAGGTAAAGCCCCAGGATACGATGATATCAAACCCGAACAAATAAAATATATAGGAAATGAAGGTTTAGAGATGTTATACATCTTATTCAATAAAATATGGAACGGTGAAAGCATACCAACAGACTGGGAGAAAACAGTGATTATGCCAATACATAAGAAAGGAGACACTACAAACTGCTCAAACTACCGAGGTATATCACTGTTATGCATAACTGTTAAAGTATATGAAGCAATACTGACATATAAACTAACAAAGAGAATAGAGAACAAACTGGAAGAACCACAAAGCGGTTTTAGACGAGGGTATTGCACACAGGACCACATCTTCAGTCTCAGACAAATGATAGAAGGAAACATATTATACAACAAACATATATATTTATGCTTTATTGATATTGAAAAAGCGTTTGATAGAGTAAATAGAGAATTACTGTGGAAGATCTCAAATGAAATGAAAGTAGGAAATAAACTGTCAAGAGCTATACAAAATATATATAAAAATACAAGAAACTACATACGTACTGGCAATTGTATTTCAGAAGAATTCAGAACGAACCAGGGGCTTAAACAAGGTGGTAGTTTGAGTCCACTCTTGTTCATAATATATATGGATAACATATCAAAGAAAACGAAACAAAGAACAAAGAAATCAGCCATAGGATACTTAAACCTTAATAAAATCGAGGCAGCGGAGCTCTTATTTGCAGACGATATGGTCATATTTGGAAACACAGAAACAACTTTACAAACCAATATAACAATTTGGCAAGAAGAGCTACAAAGAGCAAATATGAACATTAACACAGAAAAAACCAAAGTGATGGTAATAGGAAAGGAAAACAAAATCATAGAATTGCACATTGCCAACAGGAAAATACAGCAGGTTCAAAGTTTCAAGTACCTAGGTAGCATCCTTGAGGGAAAAGGAGGCTTTGAAGAAGAGATCAACAACAGAATACAAATGACAAATATTATATACCACAACTTAAAAATGGCATTTTTCAAAAACAGAAATATATCAACCGTGACAAAACTGACAGTATACAAGACGATAATAATACCGACGCTTTTATATGGTAGCGAGACTTAATCAAAGACAGAGCAGTAAAATCCAAGCAATAGAAATGAAATGCCTAAGAGCTATAGCAGGGGTAACAAAGCTAGACCGGATAAGAAACGTAGTCATTAGAAGCCAACTCGAAGTAAAGCCTGTGAAGCAATTGATAGAAGAAAAGCAGTTAAATTGGTTCGGACATGTCATCAGACTTCCCCAAACTAGAATAGTGAAAACAATATGGAAATCCCGCACAACAGGAAAAAGAAACAGAGGAAGACCTCAAAAAACATGGGATGATACAATAGAAGAAATTCTTAAAGAGAGAGGAACAGCAACCAAAACGGCACATCAACTAGCAAACAACAAAGTACTATGGAAAAAATTTGTAGAAAATAAATAACAGAATAAAACTCTACACCCTAAGGGTAGACAGAGTAACCGATTATATATATATATATATATATATATATATATATATATATATATATATATATATATATATATATATATATATATATATATATATATATATATATATATATATATATATATATATATATATATATATATATATATATATATATTTGATATTCGTCGGAAATAAACTAGGGAACAAAATGCTGAGAAAAAGGGCAATCTCAATTGGGGAATATTTTAAACATGTCAGACCAATTTGATAAATAAAAAATTGTAGCTATATTCAGCTCAGCACACAACCTTCTACCATTCAAAAATACATATTTCTGTATTGGATGTTGTACAATTCAACAAACGAATCATAATGAATTTATGATGATGATAATGAGTTTTGAGGGATCAACCAGCCGTAATGATGATTTTACCACAGAAACAATCTCTGGATTATTATTTTTCATGCTATTCAATGCATATAGCGATTCAAAAGTACGTATTTCCAATCTAGAAAACGTTTCGTCACAGATAAAGGCTGTTCATGATTCTAGAGGAATTAATATATAATTATTCTCACATATAGTTATTAGTTTGTGGAATCAATATAATTGTTGTGCGAGAAACTGATAAAAAAGTCAGAAAGATATGATTGTGATTCAATTCAAATGAAAATATTTATGCGAATCTTTTCTCAAAGAATTCACTTGTATTCAACTCACCAAGAAGTTATGTAGGTAATTTATTAGCAATGAAATTGCAATAAATTATTTGATAGCAGACTTATATTACAACCACTTCGTGATCCCACTTACAACTAGTTCTATATTCAGATATTTTGAGTTATACTGCCATTCAGGAGCTTGGAAGAATAAAATATAAGTGACTATTTGAGCGATTAGATCGTCAAGGTTCAATCCAAATGAAAAGTTTCAGAACACTATTTCTGCTAAAATATATGCCGGGTTATAAGAGGCTGAAAATGATGATTTATAAACAAAGATACTGATTCTTCAGATGTTTCAAGCGAATAACTTGAAGAGGATGATATTTTTGAAAAAGTTTGTCATGACAAAAAGCTCATGAAATAGCAAAATTTGATTTGGCTCATCGTTGCTAAGATACAGTTAATGTTATGTATATTCAAAAAGTATGTTCCACTAGGCGATCGCAACTATTTGCTCACGACCGCAATTTCTGCCGTTAAACTAACATGAGATTGCTGTTGTTAGTGCTTCAAGTAGAACGGTGCGGGTGTCTGTGAATGTCAAATAAACTGACAATGCGTAATTAAGATTGAAAAGTAAATTATTGATAAGAATAAACCAATCTGTATCAAAAAGGATATATGAATGGAATAAATCCAATATGCCCTAGAATTGACCGCTCATAAATAATGAATAATGATGATGGGAGGCCGTAAAATTATCTGCCGAGTTGAAAAACGAAGATTTTTGAATCAATTATCATAATTTGGAATCGAAAGTACAAATTGCAGACACCCTTTAGATCAATTAAAATTTTTTGGTGATTTTCTCAATAAACGCCACGATCTTCATGTCCCAACTCTTAATCAAGGGCATTGTGAACTTGAATGGTCGCGATTAATGACGTGATTTATGAGGTATTGTTCACAGACACAAATTTCGCGATCGTCTTGTGAAACAATCACCAAAACGACATAAGCGTTGCCGTTGTCCAGTGGAATAAGCCTTCAAGTGGCCCTGCAAAGTCACGCTTTTCGAACAGTCATAACCTTGGATATAATTTGAGTTTATTATATGTAAGAACGTGCTAATTCTTGCTGCTGCGAATAAAATACGTGCGATAGCTCATTGAACTCGTTATGAGGTCTAGAAAATGTGCAAAAATTACAAACCTGCACATGTCTAATTGCAAAAGTTATAAACAATTGAAGATTCCAAACAGAAGAGTTCTATTTTTTTGAAAATTACTTAAAACCTATTAATGCTAGAGGAATTTTACAAACTGATTCCTGAAGACGAAGTAATTTCAAAGAAAGAATGTGAACTTTCGAAACCTAGCCTCCATTGTTGATACTTTTTATTGTTGAAAATAGGATTCCGCACGATGAGCGCGATTAGTGTTGCCACGAGACTCGAGACCAGTCTTGGTCTCGTCTCGTCTTGCCTCAAAAAGTCGAGACGAGACCATAGAATGGGTCTCGAGTCAAAAGTCGAGACCGAGACGAGACCAGAGTCAAGACCTGTATCATAATCACTTAAATTTCATTTTTATTTCTTCTGAAAGCAATTTTATAGAGCAAGTAGGTTAATACCGACAAACTATAGTAATAATAATTGATTTAAGATGGTTACTGATGGATAAGTTTTTGATTGAGACAATCATTTTTTCTACCGCTCTTTCAGAATATTCACTTCATATTTAGCCTACATGACAATATTTTTTTGTCGATTGTATCATAATCACTTAAATTTCATTTTTATTTCTTCTGAAAGCAATTTTATAGAGCAAGTAGGTTAATACCGACAAACTATAGTGATAATAATTGATTTAAGATGGTTACTGATGGATAAGTTTTTGATTGAGACAATCATTTTTTCTACCGCTCTTTCAGAATATTCACTTCATATTTAGCCTACATGACAATATTTTTTTGTCGATTGTTTTTTCAAAGTGTCATTTGGTTCTATCATGTTTGGTATCAGATTACCTAAAGCTTCTGCAGGACTAATTCTAGTAGAAGTCTGAAAAAGGATATTCAAACGATGGTTAATTTTTATTTGAATGATGTCTAGTTTAGTATCAATCTCAAGCATTTGGGGAGATAGGCTTAGCAGCAATATAAAAAAGATAATAAGTGAAATCCACGTTATAAAATCATACTTCCGGTGACCAAATGTCAAAACTGTATGCTCCAAATTAAAGACCCTGACAATTTAGAAAAGAACTTTTGATTTTCAAAAATACCTATTTTATGTAGGGACTTGAATATAACCGCCATCCGTCACTTTAATAATGACAGACGTCACTTCGACAATAACAGCTGTCACTTTGACAATGACAGCTGTCATTTTGAAATATGCAATTGATTGATGCGACACTCCAAATCTATGAAACAGTGATGAAACCGGCCATGAAAATTTGGGTAGGGAAGTACTGTGTTGCCGCAGCAGATTTTATATGATAAGATTGTACAACAGGACGAGCCCCAATACTAGCACAACACTTTTAATTGCACAAAAAATTATCGACATAATGGAAGAATATATTATCATACTATAACTGATTTTGACTGGAAATACGTTACATAAATCGACTCCTATAAGATTCCTGGTTATATTCCTGTGTCTCATCTAATTTCATACAAAATTGAATCAGATTAGGCTGGACTGGGCCATAGGAAGAGAAAATCAATACTATTCTTCCATAAATTTCAGTAATTTGAACCATATAGCCCGTTATTCACAGTCAATAACATAACCTCATTTGAAAATTTGGTTTTTCCTCATCTACTTCCGAATTTGATGGTTCACACGTCGCAAATAATGCGTTAACTGAGCATGTAGGCATCTTAGATCTACCATCAATTCAAATGAACGCTTTCGTAGCCTGAATTTAGTTTATATGAATTTATCTTGAAAATCGTAGAAGAAATATCGTGTGGCGGATTAACATTATGAAATTCGGAGAATATGTTTTATAACTCAGCGATTCTTGACTAGAAATATGTGACCTCAACCTTGTCATAATGCTTTAGTTTACACATTTGTTGCATGAAACTATTGCCTCTTTATTATCTCGAATCCTCGTGGCTCCAGTGGTTCCATTCTAATTCATAGAGACTGCTTGGAGACAGATCGCAGTCTCTATATGTCAATGTTGATATGTCCTAGTTACATTTATAGGAACTTGAATATTGTATGTTGGTGCAAACAATATGATCGATAACTTTATGCTGTCATTTAGTTAAGAACTGTATGTTTGAAATCAGATTCAATTTATTTTCAATCATTCTCCGGATTTATTATTAATTATAATGGTAAAATTTTATTCTATTGATACTATTATATAACGTACGAATGTCAAATCTGTCATCGAACTGAGGAAAATGACATGACCCTGTCTCTTACTTCTGGAAGACTGTCTTCAACGATGATGACATAGAATCACATCTCTAATTGCAAATTCGACGTGGGCTGAGATTATTCAATACGCAAGCGCGTTGTACGTGATCACGTGATCACAATTTCCAGAGCTGCTTAGCAATGTAGGAATAATTGTGTAATACAAGAAATTCAAAAGACACATTATTTGTAGAGTAGTGTTTTTGTGGTTCTTAGCGATTGTAAAGTAAGCCAGAAACTCACGTCTGGAGATTTATGACCAAGCTATGAAACATAATTTTGCGCACCAAACACGCGAATACATTTTTTCGGTAGAAATCATAGCAAATAATAATCAGGTAGAACGAATTGATTCCCACAAGTAAGAATATGTAATTTTGAAAAATCATGGCGAGACTCTCGTCGAGACTCGAGACCGAGACGAGACTGACCTACTCGAGACCAAGGCGAGACCGAGACGAGACTGAGCTAGGCGAGACCATCACGAGACCGAGACGAGACTTACTAAAGTCTCGTCTCGTCTCATCTCGTGGCAACACTAAGCGCGATGCAGTTTTACTGCCTTGAAACCGACTGCTAATTACAAAGATTTTTTTTACATGTATTAAATATCAATCGAAAAATTAAAAAAGATTGCTGTGTCATGTAGGAGCTCTAACGAAAAAAATATTGTTGGGAAGTTATATTTTTTTTGTGCATTTGTTATCAAATGTATCTATTGTTAGATGATAAGTTTCTTGTGAACTCTCATTTACATTTAAAGTTTGATAATTGTTGAACACAAGGTCTTAAAATTATTTCGCTTCATGTAGACCTTAAATTTGAATTGGAAGAGTGATTTGGAATCGGCCAAGTGCATATAGGATCACGCACAGTTAGGAGCTCTGTAGTGGGTAGAAACTTTCAACATTAAAGATTAGTCAAAAAATTTATTGTTTTCTATTTTATGTTGAAAAAAGTTTTCCAAATATAAGATACATATTCGTAGTGTATCATTCGATATAGCGTGTAATAGACCATTCAACATATTTCAAAAACTATACAACATATCTTTTCAAACTAATTTTCTTTGAGTGTATTTGTATTTGGGTTCTACTATCTCAATTTTTTTCTTCGATTCTCCTACCATATAGTTAAATAGAGCAACATCGATACTTCATGAAGTAATATGTACTTCATTTTCCCCTGTTATTTGTATGGTGTGCCATCTCAAATTCTTATTTTTTTTCTGTAATTATATTACACCATTGCATAGTGATTCATGGAAAACATCTTTCCTTCAAATTTCATCCATACAGTGCCAATAGTGTCCGAGTGTAATGGCTGTGACATACGAGTAGACGGATAGACGTAGATGACGGAGTTGAAAAGGTTTGGTTTGTACCATTTGGCTACATGGCCTTGTGAATCAAATTTTTTGTTTGTCCTAAATATTATAGATACACTGAAAAAGGTTTATGAGTGCATTATAGAAAATACATTACACTTAACACGTTGACTATGGCACCTTATTTGAATACTCTGACGTTAATTTTGGTACTTTACTCAGGGGTCCAATAGTCAACTTTTCTAATGTGCGGCATTTGTCCCCGGCATCAGGGGTGCATTATGATGTCTAGAGGCCTCTAGTAAGCAGTAGACATTTCCAAGCTAAGGAATTGTATTGGTGGGCTATGAAGTAAACTAATATGCCCATCGCTATCAATTAACTTTAAGGTAGTTTCCCTGCGGCAGCCTCAACCAAAAGTTACATACTGTCTGCATTTTAAAATTGTTGACAATTCGTTCAAATTATAATCACTAACTTTGTAAATCCCATATGTACGTACTCGGTGCCAGTAAGATATACGATAGATATCATTTGCTTTCATAAAATTTATTCTCAAAGTTCTTTTGAACTGATATTTCGAGTAAACTTTTTGATAGGATTATCCGGGCTTTGCCTCAACACACAGAAACGGTTGCCTATTCCATTCTTATGTGTGCGTGTTAGAACGACGATCGTGGCCAATCGGAGCAACGTTCCGTTTCCCACCATTCGCTCGTTCGCTTGCAAAATATATAGTATGCAGCTAAATCTTAGTATTTCTCGAAATTATGTCTGTTAAACTAGATGGTCAATCAACTTGATTTTTTTTTATAGCACCCGTGATATCCTGCTTCAACTACTTTTTGTTTTTCATAAACTTCTTGATTTTAGTTCTAACGGTAGAATTAATAATGTGCTGTTTGCCTATGCATGGTCTATATGCTACGTGTTAATTGAGTCTACTTCAATTATATATATCTCAGGTTCGGAATGGTGAAATTTGTGCAAATTTTATAGGAGTGTTGCACAAATTTTAAACAATACGTATGCCAAATCTGAACAATTTTCTGATTCAACCATCTCGCGAGGGAGCTACCTCAAGTATGAAACAATTACGATGGAAACAATTGACTATACAATGGTAACCATAGATATTATTCTTCCTTTATATTTGAGTGACGGCGGTGCAGCTGGCTATAATACTGTGATGTGCGAGAGTATTGTAACATGCGAGAATGTGCGTAGAAGTGGAGTAAGCTTGGACTTGACCGCGCCGGAGCGGAGTCTCTCGTCCTCCCTGCATCGCGCCGCACCGCATCACATCAAATGCGGTAGAGCTTTCAAGAAATGGATATCTCTATATATAAAGGCAAGCCAAAGACTTGAGGAGAATAGTGTAATGGCGAATCTAGAACAGTGAATATCAAACCGTGAAGTAAACAGTGTATATAAATAGTTGAATATGAATATCTGCGACTTTGTTCAAGTTAGTATTAGGTGATGAATAAATAATATAGTGTTGTTAGTGATATGCAGGATCATAGAACTCTTATTTCATTTCATATTATTAAATAGTGATTTTTAATTGAATTATAAACTATTTTTTTAAACAATGAACATAACAGAGGTGTCAGAAATGGGATTATCATGAACAATTTGGTATTTTGTTTATTGCTGCTTTGTAAAATTGGAAAATGGCGTCTAAGAAGTTGTTGAAAGATTTGAAGGTGCAGAGTTGAAATATCAATTGGAAGAGCGGGATTTGGAAGCCAGTGACCACAAAGAAGTTTTAATAGAACGATTGCGAGACGCTTTGACTGAAGACAGTGAGGATCCTGATACATATTTGTTTGAGGTTCGTGTTTCTTTAGCCGATGTGGCTATGAATTTAAAATTAAAATTGAGAGAAAATTCTACAAGTTTAAAAGAAGATTCAGAATCAGAATTTAGAGGAAGTTCTACAAGTTTGAAAAAAGATTTAGAAATATGATTGAGAAAAAATTCTACAAGTTTAAAATAAGATTTAGAAATAAAATTGAATGAAAAGTTGAAAGAGTTGGAAGAAAATTTAAAGAACCTGAGAGAAGAACTGCATGGAAAATTGAAGAAAAATACATGGAAAGTTGAACAGCAACAGGAAAAATTCAAAATTATGGGGGGAAGTAATTGAGAATAATTGTAGAATGTTGAAAGAAGAATTGGATTGAAAAATTAAGATTTTTGGAGGAAAAATTAAATTTGGTGTTTCGTCTCCAGGGAAAGCCACGAAAGCTGAGATAATTGGATTATCTACACCAAATTCTAACTCCACCACAAAAATGCGGGCCAAACCTCCAACCTTTGATGGTCCAACATCTTGGATTGATCACCATATAAACAATTTGAAGCCGCTGCTAAGGCTTATGGCTGGAATGATAAAGAAAAAGTTTCAGCTCTTCGAGGAGATGCAGTGAATATTTTGCAGGCAATTCCATCAGAGGAAGACAATAATTATGAAAAATTGGTCAAGCGGCTGGAGCTGCGATACGGTCATGGACACTTGGAGGAAGTGTATCACACGCAGCTTCAGAACCAATGCCAACGTCCCAGCGAGAGTCTACAGGAGTTCGAAGCTTATGTGGCACGCCTAGTTCGATTTGCATATTTAACTGACCCGGGTGATTTTTTGGAAAGTTGAGCTGTGAGAATATTCGTGGACGGCATCAGAGAACATGAAATGTGACAAGCCCTGCGTTTGGCGCGGCCGAAGAAGCTGGTGAAAGTATTGGCTCATGTACTGGAATTCGATGATGCGGCAAAGCAGGCGTCCAAAAGCAGTGCCCGAGTGCGAGAGGTTAACTATGATTCCAATGCCACTGAAAGCTAAGGAGCCCAGGTCCAGCAGTTGGTCCAGGAAGTAGAAAATCTCAAGAACTCCAGACAACTTCGATGTTGGAATTGTGGAGAACTAGGTCAATCAAAAAATCGATGCAAGAAACCTTCGAAGATGCTACCCAAAGATAACTCCAGACATGAAAAAAAAACGCCTCGTAAGAATGAAAATCACCAAACAAGACATAAAGATAGAGCAAAACTGCGATAATCTTTTGAAGGAATTAACGACCATATTACTGTCCAAGAGTCAACAATTGAATGACAAGCAACAAGCAGAAGCTGAAGATCTGATATACCGATTCCAAGGGGTGTTTAAAACCAGTGAGGGGCGAAAGACAGAAACGAATATTGTTTATCACAAAATCGATACCGATGACGCACGACCAATTTGACAAGCACTACGATGACTCTTAATTGCGAATTATTCAAGAATCGAAGACGAAAAGAACAAGACCGACATGGCAAGAAGTGGAACCATACTTCCCGACGGTTAAATCGTATTGCGCGCAATGGGATTCTATAATCCTGGATGAAGCGTGTTCGAAAAGATCTAGATGGAACAAAGAGTAGAGAACAGTTGATCGTTCCTAGAGGTCGGGTTCCGGAGGTTTTGAGACATCTCCATGATGGAGTGAATGGAGGACATCTTGGGATAGCGAAGACTCTGCAGAAAATTCGTGAACGGTTCTATTGGCCTAACTGCAAAGAAGACGTTAGGGAATGGTGCAGGAAATGACTACGTGCGCTTCAAGCAACGGACCGCAGAGACGACCAAAAGCTCCGATGCGACGTAGCAGGGCCATTTCCGGATCAGACGTCGGAAATAAATACTATTTCAGTAAGTGGATGGAAGCGTATGCCCTATCTAATCAAGAGGCCGCTACCATTGCAGACGTCCCAGTAAAGAACTAGATCTGCCGTTCTGGTGTACACTTGGAACTCCATTCTGACCAGAGAAGAAACTTTGAGTCCACTCTTTTCCAGGGGATATGCGAAGTACTAAACATTCGAAAAATCAGAACTACTGCATAACATCCGCAGTCTGAGGGAATGGTGGAATGAATGGAGAAGACCATAAAAAGACACCTGGCCAAAGTTGTCTCTAGTCACCAGAGAGACTGGGACAAATATCTCTATCTGTTGCTTTTGGCCTTCCGCTCATCCGTACACAAAACAACCGGACAGACTCCAGCAAGAACTTCGGCTACCATGCGACCTAAAGTTCAGCTGCAAACCTAAAGAAGATCTGACTGGCGAAGATTATGTCATTAATTTAAGGCGTCAGATGGACGTTATCCACTCCCGAGTCCGTATGAGCATCCAGAATGCCAGCGACCGGAGACCTATGACGTCAAGGCACAAGACAGGGGTTCTCAACCAGCAGACTCTGTGTGGCTTTATAACCCAGAGTGGCGACGTGGCCTGTCTCCAAAATTACATACATCCTGGGACGGACCTTACGAAGTCATCAGGAGGATGAATGACAATCTATGGAATCAGCCAAGCCCGAAGAGCAAATTAAGAGTGGTGCACTTCAATCGGCTAGCACTATTTGCAGGAGACAACAATGAAGACCCCAAGGACGCACGTGCTCGCAAGATTCATGCGCAGGGAGATTCGTTCGAGGAGTTTATGAAGACTATTTCAAGTGGACGCCAGGCTCGATTCGGAATAACTACCGAAGTGCAGCAGGATCTATTCACAGTCCCGGCCGACTACTCCTTGGCCCATTGTGTATCAGGAGATTTGAAGATGCTCCGAGGGATAGCAGCAGTTTTCAAGAAGAAGTTTGGTGGGCCAGAATACCAGAAGCCTACAGTGGTGGGAAAGGCCATCGGCCTGAGGGACAATAAGACAACAAAAGAGCGCTATATTCCCCACCTGGTAACAAAAGACAAATTTCATCACAAACCAACCTATTGTTCCATGTGGAAAACGCTGCAAGACATGAGAGGCCATCTAATGCAGAACGACATCCTGAAACTAGCAATACCAAAGTTAGGCTGCGGTCTGAATGGATTAGATTGGAAGATCGTTCGAAATATGATTGAAGTTATATTCCAGAATAGCGGAACTCAAATATTGGTCTGCTGTTTCCACCCAGCAGGCTTGATCAGACTAAACACTATCGACTGCTTTTTCTACCAGACTACTGCTTGCACAAAGGGCGGCGAGTGCCGATTCCGGAATAGACATTAAGATGTGTTTCGGGACGAACCACTCTCAAGAAGGGGGCAGTGTAACGTGTGAGAGTGTGGAGAATCATAAAAGTGGGGTAGGCTTGGACTTGACCGCGTCGAGGCGGAGACTGTCGTCCCCCCTGCATCGCACCGCACCGCATCACATCACGTCTCTCGAAGGAAGCCTGGGGTAATATTCTAGAAATGTGGTAGAACTTTCGACAGATGGATATCTCTATGTATAAAGGCAAGCCAAAGACTCAAGGAGAATGATGTAATGACGAGTCTAGGACAGTGAATATCAAACAGTGAAGAGAACTGTGTATATAAATAGTCAAATATTAATATCTGCGACTTTGAGTTAGTATCAAGTGATAAATGAATAATATAATGTGATAAGTGATATTCAGGAGTGTGACTTCAAATTTAATTATAAACTATTCCTTCAAGCAATAAACATCACAGCATCATAATTCGTGATATATAGTGAGTGGTATTGATGATAGTTAGGTCTTATTTGACCTCCGTTTTTGTATGTCTCTAACCCTAGGATGGGCAGTGACTTGTTTGGCGCTAAATGAACCTATGAGGTCTGGCCAGACCTTCACCGAGTTTTATTGTTATGTGACTTGTAAGAATTTCTTATAAGGCTTGACAAGTGTATTTTAGTGTTGAATAATCTAGTAAATGATTGAATGGACTGTGCGGGTGGCAGTGGGTGTTTATGTGTGTGGGTGTGAGGGGGAGAAAAAAAATGATAATTAGCTTGATTATTCGACTTGGCACAGGGTATACACCATATTTATACAAATGCAAATTTTGACCTATCGATTGAAAAAACCTTCGAATTGATGTTTGTCTTCCTTCTTCTCCATATATGAAAAACCTGTCATACTCTGTTTATATTCATTTCGAATAGCTGCAGTTGAATCTTGGAGGCGTTTTTTATGATTCAAAACTATATTAACTTTATTTGCTCCATCTATATAGTGTCACATTACGGCGCACATCACAATGACACATTTAGTAATGACATGAATGAAAATCGAAGAAAATATAGAACATCCACTAAAAAATATGAAAAAAGATGATTCTATGTTTCTCTCATGAATATTTATTAACCAAATACTACTAAAGGATGAAAAAGTTGCTTCTTCAATTATAAATATCTGCCCTTGCCTATTACAACACCAGATATAAGTCTATCATATTTGAAAATATCAGGATTCGTCTAGGTCTGGTCAGACCTCATAGGTCAATTTAAGATAAATCACAATAAAATCGATTTTTTTTGCTTTGAATATGTCGAAATCACTTTGAAGATGGTCTCATCGGATTCAACAAGTCGAGTTTATAGAAGTCAACGATTTTCAGTCCTCAATTATTGTTGAGGAGAGAGTAATTGAGCATTGAATTTCAAATAGGTCTGGCCAGACCTCATTGCACCTCCTAGGGTTAACGAGTTTTAAGAGATATGAATTTTTTTTTCTTAATATGGTCCTGAAGATAAACAAAGTATACAACTTTGAGTGAAATAAAGACGATATTCTCAACGTATGTGATCTGTTTTCCATAAATATAGTTTGAGAACTGTCAGTAAAATATAAATTGTTGTTTGCGTGTTTAAGCAGATAGTTACTGAAGCACGGGTCACACTACGCTGCTTGCCAGCTGCGAATTGAGTAGCCGCCACTATCAGCTGTCGATCAGCTTGATGTGACCACAAAATTCGCCGCTGACGCCGTCAGCCAGCGAGTATTTGTCAGCGGCTGGCAAAGCTGGACGTGTTCAACTTTTGGTAGCAGGCAGCGGCGACTAATGGATCACGTGACCGCTGCCACCAGCCGGCAGCGCAATCTGACCAGTCAGGCACTTCGAGCGATAAGTAGCGAGTTAGTGAATAAACCTGCACTTGGCCATTTGTGTAATTATTTTCATGAAGTTGTTCTCACAAACTGTTTTGAAATTCTATTATAGGTATATACAGGGTGTATCTATACCTATTTAACAAACTTTAGTGGTATATACATAGTATTTGGCGTACTAATCACGAATCAAAAAGAATGTTTCTGAAATTCTTCATTTTAAAAAAGGGTTCAAGTAAATGAATGGTTTCGGGACACTGGTTTGATGACTACTCATGGGATAAATTACCTCAAATCTAACAAAATAGACTACGTTCGTGAACATCACTTAAAATTGTGTCTTTATTTCTGCAAATGGAGATTAAAAGCAGTGATACTTAAAATTCTCATGTTCTGCTAAGTATTGTTTATTTTCTTAGTTTTAAAAAAATTCTTCCTGATTCATGATTGATACGCCAACTACTATATATCATTAAATTTTGTTACATAGGTATAGATATACCCTGTATAATTATATATTGTTACATCTATAATTGTACAATGAGTGAGTTGAAGTGGAGTGAGAAGAAAATAATTTTGTTTTTGAATTTATACTGTCTGTGGCGAGTAGCAGTCGTCAGTGTGACCGGCTTGCTAGCCGCTGCTTGCTAGCAGAAGCTGACGAATAGCAGCCGGTAATGGGACCGGGTTGCCCGCTGCTGCTTGCTGGTGCTACTGCCAGCCGCTGGTAGGTAGCCTAGTGTGACCCACGCTTAGTTAAATTTGTCACTTAGTAAGTCAAGTGGAGATTCTGAATATAATAACGCCAATTCATATACAACTTGTTATTGACTGGAGTAATACTGGTTACTTATATTGAAATAAGTAAATGAATTTCAAACTGCTAATATTCATTTATGAAGCCACATATTACTAACCAACAATTATTCAATCTATTGAATAGAAATATTGATGATTGTCCTGATACTTTGAGAAGTGAGATATCTCAGACTTCTACAAGATAAGTGCAATTATTCAATAATACAAACTCTGAAATGAAAATCCTGAAAACAGGAATGAACAGCTCAGAGATGAAATTGGGATATTTGAGAAAAATTTGAAGAATGATAATATAATAATAACAAGAGTTGAAGAGACACGCAATGAAATTTTGGAGAACGTCATAATCACACTATTCAATGAAGAACTTGAATACAGATTGATGAAAATGACATTAATGAAGTGCGTCGATTAGGAAGATGCACAGATACTAAAACAAGCCCATTTTACTCAAAATAAATGCAAAAGGGATGTAATTAGTACGATCAAAATGTTAAAGAGTTCTTATATATATATATATATATATATATATATATATATATATATATATATATATATATATATATATATATATATATATATATATATATATATATATATATATATATATGTGTATATATATGAATTATATAGACGCCCAACCCTTATTACATCAGCATTGCACCGTTCACACAATAGTTTTCCTATGAATGTAATAATAAGCAGAAAGATCATACTATGTAGTTATTTAAATAGAATTAAGTTAGTTAGATAGCCAGATTGTGTAAGATTCTTGAGCAGTGCTCATCAATAGCTTGTATTCGACTGGATGTACTTGTGCTTAGCAAAATAAATATTTTTAAAAATCAAATCCATCGAGTGATTGATTTAATTGGCGCAGTCGTGGTAGGATGCTAGAAAGACTTCAACTCCGAAGATTCTCAAAATAGGAGTATCCAATTCGTTGAAGAGTCTAGTCGTCACTTTCAAGTGTTCAATACGGCATCAAAAGAACCATAACCTTCTCAAAGTGTTCAAGAAATCTGGCATCTCACTAAAACTCTTGATGAGATTAATTTGTTGAAGATTTCTTACTAAAACTTGGGAATAGCAAAACTCCAAGTGCATCAACGCCGCCATAAGACATCATAAAATACAACAAATCATCTCCACGCAATCTCCGACGAAGAAAGGCGAATCATATCGTCGTTAATTCCGAGAAGTCCTAAAAATCAGAGCATTAACTGTAAGCCGACACCAAAGACATCTCCAGCCCAGCTATTGAGCGAAAATCAACATCCACCTGAGTGAACATCAGGAACCAGCAACGCATACATCCCAAAGACAAGGGCCATGAAATTGGCCGCAGTCAACATAATAATTGCCTTATTGTAAGTCATATTATTTTATTCCCCTGTTGTTTGTTGAACGAGTCACTGTTAGTTCAAATTAACGCGAAAATTCGAATCACTGTCTAGAACAAATTAACGTATTCTAAGCGAATCACTATCTAGCACATAAACGTTACAATACGGATAATTATTACAAATTCATTCAACAAATTATTTTTATATAATTTTAAACAATTTAAAGTTCTTCACGAACAGCAAATTACAAAATGACGACACCTGTCCTCCAAAATCCTTTACTTGATGCAATCCCTAAAATTCCTTCAGAAATCAAGGAATTGTTAGAAATAATTCTAGAATATGATGGAAGTACTGGAACTCTGCATTTGTGACGAAATTCTTGAAATAAACAATAAACAAAATTTATCTGCTATCATCAGAAGAATTATTTTACATACAATAAGAAATAAAATCACAAAAGGAGCGAATAAAAAATTGTCAACAAAAACATATGTTGATTGGAATAGTTCAAAACAATTATTGGTAGAAAAATACGGAGACAAAAGAAATGAGGTCCGCTTTTTGACCGAACTTTCTCATTTAGAACAAAAATCGAATGAAGACTTTTTTATATATTTTGATTAGGGTTGTCAATATCCGTGAAAATTCCAATCCGGATATCCATGCAAGTGTATATCCGGTATCCGGAAAAACTGATATCCGGCTTAGAACAACGGACAACCGGGAATCCGGATATCCGGATGAATCTGGATGGCTGTGCATCCGGATAACCGGATTAAACGAAAATCCGGATGAATCGGTAACGGTATCAAAATGATTCCAAGGACTCGGTGTCCGAATGTAATTCATTAAATAAATGAGGACTAAGAAGAAATAAGAAATCATAGTAAAATCATCATTTATTATACCATAAATACTTGAAGTATTATCGATTATTTTTGTGGTGCTATCACGAATATTTATTGTGCTTGCGTTTGAATACCACGAGTGTGCGGCACGAGTGGTACTCACAAGCACAATAAACATGAGTGATTGCACTACAAAAATAGTCTATAATACTTCAACTACAAATGGAATATGAAGGACTATTTCAGGAGTCAAACCATTTCTCAAATTAGTTTTCTATGAATCTAGTAACAAGTCACGTAATTTCCATAGGAACGAGTAAACAAACTTCTGTCAAACTGAAAAATTAGAATTTCTTGCATTTTCTTTCACGAATAATAGAGAAATAAATTGTGTTTTGATATGGAAACTGGTTCAAAAAGATTTGTTGATAGATCAGAAGATGAAATTGATGGAGATATTCGGAAAAATATTCCATTGAATACGAAGAAAGCACAAATTGGAGGTATTCACATCTTTGAGTAAAATACTCACTTTGATCACAAGTGTAATACCTGATGGTATTTCTACATGTCCAAATACTCACTGATATGCACCGTTTCTATGGTGTTAGCATTGTTAACCCTTGTTATAAATACTACGAATGGAATAGTCGATATAATTCTAAATGGAGTTTGAAATTTGAACTACAAAAGTGCTAAAGGCTATAAGTATTGAAACTTTATAAGATGAATAAATTGTATTCGACAGAAAAAAAAAACGAAGAATATAATTATGCATCACATAGATCGATCATCGATTATTGATAGTTTCAATATTTACTCATGTTATTACTTTAAATTTTGGTATAAATTACTAATTTATTAACGTCTTTAGTGAGTAGACTACTTCTTATTGCGGAAACTATGTCACCAACTAACGAAAATACTTGCTCAGATGGTGTTAATGTTGCGGGAATATACTATATAGATATCTGATTACGCAGATGCATACGACGGAAGGACAAGAAGGAAGCCACAAAGACATTGCGGCGTATACCGAAAAAAGGAGATATACAAATAAATATACCGGTATATTCGAGTATCTGCTTTGTCTAGAGACTCAGATAGCCGGTCTATGTAGACAAGAATTCGGATATTCGGTTATCCGGTTCATCCGGATAGGAAAGAAACGGATATTCTTGGAATGAAAATCCGGATTTCCGAATATCCGGATTTCATCAACAGCCCTAATTTTAATAAATATGAAGATATTCATTACAGACTGATGAGTTCATTAAAATTGAATTTTGGAACAGGATTTGAAAATTTGCAAATATTCATGTCCACTTATGCCTCTCATAATTTTATAATAAATTGTAAGGAACCGTATAGAAGCCAGCTAGCAGCTAGAAATCCAAAATCCCTATGTGAAATACAAAATTTGATCAAATATGATTTCCAGTACATTCATACTAGTATAAACAAACAGAGTTTGTCAAAACATAAGATTATTGTACCAACTCTCATGTATAAGCCTAATATTAATTTCCAGAACCAGAATCAATATCGATCCCCAATGATTCGATACCCACAACAACAAAATTTTCCAAGTCAGCCAGTACAAATAAAACCCAAATTCAGTTATCCACAACCTATGTCTATTAGTACTAAAGCTTTTAAACCACAATTGAAAAGACATCGACAAGATTTAAAGATGTTAGTAAATTGTGTTGATTCCAATAATGAAATAAACGCGGACTACGAATACCTTGAAGATACAAACGAGGGAGAAAATATTGATTCGAATGTAGAAGTATAATCAGACAATGAAAATTTTTTGTTGAAGCCTCAAGAAAATTTGAATCCTTAGCTAGTTATACATCCAAGCTACCTTTCATTCAGTTTAAAAATTGTAGAGTTTCAATAGATACAGGATCTTCCGAAAATTTTATTAGTCAACATTTTGTGAATGAAAATGAAAATAAGTTCAAAATATTTCCTGAATATTTTGAAATTCAAACTGCAAATGCCATTTCAAATGAAAATCAGTTCATCTTTGTAGAATTATATACAAAAATTTAAAATGTTATATTCACGAGTTTCATGAAGATTTCGATATTGAAATTGGTAATAGAGGTTTAAAATTATTGAACGCACAAATAAATTATTGCGATGAAACAGTTAGATTTTTGGGTAGATATAAATTTGAATTTAATTATTTCCACGAAAATAAATTCCAAATAAATTTGCACGAAATTTGTGATAACTTGAAATTAAGAACGGAACATTTGAATGATTTAGAGAAAAAAGAATTGAGTGGATTAATTAGAGAGTTTAGAGATTTAACTATAACTGACGATCAAAATCTCACATTCTCTAATAAAATAAAGCACAAGATTAGAACAACAGATGAAACACCTGTATATCAAAAATCATACAAATATCCTATAATTTATAAAGATGAAGTAAATGATCAAATTGACAAATTATTACAACAAAAAATCATAAGACCTTCATACTCTCCCTGGAATAGTCCGATTTGGATTGTACCAAAAAAGCAAGATGCTTCTGGTGAAAAGAAATTTAGAATGGTGATAGATTATAGGAAACTGAATTCCAAGACCATTGACGATAAGTTTCCGATACCTGATATTACGGAAATATTAGATAAGTTAGGAAAGTCATTTTACAACCATTGATTTGACAAGTGAATTCCATCAGATTGAAATGGATCCCGAATCTGTGGAGAAAACTGCTGTTTCAACCGATCACGGGCATTTTGAATGCCTTAGAATGTCACTTGGACTTAAAAACGCTCCTAGTACCTTTCAAAGGCTAATGAATTTTGATTTAAAAGATCTAAATCATAAAATATGCTTTGTTTATTTGGATGATAATATTATTTCAGACACTTCATTGCAAGAACACATTCAGAATATCAAAATTGTTTTCCAAAGGTTGCGAGAAGCAAATCTCAAATTACAATTAGATAGGAGCGAGTTTTTTAGAAAAGAAGTCGCATATCTTGGCCATTTAATAGCTACTGAAGGCATTAGACCAAATCATGAGAAAATTGAAATTATAAAAAAAATTCCAATCCCTAAAACACAGGAAGAAATAAAATAATTTTCAGGTTTACTCGGTTAATATCGAAGATTTATAAGAGATTTTGCAGAATTAACTAAAGTTTTTACTAAATGCTTGGAGAAAAATGCTAAAATTAATATTGAAGATAAAGAATATATTTCTTGCTTCGAGAAATGTAAATTACTGTTATCGAACATGAAGATGAAATTACAAAATCATATCATATTTCTGTCGGAATAATCATGATCATGAGGGCACATGTATATATGTCAACAATTCAATCATGGCAAAAAATATAACTGAATTCAATTATCTGTTGTTAGGAAAGCATTTAAAGCTATTAATTGTGAATCTAAAATATTCCCGAACTAATCTGTATGTTTTATCAATTTATAGAGCCCCGGATTCTGAATTTCAAAATTTCATGAAACATCTAGAATAGTATATTCTACAATAAGTTTTGGAATGGCCTATATTCTGAACGAGCGAAAAGTTTGTAATCCGAGCCGAAGGCATGGATCACGGTTCGCGAGTGTGGAAAACGCCATTCCAAACATGTTGTAGACTATACTTTTTATAACAAGGTTTTGGAGGCTCACCAATATTTCAAAGGAAGCTTAAATAGTTATTTGTGTATCAAGGCCGTGAAGGTTATCTTTTTTGGTCGAATCTGTTGTTTGCGGCCGAAGCGTAGCTGAGGCTGCAATTCAGGTGAGACTAAAAAAGAACTGTAGGCCCAGGTGCACACAACGTTTTTTAGGCGATCATTCTAAACGATTTTTTGGAATATCATTCGTTCCAACATAATTTCTGGTTATGGAATATGCAAATTCCAAAACAGTGTTAGAAGGATATTATTACAAAATATATGTCGAAATGGGATAGAAATCATCATTGGAGCTGACCTAAATATAGATATTTTGGAAGACAGTATTCAAAGACTTCAACTGACTACATTACTTCATTAATTTAATCTTAGTCTACAGTTACAAGAGCCTACGAGAACAACGGCAACATCTGCAACTAGGATCGATGGTATAATCATATCAAATCGTTTAAAAAGTGAATATAAAATACTGGATCCTGGATTTTCTAACCACGATGCAATTATTTTGGGATGTTCGAGTCTATCTGAGAGAATTAGAGCTTTTTATCAACTAAGAAGAAATTCCCATGAAAATAGTATTGCAAATTTCAATGAAACACTAAGGCCCGGTTTCATCAAAGTCAGTTAAATTTATCTAGAGGTTATTTTGAATAAGTAACTATAGTTACAATTGTATCAACAATAGTTTTCATATAAAATAACCTCTGGATAAATTTAACTAGCTTTGGTGAAACTGGCCCTCAAGGTTCAATTATAAGCATCAGTGAATGAAACTATGGAAGTCGATGAGCTAGTAACTGAATTTTATAAAATATCCAAGCACCACTTTGATCAAATGTTCCCCTTGAGAGAAATCAAAACTGAAATTGAGAATAAGTCAGCGTGGATCAATAATGAAATACATAAATCTTGTAAAACTAAAAAGCAGCTACTCCGACGCCTGAGAATCAAACAATCCAATGATCTACTAAATCACCCTGAAAAATATTGTAACACACTGACCAGGATAATTCGAAAAGCAAAAAGTATCTACATTAGCAACTATATCTGTAATTATAATAACAAGAATGGAACTATTTGGAATATTGTTATAAAAAAAAAATCAACAACTGCAGTAAACAAAATATAATATCTGAGAATCCTGAAGAACTCTTAAATTAATTCAATTCTTATTTTTTTACATGGGTAATACATAATTCTAATCCCAAGTGTCAATATGATTTTTGTGATCAATTCTGCGATATTACAATTTTTATGAGTACAATCACTGAATTGGAAGTTGGATAATCAATAAAATTTCTGAAATGTAGTTTAACTATCGGTTATGATAATACACCTTCCATTCTGATAAAACGATGTGCATACAGTGTTTCTGAGCCGTTATGTTTAATTTTTGATAATTCAATCTGTTCTGGCAGGTTTCCCCCTTAATTTGAACGATCCGTAATAACCCCTGTATTTAAGAAAGGTGAACATGAATTAATGGGGAACTTTAGACCTATATCCTCACTATGTGTTCATTCAAAGGTCTTCGAAAAACTTATTTACAATAGACTGCAGTACCATATTCAAAGAAACAATATATTGTCTGATAGTCACTATGGATTTGTGAAAAATAAATCAACCATTAGTGCTGTTATTAGCATAGTTGAAAATATAATGATAAGATTAGACCAAATATGACGATTTTTGGTATTTCAAGTGACTTGTCGGAAGCATTTGAAAATGTAAATCATGATGTGCTTCTGCAAAAACTTGAACATAATGGTGTCCGTGGCGTTGTCCTTTTACTTATTGCATCATATCTAAATGGAGGAACTCAAGCAGTGAAGATCAATTCCAATGTGGGTGATACTAATGTGATCCGCTATTCCACGTGGGGAAAAATAACATCAGGTGTTACACACGGCTCTGTATTGGGCTCTCTCCTATTCCTAATTTATATAAATGATCTACCCAAATGTATTGACTGTGATGTACCCATTATGTATGCTGATGATGCTCATTTTATCTTGAGTTTTCCTAAAAATGAATCCAAACTAATATATGGCAGGATAAACAATACAATTTCTAATATTAAGCAATGATGTGACCGCAATTATCTAGCCATTAATTTGGATAAAACAAATGTCATTCAATTTTACCTTAACATCAAAAGAAAAGTTGGAACCACTACTTGTAATGCGCTAGTCAAAGAAACTAGTTGTATAAAATGTTCAAGAATGTACTTTGATCATGACTTGAAAAACAATACTCTTATTAACAATGTCCTGGTGAAATTGAACAGAGCTTGTTATTGTTTAACAGTGTTATCACACCAATTGGATGTAAATTTTTCACTAAATGTATATAATAGTTATTTCTATTCTATGTTAACCTATGGTATCATAGTGTGGAGTGGATCACCTAGAATATCCGAAATTTTTGTTATACAGAAGAGAGCACTCAGAATTATATATGAAGTGAAATCAGTATGTTCATGTCGTGGTGAATTTAAATATCTGAATCTATCAACTGTTCCATCTTTGAATTCATATGAAGTGATAGAATATGTTTTCAATAATTTGAACAAATTTGATCTCATTCAATCTAAGTATAACACTAGATAAACAAATATATTAGAAATACCATGTCATAGAACATCTGCGATTGAAAAAAAGTGTACATTTCATTGGCATGAAATTGTTCAATAGTCTTCCTCGATATTTTGAAATAATGCCATTCAAGCGAGTGCTGTCACGAATCAAACAAAAAGAGTATCATTCTAGTTATGATTTTTCTGATAATGGTATGAATAATAATTTTAGTGTATTGTAAACATAAAAAGAATATTTAATTTGGAGATACATATTTGTCATGTACTATTCACAATTTTGTAGTGTATTAATCTAATATATATATATATATATATATATATATATATATATATATATATATATATATATATATATATATATATATATATATATATATAAATATATATATATATATATAGTTTTTGGGCTCAATTTGATCCTTCCTTAGGTCCCTACAATCAATTTATAAATAACTTACAGAGAAAAAAAGTTATAAAAATTTCGTAAAAACTTAAAGCTTGGTGAGTTCATTTTGAAACATAGTTGGATTGACAAATTTCACGTGACTCCATGTCATCAGCTATCAAGTACATGGATACGATCAAATTCGTGGTCATTTTGATTTAACATTGTAAAAACTTTCTAAAATTCATGAATATATCACAAGTTCAAATTTCGTCAAACATGAAGAGACCACGTGTATACACCTAAAATTGCCTAATGTGCTGTAAAAGTTTAAAAGGTCAGCGTTTCTGATTATATGCCGAGGGGAGCAGTATACAGCGGATAGAGTGATTGTACCAGTCCAGTCTTTAACTATGATATTCATTGCTTGTAGTTGATTCATACAATATTCCGGCAATTGGAAGTGTTTGCATGAATTTTTTATTGGAACAACTGTGCCTCCGTGGGCTGTGCCATCGGGATGGTCTGTATAAGTAGGTATTTTGAAATATGTTCTTTTAGTAAAGTGAGTCTTCGAGATGAGCATCATGTAGATATTGTTGATGTTTACAAATGATTTCAACTCCTGGTTATGTTGGACCAGGACGTTAGCGTTTTGGCGTATATCCTATTATAAGGTAGTTTAGAAATCAGCGTCGAGATTAAAAATTTAGCATGGAATCCATTCTCTCCATGAGTTTTTGAAGTGTTGTTTCTAAGCTGTTATTTCATGGCATATGTTAATCATGTTTTGTCACTTGAGCATAGGTTATTTCTGGATTAGTTGCACTAGTTGGTTCCTGCTCGCGTTTGTTATTGGTTGTGAATGTGTCTGCAATATGTGTTGTCGCTTTCAGGATGACTTTTTCCGCAGGAGGCGGTTTTTTTTTGTGTATTTCTTGGTACACAGCGCAGTCCTTGTAACTGGCACAATGATTTTCAGTGCAGATGACGCATTTTCTTTGCTGCATTCTTTGGTAGAATAATTTTTGGTGCATTTTACGCAATGTGCAGTACGATAGCAATATTTTTCGCTGGCATCCAGCGCATTGTAATAGTTCTTTCTCCGGATTTGGTATTACAGATTTCGTGTACTGTAAGTTGCTGCTGTCATAAATTGTTTTGTTATTTGTATTTGGGGCATGTTCAATGAGAAAGAGAGGTATATATTTATTCGTGATTCTTTGTTCTATGTTGTGGATATTCTTGACAGAATGTCGTTTCTCTCCTATCTTTTTTTTTGAGATCCTCGATATCTGTAGGTGGGTGTTGATTTCATACAACAACGCGATAGCTACGTTCTTCTTTTAGTTGGTAGGTATGAGAAAGTGTATCCTTAGCACGTAACATTGTCATTATTTGTCTATTGGCTGGGTGCATACTTGTGAATTTGAATGAGAAAATAAGAATTGAGAACTTAGTAAATATTTAAAGTTATTGAAATTGAAGAACTGATAAAAAGAACTACTAAAGCTATGAAACAAGTAAGTATAATAGTTATTTATGATATTAGTGTTGAAAGTGTCATTTTATTTTGTGTTTGGAACACGACGCGCAGGGGAGTGGCGTAATTTTTGGAGCAAAATAAAATCAATTTTAACACGTATATCATACACTATTTTTATATAAACACTGTCGATAGTGATAATAATGCAAAATTGATAGAAATTTATACAAATTATTACATATTAGATGAACTGTCACTTATATAGCAACCATGTTCTCCTTGATAGGGACCATTTACAAAGTTCGACGAATATTTTGAATGAAACAAATAGTCAAGAAAATGGATTAATTCCAGCGGAAATTGAGAAAGCAGCTACTAGAACTGTTCATTATCTATTGCCTTCGAAGTCGAGGCAACAGTACGAGATCGCCTACGGCGGACGTTTTTTAAAATGGTGCGAAGATAAAAATGTTTTCAGTAAATATTATGAGACTGTTTTTGGCGTACTTTGAGGAGGAATCCAAGTTGTGGAAATCGTCAATGTTATGGTCAAATTACTCTGTATGTGAAAAACTATGATGAAGATAAAGAACAATCAAGAACAATCAAGATTAATTGAAATTCACTCAAAATATAAAAATTAAAGGCCAGCAGTCCGTGTGACATTTCCAAATTAGAATATATGAAAAATTCAAATGGATTGCTGGCTGTTGCAAGCAAAATAAGCTGTATTGTTGGCCATGTTTCTATCCTCTTCCTCATCACCGACTGTGTACACCTATCACAGAAAGTCATCGCACGCCACTGGATTTGTAGTATTGATAATTGGATTGTTGGTGTGTATTTTGAGCCTAACGTTGGGCTACTGTCACTTCTTCTAGTTTTCTTTCTCCTCAAGGATACTAGTATTGGAATTATCTACAAGGGCCATGAGGCCTTGAACTTGTATGCGTTTTAACTTTACACCTGATGCTGTATCTCCTTGTGTAAATAAAACTAATCAGATTGGGTTAATCAATTAACGCTTGGTTTTAATAGTGGTTATATCACTACTAGCTAATAATAATCACTCGGTAATGACGTTACATATTGACAAGCCTAGGAAAATGTGCGTTATAGAAGGCATTGTCGTCACGCACCCAGCCTATAGACCAATAGTGACAACGCTACGTGCTGAGAATACAATTTTTCATACCTACCAACTGGAAGAAGAACGTAGCTATCGCGTTGTTGTATGAAATCAACACCAAACCACAGATATAGAGGATCTCAAAAAAAGATAGGAGAGAAAGGACATTCTGTCTGTAATATCCACTACATAAAACAAAGAATCACGAATAAAGCTATACCTCTCTTTCTCATTGAACATTTCCCAAATACAAATAACAAAACAATTTATGACGGCAACAACTTATAATAGACGAAATTTGTAATACCAAATCCGGAGAAAGAACTATTACAATGCGCTGGATGCCAGCCAAAAATACTGCTATCGTACTCCACATTGCGTAAAATGCACCAAAAATAATTTTACCAAGGAATGCACCAAAGAAAATGCGTCCTCTGCACTGGAAATCATTCTGCCAGTTACAAGGACTGCAATGTGTACCAAGAAATACACAAAAAAAAAAATTGTGAAACTTAGCACAAGAGACAAACCTATTAGGCTCCACAATGAACGGACCGATCGAGAATCATCTAGGCGGACAGTGAATCAAAACAATAATTTAAATCCTCCACTAAAAAGTCAAGAGAGTATAGACAACGCGATTGAACACCTCACTCAAATCATTCAAAATGCAGCATGGGATGACACTCCCATGACGTCATACAAAAGAGACACCATAGAAAACAAGCCAATTATCCAATATCCGCTGGAAATAAAACAAAAATTGCGAAAAACGTTTGGTTCAGAAGTCGCCACACAAGTGAAAAAAAAAAAAACAAAATCACGCCTCTAGAAACCCATTTAACATAATCAAAGAATTCAACAACGAGAACACTCAAGAATATCTCTCTAATCTAACACCGTTATAAGAAACAGAATATTCTCTCTGAAAGACCACAAAATATATTGAACATCTAAAGCAACGAAACCTTCCCACTAATGGGCTAGAAACGACTCTGAGAGAGTTGGAGCTTCTGCGTCCCATCTGTCTCAGGTATTTACTCCTTTTCCAAGAGAAATACCATCAGAAGAAGAAGCTTGAATACACAAATTCTTAGATAGACCAGGCTAGCTAACATTTCCGAGCAAAAAGTTGTGAACATCAGATAAAAAAAAAATCATGAAATACAGCATAACCAACAAAAAATCACAAGGCTATGATTTGAGAACTAACCGAAACTGCACTTAAGCGTACCAAATTTATTGTTAATGCAATACTTACCTACAATTATTTCTCTCCCAGTGGAAAGTGGCGCAAATTATTCTAATGGCAAACCTGCTGAACAAGTGGGCTTCTACAGACCAATAAGTCCGCTGCCAACTTTATCAAAAGTATTCGAGAAACTACTTCTCGAAAAATTTGAAACTATACTTGAAGAAATAAATCTAATCCCAGACCACCAGTTCGGCTTCCGCGAAAAGCATGGAACCATTGAACAAATGCATAGAGTTACAAACATCATTAGCAATGCTCTACAGAATGAAGAATACTGTGCAGCCGCTCTCTCAGATATTACGCAAGCTTTTGACAATGTGTGGCATGAAGGACTATCATTTAAACTCAAAAGATCACTACCAAGCAACATCCACCTAATAACCAAATCGTACATTACTGATCGATTCTTCAAAATGAAATTTACCAATAATCATTCCTCTCTCATATAAATTAGAGCTGGAGTACCACAGGGCAGTGTATTGGGTCGCACACTATACTCACTATACACAGCAGATATACCATCACCCAACTCCTCAGACATCACTGTTGCCACCTACGCTGATGACACAGCCATTTTGGCCACAAGTAGTACTTCTCGAGACGCTTACAAAAAACTACAAGCTCATCTGATGGAAACCAAAAAATAGTGCAGAAAATGGTTTATAAAGGTGAATGAAACTGAGTCGGTTCAAGTGACATTCATATTGAAGAAAGAAACATGTCCTCCAGTACGGCTAAACAATAAATCACTTACACAACCCGAGCATGCAAAATACTTAGATATGTACTTAGACAGACGCTTAAACTGGAAAAAACATCAACAGACCAAAAGCTCTCAGCCTAATATCATAACAAATAGTATATTGTGTGGCTAGGGACGAAACAAAACGATTTCAGCTGAGGGTGAGCGTTGCTTGCCCGAGCGAAGCGAGGGCCGGCATCACCCTCGGCTGAAATCGTGTTTTGTCCCGTGCCACACACTGTATTTTTCATAATACCTGCATTGAAACTTTCCACATTACAAATTTGTCATAACAAAGTAAATATTTTTCTTTTGATTTTGCAGGTAACAAGTCGAGAGTAGCTGTTTGTGCTTCATCAATAAGATGTTGTGGTGTACTTAAAATTGTCGTATTAATACTTTTTTTCTTGAAACTAATTGTCTTTTCAATTTAATTTACAGTTCCGAATACAACAACTGTCAAATTAACTAAGGTTATATGATTTTCATTTAGAGATTGACAATGAACAAATGCGACTCTGCCAGGGATAAAACGATGTAAAAAATTAATTCAGCGGGCAGAAACAAGCTTGTTTCTCCCCTCGGGCAGAAACAAGCCTGTTCCTGCTTGGCTACACTCGCATTTGTCTGCAATTGTCTTGTTTCGACTGACAAAACAGGCGTTGAAACGCGTTGTTTCAATGCAGGTATTATGAAAAAAATATTACTGGTTGCTGGGACAAAAATCCACATACTCGCTAGAAAACAAACTTTTTGTTTATGAATTCATATTTAAACCTATATGGCAATATGGGATCTAATTATAGGGTACAGAGCAAGCTCATCTTACATCAGAATCATTTAAAGATATAAGTCCAAACTCCACAGAGCAATCACAAATGCACCCTGGTATATTTCCAAACCCACGCTGCACACCGTGTTTTATTCATGTTATTAAATATATTCCAACAAGTGGTGACAGCTTACTATCCGAATGCTATGTATATATATATATATATATATATATATATATATATATATATATATATATATATATATATATATATATATATATATTTATATATACATATATAAGTTATCATTTGAATACTACAATTTCTTTGAATACAAAATTTCAAGATTCTACAGCTGATTTTTCTGGATTTATATGGAAAATTCGAAAACGAGCTTAGTAAACTGCTCTTCTGGTTGATCCGACTGCAGTCATAATGCAAGGTGTACAATTAGGTTTTATAGAAGTGTTTGATACGAAATTTCAATACTCCACGGCTGATTGTTTTGAATTAATGCAAAGAACTCTAATAGACTGTGCACTTCCAGCACAGCCAATTAGTATAAGAATAAAAAATAGCCATTGAGATGCCACAGAAAAACTCAGAAAAAGTTCCAAGTACAGTGCATTTCCGGTGCAGACGATTGCAACCATAATAGGGGCTGCAAAATCAGACTTCAGACCAGTCTCAACTACAAAATTTAGCTATATAGGTACACACATTCAAACGTACGTACCGACGTCAAGCCGGAAATAGTCAAAATGAATTTAGAGATGCTCAAAACGAGAATTTCCATCAAAATCTCGAAATGTGATTCTGGCGGTTCAACAATACTACTTATTTGTACTTTGTACAAGTGAGTTGAAAGAGATTCACTTGGATCACCCCGATACTTATTGAATGTTCATTATTTCATATTACAAGTAGTATCTGACTTTGTGCACCATATTGCAACACAAACAGCAAAGGAAATTCTCAGGGGTATACGATATGGAGAGACTCCGGACTTTCAAAATTATACGTTTACCAATTTGCATTGTGGAAAAACTAATCAGAGGATGTAGTTGTACATAGTTCAACAAGCTCCATTCTCAACGGTTGAACTTTTTGCCTTTAGATTGATATACAAGATATGAAGAATGAATACTGAAATACGATATGCTCACGGCAACTTTGAAGAATAGGAATAATCGAATATTTGGACAATTTTGGTCGTAGATTGATTTTATGCCCACATAATTGTTGTATTCATCATCAGTTCCAGTTCTGCCGCAGAAGTTTATGTGCTATGTGCTGAAAATCTATTTTTTAGGCGATTATCACGGAAAAGGTATTTCTATGGCCCTCTTTGCGGCCATGAAATTTTACTTACTTGTACACATCTATCTAATTCACTTTTTGCACGATTGGGCGTTTTCATATGTTTACCGGCTCCCTATTTAAGGTGGTATGTTGATTTTACCGGCAAACTGTGGTAACTATGGTTATGCTGACTTACCGCCCATGGGCAAAAGCGGTAAGTGGGAAATTGTGGATTTCCAATAAAATTTTGATTTGTCAGCTGGCAGCCAGTAAGTGATGAGTGGTAACTCAATTTGAAAGAGAATACCAAGATTCATAATTCGGGTAGGTCTTCCAATCGTGCTTAAAATTTTGTAAGTATCACGGTCAATAAGTACAGTACTGATTTTGCTTAATATTTGCAAACCTCGCCAAGTCTTGGCCTCCAAACAATTATTCTCAATCGGTAAACCGTACTTACTGACCCTAATACTTAAATAACTATTTTGAGACTTTTTTGGGACTGATCTATGAAAACTACTTGATTAACGCTTCACACCTACCTCTATGGGCAGCTTGATGAATTCTTAGGAAACAATTCTCGCCAAAATATATATCATATCCTTCCGTCATTCTCTATAGATCTTGCAATTAGATAAATAGATACGCATATAATAATATATAATAATATGAAGACTACTCGATAGAATGGTATTTATTATTGAAGAGCTATTTTTGATTAGTTAAACCATAATTATTTTTCACCTCATGAGTATAGCACAGATAATCTGCTTATATTATAATAACTTCTCCGCGCATACTGTACGCAAAAATAGAGGATTAAATAATTATTCTACCAACACTGTGCATATAAAATGGCCTACATATGAGAATTTAAGTCCGCAGCATATTACTCTTGTCTCAAACCAGAATATCGTGGATAATCGAAACATATTACTATCAATTATCAGTCATCAAATCACCATCCTGCTCAGAAATTTTGTACTATCAAAACTTTATATCAGAGAGCCTCTTCATTATGTCATCCAAGAAAACTTTCTGATGAAATCAAATTTTTGGATGATGTTTTCTTGAAGAATGGATATAATAGAACACAGATTAAGAAAGCACTTAGACAGAAGAATTCTACGCCACCTGTTCAAGATCCAAATAATAAGAAAATATTTGTTACGTTACCTTACGTAGCCAATATAACAGATAAAATTGGAAGGCTTTTACATAAATATGACATTAAAACTTCATACACTTCCAGTTTGAAAATTCGAAATCTTATTGGTAATGTTAAAGACAGATTTCCTCTACAGTATCCAGGTATATACAAGATTCCTTGTCGAAGTGGCAAAGTATATATTGGACAAACCAAGAGGACTGTAGAAACAAGATTGAAAGAGCATTCTCGTCATATAAGATTGAACCATCCAGAAAAATCTGCTGTGGCTGAGCATGCTATTCAAGAATTACATGGCATTGACTTCAATAATACGAAGCTTCTGGCTAAAGAGAACAATTGGTTCAAGAGCAATTGAAATTAAAAAATCACCGAATAATTTGAGTTTGAATACTGGTTATGAACTTGATCGATCATGGCTACCAATCATTTGTTCATAATTTCAAGTTATTTGTATCTACGAATCTACTTGCAAGAGTTACTTCATCACCACCTCCTGAAGATCTGTGGATGGTTCAGTTATGCGCCAAACCAAAAAGAGTAGAGCCAGATTGACCTAGAACCACAAGGAGTTGATAATTTCCCTATTTAGACCTTCATTATTATCTCCTGAAGACCTGTGGATATTGAATCATCAATTACAGGCAGAGCTCTACGATAATATATTTTAAACTAATCTAGTTATGATTTGTACTTTTATTTTTATTTTTGTTGTCTTTACAATTTTGTTTATCTATATTTATATTTCTTTTCACTTGAAAAAGGCAGCACTTTGCTGTTGAAACGTTGTGTTTCTAATAAATTACAGAACTTATACCCAATAAAACATATTTATATTACTATCAATTCTACTAACAGATATCAGATATAAGAACATATGAGGCATCTTGTGGAAGCATAAAGTAATAACTTAGTACACAGATGGAGTTTCATTTAGTTGCCCGAATCTCCATTACTGTTGCTATCCGAATTTCATTACCAACCAAATGTTTCTGTGTGGAGGATTTCCTAGCATTTCAATAATTTAAATTGACGATTATTGATTGAACTAATGACGTATACTTAAATTAGGGTAGCAACACTAGTTTGAATATTTGAAATGTTGATAGAAAAGTCATATGATAATAATTGTTGTCAAATATTTTATCCGCTAGAGCTGAATCCAAGGGAAAACTCTAAGACATATACCAAGAAGGTATTTGATAAGGTGAGTATCCCTCACCAGAGCCAAATTATATATGAAGCCCAATAAGCACGTGTCCACGAACCTTGGCTTCAGGGGGCCTTAACTTAAGGATTTCACAAGCATTTGATTCACTAGCTCATAGATCTCATTGAATTACAACCTATAAGCTTCAATGAGTCTTGATCCGGCATTCGTGCTGATTGAGGGAGAATGTTGACATGATAATTTTACGGCGGAAAGTATCTGAACTAAGATTGTGAAGAATTCAATACTCTTCCAAAAAGCTATAAGATTTCTTTTTGTGAGACTCACGGTTCTCAAGATATCCTAAATATACTGTCTGTACTAATTTTTCCAATATGGTGGCCTAATAAGGAAAGGTTTCCAGTTCCCAGAATCAAAATTTATACTCACACTGACCCCCACTATACATTTATAGGAAAATCCTGAGCAAAATACAAGTTTAGGCCAAAATTTTGTCACATTTCAATAGAACAATTATTATCACAATTCATGACATCCGTAGATCCTCCCTGATAAATTATCCTTCACATCTTTTAATTCATATCTACCAACAGTTCACGGACATGACAAATACATTTTACTACGGAGCCCGAAAATACCAATTATCAATCAAGAATCCATATTTTCTCGCTGAATCTTTCAATTTACCATTGGTTCTCTATTAATCAATGACATATAACTACTCTATGGAGATGTCTTGAGTATCAACCTATTTTAAAACTTGAATAATGTAATTCTACGCAAGCCTTTGGATATACCGCTCAACATGTGTCATCGGATGGAGCGTACTATGCAAGAGAGTTGCTTATCAAACTGTAGAAACTAAATCTGGCAACAAGGAGGACGCCAACTCAAACATGAAGTAAAAGCATATATATGAATAGGACGCCACTATAAACGCAATTTGTAATGTATATTATTGACGCCACATTAATATTATGATGAAAAAAGGTTATATTTTATAGGGAATGGAAACTCTGTGAATATTGCCTGAAATAGGATGTCTGTGTGAAATCTTAAGAGCCCATGAGGAATTATGTGATATACTTCGATCAGATCTCAACTATACGCGTACCTTTCAGTAGACGCCAAAATGAACATTTCTGTAAAGATGTCAAATTGATAGGGTGATATATAAACATATATATATATATATATATATATATATATATATATATATATATATATATATATATATATATATATATATATATATATATATATATATATATATATATATATATATATATATATATATATATATATATATATATATATATATATATATATATATATATATATATATATATATATATATATGAATCCTCATATCATTTTGACGTCCTTATATTGCGCGTCTGCATTTAATCTGGCGTCCATTGTAAAGCGGAAACCGTATATCGGACGCCACTTTGGAATCGCATTAAAAATTCTTTCTGGCTTGTTCCCGACCTCTAGAGGCCAAATTCAAAATTTCACTTTGACGCCAAAATGATGGGAAAATGAAAATTTTCGTTTATTTTGATTTCCGAAAAATTCCGCTCCAATTTTTAGTGGCGTCTAAAATATAAGTAGGATATTCCTACTTCATATACGCCATCATACTGGAATCCAGAAACTTGACAACACTGTCGCAGAACATGACCTCATAGCTGAGTGAAGCGATCGATAATGAAACAAATGCTTGCGCTTTTGATATGGAATTTGTTGGGACTATAGCTTGAATTTGGAATTGCATTTCTTATGTATGTCATAACATAATATTTCTACCATTATTTTATTGCAGACTGGAGTATTATAGTACAGTTATTAGATGTCAGAAAGTATTCTTGCTTAGGAGTAACTCTACATCAACTTGAAATTTAAGCAGTCAATTACAAATATTAGGAGAAAACAGTTGAGTTCTGACTCAAGTATGAGGGATTAGTGAGCAAATTCATGTACTTCTTCCTAATAGTTCAAGAGTCGACTGCACCTTATCGTTTCTGATCGGATTCAGGGCCAAATTGTGTATGAATTGATCGGGGATATAGTAGTCATTAGGATGTCACACTTTATAAATCCAGGATTCTCCAAGTATCGAAAAAAGGCCATACCCGGACAATAAGTTCGAGATTAACTTGAAACTAGTATCAATCAATTGCCGAGATCAAGAATTTACTTTGGGACAAAACCAGGATACTACCTCCATTCCATCCAAAACAGAGAAAAAATACAACAATCGTAAGAGAAGTTCAAAACGATAAGCAGAGGATGGTACCTTGATTTTTTTTCGGAGTATCCGACCTTCGCTACTAATAAGAAACAGTTTCAATTATAAGTTCTATCAGAAAAGATGACTCTGACGAAAATTGACTGAAAGTAGCCTCTTTTTGCCTAAGGGCAAGATTCCAGATTTAAAAAGTCTGGCACCTGATTGACCACTATATTTTTGATTGATTCATATAAAATCTGACCGTCAGTTCGATTAGGGAACATAAGATGCGGTCGGCTTCTCAATTATAGGATCACTTATCACAAGCTTAAAACAAATGTGAGAACTCGATATTTCATCCGTGATGTGGTCTCATAAAAAAACAAATTGTATCGTTTGAACAGAGCAAGTGGAACATTTTTGATCATTGCTTTGGGACTAAATTGATGAATCTCAAATTATTCATGTTTTTGAGGTCCCTGATGGTCACAGAGTTGCACTCTCAGTGTGATCGAAAAAATTAGGTTTTATAGAAGTGTTTGATACGAAATTTCAATACTCCACGCCTGACTGTCTTGAATTAATACAAGAAACTCGAATAGACTGTGCAATTTCAGCACAGCCAATTAATATTTAAATAGAAAATAACCATTAAGATGCCTTAGGAAAATTCAAAAAAAAATCCAAGTACAGTGCATTTGCGGTACAGACGATTGCAACCATAATAGGGGCTGCAAAACTAGACTTTGGACCAGTCTCAAATACAAAATTCAACTATATAGATACATACATTCATACGTACGTACCGAAGTCAAGCCGAAAATAGTCAAAATGCATTTAGGGATGCTCAAAACGAGAATTTCCATCAAAATCTCGAAATGTGAATCTGGCGGTTCAACAATACTACTTATCTATACTTTGTACAAGTGAATTAAAAGAGATTAACTTGGATTACTTCGATATTTATTGAATGTTCATTATTTCATATTATAAGTAGTATCTGACTTTGTACACCATATTGCAACACGAACAGCGAAGGAAATTCTCAGGGATATACAATATGGAAGACTCCCGACTTTCAAAATTATACGTTTACCAATTTGCATTGTGGAAAAACTAATCAGAGAATGTAGTTGTACATAGTTCTACAAAATCCATTCTCAACGCTTGAACTTTTTGCCTTTAGATTGATATATAAGATATGAAGAATGAATACTGATATACGACATGCTCCCAGCAACTTTGAAGAATAGGAGTCAAATATTTGGACAATTTTGGTCGTAGATTAATACATAATTGTTGTATTTATCATCAGTTACAGTTTTGCTCCAGAATTTTATGTGCGATGTGCTATAAATCAATTTTGTAGGCGATTATAACGGAAAAGGTATTTCTATGGCTTTTTTTGTTACCATGATGTTTTACTTACTTGTACACTTCTATCTAAATTTACTATTTGCACGATTGGGCGTATTCATATGTTTACCGGCTCTCCATTCAAGGTGGTATGTTGATTTTACCGGCAAATTGTGATTACTATGATTATGCTGACTTACCGCCCATGAGCAAAAGCAGTAAGTGAAAAATTGTGGACTTCCACAGAAAGTATAAATTTATTTATCGTTATTTATGATTGAATATTCACAATAAAATGTCAAACTTGACAGCTGACAGCGAATGCGCTATGAGTGGTTACTCAACTTGAAAGAGAATATTAGGATTCATATTTGGGATAGGTCTTCCAATCGTGCAAAACATTTTTTAAGCATCACTGTCAATAATTACAGGACCGATTTCGCTCAATATTTGCAAACCTCGCCAAGGCTCGGTCTCCAAACAATTATTCTCAATCGGTAAACCGTACTTACTGACCTTAATACTTGAATTACTATTTTGGGACTGATCTGTCCAATATTACTTTTCTGGGACTGATCTATGAAAACTACTTGATTAGCACTTCACACCCTCCTCTATGGGCAGTTTGATGAAATCTTAGAAACAATTTTCGCCGGAATATGTATCATATCCTTCCGTCAATCTCTATAGATCTTGCAATTAGAGAAGTAGATACGCATTTTCGGACAATAAAATAAGACAGTTTCAATGGAAACTAAGATGAACATTTGCAATGTTTCAGAAACGAATGAATAAAATTTACAGTTTTGAATTATTTCGTGATGATCACCTAAAAGAACGAAATATTCTGATACTCTCTTCTGGTCTCTGCTGGCTTCTCGGCCGTGAACCACAAATTTGACCAAAAAAGATCACCTCCATGGTCTTGATACACTAATTCCTTTTTTGTATCTTCCATATAATTCCTATTTTGTATCTTCCATCTAACAGGATCGATTCATAATGGTGAAGTGAGTTTTCTCTCAGGTATTCATAAGGATATGTATGAAGACTACTCGATAGACTGGTATTTATTATTGAAGTACTAAGATGAGGCATCTTATGGAAGCAACAAATAATAACTCAGTATACAGATAAAGTTCCATTTAGTTGCCTGAAACTCCATTACTGTTGCTATCCAAATTTCATTCCCAATCAAAAGTTTCTGTAGGGAAGATTTCCCAGCATTTCAATAATTTAAATTGACGATTATTGATTGAACTGATAACGCATACTTGAATTAGGGTAGCAACACTAGTTTAAATATTTTGAATGTTGAGAGGAAAGTCGGTAATATGATAATAATTATAGACAAATATTTTATCCGCTAGAGCTGAATCCAAGGGAAGAACTCTAAGACATGTACCAAGTAGTATAGGGTATTTGATAAGGTAAGTAGGAAGTATTCCTTACCAGAGCCAGATTATGCATAAAGCCCGATAGGCACGAGTTCACGGACCTTGGCTTAAGGAGGCCTTAACTTTGAGGATTTCACAAGCATTTGAGTCACCAGCTCATGGATCTCATTGAATTACGACCTATGAGCTTCAATGACTCTTGATCCGGCATTTGTGTTGATTAAGAGAGGACGTAGACATGATAATTTCACAGTGAAAAGTATCTGAACTAAGATTGTGGAAAATTCAATACTCTTCCAAGAAGTTATGAGATTTTTTTGTGTGCCTTACGGCTCTTAGGATATTCCAAAAATACTCTGTACTTTTTTTTACAATATGATGACCTAATGAGAGAAGGTTTCCAGCTCCCAGAATTAAGATTTATATTCACACTGACCCTCATCACACATTTATAGAAAAATCTTGAGCAAAATGCAAGCTTAAACCAAAATTTTATCACATTTTCATAGAGCAATTATTATCACAATTCATATGACATCCGTAAGTCCTTCCTGATAAATTATCCTTCACATACTTCCATTCATGGAATTCAGTTCACGGACATTGCAAATACATTCTACTTCAGAACTCGAAAATAGCAATTATCAATCAAAAAACCATATTTTTTCGCAAAATCTTTCAATTTACTATGAGTTCTCTATCAACCAACGACATATTACTACTCTATGAAGATGTCTAAGGTATCAACCCATTTCAAAACTTGAATAATGTAACTCTACGCAAACCTTTGAATATATCGCTCCACATGTGTCATCGATAGAATATTCTACGCAAGAGAGGTGCTTATCGGACTGTAAAAACTAAATCTGGCAACAAGGGGGACGCCACTTCAAACATGAAGTGAAAGCATATATATAGATAGGACGCCACTATAAACGCAATATGTAACGTATATTATTGACGCCACGTTGATATTATGATGAAAGGAGGCCATATTGTATAGGAAATGGGAACTCTGTGAATATTGCGTGAAATGGAATTTCATGAGAAATTATGTAATATCAGATCTCAACTATACGCGTTCCTTCCAATAGACGCCAAAATGAACAGAGTTCCCATTTCCCATACAATATGACCTCCTTTCATCATAACATCAATGTGGCGTCAATAATATACGTTACATATTGTATTTATAGTGGCGTCCTATCTATATATATATGCTTTCACTTCATGTTCAACGTGGCGTCTTCCTTGTTGCCAGATTAAGTTCCTATAGGTCGATGAGCACCTTTCTTGCGTAGTACGTTCCATCGATGACACATGTGAAGCGGTATATTCAAAGGTTTGCGTAGAATTACATTATTCAAGTTTTGGAATGTGTTGATACTCAAGACATCTCCATAGAGTAGTAATATGTCATCGATTCACAGAGAACTAATAGTAAATTGAAAGATTTTGCGGGAAAATATGTATTTTTGATTGATAATTGGTATTTTCGAGTTCTGAAGTAAAATGTACTTGCCATGTCCGTGAACCGTTGGTAGATATAAATAGAAGTATGTGAAGGATGATTTTCAGGGAGGACTTACGGATGTCTTATAAATTTTGATAATAATTGTTCTATTGAAACGTAATAAATTTTTGGCCCAAGCTTGCATTTGCTCAAGATTTTCCTATAAATGTGTAATGGAGGTCAGAGTGAGTATAAATCTTGATTCTGGGAGCTCATCAGGCCACTATATTGGAAATAGAAGTACTGACAGTATGCAATATCGTGAGAGCCGTGAGTCTCGCGAAAAAAATCTCTTAGCTTTTTGAAAGATTATTGAATTCTTCACAATCTTAGTTCAGATACTTTTCGCCGTAAAATTATTAAGTCTACATCCACCCCCAATCAGCACAAATGCCAGATCAAGTCTCATTGAAGCTTATAGGTTGTAATTCAATGAGATCCATGGGCTAGTGAATCAAATGATTGTGAAATCCTCAAAGTTAAGGCCTCCTGGAGCCAAGGTTTGTGGACACGTGTCTACTGGGCTTCATGTATAATCTGGCTCTGGTAAGGGATACTTCCCACTCACCTTATCAAATACCCTATACTACTATCCTTGGATTCAGCTCTAGCGGATAAAATATTTGTCTACAATTATAATCATATTACTGACTTTCCTCTCAACATTCCTAATATTCAAACTAGTGTTGCTACCCTAATTCAAGTAAACGATATCAGTTAAGTCAATAATTGTCAATTTAATTTATCTAAATGCTAGGAAATTTTCAATACAGAAACATTTGGTTAGGAATTAAATTCGGATAGCAACAGTAATGGAGTTTCAGGCAACTGAATGAAACTTTATCTGTGTACTGAGTTATTATTTGTTGCTTCTACAAGTTCTTATATCTGATATCTGTTAGTGGAATTTATAGTAATCTGTTTTGACTTTCCACGATATTCTGGTTTAAGACAAGAGTAATATGCTGCGACCTTAAATTTTTATATGTAGGCCATTTTATACGCACAGTGTAGGTAGAATAATTATTCCATTCTCTATTTTTGTATATAAGTATGTATGGAAGGGTTATTATAATATGGGCAGATCATCTGTGCTACACCTATGAGGTAAAAAAGAATTATGGTTCAACCGATCAAAAATAGCACTTCAATAATGAATACCAGCCTATCGAATAGTTTTCATACAAATCCTCATGTATACCTGAGAGAAAACTTACTTCACCATTATGAATCGGTCCTATTAGATAGAAGATACAAAATAGGAATTATATGGAAGATACAAAATAGGAATTAGTGTATCAAGGCCGTTAAGATGATCTTTTTAGTCGATTTTGTGGTTTACGGCCGAAGCGCCATCAGAGACCAAAAAAGAATATTAGAATATTACGCTTTTTCAGGCGATCATCACGAAAAAATTCGAAATCACTAAATTTCATGTATTCATTTCTGAAACATTGCAAATGTGAATCTTAGTTGTCATTGATATGGTCTTATTTAATTGTCTAAAAGATCGTATCTATTTCTCCAATTGCAAGAACTATAGAGATTGACGGAAGGATATAATATGTATTTCGGCGAAAATTGTTTCTTCAGACTTCATCCAGCTGCCCATAGAGGTAGGTGTGGAGTGTTAATCAAGTAGTTCCCACAGATCAGTCCAAAAAAAGTTATATTTGACAGATCAATTCCAAAAAGTAGATTTAGGTTGATGTGTACAAGTAAGTAAAACTTCATGGCCGCAAAAAGGGCCATAGAAATACCTTTTCTAGTATAATCGCCTAAAGAATTGATTTTTAGCACAAAGCACATAAACTTCTGAAACAGAACTGTGACTGATGATGTATACAACAATTATGTGGGCATAAAGTTAATCTACGAGCAAAAATTGTCCAAATACGATACCCTTCGATCATTCCTATCATTCAAAGTTACTGGGAATATGGCGTTTATCAGTATTCACTCTTCATATCTTGTATATCAATCTAGAGGCCAAAAGCTTAATTTTTGAGAATGGAACTTGTTGAACTGTGTAAAACTACATCCTCTGATGAGTTTTTCCACAATGCAAATTGGTGAACATATAATTTTGAAAGTCAGGAGTCTTTACATATCGTATATCTCTAAGAATTTCCTCTGCTGTTTGCGTTACAATATGGGGCACAAAGTCAAATACTACTTACAATATGAAATAATAAACATTCAATAAGTATGATTTTGTTGATTTATCGAAGTAATCCAGGTGAGTCTCTTCCAACTTACTTGTACAAAGTACAAATAAGTATAGTATTGTTGAACCGCCAAAATCACATTTCGAGATTCTGATGAAAATACTTGTTTTGAGCATCCCCAAATTAATTTTGATCATTTTTGACTTGACGTCGGTACATACGTATGAATGTTTGTATGTATATAGCTAAATTTTGTATTTGAGACTGGTCTGAAGTTTAGTTTTGCAGCCCCCATTATGGTTGCAATCATCTGTACCGGAAATGCACTGTACTTGGGACTTTTTCCGAATTTTTCACATGAATTCAAAATGTTGCAATTCAGTATTTTGGATCCCTGTGACATTATAATGGTTATTTTCTATTTTAATACTAATTGGCTGTGCTGGAAGTGCACAGTCTATTTGAGTTTTTTGCATTAATTGAAAACAATCAGCCGTGGAGTATTGAAATTTCGTATCAAACACTTCTATGAAACCTAATTGTACACCTTGAATTATGATTGCAGTCAGATCAACCAGGAGTGCAGTTTACTAAGCACGTTTTCGAATTTTTTGCATAAATCCAGAACAATCAGCTGTAAAGTCTTGAAATTCCGTATTTATAGAAATTGTAGCATTCGAATGATAACTTAATACCTTCATAACAATCTATTGAGCTGTAAGTAGGTTTTATTTGATAATCTTACATAATTTTTCGCATAAATTCGAGATTTTGGCCGTGGAATGAAATTTGGTATTTGAGACTGCTAAAGCGTTTCATGGCCAGTTGCACCACTGTCCCTTAGATTTTAGGTGTCACCTAACTTAACAATATCGTATCAAAATTTGAAAATTGAATGTGACATGAACATTGCTGTCCTCATTTTGATTCGACATTTTTTGTATAAGTGAAGATTACAATTTGAGCTACAGCGGTGCAACAGACCATTAATGAATTGTAGCATCTAAATGGTTGGATTATCATCTCAAACTTCGATTGATTTTGCCTAGTGTCAATATCAGTATCAACTGTTAATTATTGAGTCAAAAGATGTACAAGTAGGACATGTGGTGTCCACATCAGATTTTTTTCCATGTTTTCGAGCAAAACGGTGTCGAATTTTATATCAAAGATCAATTATAGAATGCAAAATTGTTCAAAATGCTACCAGCCTAATGTTGCCTCCACCTATATTATCCTTGTCTACTCTTCTTCTTCCCCTTCCCAACGGAGCAGTGGGTGGCACCCTTATTTTCCCCTGAAGTATTTGACCTTCACTATCGATTGGTACTAGTTTCAATCATAAGATCTATCAGGGAAGTTGACCCTAACAAGATTGAACAATTGCAGCCTTTTTTTGACACTTGAAGCAGGATTCTAGATCTATAAAGTATGTCACCTCATTGACCACTGAATTTCCGATTGATTCATATATAATTTGACCTTGAGTTTGATCAGGAAACATAAGGTGCGGGCGGCTCCCCGACCACAAGAAATTTTCTCACACAGTCGCGAGAACAGAGTCAATGTTCATCTATCCACAAACTGAATAAGAAAAGCGACGATATGATAATTCGCACAAATTGAAATAACACATAGAATTGATGTATGTTTTATATACACTCTATCCAATTATAATCAGAATTAGAAGATGACGATATCCCCTTAATCAGCTTTTGAAGAAATCATTCTAGGTCCAGGAGCAGTCAATAACATTTACGCTTAGTGTTTAATGCACGTGAATCATTCAGTATGAACATTCACATGAAAACTATGATTGCTCGTATTTTGCATAATTTTGAATGAATTCTAGAGGTATTAAGATCGTTCTGCATATCTCATGTGATTTGTATTGAATAAATATTTTATCAGTATGTTTATGTGTCAATGTTGTTAGATATTCTATTCCAGTCCAAATACTGATTTTTCAATAGTTATATGCAAATCGCTCAAAAAAAAATTATATTTCTGTAAAAGTTTGTCAGTAGAAGAGGATTAATTTATACATAGAATGATAAGAATAGTCCATGGAATAGAAATCAGTTTGAGCGTATCATTTCCGAGATACATTTATTGTTTGATGCATTCAATATATAGCCCTTTGCAAAACCCAGGCAACCAAACAGATGAAGCTCTCATTCAAAAAAAAAAAAAATTTGTACCTCAAACTAAATTGTGGCTTATCACAATAACTCAAACAGGAGATATGTTATAATAATAATTCATCCACTCATTCTACTTTCTTTTCGGTCATACTGGAAGTGCAACGGGGACCTCAAAAACATGAATAATTTGAGATTCATCAATTTAGTCCCATTAAAAGCAATAGTGAACTTGCAACAAAAATGTTCCATTTGCTCTGTGCAAACGATATAATTTGTTTTTCTACAACAATTATAAGACCGCATCACGGATGAAATAGCAAATTCTCACATTTTTCTAAGACTTCTAATAAGTGATCCTATAGTTGGGCAACCGACCGCATCTTATGTTCCCTGATCGGACTTACGGTCAAATTTTATATGAATCAATCAAAAATATCTTGCCCTAAGCGTCAAAAAACGGCTACTTCCGATCAATTTTCGTCAGAGTCATCTTCTCTGATAGAACTTATTATTAAAACTGGTACTTATTAGTAGCGAAAGTCGGATACTCCGAGAAAAAACCAAGGTGGCACCCTCTGTTCTGTCGGTTTGAACTTTCTTTTTGATTGTTGTGTTTTTTCTCTGTTTTGGATAGAACGAAGGTAGTATCCTGGTTTTGTCCTAGAGTAGGTACTTGATCTCGGCAATTGATTGATGCCAGTTTCAAGTTACCCTGAAAATATTGACTAGATATGGCCTTTTTTCGATACTTAGAACAGGATCCTAGATTCATAAAGTGTGATATCCCAATGATTACTATATCTCTGATCAATTCATATACAATTCAGCTCTAAATCCAATCAGGAACGATAAGGTGCGGTCGGCTCTTGAACTATTAATAATTTATTTATTTTTATTTATTTATTTATTTACCATAATTATCCAACAGGGAGAGCCCCAATTACAGAATAATTCGAATGAAACAGAGTTGATAATCTCAATGTCATTGCTACAATTAGTAGACTCTACTTTTGGTACAGAAGTACAAGAAATGAAGATGAAAAGAAAAAAAATTATATATACATATATGTTGAATGCATACCCTAATAAGAACAGTCATTCAGTCACGTATCACTGATCTACTCTTACAAATTACTACAGTAAATTATTCACATCAAATTTAAATTTTGACAGACTATCAGCTAAATCAATATCAGAACAATAAATGTTGAGAGTATTATACAAAGAAATTATAGGTGAATTCAAATGATGATTTGTTCTAGCAAAATCACATTTAAATGTATTGAATATCCTTGTATAACAGGGTAGTACGAAAAAATTTAATTCAGCCAAAATATCAGGCGAATCAACGAGATTATTCACCACCTTGTAAATGAATATTAATTGTTGTTTGATCTGTCCAATTTCCAGTGAATTAGTATTGAATAAGTTGAGCAGAGTATCATAATTATAGTCCGGCCAAACCTTATTTGTACGGAAGAAGCAATGTTCGTAAAACTTTTTCTGAACATTTTCTATTAGAAAAACTTGATTATTATAGTGTGGAGACCAAATTAATGAGCCGTATTCAAGCTTGCTACGAACTAGCATGTTGAATAAAGTTTTAAGGCTTGAGATATTTCTGAATTCATAGGTTATTCTCGAAACAAATCCAGATAGTCTGTATGACGAACTTACAATATCTGAAATATGAGGAGAAAATGTAAAATACTGATCGAAAGTTATTTCAAGATCTTTTTTAGATAATTTTCGTTGTAAGATTAGAAAGAGGTACATGAATTTGCTCACTAACTCCTCATACTTGAGTCAGTACTTAACTGTTTTTTACTTATATTTGAAATTGACTCCTTAAATTTTAAGTTGATGTAGAATTACTTTCAAGCAAGAATACTTTCTGACATCAAATAACTGTACTATAATACTTTGGTCTGCAATAAAATATTGGTAGAAATATTATGTTATGACATACATAAGAAATGCAAATCCAAATTTAAGCCATAGTCCCAACAAATTCCATGTCAAAAGCGCAACATCTGTTTCATTATCGATCACTTCACTCAGCTATGAGGTCATGTTTTGCGACAGTGTTGTCAAGTTTCTGGACGCCAGTATGATGGCGAAATATATGAAGTAGGAATATACACGTATATTTTTCGGAACTAAAAATATACGAAAATTTCCATTTCCCTATCATTTTGGCGTCAAAATGAAATTTTGAATTTAGCCTCTAGAGGTTGAGAACAAGCCAGAAAAAAATTTTGAAGCGATTCCAAAGTGGCGTCCGATATACGGACTCCAATTTACAATGGACGCCAGATTAAAAGCAAACGCGCAATATAAGGACGTCAAAATGATATGAGGATTTATGTATATATATATATATATATATATATATATATATATATATATATATATATATATATATATATATATATATATATATATATATATATATATGTATATATAAATCCTCATATCATTTTGGCGTCCTTATATTGCGCGTTTGCATTTAATCTGGCGTCCGTTGTAAATTGGAGTCCGTATATCGGACGCCACTTTAGAATTGCTTTAAAATTTTTTCCTGGCTTGCTCCTGACCTCTAGAGGCTGAATTCAAAATTTCATTTTGACGCCAGAATGATAGGGAAATGAAAATTTTCGTATATTTTTAGTTCCGAAAAATTCCGCTCCAATTTTACGTGGCGTCAAAAATATACGTGTATATTCCCACTTCATATATTCCGCCGTCATACTGGCGTCCAGAAACTTGACAACACTGTCGAAGAACATCGATCGATAATGAAACAGATGCTGGCGCTTTTGACATGGAATTTGTTGGGAGTATGGCTTGAATTTGAAATCACATTTCTTATGTATGTCATAACATAATATTTCTACCAATATTTCATTGGAGACTGAAGTATTATAGTACAGTTACTTGATGTCAGAAATTATTCTTGCTTGGGAGTAATACTATATCAACTTCAAATTTGAGCAGTTAATTTTGAATATTAAGAAAAGACAGTCAAGTACTGCCTCAAGTATGAGGAGTAAGTGAACAAATTCATGTACCTTCTTCTAAAAGTTCAAGAGCCGACCGCACCTTATCGTTCCTAATCAGATTTAGGGCCGAATTGTATATGAATTGATCGAAGATATAGTAGTCATTAGGATTTCACCTTTAAATCCAGGATCTAGTCCTAAGTATCAAAAAAAAGGCCATAACCGGTCAATAAGTTCGTGGTTAACTTGAAACTAGTATCAATCGATTGCAGAGGTCAAGAACCTTAGGACAAAACCAGGATACTACCTCCGTTCTATCCAAAACAGAGAAAAAAAACACAGCAATCATGGAGGAAGTTCAAAACGACAGGACAGAGTGTGGTACCTTGGCTTTTTCTTGGAGTATCCGACCTCCGCTAGTAGTAAGTACCAGTTTTAATCATAAGTTCTATCAGAGAAGTTGACTCTTACGAAAATTGACTGGAAGTATCTTTTTTCTGACGCTTAGGACAAGATTCCAGATTCAAAGAGTCTGGCACCCAATTGACCACTATATTTTTGATTGATTCATATAAAATTTGACCGTAAGTTCGATTGGAGAACATAAGGTGCGGTCGGCTCCCCAACTATAGGATAACTATAGGATGTGAGAACTCGCTATTTCATCCGTGATGTGGTCTTATAGTTGTTGTAGGAAAACAAATTATATCGTTTATACAGAGCAAGTGAAACATTTTTGTTGCAAGCTCATCATTGCTTTTACTAAGACTAAATTGATGAATCTCAAATTATTCATGTTTTTGAGGTCACTGATGGTCTCAAAGTTGCACTCTCAGTGTGATCGAAAAAAAGTTAGAATGGATGGATGAATTATCATTATTACATATTTCCTGTGATACATTATAAGTATGACATAAGCTTGTAATATACAAGGTAACGAAAACTAATATTTGTTCCTATTAATATAATCTATTACAGGATATCACATCCATTATAGTTGAAAAATTTGAAGAGTAGGTATACAACATACATATAAGTTAGGTCTGGGAGAAAACATGATTTCAGTTTTTTTTTTTGCTCAATTTAAAATTCACTGGCAACATAAAACCGGAACAATTTTGTGTAAGAAACGAAGATGTTGCTTTATTTTTCTTGAATCTGTCAATAACATAGTTCACTAGAAGATAATTTGAGTTACTCTGATAAGCCACAATTTGGTTCAAGGTACAAGTTGAATTTTTTTCCAAATGAGAACTTTAACTATTTGAGTGCCAGGTTTTTGCGAAGGGCTATATATTGAATTCATCCAACAATAACTGTATCTCGGAAATGATACGCTCAAACTGATTCTATATAACATTCATCCATTCTATCTCATATTTCAATTTGTGCAAATTATCATACCATCGCTTCTCTTATTCAGTTTGTGAATAGATTAGCATTGACTCTGTTCTCGCAACTGTGTGAGGACATTTCTTGAAGTCGAGAAGCTGGCCGCACCTTATGTTCCCTGATTGAACTTACGGTTGAATTGTATAATATGAATCAATCGAGAATATTGTGGTCAATGAAGTGACAGACTTTATAAATCTATAATCCTGCTTCAAGTGTTGGAAAAAAGCTACTATTGCTCATTTTTGTTAGGGTCAACTTCCCTGATAGATCTTATGATTGAAACTAGTACCAATCGATAGTGGAGGTCAAATACCTTGGGAAAAAACCAAGATGCTACCCCCTGCTCCGTTCGGAAGGGAAAGGAGAAGAATAGACAATGATAATATTATGAGGAGGCAACACTAGACTGGAAGCATTTTGAACAATTTTGCATTCGATAATGTATCTTTGATAAAAAATTCAACACCGTTTCGCTCGAAAATTTGAAAACAATCTGATGTGAACACCACATGTCTTACTTGTACATCTTTTGACTCAATAATTAACAGTTGACACTGATATTGACACTAGGCAAAATCGACTCCAACCAAAATTTGAGATGATAATTTAATCATTTAGATGCTACAATTCATTAATGGTCAGTTGTACCACTCTAACTCAAATTTTAAGCTTCACTTATACAAAAAATGTGGAATCGAAATAAGGACAGCAATGTTCATGTCACATTCAATTTTCAAATTTTGATACGATATTGTTGAGTTAGGTGGCACCTAAAGTTCAAGTGGCAGCGGTGCAACTGGCCATTTAACGCTTTAGTAGTCTCAAATACCAAATTTCATCATTCTACGACCGAAGTCTCGAATTTATGCGAAAAATTCAGAGAGATTGTCAAATAAAGCTTACTTTCGGCTCAATAGATTGTTATGAAAATATTAAGTTATCATTCGAATGCTACAATTTCTTTGAATACAAAGTTTCAAGATTCTACAGCTGATTGTTCTGGATTTATATGAAAAATTAGAAAACGTTCTTAGTGTACTGCATTCCTGGTTGATCCGACTGGAGTCATAATGCAAGGTGTACAATTAGGTTTTATAGAAGTGTTTGATACGAAATTTCAATACTCCACGACTGATTGTTTTGGATTAATGCAAAAAACTCGAATAGACTGTGTACTTCCAGCACAGCCAATTAGTATTGAAATAGAAAATAACCATTAAGATGCCACAGGAAAATTCAAAAAAAGGTTCCAAGTACAGTGCATTTCCGGTACAGACGATTGCAGCCATGATAGGGGCTGCAAAATTGGACTTTAGACCAGTCTCAAATACAAAATTTAGCTATATAGATACACACATTCATACGTTCGTACCGACATCAAGCCGAAAATAGTCAAAATGAATTTGGGGATGCTCATAACAAGAGTTTCCATCAAAATCTCGAGATGTGATTTTGGCGGTTCAACAATACTACTTATTTGTACTTTGTACAAGTGAGTTGAAAGAGATTCAGTTGGATTACCCTGATACTTATTGAATTTTCATTATTTCATACTATCTGTATTTGTGCACCATATTGCAACGCAAACAGCAAAGGAAATTCTCAGGAATATACGATATCGAAAGACTCCCGACTTTCAAAACTATACGTTCACCAATTTGCATTGTGGAAAAACTAATCAGAGGATGTAGTTGTACATAGTTCAACAAGTTCCATTCTCATTGGTTGAACTTTTTGCCTTCAAATTGATATATAAGATATGAAGAATGAATACTAATATACGACATGCTCCCAGCAACTTTGAAGAATAGGAATGATCAAATATTTGGACACTTTTGGTCGTAGATTAATTTTATGCCCACATAATTGTTGTATAAATCATCAGTTACAGTTCTGCTTCAGATGTTTATGTGCTATGTGCTATAAATCAATTTTTTAGGCAATTATAACGAAAAAGGTATTCCTATGGCCCTTTTTGTGACCATGGAGTTTTACTTACTTGTACACATCTATCTAAATTCACTTTTTGCACGATTGGGCGTTTCTATATGTTTACCGGATCTCTATTTAAGGTGGTATGTTGATTTTACTGGCAAACTGTGGTTACTATGGTACCGCCCATGAGCAAAAGCGGTAAGTGAAAAATTGTGGACTTCCACAAGGAATATAAATTAGTTTATCGTTATTTATGATTGAATATTCACAATAAAATGTCAAACTTGACAGCTGACAGCGAGTGAGCAATGAGTGGTAACTCAATTTGAAAGAGAATATTAGGATTCATATTTGGGGTAGGTCTTCCAATCGTGCAAAAATTTTTGTAAGCATCAGGGTCAATAAGTACAGTACCGATTTCGCTTAATATTTGGAAACATCGCCAAGGCTCGGCCTCCAAACAATAATTCTCAATCGGCAAACCGTACTTACTGACCTTAATACTTAAATAACTATTTTGGGACTGATCTGTTCAATATTACTTTCTTGGGACTGATCTATGAAAACTTTTCGATTAAGACTCCACACCTACCTCTATGGGCAGCTTGATGAAGTCTTAAGAAACAATTTTTGCTGAAATATATATCATATTCTTCCGTCAATCTCTATAAATCTTGCAATCGCAGAATTAGATACGCATTTTTAGACAATAAAATAAAACAATTTCAGTGGCAACTAGGATTGACATTTGCAATGTTTCAGAAATGAATGAATAAAATTTGATGATCTTAAATTCTTTCATGATGATCGCCTGAAAAAACGTAAATTCTGATATTACTTTCTGGTCTCAGATGGCGCTTCGGCCGTGAACCACAAATTCGACCAAAAAAGATCACCTCCACGACCTTGATACACTAATTCCCATTTTGTTTCTTCCATATAATTCCTTTATTGTATCTTCCATATAATTTCTATTTTGTATCTTCCATCTAACAGGACCGATTCATAATGGTGAAATAAGTTATCTCTCAGGTGTTCATGAGGATATGTATGAAAACTACTCGATAGATTGGTATTTATTATTGAAGTGCTATTTTTGATTAGTTGAACCATAGTTCTTTTTCACCTCATGGGTATAGCACAGATAATCTGCCCATATTATATTAACTTCTCCGTACATACTTGTATTCGAAAATAGAGGATGAAATAATTATTCCACCAACACTGTGCATATAAAATGGCCTACATATGAAAATTCAAGACCGCAGCATATTACTCTTGTCCCGAACCAGAATATCATGGAGAATCGAAGCTATGAATTCTACTAACAGATATCAGATATAAGAACAGATGAGGCATCTTGTAAAAGCAACAAATAATAACTCAATACACAAATAAAATCTCATTCAGTTGCCTTATACTCTATTACTGTTGCTATCCGAATCTCAATCCCACCCAAATGTTTCTGTGGAGAAGATTTCCCAGCATTTCAATAATTTAATTTGACAATTATTGATTGAACTGATAACGCATACTTGAATTGGAGTAGCAACACTAGTTTGAATATTTGGAATGTTGAGAGGAAAGTCGGTGATATGATAATAATTCTAGACAAATCTTTTATCCGCTAGAGCTGAATCCAAGGGAAAGACTCTAAGACAAGTACCAAGTAGTATAGGGTATTTGATAAGGCGAGTAGGAAGTATCCCTTACCAGAGCCAGATTATACATAAAGCCCAATAGGCACGGGTTCACGGACCTTGGCTTAAGGAGGCCTTAACTTTGAGGATTTCACAAGCATTTGATTCACCAGCTCATGGATCCCATTGAATTACGACCTATGAGCATCAATGAGTCTTGATCCACCATTTGTGTTGATTAAAGGAGGATGTAGACATAATAATTTTACGGTGAAATGAATCTGAACTAAGATTGTGAAGAATTCAATACTCTTCCAAAAAGCTATGAGTTTTTTTTTGTGTGACCTACGGCTATTAAGATATTGCAAAAATACTCTGTACTACTTTTTCCAATATGGTGTCCTAATGAGGGGAGGTTTCCAGCTCCCAGAATCAAGATTTATACTCACACTGACCCTCATCACACAATTATAGAAAAATCTACAGCAAGATGCAAGTTTAGACCAAAATTTTGTCACATTTCAATAGAGCAATTATTATCACAATTTATATGACATCCGTAAGTTCTTTCTGATGAATTATCTTTTACATACTTCCATTCATATCCACCAACAGTTCACGGACATGGCAAATACATTTCACTTCAGAACTCGAAAATAGCAATTTTCAATCAAAAATCCATATATTTTCGCAAAATCTTTCAATTTACTATGAGTTCTCTATCAATCAATGACATATTACTACTTTATGGAGATGTCTTGAGTATCAACCCATTTCAATACTTGAATAGTGTAATTCTACGCAAACCTTTGAATATATCGCTTCACTTGTGTCATCGATAGCACGTTTTACGCATGAGAGGTGCTCATAGAACTGTGAAAACTAAATCTGGCAACAAGGGGGACGCCATCTCAAATATGAAGTGAAAGTATATATACGGAGAGGACGCCACTATAAACGCAATATGTAACGTATATTATTGACGCCACATTGATGTTATGATGGAAGGAGGTCATATTGTATAGGAAATGGGAACTCTGTGAATATTGCATGAAATGAAATGTCTGTGTGAAATCTGAAGAGCCCATGAGAAATTATGTAATATACTTCGATCAGATCTCAACTATACGCGTTCCTTTCAGTAGACGCCAAAATGAACATCTTTGTAAGGACGTCAAATTGATAGGAGGATTTATATGTATATATGTATATATATATATATATATATATATATATATATATATATATATATATATATATATATATATATATATATATATGTATCACCCTATCAATTTGACGTCCTTACAAAGATGTTCATTTTGGCGTCTTCTGAAAGGAACGCGTATAGTTGAGATCTGATCGTAGTATATTACATAATTTCTCATGGGCTCTTCAGATTTCACACAGAAATTTAATTTCACCTAATATTCACAGAGTTCCCATTTACTATACAATATGACCTCCTATCATCATAACATCAATGTGGCGTCAATAATATACGTTACATATTGCGTTTATAGTGGCGTCCTATCTATATATATGCTTTCACTTCATGTTTGAAGTGGCGTCCCCCTTGTTGCCAGATTTAGTTTTTACAGTCCGATAAGCACCTCTCTTGAGTAGAATGTTCTATCGATGACACATGTCAGACGATATATTCAAAGGTTTGCGTAGAATTACATTATTCAAGTTTTGAAATGGGTTGATACTCAAGACATCTTCATAGAGTAGTAATATGTCATTGGTTGATAGAGAACTCATAGTAAATTGAAAGATTTTGCGAAAAAATATGGTTTTTTGATTGATAATTGCTATTTTCGAATTCTGAAGTAAAATGTATTTGCCATGTTCGTGAACTGTTGGTAGATTTCATGAATGGAAGTATGTGGAGGATAATTCATCAGGAAGGACTTACGGATGTCATATAAATTGTGATAATAATTGCTCTATGGAAATGTGACAAAATTTTGGTCTAAACTTGCATTTTGCTCAAGATTTTTCTATAAATGTGTGATGAGGGTCAGTGTGAATATGAATCTTAATTCTGGGAGCTGGAAACCTCCCCTCATTAGGTCATTATATTGTAAGAAAAGTACAGAGTATTTTTGCAATATCCTAAGGGCCGTAAGGCACACAAAACAATCTCATAACTTCTTGGAAGAGTATTGAATTTTCCACAATCTTAGTTTAGATACTTTTCACTGTGGAATTATCATGTCTACGTCCTCTCTTAATCAACACAAATGCCGGATCAAGACTCATTGAAGCTCATAGGTCGTAATTCAATGAGATCCATGAGCTGGTGACTCAAATGCTTGTGAAATCCTCAAAGTTAAGGCCTCCTTAAGCCAAGGTCCGTGAACCCGTGCCTATCGGGAAAACTCACTTCACCATTATGAATCAATCCTGTTAGATGGAAGATACAAAATAGGAATTATATGGAAGATACAAAGAAGGAATTAGTGTATCAAGACTATGGAGGTGATCTTTTTTAGCCGAATTTGTGGTTCACGGCCGAAACGCCAGCTGAGACCAGAAGAGAGTATCAGAATATTTCGTTTTTTTAGGCAATCATCACGAAAGAATTTAAAATCACTAAATTTTATTCATTCGTTTCTGAAACATTGCGAATGTTTATCTTAGTTGCCATTGAAATTGTCTTATTTTATTGTCTGAAAATGCGTATCTACTTTTCTAATTGCAAGATCTATAGAGATTGACGGAAGGATATGATACATATTTCGGCAAAAATTGTTTCTAAGACTTCATCAAACTGCCCATAGAGGTGGGTGTGAAGTGTTAATCAAGTAGTTTCCATAGATCAGTCCCAAAAAGGTAATATTGGACGGATCAGTCCCAAAATAGTTATTCAAGTATTAAGGTCAGTAAGTACGGTTTACCGATTGAGAATAATTGTTTGGAGGCCGAGCCTTGACGAGGTTTGCAAATATTGAGCGAAATCAGTCCTGTAATTGTTGACAGTGATGCTTAAAAAATTTTTTGCACGATTGGAAGACCTACCCCAAATATGAATCCTAATATTCTCTTTCAAATTGAGTAACCACTCATAGCGCACTCGCTGTCAGCTGTCAAGTTTGACATTTTATTGTGAATATTCAATCATAAATAACGATAAATAAATTTATACTCTCTGTGGAAGTCCACAATTTTCCACTTACCGCTTTTGCTCATGAGCGGTATGTCAGCATAACCATAGTAATCACAGTTTGCCGGTAAAATCAACATACCACCTTGAATGGAGAGCCGGTAAACATATGAATACGCCCAATCGTGCAAACAGTGAATTTAGATAGATGTGTACAAGTAAGTAAAACTCCATGGTAACAAAAAGGGCCATAGAAATACCTTTTCCGTTAAAATCGCCTACAAAATTGATTTGTAGCTCATCGCACATAAACTTCTGGAGCAAAACTGTAAATGATGATAAATACAACAATTATGTGGGCATAAAATTAATCTACGACCAAAATTGTCCTAATATTTGACTCCTTTTCTTCAAAGTTGCTGGGAGCATGTCGTATATCAGTATTTATTCTTCATATCTTATATATCAATCTAAAGGCAAAAAGTTCAAGCGTTGAGAATGGATTTTGTTTAACTATGTACAACTACATTCTCTGATTAGTTTTTCCACAATGCAAAGTGGTAAACGTATAATTTTGAAAGTCGGGAGTCTCCCATATCGTATATCCCTAAGAATTTCCTTCGCTGTTCGTGTTGCAATATGGTGCACAAAGTCAGATACTACTTATAATATGAAATAATGAACATTCAATAAGTATCGAAGTAATTCAAGTGAATCTCTTTTAACTCACTTGTACAAAGTATGAATGAGTAGTTTTGTTGAACCGCCAGAATCACATTTCGAGATTTTGATGGGAATTCTTGTTTTGAGCATCCCTAAATGCATTTTGACTATTTTCGGCTTGACTTCGGTACGTACTATAAATGTGAATCTATATAGTTGAATTTTGTATTTGAGACTGGTCCAAAGTCTAGTTTTGCAGCCCCTATTATGGTTGCAATCGTCTGTACCGCAAATGCACTGTACTTGGAATTTTTTTTGAATTTTCCTGAGGCTTCTTAATGATTATTTTCTATTTTGATATTAATTGGCTGTGCTCAAATTGCACAGTCTATTCGAGTTCCTTGTTTAAATTCAAAACAATCAGGCGTGGAGTATTGAAATTTCGTATCAAACACTTCCATAAAACCTAATCGTACACCTTGCATTATGACTGCAGTCGAATTAAACAGGAGTGCAGTTCACGAATTTATAAATCCAGAACAATCAGTCGTAGAATCTTGAAAATTTGTTTCTAAAGAAATTGTAGCATTCAAATAATAACTAATTATTTTTATAACAATCTATTAGCTGGAAGTAAGCTTTATCTGACAATCTTTCTCAAGTTTTCGCATAAATTCGAGACTCTAGTCCTTCTTACAGCAATGTTGAACTTGCAACAAAAATGTTCCACTTGCTTTGTACAATATATAATTTGTTTTTCTACAACAATTATAAGACCACCTCATGGATGAAATATCAAGTTCTCACATTCTATAGTGATCCTATAGTTGAGGAGCCGACCGCACCTTATGTTCCCTAATCGAACTTACGGTCAAATTTTATATGAATCAATCAAAAATATAGTGGTCAATTGGGTGACAGACTTTTTAAATCTGGAATCTTTTTCTAAGCGTCAGAAAAAGGCTACTTCCGGTCATATCATTTTGGCGTCCTATGTTACATTTCATTTTCACCACATTCAGCATCATCACCTGAAATCATTTAATGTCAATCATCTCTCCTAATTGTTTATTTGTTCCTTACCTGTTAACCCTAATTCATCGCCTTTAGATCAGCTGTGTTTCATCTGTCAGATTCGTTTTGTTCATGCACCATGTCCCTCTAGCGTAAACTATTGTTACCAGTATTATTGTGTCTCGTCTGCAACCCTCTTAGCGTCTCTGTGTTCTTGGTGGATAAGAATTGGAGTTTGAAATGCGTCTTCTTTTCTTATTAAACTAATAATTAGAAAAACCGTACTTGAAAACAGACTTAACTTTGTGAAGGTCTTTCTAACGGCCACTTTTAAATTAGTTAGTGAAGAGTTCATATCAAATAGTGTTCGGGAGTTTATTAAGAAATTTTAGTGCCAAATTGATTACCGGGCCAAAATTTCTCTCACTTTTTGTGGATTTAAACTCTCAACGTTTTTTTTTTAACTTAGTTCAGCGGAGATTCTCCGGATTTATTTTGATAAATTTCTTCAAGCTAAAAGCCGATCAACACCTCAAGGTAAAAGAATTATTCAAGTTACAGTCATTTATTTTCTACGTTAAAACTTATTTGCTACATTAAAATCATTAAAATCACACTTTGAACATATCACAAATTAAAACTTAATTGAATTAAAATCATATTAATCAATCCCGCCATCGACGAAGCGCATTTCAGGCTCTAATTGGTATTCCTTTCAGGCTTTTTGTTTTGTACCCTTTTCTTTGGGTTTTTCGTCTACGTTGCATCATTCCCATTTGTTCCTGTACCATTTTCATCATTCTCGTCATCTTGGAGCCATCGTTCAAATTCACCGACCATCTCCGTCCATCTCCGTGTCTGTGACGTCATCTTCGACATCTGTGTGCTTCTCGAGGAACGACTTGCCGCCATCTTGCGATCTCGTCATCGTCCCGATTTCCCGCTCCGGCGAAAAGCTAAGCACCATTTATTTTGTTTATGCTCCAATTTATTACATATTTTATTTATTACGTTATTGATTTTGTTTATTGCTTGATAATACTACTACATTGGGTGAAACCTTCTGTAATACCAATCAAACGGGTATTTAAGTTGCATGCGTATTCAGTTTTGCTTACGTTGTGTTATTGCCACACACGGGTGGCGGACGCATTCTACGCCGAACCGTGCGACATTATAGCTTTTAGAGAGCAGTTAGGTAATCTAGTTTTATTTCACGAGCGTACTACGAACACTGAGGGTACCTTCATCTGTCGCGTAGGTTACAGTACACGCTTAGTTCTCATTATACCGCTGTTTGGTCACCTGAACTCTAACCGCTGTCGTGAGCTCGATTCTCGCGGGGACTGTGCTTGCCATTCGCGCGGCCTACCTAATTCTTTGGTCTACGCTTACCAGAGTTTGATTGGCAATTCCGAGCCCACCATTATTGTAGCCATTGACAAGGTTTTGAATAAAATCACTCAACGCGAGATCACGCATTCTTCAATCAGCGCCCCGATTATTTCCTTCCCCCTTCCGCTTAGGTTCGGCGATCAACCATTCACTGACCCGAGGAGCTTCCAGATCGCCTGGCGCCCAACAAATACGAAATCCTCCACCACTCAAAGTAGACCGCACGCCGTCTCCACCGAGCTAGCTAGGGTCAACCCGGACAGGGGTTGTAGGGAGGTAATACCTAATATTGCGCGTTTGCATTTAATCTGGCGTCCAATGTAAATTGGAGTCCGTATATCGGACGCTACTTTAGAATTGCTTCAAAATTTTCTCCTGGCTTGCTCCCGACCTCTAGAGGCTAAATTCAAAATTTCATTTTGACGTCAAAATGATAGGGAAATGAAAATTTTCGTATATTTTTAGTTCCGAAAAATTCCGCTCCAATTTTTAGAGGCGTCAAAAATATACGTGTATATTCCCACTTCATATATTTCGCCATCATACTGGCGTCCAGAAACTTGACAACACTGTCGCAGAACATCGATCGATAATGAAACAGATGCTTGCGCTTCTGACATGGAATTTGTTGGGAGTATGGCTTGAATTTGGAATTGCATTTCTTATGTTTGTCAAAACATAATATTTCTACCAATATTTTTTTGCAGACTGAAGTATTATAGTACAGTTACTTGATGTCAGAAATTATTCTTGCTTAGAAGTAATTCTTTATCAACTTAAAATTTGAGCAGTCAATTTGAAATATTAGGAAAAAACAGTTGAGTACTGACTCAAGTATGAGGAGTAAGTGAGCAAACTCATGTACTTCTTTCTAATAGTTCAAGAGCCGACCGCACCTCAACGTTCCTAGTCAGATCTAGGGCCGAATTGTATATGAATTGATCATTAGGATGTCACCTTTATAAATTTAGGATCTAGTCCTAAGGATCAAGAAAAGGCCATATTTGGTCAATAAGTTTGTGTTTAATCTGAAACTAGTATCAATCGATCGCAGAGGTCAAGTACTTCAGGACAAAACCAGGATACTACCTCTGTTCTATTCAAAACAGAGAAAAAAGCACAACAATCACAATGGAAGTTCTAAACGACAGTGCAGAGGTTGATACCTTGGTTTTGTCTCGGAGTATCCGACCTTCGCTACTAACAAGTACCAGTTTTAATCATAAGTTCTATCAGAGAAGTTGACTCTGACGAAAATTGACCGGAAGTAGCCTTTTTCTGACGCTTAGTACAAGATTCCAGATTTAAAAAGTCTGTCACCCAATTGATCACTATATTTTTGATTGATTCATATAAAATTTGACCGTAAGTTCGATTAGGGAGCATAAGGTGCGGTCGGCTCCTCAACTATAGGATCACTATAGAATGTGAGAACTCGCTATTTCATCCGTGATGTGGTCTTATAATTGTTGTAGAAAAACAAATCATATCGTTTGTACGAAGCAAGTGGAACATTTTTGTTGCAAGTTCATCATTGCTGTTACTAGGACCAAATTGATGAATTTCAAATCATTCATGTTTTTTGAGTCCCTGATGGTCACAAAGTTGCACTTCCAGTGTGATCGAAAGAAAGTTAGAATGGATGGATGAATTATCATTATTAAATATCTCCTGTAATACATTATGAGATTGATATAAGCTTGTGATATACAAGGGAATGAGAACTAATCTTTGCTCCTAATAATATGATCTATTACAGGATATCACATCCATCATCATGGCTGAAAAATGTAAAGAGATGGTATACAACATACATATAAGTTGGGACTTGGCGAAAACATTATTTGAGTTTTTCTTTTTGTTCAATTTAGAATTCACTGGCAACATAAAACCGAAACAATTTTGTGTAAGAAATGAAAATGTTGCTTTATTTTTCTTGAATCTGTCTGTAACACAGTACATCAGAATATAATTTGAGTTACTGTGAGATATGAGAGCTTTAACTATTCGAGTGCGCGGTTTTTGCAATGAGCTATATATTGAATGTATTCAACAATAACTGTAGTTTGGAAATGATATGCTCAAACTGATTCCATATAACATACATCCATTCTATCTCATATTTCAATTTGTGCTAGTTATCATATCATCGCTTCTCTTATTCAGTTTGTGGATAGATGAGCATTGACTCTGTTGTCGCAACTGTGTGAAAAGATTTCTTGAAGTCGGAGAGCCGGCCGCACCTCAAGCTCCCTGATCGAACTTATGGTCAAATTGTATAATATGAATCAATCGAGAATATTGTGGTCAATGAGGTGACAGACTTTATAAATCTAGAATTCTGCTTCAAGTCGGAAAAAGGTTACTATTGTTCATTTTTGTTAGGATCAACTTCCCTGTTAGATCTTATGATTGAAGGTCAAATGCCTTAGGAAAAAACCATGGTGCTACCCCCTGCTCCGTTCGCAAGGGAAAGGAGAAGAATAGACAAGAATAATATTATGTGGTAGCAAAATTAGGCTGGTAGCATTTTGAACAATTTTGCATTCCATATTTAATCTTTGATGAAAGATATAACACCGTTTTGCTCGAAAACATTAAAAAAATATAATGTGAACACCACATGTCTTACTTGTACATCTTTTGACTCAATAATTAACAGTTGATACTAATATTGACTCTAGGCAAAATTGACTCCAACCAAAATTTGAGATGATAATTCAATCATTCAGATGCTACAGTTCATTAATGGTCAGTTTTACCACTCTTACTCAAATTCTAAACTTCACTTATACAAAAATTGTCGAATCGAAATAAGGACAGCAATGTTCTTGTCACATTCAATTTTCAAATTTTGATACGATTTTGTTGAGTTAGGTGGCACCTAAAATTTAAGTGACAGCGGTGCAAGGCCATGGAACGCTTTAGCAGTCTCAAATACCAAATTTCATCATTCTACGGCCTAAGTCTCGAATTTATGCGAAAACTTGAAAAAGATTGTCAGATAAAGCTTACTTCCAGCTAATAGATTGTTATGAAAATATTAAGTTATTATTCGAATGCTACAATTTCTTTAGATACAAAATTTCAAGACTCTACGGCTGATTGTTCTGGATTAAGATGAAAATTCGAAAACGTGCTTAGTAAATTGCACTCCTGTTTAGTCCGACTGCAGCCATAATGCAAGATGTACAATTAGGTTTTATAAAAGTGTTTGATACGAAATTTCAATACTCCACGCCTGATTGTTTTTAATTAATACAAGAAACTCGAATAGACTGTGCAATTTCAGCACAGCCAATTAATATTAAAATAGAAAATAACCATTTAGATGCCTCAGGAAAATTCAAAAAAAGTTCCAAGTACAGTGTATTTCCGGTACAGACGATTGCAACCATAATAGGGGCTGCAAATCTAGACTTTGGACCAGTCTCGATTACAAAATTCAACTATATACATACATACGATCATACGTACGTACCGAAGTCAAGCCGAAAATAGTCAAAATGCATTTAGGGATGCTCAAAACGAGAATTTCCAACAAAATCTCGAAATGTGATACTGGCGATTCAACAATACTACTTATTTATACTTTTTACTAGTGAGTTAAAAGAGATTCACTTGGATTACTTCCATACTTATTGAATGTTCATTTTTTCATATTATAAGTAGTATCTGACTTTGTGCACCATATTGCAACACGAACAGCAAAGGAAATTCTTGTGGATATACGATATGGAAGACTCCCGACTTTCAAAATTATACGTTTATCAATTTGCATTGTGGAAAAACTAATCAGAGAATGTAGTTGTACATAGTTCAACAAAATCCATTCTCAACGCTTGAACTTTTTGCCTTTAGATTGATATATAAGATATGAAGAATGAATACTGATATACGACATGCTCCCATCAACTTTGAAGAATAGGAATCAAATATTTGGACAATTTTGGTCGTAGATTAATTTTATGCCCACATAATTGTTGTATTTATCATCAGTTACAGTTTTGCTTCAGAAGTTTATGTGCGATGTGCTATAAATCAATTTTGTAGACGATTATAACGGAAAAGGTATTTCTATGGCCCTTTTTGTTACCATGGAGTTTTACTTACTTGTACACATCTATCTAAATTCACTATTTGCACGATTGGGCGTATTCATATGTTTACCGGCTCTCCATTCAAGGTGGTATGTTGATTTTACCGGCAAACTGTGATTACTATGGTTATGCTGACTTACCGCCCATGAGCAATAGCGGTAAGTGAAAAATTGTGGACTTCCACAGAAAGTATTAATTCATTTATCGTTATTTATGATTGAATATTCACAATGAAATGTCAAACTTGACAGCTGACAGCGAATGCGCTATGAGTGGTTACTCAATTTGAAAGAGAATATTAGGATTCCTATTTAGGTTAGATCTTCCAATCGTGCAAAAAATTTTTTAAGCATCACTGTCAATAATAATTATTGACAGTGATGCTTAAAAATGCCACCTACTGGAGAATAGAGTGAGCGGATATGTGCACTTCTCATGCTAAACGATGTGGATGACATCGATGAGTAATAATATGTTCATAACTCAATTTCGCCAAAAATGGTTCATAGCCACTTTTCATTCTCATGCCTTCAATTACAGGACCGATCCCGCTCAATATTTGCAAACCTCGCCAAGGCTCGGCCTCCCAACAATTATTCCCAATCGGTAAACCGTACTTACTGACCTTAATACTAGAATAACTATTTTGGGATTGATCTGTCCAATATTACTTTTTTGAGATTGATCTATGAAAACTACTTGATAAACACTTCACACCCACCTCTATGGGCAGTTTGATGAAGTCTTAGAAACAATTTTCGCCGAAATATGTATCATATCCTTCCGTCAATCTCTATGGATCTTGCAATTATTAGAGAAGTAGATACGCATTTTCAGACAATAAAATAAGACAATTTCAATGGCAACTAAGATAAACATTTGCAATGTTCCAGAAACAAATGAATAAAGTTTAGTGATTTTAAATTCTTTTGTGATGATCGCCTAGAAAAACGTAATATTCTGATACTCTCTTTTGGTCACAGCTGGCGATTCGGCCGTGAACCACAAATTCGACCAGAAAAGATCTCCTCTATGGTCTTGATACACTAATTCTATTTTTGTATCTTCCATATAATTCCTATTTTGTATCTCCCATCTAACAGGATCGATTCATAATGGTGAAGTGAGTTTTCTCTCAGGTATTCATAAGGATATGTATGAAGACTACTCGATAGACTGGTATTTATTATTGAAGTACTAAGATGAGGCATCTTATGAAAGCAGCAAATATTGACTCAGTACACAGATGAAGTTTCATTTAGTTGCCTGAAACTCCATTACTGTTGCTATCCAAATTTCATTCCCAACCAAAAGTTTCTGTAGGGAAGATTACCCAGCATTTCAATAATTTAAATTGACGATTATTGATTGAACTGACAACGCATACTTGAATTAGGGTAGCAACACTAGTTTAAATATTTTGAATGTTGAGAGGAAAGTCGGTAATATGATAATAATTGTAGACAAATATTTTATCCGCTAGAGCTAAATCCAAGGGAAGAACTCTAACACATGTACCAAGTAGTATAGGGTATTTGATAAGGTGAGTAGAAAGTATTCCTTACCAGAGCCAGATTATGCATAAAGCCCGATAGGCACGGGTTCACGGACCTTGGCTGAAGGAGGCCTTAACTTTGAGAATTTCACAAGCATTTGAGTCACCAGCTCATGGATCTCATTGAATTACGACCTATGAGCTTCAATGAGTCTTGATCCGGCATCTGTGTTGATTAAGAGAGGACGTAGACATGCTAATTTCACAGTGAAAAATATCTGAACTAAGATTGTGAAGAATTCAATACTCTTCCAAGAAGTAATGATATTTTTTTGTGTGCCTTACAGCTCTTAGGATATTGCAAGAATACTCTGTACTTTTTTTAACAATATGATGACCTAATGAGGGGAGGTTTCCAGCTCCTAGAATTGAGATTTATATTCACACTGACCCTCATCACACATTTATAGAAAAATCTTGAGCAAAGTGCAAGTTCAGACCAAAATTTTGTCACATTTCCATAGAGCAATTATTATCACAATTTATGTGACATCCGTGAGTCCTTCCTGATAAATTATCCTTCACATACTTCCATTCATGGAATCTACCAACAGTTCACGGACATGGCAAATACATTTTACTTCAGAATTCGAGAATAGCAGTTATCAATCAAAAATCCATATTTTTTCGCAAAATCTTCCGATTTACTATGAGTTCTCTATCAACCAATGACATATTACTACTCTATAAAGATGTCCCAAGTATCAACCCATTTCAGAACTTGAATAATGTAACTCTACGCAAACCTTTGAATATATCGCTTCACATGTGTCATCGATAGAACATTCTACGCAAGAGAGGTGCTTATCGGACTGTAAAAACTAAATCTGGCAACAAGGGGGACGCCACTTCAAACATAAAGTGAAAGCATATATATAGATAGGACGCCACTATAAACGCAGTATGTAACGTATATTATTGACGCCACATTGATGTTATGATGAAAGAAGGTCATATTGTATAGGAAATGGGAACTCTGTGAATATATATATATATATATATATATATATATATATATATATATATATATATATATATATATATATATATATATATATATATATATATATATATATATATATATATATATATATATATATATATATATATATATGTTAGGACTGGGAGAAAATATGATCTAAGTTTTTTTTTTGTTCAATTTAGAACTCACAGGCAACATAAAAACGGAAAAAATCTGTGTGAGAAACAAAAATGTTGCCATATTTTTCTTGTATTATTCTTGAATCTGCCGATAACAAGAGTTCACCAAGAGATAATTTGAGTTATTGTGATAAGTCACAATTTGGTTTAAGGTACAAATTGAATTTTTCACTAAATGAGAACTTTATCTATCTGGTTGCTTGGGTTTTGCAAAGGGCTATATATTGAATGCATTTAACGATAAATGTATCTCGGAAATGATACGCTCAAACCGATTTCTATTCAATGAACTATTTTTATCATTCTATGTATAAATTAATCCTTTTCTACTGACAAACTTTTACAAAAACATCATTCTTTTTGAGTGATCTGCATGTACCTATTGAAAAATCAGTGGTTGGACTGGGATAGAATATCTAACAATATAAACACAAGAACATACTGATAAAATATTTATTCAATACAGATCACATGGAATATGCAGAACGATCTCAATCTCCCTGGAATTAATTAAAAATAATGCAAAATACGAGGAATCATATTTTTCATGTGAATGTTTATACTAAATGATTTACGTACATTGAACACTAGGCGTGAATGTTATCCACTGCTCCTGGATCAAGAATGACTTCTTTAGAAGCTGATCAAGGGGATATCGTCATCTTCTAGCTCTGATTATAATCGGATGAAGTGTATATATAACATACATCCATTCTATCTGATGTTTCAATTTGTGCGAATCATCATATCGTCGCTTTCCTTATTCAGTTTGTGAATAGATGAATATTGACTCTGTTTTCGCAACTGTGTTAGAACATTTCTTTGTTCCGGGAAGCCGGCCGCAAATTGTATATGAATCAATCGGAAATATAGTGGTCAATGAGGTGATAGACTTTACAAATCTAGGATCCTGCCTCAAGTGTCGAAAAAAGCTACTATTGTTTATTTTTGTTAGGGTCAACTTCCCTGATAGATCTTATGATTGAAACTATCATCAATCAATAATGAAGGTCGAATACTTTAGGAAAAAACAAAGGTGCCACCTCCTGCTCCGTTTGGAAGAAGAAGGAGAAGAATAGATAAGGATAATATAGATGGAGGCAACATTAAAATTTTGCATTCTATAATTAATCTCTAATATAAAATTCCACACCGTTTTGCCCGAAGACATGGAAAAAAATCTGATGTGGACACATTTTTCACTTGTACATCTTTTGACTCAATAATTAACAGTTGACGCTGATATTGACACTAGGCAAAATCGATTCCAACCATAGTTTGAGATGATAATCCAACCATTTAGATGCTACAATTCATAATTGCTCTGTTGCACCGCTCTAGCTCAAATTTTGATCTTCATTCATACAAAAAATGTCGAGTCAAAATGGGGACAGCAATGTTCATGTTACATTCAATTTTTAAATTTTGATACGATATGGTTAAGTTAGGTGAAACCTAAAATTAGAGGGACAGCAGTGCAACTGACCGTGAAACGCTTTAGCAATCTCAAATACCAAATTTCATCATTCTACGGCCGATATCTCGAATTTATGCAAAAAATTATGTAAGATTGTCAGATGAAGCCTACTTTCAGCTCAATAGATTGTTATGAAAATATGAAGTTATTATTCGAATGCTACAATTTCTTTAAATAAGAAATTTCAGGATTATACAGCTGATTGTTCTGGATTCATGCAGAAAATTCGCAAACGTGCTTAGTAAACTGCACTCCTGGTAGATCTGATTGCAATCATAATGCAAGGTGTACAATTGGGTCTTATAGAAGTGTTTGATACGAAATTTCAATATTCCACGGCTGATTGTTTTGAATTAATGCAAAAAACTCAAATAGACTGGGCACTTCCAGCACAGCCAGTTAGTATTAAAATATGAAATAACCATCAAGATGCCACAGGGATCCAAAATTCTGAATTTCAACATTTGAATTAATGTGAAAAATTTGGAAAAAGTTCCAAGTACAGTGCATTTCCGGTACAGACGATTGCAACCATAACGGGGGCTGCAAGACACGACTTTAGACCAGTCTCAAATACAAAATTTAGCTATATACATACAAACATTCATACGTACGTACCGACGTCAAGCCGAAAATAGTCAAAATGAATTTGGGGATGCTCAAAACGAGTATTCTCATCGGAGTCTCGAAATGTGATTTTGGCGGTTCAACAATACTATACCTAATGAAGAAATCACATAAATGAATATTTCATACAAAAACTGTGAAATATGTGAAGTGCTGTGCTATGGAACATTCAAAAAATGAATAATTCTAATGCAGGGGCCACACTTATGTCTAATGCCGTTAAGTAAGGCGTTATGTGACAATTGACATATTGTCATTGACAATGTGTTCATTATTGAATAACGGCTCAATTAATGACATTAGATGTAAATGTGGCCCCAGCATAAGAAAGAATTGTTCTCTAGAAAACTCAAATCTAGGAGTCGGGGATGCAACTGTAGACATATGTTTCGTCCTTATTAGGACTCCTCAGTACAGTATAGCCAAGCCCGAGATAATCAAGACTTGGATCCCAGAGTGTATAAGCTCATTACGATAAAAGATACGCTGTAGCAAAAACTACATACAACACCTTCTATCGGGCACAAATGCCGATTGCACGGTTGACAAGATAAAGAAGAAATCACATAAATAAATATTTCACACAAAAACTGTGAAATATGTGAAGTGCTGTGCTATGGAACATTCAAAAAATGAATAATTCTAAAAAAGAATTGTTTTCCATAGAAAATTCAAATCTAAGAGTCGGGGCTGAAGCCACCATCATCTTAGATCGGGGATATAAACTCATTACGATAAAAGATGCGCTGTAGCAAAAACTACAAACAACACCATCTATCGGACACAAATGCCGATTGCACGGCTGACGAGATGAAGAAGAAATTACATAAATAAATATTTCACACGAAAACTGTGATACATGTGAAGTGCTGTGCTATGGAACATCCAAAAAATGAATAGTTCTAAAAAAGAATTGTTTTCCATAGAAAATTCAAATCCAAGAGTCAGGGCTGAAGCCACCTTCATCTTAGATCGGGGAGTATATATATATATATATATATATATATATATATATATATATATATATATATATATATATATATATATATATATATATATATATATATATATATATATATATATATATATATATATATATATATATATATATATATATATATATATATATATATATATATATATATATATATATATATATATATATATATATATATATATATATATAGAATTTGAAAATTTATTTTTCGGTTAAGTTTTTTCGGGCAATGTAATAAGTAGACTCTTTGAAGTTGTCTAGCTTTTGGTATATTTTATACCTTCATCAGGGTACCTATTCTAATTCAACTTGTCAAGTTGATAACTTAAAAAGGTCTTGATAACTCACTAGCGCACCTAGCGGATGGGAAAAGAAGGTAGTGCGATACGTCATCCGTGACGTATATGCGTTGATAAGCTTAGCGACACCTCTGCTAGTGTCGCTACCGAGAAAGCGACTTGATAACTTTGACATTCAGCGTGAAATTGAGGTTATCTTGTATACTTTACGATTACTTTGAGGTTATTTTGATAAGTTTTGATTGATATGGCGTTTCGTGTGCCTCAATTATTGCTTGTTGAGGCTATTGAATTAGGAGAGAGAAGAGCAGAGAGCAGAATTGCGCGTCGAATAATAAGGGATGCACAAGATCCTTTCAGGATTGCGAATGCGGAATTTCGAGCGAATTTTCGGCTCAGCAAGGAATGCTGTTTATACATTGTTAACAGCTTAATTGAACATTTAAATGTTGGTAGATACCGCAATCGTGTACCAGCGCATCTACGGGTAATAATATTCTCATATATTAGATAGAATATAAGAACAAACATGATTTTTTCTTGGTTTTCAGATTTTATCAGCAATTCATTTTTTCTCCAATGGAAGTTACCAGCGGAGTGTTGGAAACAGTTTGTGGGCTTCATGCTCTTCCATAAAAGCAAGCAATAAAAACTTCTGCTCACTGGAAACTCTTTCCTCTCTTTCTCTTTTCCCGCTCATATCTTGACGATATCAAAATTAAAAACTAAAGTTAGAACAATAACAACAACAACAACAAAAATTCAACGATAATAATGAAGAAGATTAACTAAAATTGAATAAAACAGAGAAACACACACAAAAAAAAAAGAAATTGTCTTGAAAAAGACAGATCTATCAAAAGAACACAAAAACAACACACAAGAACTACTATCGTCGAAACACAATGAGAAAGTGGCAAATTTTCTAAGTAACGGGAAAACGAAATTCATAAAAGACGCGTCCTTATACTACCAACTTATTTATTTTGTGCCAACCTATAAATTTTAAATAACTAAATGTTGATAATCTTAGCAAGGTCACATGACATCATTATGACATCATGTTTATCAAGGCATAAGTGTCGCTACAATTAGAATAGGTCTCCAGGACAATTTCGTGAGGCTTCAAAAATCAGCCAGATTAATAATAATAATTATAACTATCAACAACATGAATACAATCAATTAATTCAAAAGAAGAAGAACCAGATTAAAAATCAAAAAAATTAAAGTTGAAACTGTGAGAAATAGTATAAATATGAACAGTCAAAAAATGATATATATCATATTTTTCGACTGTTCATATTTATACTATTTTTTCACAGTTTCTACTTTAATTTTTATGATTTTTAATCTGGTTCTTCTTTTTTCGAATTAATTGATTGTATTCATGTTGTTGATAGTTATAATTATTATTATTAATCTGGCTGATTTTTGAGGCCTCACGAAATTGTCCTGATGAAGGTATAAAATATACCGAAAGCTAGACAACTTCAAAGAGTCTACTTATTACATTGCCCGAAAAAACTTAACCGAAAATACCCAATAAATTTTCAAATTCTACTTAATTGCGGTTGCGATTACTTCTTCTATATATATATATATATATATATATATATATATATATATATATATATATATATATATATATATATATATATATATATATATATATATACTATATTTATTTGTACTTTGTACAAGTAAGTTGGAAGAGACTCACTTGGATTACCTCGATAAATCAACAAAATCATACTTACTGAATGTTTATTATTTCATATTGTAAGTAGTAAATTGAAAGATATTGCGGGAAAATATGGATTTTTGATTGATAATTGGTATTTGCGGGTTCTGCGGTAAAATGTATTTGTCTTGTCCTTTTTTTTTTTCCCTTATTATCACCAGCTCAATACACTAAGTATTATACATGGTAGTGATGTATTACAGGTCTAACATTTAATTAACTTTATCTCGAATATATTGACAGTTTGTGAAGTAGTATTTTCATTCATCTTCATCGCTTATAATTATGTCTTGGGCTAATCTTTTCTTCAGTCTGTTGGATTTGGGCTTCATGCCTAAGTTGTAGTGTTCTGCTGCTGGGCAATTTCGTATATTAATTAAGTATTTCTTTGTTAATTTTTTTTATGAACTCGTTGATTGTGGTGATTCCTAGTTCATTATGTATTTGATCGTTTTGTACGTACCACGGTGCTTGAGTTATTATTCTTAATATTTTATTTTGCATTATTTGAATTTTTCGTTTAAGTGTTGGACTGGCGTTGTACCATATGCTACACTCGTATGTGATAATAGGTCGTAATATTGATTTGTATATCAGCATGCCACATTCTATTCTTAATGTCGATTTTTTATTTATAAGTGGGTACAACATTCCCAGTTTTTGGTAGCAATGTTTCAATTTTATATTAATGTGCTCAGCCCAAAAAGTCGCTTGTGGAAATGCATTCCTAGATATTTAATTGTGCCGTCATCAGGATTCCATGGTAGTTCATTCTCGCCTATTACAATGTTATTCATGGGCTGTCCTCTTCGTAGGGTGAGCATTTTTGCTTCACACATCTCGGGATTTATAGTTATGTTCCATTTTTTACACCAATCCATCATTTTGTTTATGCTATCTTGTAGATTTAGAGTTGCTGTATTTAAATCTACATTTTGATTTATTAGGGCCGTATCGTCTGCATACATAGCAATCTCTCCGTCAATTGTAGGGATATCATAGCAGTATATGTTAAATTAGATTGGCTCGAGTACAGATCCTTGTGGGACTCCTGCTCGTATTATTTTAATGTCTGAATAGTTTGTATTAATTCTTACTGCAAATGTTCGGTTTTCTAAGAAAGAAAAAATAATTTTCATCAGATACTCTGGTATATTAATCTGTATCAATTCATATTTGAGACCATCTATCCAGACTTTATCGAATGCCTGGGCTTTATCTAAGAAGGCTATTGCTGTGTACTGTTTGTTTTCGAATCCTTAGTGATGATTTCTGTTATTCTTGTTAACTGATGAACTGTAGACTGTTTTTTTCTAAATCCGAATTGAAATTTTGGTATTATACTGTTATTTTCCAAGAATTTATCTAGTCTGGCATATATTATTTTTTTGAGGAGTTTTGATATAGTTGGTAATGAGCTTATTGGTCTATAACTTGCTGGTGATGAATGATCTTTCCCAGGTTTCGGGAAAAGTATTATTGGGGCATATTTCCAAGTGTCTGGGAAATAACCTATTTTCAAACAAGCGTTGAATATTTTTGTTAATACATTTAATGCAGCCTCTGTTATATTTTTCAGTACTCTGTTTGGTATGAGATCGTGACCTGGGGCTTTTTTATTAGGTAAGTTTTGTATAAGGAGGTGTATTTCATCTTGATTTATTTTGTCATAATTATATGAATTGTTTAGCAGATTGATGGTGACGTGCTGTTGTATTTCAGTTGTAAATTGTATATTCTCGATTTCTATTTTAGGCTGAAATACATCCTCCAAATGCATTGAGAGTATTTCACATGTTCCTTCGTCCGTCTCATAGTAAGTTTCTTTAAGTTCTATAGATGAGATGGACTCTGATTTTCCTAATATTCGTTTTGTCGCAATCCACAAGTTTGGGCTTCCCGGCTCTAATTCTTCTACGTATTGCTTATAAGAGTTTATGCGAAATGTATCCAATTCCCATTTTACCTGCCGTGCAAGCTGATTTAGTCTGTGTTTGGGCCTTAAGTCTCTTGTTGTTTGCCATAAGCGCCGCTCTCTCGATTTCGCTTTGATTAGCTGCAATATGTGATTAGGAGTATACTCTTGCCTCGTTTTCAGTTTTGGATTGATCGTTGTATTATGAGCTGCTTGTATAATTGTTTGCGTGAAGCGTTTTATTTCTATATCAATATTCTCTGAGTTTTCCATTTCTCTCGCAGCTACGAGTTTGTCATCTATTTCTGTTTTAAATTTTTCAAAATCTATTTTTCCGTTCGTCAATTTTGGTGATGATGTTATTGGATTTAAAGTTTCTGTAATTGTGATGATAACTGGTATATGATCAGAATCTAGCTCATGTATTACTTTTTGTGTTAGTGTTTTCCGATAATTTTTGGTTAAAAGAATATCTAGAATACCTGGTTCATGATCTATGCGATAGGGTATGGCTCTGTTGGTGCCTGCACGAGACATCCTATTTGAGATGAGTACGATTGTAATTTGTATCCATTTGTATAATTTGCTCTACATCCCCATAATGTATTTTTACAATTGATATTACCAGCTAATATTGTGGGTATGTTGTCAGTAAAAATGTTCTGTAGGTCGTGTATTTTCAGAGTTTTACATGGTTGCTTACAGGCAGCCAGGAATTTGATTTGGTTATTGTTTCCTATATTAATAATTATGGCAGCAGCTTCTAGAGATTCAAGTGGTGGTAATGTGATTGCGTGATGTCTAATATTCCTTTTGATAATAATAGCGGCTCCACCTGAAGCCTCTTTACAACATCTGTCATTAGGTTGTAGTTGTGTTTCAGTTATACAAGCAATATGAACAGTTTTTTTTGTCAAAAACTCTATAAATTGATTTTTTTGGCGTTTCAATCCATTAGCATTATAATTCATTACTGTTAACTGATTAATGATTCGTTTATTAGTTACTGTCATTAAGGAAGATAGTAGATAGCAGGGAAGAAAAGAAGGATTTAATTTGTTCTACATAGGGAAGGATGAGATTAATGATTGATTGTACCAAGGAGGGTATTGCGGATTGTTCATTTACTGTTTCCTGACTTGAAGATATGTGAGCGTGGTTGTTTCGTGTTGTAGTTTTAACTCTGCTAGCATATGTGTTTGGGATGGCTTGGGTGTAAGGAGGAAAGTCGGGCTGATTTGTCTTGAATTCTGGTCTTGGTTGTGTTTGCTGACGTTCATAATGAGTATTTGATTGTTTTAAGTTTTGATACATTGAACAACCTTTATAGTTCGCTGTGTGGTTGTCACCGCAATTAACACATTCTGGTGTCTGATTTATTTGCTTGGTACATTTACTGAAGTGATGATTTTGTGCGCATTTAATACATCTTGAGTCTAGTTTGCAATAATTCTTTGTGTGTCCGTATCTTTGACAGTTTGTACATTGTAGTATTTCTTTTGATTTCCATCTTGGTTCAACGGCAATAATAGCATGGAATAATTTTGTCAATTCGAATATTTCGTTAGCTTTATCATTACTGGTGAATTCAACTGCACATAAAGGCATGGGATATTTGTCTTTGTTCAATAAGCGAGTTACTTTCAGTACCGGGTAAGATTTTTCTCTCAGTTCATTAGTTATCGTGTCGGTATCAATTGATATTGGTATATTCCTAATTACTGCCGATAATGTTTTAGTTTCTGGGCTGCGAGATGTATGGTATTTCAATTTTTGTTCATCATAGAATTTTGTTAAATTGCGATAATCTTCGATATTGGTCAGATTTATGCGCAATGTATTGCTTTTTTGTTGGGTGGTGAATTCCTGTTCAGTTTTTTGCTCTATATCTTGTATTATCGCTTCATAGTTGTTGACATCGTGTAGATAGATAGGTGGTATTTTCGAAGGTTTTTGTTTGTTGACTTCATTTTCAGATTCAGTTTGAGAGTCAGTTGTATTCAATGAGTAATATCTGTTATCTGTTAATAGTTTCTCTGTATCTAGGATGTATTTTCTGTGTGTTTCGCTGTGGTTATCATTAGCGATAAGTTTACGTTTTTTTGGATTATTGAAATTTGACATACCTCCAGTGGCGTCGATCATCATTGATGTACTTATCTAGGAGTGTGATGGTCCAGCTTGATTTGAGATCATGGTTTGTGGTGTACAGATACTCTCCGAGGAGAAATCTGTCTTTTATTGTCACTTATATTGATGTTAAACTTATGTTTGGTGGTATATTTGACTGAAAAATAAATTTCAAGAGACGCCAATGGCGCGAGTAATTGCTAATAATGGTTTGTATTTGTACTCTTCGATAGCACGTCCGCACTTTGTAACTGTTCGCACGGAACTCGTTATCATGTCCGTGAACTGTTGGTAGATATGAATGAAAAGATGTGAAGGATAATTTATCAGGGAAGATCTACGGATGTCATGAATTGTGATAATGATTGTTCTATTGAAATGTGACAAAATTTTGGCCTAAACTTGTATTTTGCTCAAGATTTTTCTATAAATGTATAGCGGGGGTCAGTGTGAGTATGAATTTTGATTCTGGGAGCTGGAAACCTTTTCTTATTAGGCCACCATATTGGAAAAATAAGTACAGACAGTATATTTAGGATATCTTGGGAACCGTGAGTCTCACAAAAAGACATCTTATAGCTTTTTGGAAGAGTATTATCATGTCAACATTCTCCCTTAATCAGCACAAATGCCGGATCAAGACTCATTGAAGCTTATAGGTCCGTGGACACGTGCCTATTGGGCTTCATGTATGATCTGGCTCTGGTAAGGGATACTCACCTTATCAAATACCTACTTGGTATATGTATTAGAGTTTTCCCTTGGATTCAGCTCTAGCGGATGAAATATTTGTCTACAATTATTATCATAATACTGACTTTTCCATCAACATTCCAAATATTCAAACTAATGTTGCTACCCTAATTTAAGTATACGTTATCAGTTCAATCAATAATCGTCAATTTAAATTATTGAAATGCTGGGAAATCTTCCCTACAGAAACATTTGGTTGGGAATGAAATTTGGATAGCAACAGTAATGGAGTTTCGGGCAACTAAATGAAACTTCATCTGTGTACTAAGTTATTATTCGATGCTTTCACAAGATGCCTCATATGTTCTTATATCTGATATCTGCTAGTAGAATTGATAGTAATCTGTTTCGATTATCCACGATATTCTAGTTTGGGACAAGAGTAATATGCTGCGGTCTTAAATTCTCATATGTAGGCCATTTTATATGCACAGTGTAGGTAGAATAATTATTTAATCCTCTATTTTTGTAGACAAGTATGCACGGAGGAGTTATTATAATATGGGCAGATTATCTGTGCTATACGAATGAGGTGAAAAAGAATTATGGTTCAACTGATCAAAAATAGCTCCTCAATAATAAATACCAGTCTATCGAGTAGTCTTCATACATATCCTTATGAATACCTGAGAGAAAACTTACTTCACCATCATGAATCGATCCTGTTAGATACAAAACAGGAATTATATGCGTATCTATTTATCTAATTGCAAGATCTATAGAGAATGACGGGAGGATATGATATATATCTTGGCGAAAATTGTTTCCTAAGACTTCATCAAGCTGCCCATAGAGGTAGGTGTTAAGCGTTAATCAAGTAGTTTTCATAGATCAGTCCCAAAAAAGTAATATTGGACAGATCAGTCCCAAAATAATTATTTAAATATTAGGGTCAATGAGTACGGTTTACCAATTGAGAATAATTGTTTGAGGCCAAGCCTTGGCGAGGTTTGCAAATATTAAGCGAAATCGGTACTGTACTTATTGACCGCGATGCTTACAAATTTTTTAGCACGATTGGAAGACCTACCCGAAATATGAATCCTAATATTCTATTTCAAATTGAGTTACCACTCATCGCTTACCCGCTGTCAGCTGTCAAGTTTCACATTCTCTTGTGAATATTTGTATCGTCAAAAACATTCCGAATGGGAATATTCTCGTAGTTTCGTATGAGGACAGGATTGATGTAGGAATAACGATAAAACACATTTCTATGGGAAAAAGCCTGACGGCATAAAAACCCAGTTTATTGTTTCGTGATTGGAGTATACATATTTGTTTCGTGATCAGACACGATTTTTGACGCAGGGCTGGAGCCCTGCGTATGATAACGATAATAAATTAGTCGGACTGAATGGCCGGCGCTATCAGTTACTATTATTATTGATCAAATCAAGAGTGATCGTCACTCTTATCCTTATCTTTCTGAAATGTTGCACCAGGGCAACTAATTGTCATGCGTGCTAAGGAAGCTTGTAATAAATGTTGCACCAGGGCAACTAATTGTCATATGTGATAAATAAGCTAAACTCGACCTGTCGCTAGCGACACTAAACACTGACCGATCACCTCTCTCACACGTCTCATAGCGGCCTGCCAGGCTTCCAAACCACGCATGCGCAATGTCAAATGTGAGCAGCTCGCCAAAAAAGCTTCTGTTGTCATATCACTTACGATTTCAAGATGCACAGCTTTGGTTGACATGCAGATAAAAACGCAGCCCCACGGTTCCGATGTTTTTTCTCTTTCACGAACATGGATCCAAAATAGTCGAGCCCCGTGTGATAAAAAGCTGCACGATCGTCAACTCTAGACTTTGGCAAATCAGCCATTTTGTAATTGATTGCAGAGGCCTGGAAACGTATACATCTTACGCAGCGACGAATGACTCTGCGCACCTGATTTTTCCCGTCTAGAATCCACAACTTATATCTAAGACTGTATAAAGTTGACTGTATACCTGCGTGATGAAATCTCTCGTGGTTGTCCCGAATGAGCAAATCTGTCACGTGATGAGCGGAGGGTAGTAAAATGGGCTGTCTTTGATGAATTGGAATGTTGGCGTTCTTCAAGCGACCTCCAACTCGAAGCAAGCCATTGTCATCGATTAATGGGGCCAGTGATCCTAGCTTCATGCTTTTAGCATCCTGACCACTCGAAATACGATCATGAAAACTTGACTGTTGCCCAAGTTTTATGACTTCTGTTATTGATAAAGCACATTTCTTGTATTTACTGGAACGCAAAAAACGTAAACTATAGGCAACGAAACGAATTAATCTAGGATAAGATGGAAATTTGTTGAATAGTTCGTCAGATTCAATTCGGGTGTTGAAGCAACTTGCTTTTCTCAACCCTGGTAATTCCTTATCGAATTCCACCACCGACTCGGGCCAATCGGATTCTGGTTTCGAAAGCCATGAAGGACCATGAAACCAAGTTTCGTTATTCAAAAAATCTTGTGGAAGTTGAGATCAAGATAATGCATCAGCCGGATTTTGTTCTGACCTAACGTGTCGCCACTGAATGTTTCTCGTGACTTCCTGAATTTCCCTGACACGAACTGCTTCGAATATCTTCAAACTATTAGGTGCCTTTTTGAGCCATTGTAACACGATTGTCGAATCAGACCAAAAAACTATCCTATCTGGAACGAAAGTTAAGACTGCATTTACTTCATGATATAAGCAAGCAAGAACCAATGCACCGCAAAGTTCAAGGCGAGGAATCGTTAAAAGTGTTTTCTTCTCTGTTTTATCAATAGGAGTAACACGATATTTTGCACGAAAAATTCGTACACAAGTTTCATGTTTCTTATTGCATGAACGCCGTAACCTGTCAAGCTCGCATCACGGAGACCATGAATTTGAATATCAACATGATCATTTATCAAAATGTTCCGTTCGATAGTCAAGTGATCGATTAATTCAAGTTGTTGAGAAAACACTTGCCATAACGTATATAGATCGCTCGGTACCGACTCATCCCAAGAGACATCTGCTTTCCAGCATTGTTGCATTATGACCCTCGATGCGAGCACAACTGGAGCAAGTAGACCAAGAGGGTCAAAAATATTCGAATTCTCTGATAGAATATATCGTTTTGTGATTTTGTGTTTTTTTTCGATAGGTTTAACTGTGTATAATAATTCATCACGTTGTGAACTCCAGGAGATACCTAGAGTTTACCCGACTGCATTTTCTTTTGTGAGAAATTCGATATCACCTAATTTCGCATTCAAATTTACAAGAGCTTGCGAGTGATTTGAAGCCCATTGCTTGATATCAAATCCACCGCGTTTCAGTACCTGTATTACCTCGTCTCTAATTACCAACAGATCTTTGTACGTATCAGCCCCTGTCAATAAATCATCGACCTATAGATCACGCTTAAGTATTTGAGCGCCGTGTGGAAAACTTGAGATTTCGTCATCTGCCAATTGATGAATAGTTCTTATTGCAAGAAAAGAAGCTGCTGATACACCGAAAGTCATGGTATTTAATTGAAAAACGAGAACTTCGTCATTATGATACCAAAAAACTCGCTGATAACGACGATCGTCTGGGTGCATTGATACTTGCCTGTACATTTTTGCAATATCGGCTGTAAGAACATATTTATGTAATCGAAAATGCAGTAAGTGCTCGATTAATTTCAATTGAATAGTAGGGCCGACCATCAAAATATCATTTAATGAGACTCCCTAATTGGTTTTGGCAGATGCATCGAACACAACTCGAACTTTAGTAGTATTACTTGCTGCTTTGACAACTGCATGGTGAGGGAGATAGTAACCACCTTTTGATTCATCCATTTCTAATGACATGTGTCCAAGTTCGATATATTCATTCATAACACGCTGGTACTCTTTCTTGAGCGTTAGGTCATCATTAAGTTTTTCACTCAAACTGTAAAAACGCCTCAAGGCGATTGATCGGGAATCACCGAGATCAGCGCTATTTATACGGAACGATAATCTAACCACATATCGACCTGATGAGTCACGACTCACATTGAGTAAAATGAATTTCACATTCTTTGTTATCTAATGATTCAATTTGTTTCGTAGTAGCATCTTCGAGCAGCCAAAATTTAGCTATTTGTTGTTTCAAATCAGTCAATTTACATGATAACTTGGCCTTTGAAGACATTACTTTACCAGCAGCGACCCAATCAAGCCTAGTTTTTTGTAGAATGAGCTCGCATTCATCACAAGAGAGCTTGATTTGACCAATCGATAACATTGACAAAGTCGTCCACGATCCAATTATCATGTCGACTGGTTGTGGCAAATGAAACTGCGGGTCGGCTAATCGGATATTATGCGGTATCTTTACTGTATTACGGGAAAAAATTTCACTTGGAACGCTATCGGCAATCACTGGCACAACTAAAAAAGATTGAGTACTATTGAGATTATCATGAGTTGAATAAAATGATAACTCAATTAAGCCCTTTGAGACTGTAGTCATTTCACTGATAGCACCGATCGGCAAAGAACATGGCCTAGCCGGCAGCCCTAATTTTCCAATGAATCTCTCGGTGACAGAATGTGCTGTTGAAGAAGTATCCAATAAAGCACGACACCGTGAAAATTGACCAGACGCGTTTTTTACTTGAACTTGCGCACTGATCAATCAACTGTGACTGATTTACTTGAGGAGTCAATTTAAGGGTCATAATATCTAGTCACAATGATCGTGATTTTCCATCGGTTGATTTGCGTGAAGGTCCAGGAACTGCCACAGCTTGAGCTCTGGAATCATCTTGATTCGAATAGGGTCTGTGTGAAGAATTATGAAGAAGTGTGTTGTGATATTTTGAGCACATTTTGCAGTGTGACAACGAGCATTTACCAGCGTGTGTACGTAAACAATTCCTGCACAAACCTGATTTCTCCACAGAATTCCAACGACCTTGAACTGGCATTTTTGTGAATAAAGGGCATTTATATAATCTATGCTTTTCGCCTTTACAGAGTAAGCAATCAGCAACATCGTTGGTGAATAAAATACGAGCTCCATGTTCCCCTTTTCGCACCTTAGATGATCTATGTTCCTTCTCGGAGCGATATCGCTTGTTACCGCTGTCGGCCTTGATTCGTATCGCATCTTGCTCTACAGTAAATAGTCTAAAGGCAACTCCCGAAATAAATTTAAACATTTCATCAAGCGTCGGAAACTTTTCAAGGCTGAGATTTTCTTCCCATCGTATGCGAGTTTCACTAGGCAGTGCTCGCTCCAATAAACGAATGAGTATAATATGATGATCCGGAACGATGCCTAGTGTTGCGAGCATGTTCACATGTTGTCGCATTTCATCGACGAGTTTCGTCAACCCCTTGTGCGAGGGCTTGTCTTGCACTGGTAACTCGATAATTGCGTCGAGATGGTCTGCGATCAAAATACGTTTTTTGTCGTATGAATCTATCAAAAGTTTCCACGCATTTTCATAAGTTTCCCCGCTCACATTGTAAATCGAGATTTTTTCAAGTACAGCACCTTGTAGAGAATCTTTGAGATATAAAAACTTCTGTAAATCAGTTATGTCCTCACGAGAATCAATGATCGTAATGAACGTATTTTTGACGTGATAACGTCTTATAATTCGATAGAGCTGGCTGCACGCACGAAAAAATCAGTTGTCCATAAAGTCGGTTTACTGACGATAGTTGAACGTGACAACGTCATGAGAAAGTACTGATGGAATGGTTGCATTTTTCAGAAGAAAATTTTAATTTTACTTGTTTGATAGATATTTTGTATGGCTATAGAGAAGGATGATTGGCTGCGCGGATGGCATTGCTAAAGTAGATGCTACAGCATCTTGAACTTCCATGGGTTCACTCATCGAAGGTAGTGGCCCATTCGTGAGACCCTCTGGTTCGTCAGGTTGTTTTTCCATGGTGCGATTGTAAGCGGCTCTGCAAAATAAATCGTCGTTGAAACAATTTAGAAATTTTTTTCATTGAAAATCATTTTAAATTCACAAAATACTTGAATAAAATTTATTGATTAAATTTCTGCTCGACTGTTAAAATTTAATTTTTGATTTTATCATTTTATAATAACACATTTTGTATTACATTAATTCCTTCAGCAAGTAAACTGAATGAAAGCTGTTGTTCAATTAGTTACCTAATTATTATTGCAAATTCAATTGTAATTTGTTGTAAGAAAGTAGTAATTTTGAATAATTCATCATAAGAATAAACTGTGATTAAGTTATTGTTCATAGATCTTAAATTTAAAATTCAAAATTTGGAAACATCAATGAAAATTTTGTAACTGTAGCTTTTAAAAAGCCCGCCTCAATGTGTTTAATAAAAGAGAAAATTGTTCCCTTTGACGGCTGGCTGGTCCAACCTGTCATTTCAGACACGTTATTATGATATGTGAAAGATTTGACATTTATGTTTTAATTTTTTGAAATCATAGCTACGCTCGATAATTATTTCGATCGAATAGTAAAGGCATTGATTTTTCACTCATCGTGAAATAGTTCTGTTAACTCATTGTTATAGTTTTGTCAATTATAGCATAGCCTACAATCGCTGCACAAGCGGAACGATGCTATTTATTTTAATGATGAAAGCACGAATATTCGACAATGTATCACTGAACATATATTTAATATCGAAAGAATCATTACCTTTATCGCCGCAATTATCGTTGCTATGAACAATTGACACCACATTCACTTTTCACTGCACTTCATACTTGACGAAAACATGCACTTCAAGCCCTTAATGAAACGCCTCAGAGCGAGGTAACGCCGCATGAGTCATGTTTTTTCGTGCGTGATAGGCAAGAATTCTAAAAACAAATATAGCCCAATTAAATAGATCTTTTCATTACTTCGTTGCACCTGAAATCGTGTTTCACGTCCGTACCATATAAAATCGTTAACACAACTGTCGTCTCTCAACATATTACAGTAGTACATCATAATCTTATTAATTACTTATTTAATTTATTCTTATTGATAAATAATCATTGGCATTTGTGATGACGTGATTCAAGTGGCTGGCATAATTTTGAATAATTTATTATAAAAATAAACTGTGAATGAATTATTGTTCATAGATCTTAAATGGAACGCCTCAGAGCAAGGTAACGCAGCATGAGTCATGTTTTTTCGTGCGTGCAGCCGGCTCCATCGAATTATAAGACGCTGTCACGTCAAAAACATGACTCATACGGCATTACCTCGCTCGCTCTGAGGCGTTCCATTACGTCATTACAAATGCCAATGATTATTTATCAATAAGAATAAATTAAATGAGTAATTAATAAGATTATGATGTACTACTGTAATATGTTGAGGGACGACAATTGTGTTAAAGATTTTATATGGGACGAACGTGAAACACGATTTCAGGTGCAACGAAGTAATGAAAAGATTCATTTAATTGGGATATATTTGTTTTGACGTGATAACGTCTTATAATTAGATAGAGCTGGCTGCACGCACAAAAAAACATGACTCATACGGCGTTACCTCGCTCGCTCTGAGGCGTTCCATTACGTCATCACAAATGCCAATGATTATTTATCAATAAGAATAAATTAAATTAGTAATTAATAAGATTATGATGTACCACTATAATATGTTAAGAGACGACAGTTGTGTTAAAGATTTTATATGGGACGGACGTGAAACATGATTTCAGGTGCAACGAAGTAATGAAAAGATTCATTTAATTGGGATATATTTGTTTTTGACGTGACAACGTCTTATAATTCAATGGAGCCGGCTGCACGCACGAAAAAACATGACTCATGCGGCGTTACCTCGCTCTGGGGCGTTCTATTTAAGGCTTGAAGTGCGACAAAGAGGCAAATCGGCCTACGCGTTCGACAGCGTTCGACATCTGTCTCTCTCCTACTTGAGTGAGCGATGCGTCCGCGTGGACAGCTGCTATACAATAGTACATTTACATGTTTTCGTCAAGTATGAAGTGCAGTGGAAAGTGAATGTGGTGTCAATTGTTTATAGCAAAGATAATTGCGGCGATAAAGGTAATGATTCTTTCGATATAAGATATATGTTCAGTTATATATTGTCGAATATTCGTGCTTTCATTAATAAAATAAATAGCATCGGTCCGCTAGTGCAGCGATTGTAGGTTATGCTATAATTGACAAAGTATAACAATAAGTTAACAGAACTAGGATAAAGTGAATGATAGGTCACTATGATAATGCGCTTGCGCTCGAAATACATGTGTACAGAGTGAATGGTAGCTAAGCAGTAGTCCTAAAACATGACATGTGAAAGTTTCATTATCTCGGTCCAGCATGGAGAAGTTTGGTTCACCCATCAAGGTGGTTTCCTCTCAAGTTCAGTCCCACAGGCGCGCGCAGCGCAAGTGCGGTAATATCCAGGAATGTTTGTTAAAGCTGCGAGCGTAGCGAGCTAGCCTACAACCATTGTTACACATGAACACTGTTTTAGTGCCACTGACAGAATTTGTTTCTACAGCAGAGACGCCAGTATCGCCATCTCTTTAAAATTGTGCGAAATGTTATAGTGACCTATAAGTCACTCTTACTCAGAACTATTTCACGATGAGTAAAGAATCAATGGCTCCACTATTCGATCGAAATAATTATCGAGCGTAGCTATGATTTCAAAAAATTGAAACATAAATGTTGAATCTTCCACATATCATAACAACGTGTCTGAAATGACAGGTTGGATCAGCCAGCCGTCAAAGGGAACAATTTTCTCCCATATCAAACACATTGAGGCGGGCTTCTCAAAATCTAGAGTTAAAAATTTCAATGATGTTTCTAGATTTAAAATTTCAAATTTAGGATTTATGAACAATAATTTGATCACAGTTTATTCTTATAATAAATTATTCAAGATTATCACTTTTTCACAACAAGTTACGATTAAATTTGCGAAAATAATTGAGTAACTAATTGAACAACAACTTTTATTCAGTTTACTTGCTGGAAGATATAATGTTGATACGAAATAAAAAATTAAAAAAATTGACATAATTGTATTTATGCGTACAATTAAATGTAACTTGATCAATTCAATTTCTGATTTTCATTTACCTCCTTCTCCATATCCATACAAAATATCTATCAAACCGATAAAATTGAAATATTCTTTTTAAAAATGCAACCACTCCATCAGTATTTTCTCATGACGTTGTCACGTTGAACTATCGTCAGTAAACCGACTTTACAGACAACCAATTTTTGAATGATAACCAATTCCCTAGTTCACCGTTGAATTTTGGCAGCTCTGTTACCGGCAATTTGATGCGTCGTGTATTATTATCGATTGTTACGGAAGCTGCATTTGAATTGGTTGGTGGTTGTTGATTTGACAGTGAACTAAGAGATGCAGCCTTGGCTGCTAAGGTATAGTATCGATTCTGAATCGCGTCTATCTCATTTATAGATTCACTATCTGGTTCCAACAACGAGTTCATCGTGCAGCTTTTCATATGCGGTAAATTGCTCCTTTACCCGTTCCATTCTCAATTTCAATTTGATTAAATCCACATCCTGTCCAGAAATTAAAGTCTTTATACCGGTCAATTGTCTCTTAAGCGATATACGCTTTTGATTGATAAATCTTGCTCGATTCATTTCGACTGTGTCTATACGAATAAATTCTCAAATATATAAACCAGTAAAAACGTGTATAATGAAATATTGCAAGCCGGCTGAAGAATTGAAATTATTCGTGATGCTTATGTTTAGTTGTAGTGTAATAAAATAATTGAAATAAAAGAAATACTTGAATTCAACTTATCTTGACTTCTGGCTTCAGATGACAGGCATGGAATGTGGCAGGTTGTACTGGTAGCAGTTGTACTGATGTAATCCTGATTACGAACTTGCTGATTGCGTCAGCTGTAGCGATGCTTATTACCTATCAATTATCCTCTTTACTGCATAACTTGTTATTCAACGCCTCACAAGTTCACTCCTCACAGGAGGCACCAAAATGTATCGTCGAAAATATTCCGATTGGGAATATTCTCGTAGTTTCGTATGAGGACAGGATTGATGTAGGAATAACGATAAAACACATTTCTATGGGAGAAAGCCTGACGGCATAAAAAACCCAGTTTATTGTTTTGTGATTGGAGTATACATATTTGTTTCGTGATCAGACACGATTTTTGACGCAGGGCTGGAGCCCTGCGAATGATTACGATTATAAATTAGTCGGACTGAATAGCCGGCGCTATCAGTTACTATTATTATTGATCGAATCAAGAGTGATCGTCACTCTTATCCTTATCTTTCTGAAATGATGCACCAGGGCAACTAATTGTCACATGTGATAAATAAGCTAAGCTCGACCTGTCGCTAGCGACACTAAACACTGACCGATCACCTCTCTCACACGTCTCATAGCGGCCTGCCAGGCTTCCAAACCACGCAAATGTGAACAGCTCGCAGCGCGCGATAGTAACTAAAACCATAAAGGCTCTAAATCATAATTATGAAGTTATAATTTTGTCCATGATGTTTTACATTGAATCGAGATATTTAAGTTCACCCACAAAACAATATTCAATCACAAATAACGATAAATAAATCAAAATTTTATTGGAAATCCACAATTTCCCACTTATCGCCTTTGCCCATGGGCGGTAAGTCAGCGTAACCATAGTTATTACAGTTTGCCGGTGAAATCAACATACCACCTTAAATAGGGTGCCGGTAAACATATGAAAACGCCCAATCGTGCAAAAAGTGAATTAGATTGATGTGTACAAGTAAGTTAAATTTTATGGCCGCAAAGAGGGCCATAGAAATAACTTTTCCGTGATAATCGCCTAAAAAATAAATTTCCAGCACATAGCACATAAACTTCTGAAGCAGAACTGTAACTGATGATGAATACAACAATTATGTGTGCATAAAATCAATCTACGACCAAAATTGTCCATATACTCGATTATTCCTATTCTTCAAAGTTACTGGGAGCATATCGTATTTCAGTATTCATTCTTCATATTGCATTTCTGATTGATCCGACTGCAATCATAGTGCAAGGTGTACACTTAGGTTTTATGGAAGTGTTTGAGACGAAATTTCAATACTCCACGGCTGATTGTTTTGAATGAATGCAAAAAACTCAAATAGACTGAGCACTTTCAGCACAGCCAATTAGTATTAAAATAGAAAATAATAATCAAGATGCCACAGGAATACAAAATACTGAATTTCAACATTGTAAATTCATGTGAAAAATTCGAAAGAAGTTCCAAGTACAGTGCATTTCCGGTACAGACGATTGCAACCAAAATAGGGCTGCAAAAGTAGACTTTAGATCAGTCTGAAATACAAAATTTAGCTATATACATGCAAACATTTATACGTACGTATCGACGTCAAGTCGGAAATAGATAAAATGAATTCAGGGATGCTAACTAATATTTCCATCAGAATCTTGAAATGTGATTTTGGCAGTTCAGCAATACTACTATTTGTACTTTGTACAAGTAAGTTAAAAGAGACTCACTTGGATTACCCCGATAAATCAACAAAATCATACTTATTGAATGTTTATTATTTCATATTGTGAGTAGTATTGGACTTTGTGCACTATAATGTAACGCAAACAGCAGAGGAAATTCTTAGGGATATACGATGTGGAAAGACTCCTGACTTTCAGAATTTTACGTTTACCAATTTGCATTGTGGAAAAACTAATCAGAGGATGTAGTTGTACACTGTTCAACAAGTTCCATTCTCAACGATTAAGCTTTTGGCCTCCAGATTGATATATATGAAGAATGAATACTGATATACGCAATATTCCCAGCAATTTTGGAGAAAAGGAATGACCGAAGGCAATCGTATCTAGACAATTTTTCCTAATTTAATGCCCACATAATTGTTGTATACATCATCAGTCACAGTTCTGTTCTAGAAGTTCATGTGCTATGTGCTAAAAATCAATTTTCTAGGCGATTATAATAGAAAAGGTAACTCTATGGCCCTTTCTGCGGCTATGAAGTTTGATTTACATGTATACGTCTATCTAAATTCACTTTTTGGGATTGATCTGTCAAATATTACTTTTTTAGGACTGATCTGTGAAAACTACTTGATTAACACTTCACACTTACCTCTATGGGCAGCTTGATGGAGTCTGAAGAAACAATTTTCGCCGGAATACATATTATATCTTTCCGTCAATCTCTTTAGTTCTTGCAATCAGAGAAATAGATACGAACTTTGAGACAATGGAATAAAACAATTTCATTGGCAACTTAGATTTACATTTGCAATGTTTCAGATATTATTAGATAAAATTTAGTGATTTTTAATTCTTTCGTGGTGATCATCTGAAAAAACGTGATACTCTTATATTCCCACAAATTCGAACAAAGAAGATCATCTTCACGGCCTTCATACACTAATTCCTATTTTGTATCTTCCAAATAATTCCTATTTTGTATCTTTCGTCTAATAGGACCGATTCATAATAGCGGAGTAAGTTTTCTCTCAGGTTATCAAGAGGATATGTATGAAGACTGCTCGATAGAATGGTATTTATTATTGAAGTGCTATTTTTGATAAGTTGAACCATGATTCTTCTTTACCTCATGGATATAGCACAGATAATCTGTACATATTACAATATTCCTTCCGTATATCCTTGTATACAAAAATAGAGAATGGAATAATTATTTCACCAATACTGTGCATATTAAATGGCCTACATATAAGAATTTAGGGCCGCAGCGTATTACTCTTGTCTCAAACCATAGTATCGTTGAGAATCGAAACAGATTACTCCAAATTTCACCAACAGATATCAGATATAATAATAGATAAGCATCTTGTAAAAGCAACAAATAATAACTCAGTAGAAAGAGTTTCATTTACTTGCCTGAAACTCCATTACTGTTGCTATCCGAATTTCATTCCCAACCAAATGTTTCTGTATGGAAAATTTCCTAGCATTTTGATAATTCAAATTGACGATTATTTATTGAACTGAAAACGTATACTTGAATTAGGGTAGCAACACAAGTTTGAATATTTGGAATTCTGAGAGGAAAGTCAGTAACATGATAATAATTGTAGACAAATATTTTATCCGCTAGAGCTAACTCCAAGGAAAAACTCTATGACATATACCAAGTAGTATACCTTGGTTTCAGGGGGCCTTAACTTTGGGGATTTCACAAGCATTTGATTCTCTAGCTCATGGATCCCATTGAATTACGACCTATAAGCTTCAATGAGTCTTGATCCGGCATTTGTGCTGATTGAGCGAGAATGTAGACATAATAATTAGACGCCGAAAAGTATCTGAACTAAGATTGTGGAGAATTCAATACTCTTCCAAAAAGATATAAGATTTTTTCTGTGAGACTCACGGCTCTAAAGATATTGCAAAAGTACTGTCTGTACTTCTCTTCCCTATATTGTGGTCTAATGAGGGAAGGTTTCCAGCTCCTAGAATTAAGATTTATATTCGCACTGACCCCTATTACACATTTATAAAAAAATCTTGAGCAAAATGCAATCTAGGCCAAAATTTTTCACATTTCAGTAGAGCAATTATTATCACAATTTATATGACATCCGTAAGTCTTCCCTGATATATTATCCTTCACATACTTTCATTCATATCTACCAACAGTTCACGGATATGGCAAGTACATTCTACTTCAGAACTCGAAAATAGCAATTATCAATCAAAAATCCATATTTTTTTGCACAATCTTACAATTTACCATGAGTTCTCTATCAACCAATGACATATTACTACTCTATGGAGATGTCTTGAGTATCAACTCATATCGAAACTTGAGAAGTTCAATTCCACGCAAACCTTTGAATATACCGCTTCACATGTGTCATCGATAGAACGTACTATGCAAGAGAGGTGCTTATCGAATTGTAGAAACTAAGTCTGGCAGCAAGGTGGGCGCCACCTAAAACATGAAGTGGAAGTATATATATATATCGATAGGACGCCACTATAAACGCAATATGTAACGTATATTATTGACGCTATATTGATTTTTTGATGAAAGGAGGTCATATTGTATACGAAATGAGAACACTGTGAATATTGCACTGGGTGTAGATGAAAAAGGTTTTTTAAAATTGTTATCAAAAAATTGTGATTGATGACAACTTTTTCATGAATTTCTAGAGTCCCGAGGATAGTTTTTATTGAAGACGGCCAGCTTGACTAATCTAAAAGAGCATTCCTCACTTGAACTCACTCACAAAAAATTTTGACTGTTTAACCTTAACGTTAATTTTGTTTCCTTCTTTTCGCAACAGTCGCGAGTACTCTGCAACTATATATATATATATATATATATATATATATATATATATATATATATATATATATATATATATATATATATATATATATATATATATATATATATATATATATATATATTTAGACAACGCTCAAGCGATCTTTGCTGTACTGAAGTTTGAATGTTTATGTATGACTCTTTGATACATTGAAAATATGCAAAATTGTTAATTGATTGAAAATCAGCTGTAGCCACACAATACTTTCCCGACCATAAATTTTATGGCCAGTTCCATCGCAGTTTCAGGAATTTGAAATGTCGAAACAATCAATTGCGTATTGTCAAAGTGAAAATTGTCGTTGTCAAAGTGACAGCTGTAATTGTTAAAGTGACAGATGGCGGTTATTTTTTTGTCCTTATACAAATGGGTATTTTATATATAAGAAAATGGAGAGTCCTTTCCTAGATTTTTGGGGTTTTTAATCCATTGAAACACACAGTTTCAAGATTCGATCGGCGGAAGTGTAATTTGAAGATAGTAACGTGGATTCTACCAATTTTTATTTCTGATACCTACTAATCTTATCTCCCCGAGGGCTCAAAGTTGATAATAAACTAAACATTGTTTGAATGTTTTGTGAGAGAAACAATTGACAATCGTTCAAATACGCTCTTTGACAGAATTATCTCCACAAGAGCTTCAATTTGATACCAAACATGATAGAGCCAAATTACTTAAAAAAATAAACAATTTACGTACGTTCGCATGTGATGTCCAAGTTTGAATGACGATTATGATCCTAATTATTTCTTTGCTTCAGAAAAATGTAACAAATTATATAATTACAACTAAACCGTTGCTAATTTTGAGAAATGTTCACTGTGAATGTTGTGCCAAATCATTCAAAGATTAGTTTCAGTTATTTCATATTTCATGATAAATACCACCGTTCATGAAATAATCGCAAAAAACTAAAAAGTTTCACCAATAAAAATTCGGTACCACTTGTTGAAAAAAGCTCATCTACGAACTTGAACCTAGCTTTTTGATAAAAAACGTAGATATGAAATTTAGTTAAAAACTCGCATGCATTCTCAAGTTATCGTGCTTCCACACAGACCGACGGACTGACAGACCGATAGACCGACTTTTTTTAGAATAATGTTTTCCGGGCTCAGTAGGGTCTAAAACGTGAAGATTCATCAAAATCAGGAACTGTCAGAAAATCACGTTTACAAATTTAAAAAATGTATCAAGAATTTGCGTAGGAAGCTTTCAAAATCAAATGAAGATTTTATTATATTACTTCAGTTGTAAGTCAATATACAGCAAAAGAACTATCCAAAACTTTCCTACTTGCAATTCAAAAAGTAGAACAATTCATTTGTTGATAATTGATTCAATTTTGAATCTTTGTTAAATAGATGTACTGTTCAACCATAATATGAAATTTTGCAATGTACTGCCTATTTATACAAATTAATAAACAAATCATAAGATGTGGCAAATGATTACGGTTGGAACTCGAATAGTATGAGTATATTATTTTCTTCTCCTCATGAAATATTAATTTCAACAGGAAAAAAAGAGTTTCCTGCGAAACATTAGTTTAACATTTCTCAAAATAATTATTACCATCGAACACTTTTCATGATATAATTTTTTCATTATAATATAATTTATTTAAATATATTTTTCTCCAAGTACTGACTACTACAATTCTTATTTATAGGTTTTTGGTGTGGAAAATAGATATTTTTCCAACTCATTCTCTATTCATAAGTGAGACATTAATCAAGAAGAGCTGAGTAAGTCCTTGAATAATTAGTATCTCTAGAGTTATTATCGACTGAGAAAATCATATATTCGATTAAAAGGTGAGAAAAAAATTTACTTTCACTTGATAAAGAGAATTTCAACAGATAACTAGAGTATCAACATCAGTAATTCATTTGATAATTTTCAAATAATAAATCAATTATATTCATTTCTTAGTTGTACTCGCAAATACGTTATAATGCCAACGAAAAATAGGTCAAAACGTTCCAAGCGGCAGGTAAGATATCAGGAGTCCAAAGATTCTGATATACATGGAGAAAGCGGAACGCAAACTAATATCAATACAGAAGATATCAATTTAGACGTGAATAATGATTTCAGAATGATACAAGAACTTACAGAGCACGATTACAACATCTTACAAAATCCTTCAGGTTACCTTGAAGATACTCATTTCGACGTATTTTTCACCATGATCCATGCTTTTTCGGACTACAGGCCTCAACCAACTTATTATTTAGAGGCTTTGAATAGGATTCAAGCAATACCAGAGGGTACTAAGCATCTACAAGTTTTAAATTTGCGCAATTTCGGCCCTGGAATTGGACATTGGATAACAGCTCATTATAATGGCATATTCATCACGATTTATGATAGTTTGAATTCAACAACTCTTCATCAAGATGCAAGGAATTATTTGGATCATTTATTTCCATATCATCCTCAAATTAGGATCGCAAAAGTACAAAAACAAACAAATGGCTTTGATTGTGGTTTATTTGCAATGGCATTTTGCTCAAGTATTCTACTGAATAGAGATCCAGAAAATGAAATTTACGATATTGCACAACTCAGGACTCATGCAGTTGGTATGTTCAGAGCTCGACGAATATCAAACTTTCCCAACAATGTAAGACAGCAAAAAAAACATGAAAATTATGAGAGAAGGAAGCAATCAGAAAGTGAAGATGAAAGGAATAGACGTTCTATGATGCAAGCCACCTATAAAAATATTCGTTTGAGTAATGAATCAATAGCAGAACGTGAAAAAAGGCTTCAGGTATTAAAAGATAATAAGGAAAAATATATAGAAAAGGAAACACCAGATAAACGTGATGAAAGGCTACAAAAAAAGAGGTATAATTCAAAAAATTATGCTGAGAAAGAGACGGAGGATGAGAAACGTAAACGATTAGAAAGAAATGAAGAGGAGAGACGTAAAATAACAGAATCAGAAACAGAAAAGCAAAAACAGGAAAGAATCATTCATAAAAAAGAAATAATGATGAGCAAGCGAAGCAAAATTCTGAAAAAACCAATAGATACATATAAAATGGCAACAAAAGACTCTGCAGAAATTGTTGAACCACATTATTTAGGATTAATCAATGTTCTATGTTCAAATTGTCAGTCAAGAAATTTCGCATGTGAAAAACCATCAGACGGGAAGTTTACAACTTGTTGCCGTAAAGGAAAATTGGCAGTTGATATACTACTAGAATTTCCAGAGTATTTAAGAAAACTGATGACAGAAAATGATGCGGATAGCAGAAATTTCAGAGAACATATCAGAAATTATAACAGTGCTTTAGCTTTTGCCTCCATGGGAGCACAGATTGCGCTACCTCCAGGAAAAGGACCATATACTTTCAGGATTCATGGTCAAATATATCATAATACATATGGATCAATTTACCCATCGAATGGTAAGACAGAAAAATATGCACAGTTGTACATCATTGATACAATGGATGCGTTAGCAAAACGGATGGATCAAGATTCTAATAAAGTATGCAAACCAGAAATAATGCGGAGACTAGATGAACTCATACGGCAAGTTAATCCATATGCATCTGCATACATGATGTTGAAAGAAGTTGAACAAATTGAGGTTGAGAAGGCTAGACAAAATAATCAAACATTACCAGAAATCAATCTTTGGATTATTAGTGATCGCACACAAGACAAACGAAGATATAATCTACCAACGAGTAATGAGGTTGCTGTTGTCTTCACTTCAAATGATGGTGAACCACCAATCGAGATATTTGTGTACATCCAAAAGGAAAAGGTAGTGTCAGAATTCATCAGTTTAGTGAGAATTGTGATCCAATGACATATCCTTTATTGTTCCCTCGTGGAGAAAGAGGTTGGCAAATGAATATGAAACAAGTGGACGGTGTTAAGAAACAGACCATGCTTCAATTTTATACAAATCGCTTAGCAGATCGTAGTGTTTTCAATCCGTGTTTATCAGCTGGTAAACTTACGCAACAGTACATTGTGGATGCTTACGTAAAAGTAGAAGCTGAACGTTTGAATTTTATTCGACAAAATCAACCAAAGCTGAGAGTGGAGCTATATAGTGGGTTGATGGATCATATCAATAATAAATCTGCCAGCGAAGGTGCAAAACCAGGTACAATGGTGATATTACCCTCAACTTTTCAAGGCGGTCCACGATTTATGCAAAAAATGTATCAAAACGCCATGGCAATTGTTCGTGAATTCGGTAAACCTGATCTTTTCATAACTGTTACTTGCAATCCGAAGTGGAAAGAAATCACAGAAAATTTACAAGAAGGACAAACAGCTTCAGATCGACCAGATCTTGTTGCACGTGTTTTTCATGGTAAGAACAAATCGATTTTGAATGAAATAATCAAAGAAAATATTTTTGGAAAAGTGGCAGCTTATAAATATGTAATAGAATTTCAAAAACGCGGTTTACCGCATATGCATCTATTAGTTACATTGGATGAGAGAGACAAAATTCGGAACAAGGACGATATTGATGCAATTGTAAGTGCAGAAATACCCGATGAAGATAAGGAAGAGGAATTATATCAAATAATCAGAACGCACATGATTCATGGACCTTGTGGTGTTTTAAATAAAAACTCACCATTTATGAATGATAATAGATGTTCCAAAAAATATCCGAAGGATTTCCGAAACGAAACTATTGAAAATGTGAATGGATATCCTATTTACAGACGACGTAATAACAATGTTCTTATGCACATTTTTTACAAAAAAGGTTCTATCAAATACGAAATAGACAACAGGTGGATTGTTCCGTATAATCCATATTTATGCAAGAAGTATAGAACTCATATCAATGTAGAAATATGTTCATCAGTCAAGAGTATAAAGTATATATGTGATTATTTATGCAAAGGACATGATTGTGCTACCATCAAATTGAGACCAAAAGAGAACGCAACAAATTTCGTTTGGGACGAGATTCAAGGCTATGAAAGTACAAGATACATTTGTCCAGTCGAGTGTATTTGGCGACTATATGAATACCAACTATATGATAAATCACATGCAGTTTTTGATTTGGCAGTTCATCTACAATATCAACAAACAGTTGTATTTCATCCAGCACAAATACAGAAAGCAGTTGAACGAGCAAAAACACGTCATACTACATTGACAGCTTGGTTCTTGTTGAATCAAACCGATGTTGCAGCACGACAATACAATTATATGGATATTCCAAAATACTACGTATTCACCAATCAAAACGTATGGAAAATAAGACAGAGAGAAACTAAGCCCGTAATTGGTAGAATAGTTTCTCTAAGTCCAAAAGATATAGAGAGATTCCATCTCCGATTACTATTAGTTAATGTTATGGGAGCGAGAAGCTTTGACGATCTACGAACTGTCGATGGTAAATTATACAACACTTATCAGGAAGCAGCACGCGCGAAAGGATTACTAGAAAATGATGAAGAATGCAAAAATTGCTTACAAGAAGCTGTGCTCGACAAATTCCCCAAGCAATTACGTGAATTATTTGCATATTTGATCAGTTTCCATACTTCAACAAATGCACTTCGTTTGTGGGAAAATTTTAAAGAATATTTGATGGAAGACTATTCACGAAAATATTCTAAGCAAGTCGCTGAAAACAAATGCTTACAAAAAATTCAAGAAATTCTAATTGTACATAGATTGCAATTGTAAGATTTTGGTCTTCCTGAACCAGTCAAGATCACCGAAGATGATTTTGACAGTACAATTGATAGAGATTTGGAAAGACGCGAAGGTGCACAAAATGCAGAAAAATTTAACTCTGAACAATTAGAAATCTCCAATTATATTTTGAATGCAGTAAATGATAATAATTGTAAAGAGCGTTACTTTCATATTGATGGTCCAGGCGGAACCGGCAAAACATTTCTTTATAATACTATCATCAGCATTTTAAGAGGACAAGGACATACAGTTCTCGCTGTAGCTTGGACCGGAATTGCGGCAACTCTATTAAAAGGTGGTCAAACAGTTCATTCTGTATTTAAACTTCCAGTACCAATAAATGAAGATAGCGTATGTAAAATCTCAGCAAATAGTAATGCAGGAAAATTGATTCGAAAAGCAAGCATTATTATCTGGGATGAAATAACTATGGCACCATCATATGCACTTAAAGCTATCAATTTAGTTTTACAAGATTTAATGGATAATTCATCACTCTTTGGAGGAAAAGTGATTGTTCTAGGGGGCGATTTCCGACAATGTCTTCCAATAGTTCAACATTCGAATCATAGAACAGCGATAATCGAAATTTCAATGTTACGTAGTTCATTGTGGCCCCTATTCAAAAAACTATCCTTGACACAAAACATGCGGGTAAATAAGAATGAACAAGAATTTGCTGGATATTTACTCCACATTGGAAATGGTACTGAGGAAATTGCTACAATACCATCCCACTGTCTTATCAAAAGCTCATTAGCCGACGAAATATTTGGAAATGAGATGATTTTGCCACAAAATATATATAAGTTTATGAACAGAGCTATTTTATCACCAAAGAATGATGATACGATGATTCAAAATGAACTTGTATTATCAAAAATTGTAGGTGAAACAAAAATATATTATAGTGCAGATACAGCGATATATGAGGGAGAGAACGATATGAACTTTCCAATTGAATTCTTACATAAGCAAACACCATCTGGATATCCACCCCATAAACTCTCATTGAAAATTGGGGCAATTGTTATGCTTCTACGTAACATGAATCCAAGAAAAGGTCTTTGCAATGGAACACGATTGATCGTGAAACAAATGAAGAATAACTATTTAGACCTAGAAGTATTAACAGGTCAAAGTGCACATTCCAGAATCTTTTTACCAAGAATAGATTTGATACAAACAGACACAAATCTTCCATTCATAATCAAACGGAGACAATTTCCAATAAGACTGGCTTTTTCAATGACAATAAATAAGTCACAGGGACAGACTTTTGATTTCGTTGGAATAAACTTGGAGAAACCTGTGTTTTCACATGGACAATTATATGTTGCTATGTCTCGAGTTCGATCTTTTGATAGTTTGAAGATTAAAATACCAGAGAACGATAAAGACAATGAAAGTAACCAAGATATAACAAAAAATATAGTTTTCAAAGAAATATTTCAATAATCTACTTGAAATAATATTTATTCAATAGAAAATTCCGATCTAAATCTAGGACATAACTATCAGTTTACTGCTGAATCTATTGTAAATGTTATTGATAATTTGAATTTTGGAATGTATTTTTCCAAAGACAAATGGTTTTTACACTTTCCTATTCCATTCCATTACCCATTGTGTAGTATTTATTGGAGAAGAAACGTATGAAAATAAACAGCAATGCTAAATGGAAGCCAACATGATGATATTCACAGGCTAACAGCAGTTCTATACACATACAGTACTCCAATTATATTTCACATGTTACAAAATATAGAATGGAAGGAAAGAAACCAATCAAAATACATTTATTAAATTGAACAGATATATATATATATATATATATATATATATATATATATATATATATATATATATATATATATATATATATATATATATATATATAGGATATAGTTTGAAAATTCAATTGAGGTACATGAATTACGATTTAAATTATCACCTATGTTCTTTTATAAACTGTGGAGTAAAACAGAACAGAGGATAGATTTTATCGTACAGAACAAACAAAATGCAAATGTCCACCATGACCAAAGCAAGGTTCCATGTGTACGTCTTCACTTTCGAATCTGTTCTTGCCTACTGTACATAATCTAAATAATCAACATGATATAGCTAATGCATTCTGATAGACAAAAAAAAAAAGATAATCCACGTACCTCATATTGAGAATAACTCCAATATTTTTCAAAATTTTTCCGATCAACCATTTCTATTCTAATAATTCTAAATATTCTCTAGCCTTCATGCTTAGTCATAACCTACATTGAACAAACTATAATTGAAATACTTTACCGGGATATGTTAAGACGTGCTATTAATTTGCAAAAAAAAAAATTCTTCCTATAATATGAATAAAATAGAACAGAATTCATCATACAGGTATAACACAAGGAAAAATCTCACATTTTCAGACCAAGTAGAATATGTTCACTTATACCATTCATCAGTTTTCATTTACGTTACTATATTTTTTTTCTATTATTCATACTGAATCGATATATCCACTAAATGAGTTCATTTCAATCATATTATATTATAAAAGTAATAAAAATGAATGAAGAATCGTTTTAATTCTCATCACACACAAATATTATTCTATCAACTCTTCATATAAGTATTGAGACAAATAGTTTGATGACGTATATTTTCTTTCGAAAATTCCATTTAGATCATATCTTTCCATCACAATTAAAATAAAAATAAATTATAATGCACAAATATTTTCATTCCATTCCTTCATCCTTAATAAAAGAAGTCAAATCAGCTCAAAAAACTCAATTGGGGAATGTGGATCACGATTCAAATTAATAATTGTTGTTTCCTTATAAATTGTGAAATAAAATAGAACAGGGGATAGAGTTTATCGTGCAAAACAAAACAAAATGCAAATGTCCATCATGACTAAAGCAAAGTTGAATATGTATGTCTTTACTTTTGAAACTGTTCTTGCCTACTTCACAGTAATGCATAGATCAATATAATATAGCTTATACATGTTAATAGGAAGATAATGATGATCCACATAGCTCATATAGAGGATAAATTTGACATTTCTCAGAATTGTTTCAATAAGCGATTCTCATTCAAATAATTTTGAGTATATCATAGCTTACATACTAAATTATAACGTGAATCATACGAATCAAAAATGTTAAAACGTGCTATGAATTTCAACTTTTTTTTTTATTATAACAAGGAAAATAACAACTTCTGAATTCAGACTAAGTAAAAAATGTGCTTCTGATCTCTTTTTATGCTCTTATTAGTTATCACGTTAGCATGATTGAATGGATCTTTCATAGTATGCAGCAAATATATTTACGGTCTTAAAGTTTGGAACATCAAAATATTTTGGGAAGATCACGTCTAATTAGAGTCACTGTTTTGAAAATACTACGAGGAATATCGTCATATCCTAGGACATTTTGGAACGGTGCGAGGTCTCGCCCTCGAAAACTGAACCTTATGTCTCTAGAATTTATTGTATAAAAGAACGATGAATATAGAAGAACAGTTAAAATATATATGAGAAAGATTAATCACATAGTAAGATTACTGAATTTGCCTGTATGTCTCCTCCACCTAAAAATCCCTTGACTCCCATTCTCTCCCGGCAAGAAATATGCTTCTACCTTCACGTGGTTCTTGCTGAACATATGTGTAATCAGATACACCTATGACTGAATGGAGCATTATCTTGTATCTATCGAATACAAACATCCCAATCAGTTGACAGTATCTATGCTTGACTAGAATTAGAAAATTAAAAAAAATCTTTACATATGTTTTATTGAAAATAAATTCTGTATGAAAATGATTAGAAATTCAACATGCCGAATTCATAGCAATCACAGAAAAACTCCAGGAACATGCTGCATTGCTTTGATACAAGTAATATCTCAATTTCACAGGAACATCGATATTATAATAAATGAAGACAAATTTCTTTGGCTGCACTTGAGCTCTCTTCAGAAGTTATATGAATACAATTTAGGCAGAAAAATACATCACCGATATATTGTTGAATAATATATGAGAAAAAAAGAATAGGTGAATGGAATACAAAGAAATGACATACAGCAATTGAAATATGCGAAAATAGCATATAATTATTGCAGCTAAGTCGAAACTCATGAGTAAGAATTAAGTTACAAATGTGGACGTGTTTTCTCATTGATGATAAAAAGTAGAAGAACTATTATTCTTGTAACTATTGATTGACACGAAGTTTCATGTAACTCATTCCAAGATTCAACTCAATTACCGTAATTATATGCTTTTTGGACATATTTTAATTGCTGTACGTCATTTCTCACTATTTTATTGATAATTTTTTCTCATGAATAATTCAATAATCCGTAAGCGATGTATTTTTCTGTCTGAATTGTTTCCATCCAACTCCCGAAGGTGGCTTGAGTGGAACCGAATCTGATAGATGTAAATTGATCAATCAAAAATTTTTATGGCTGAAACCAGAGCTTTTTTTTGCATTTGTCACTTTTTCCTACAGTCAAGAAACATTATGATTCTTATAAATATTGTAGTTTTAGCTAAAGAGTAGAGAAATGTGATGTTTGTGAGTTTCAGAGTGATGATTAAATAGATGAGAATTATGTTGCGCGAACACATAAGTTAAGTGAAGTACGTGAGCTGTGAAATTATCACTGGGAGTAAAGAGAACATTCCACAGAAAGAGGTAGCCTTGCTTGATAAAAAATTCTGTTATTTCACTGCAAAACTTTGACAATGACCTAGGAAAGGCTTGATTGGAAATCCTGTTATCTTGCTGTGACGTTCTGAATCTAGACTCTGTAATTCGTAGAAGAGTTGGAATCAATTTATCCGATTGATGAATACATGAAATAATATTGAGAATTGTCAATAAAAAACAGTGGAATCACGAGTAGGGAGAAATGCACAAATATAATAGGGAGCAGGAGGATTTTGTGGGCTAAAAATATATTTGGAATTTATCTTATAGAGACAGAATTTTTGCCGGAGGCGGTTCACATATCGAACTGCGAAGCCTAGGGCTTAGGCCTGCGTAGCAGGCCAAGCGCTAGTTACTATATACTAATCGTCTAAATGTACCAAATTCTCGGTAAAGATTAGCCACTTTTTTGCGCTCTTCTACAGGTCGTATTTATTGATGGATTTTTATCAATTTTTTTTTATTTGATAGATATTTATTAGGACGAGTGCCTTCCGGGGGTCTCATATTTTTGGTACTTATAGTATTTGCAGGAAAAATTAAAAACGACGAAAATTTGCGTTGATCAGCGTGCCCCTATCTTTTACTCATCTATTTCACAGGGGTATACAAAATCACACGTCATTTTGATATTTCAATTTCAAAAATATTTTTATCAATTTCATAATTATTTGTTACATTTACGTGAAATTTAACATTAGTTTAATGATTAATATGCATGAGCAAATGTCCTGTGATACAATTCAATTGTTAAAAAGGTATTTTAAATGATTTATAAGTACAACTTTTATAAAATTTGTCGCTCTACTGTGATTCAAGCTTTTTACTGTATCTCGAAAACGTCACTTTGACATGTCAAGTTGTAAAATATTTTGGTTGATTTCATAAAATCTACTGAGTTCACATGAATTTGAATGATAGTTTAGTACAAAATAGTCATGAGCAAATGTCATCTGATGCATTTTATGTACTGAAAAGTTGTTTAAAATAATTTATTTCTGCAACATTTATAAGTTGTTTCGCTCTAATGTAAACGTGGCTTCTGCGAAAGCGCCGGATTAAGTCAGCCTGCGTTTTGTTGCAAATTCCATCTAGAGGCCCTACCTTGATTCGGAAAAATACTTTTATGGTCCCAACTCGATTGAGACATTTTTTTTTACATTCTATCAGGCGTTTGTGCGTAGATATCAAAAGCTGCGAGATCCGTAGCATTAAAAAACTCTTTCAATGTGGCTGGTCCTGTTCTGATCATTGCGACTTGATGTTCATATTCAATTGTTGAAATGACGAAATGACATTTCAACTTTTTAACATTTTAAAATATTCTTGGAAACAAATACATTAGTTTTGAGGATCATTCCGGATAAATATCATTCTTACTTGATGAATATAGTGGATAATTGAAGATGGAACAAAAAAAAGTTATTCAAGGGTATGTATACATAATTATTTAACTAAATTTGTATTCCGTACCGTAGAATTGGATGAATTCTTGGAAAAAATCTTGAAGAATAGTGGAATATTGGCATGTTGTTATTAATACACTGGACAATTTATATCACATTCACAAATATCTTGGGAAACGAGCATACAATAAATTCAAGAGATTGAAGAAGTGATACATTCAGTAATTGATTTGTAATGATATTGTTGGTAGAAACCTAACTGTTCGTAGGCACTGGAGAGTAATCAATGTGATTCAAAATGCTTGCTCAAGTGATGTTAATTCTGATTACTGATACTGAATATCTGTTATTCAAAAATCCATCATTTAATTATACTATTTTCTGGATACGATATTTCAATTCACAATGTTTCTCTGTTGTTGATGAAATAAGTATTGAAGATTGAATTGAATTTGAAACATTTCAAGTGAACTTTAGTAGATACATGTGGTACAAATTCAACAATACACGAGTATCTACTCTGATTTTCAATATTGTTCATTGCTGGTTTGGCTTATACTAAACTCACACTTCTTTCAGTTGGATAAATTTGAATTTGGATCTTGATAAACCCAGCCAATCGAACATTCTGTCTAAATACAACAATAGAACAAGCAATCAAGAGCTGACTATAATATCCTTTCGCTATCAATGAAGCTAGCACTTTGAAAATTCCAACGAATGAACAAATAGGAGATTACTTCAATCAAAATTTGTGAGAATCATCAGTCTGTATCATAAAACTGAGTCAAATTAAGTGACAAAATCTGATTACAACAATTTAGTAATCAATCATCATATTTGATTTGTTGAATTTATAATTCATACATCACTTAATGAACTGTTCCTACATTATTCTGTATGATAATCCACAAGTATTCAAATATATAACATTCAATGTATGACAAGTGACAAATTTCTATTCGAGTAAAGGTTTTTTCATCAACTTCGTATTTTAGGTTATGTTGTAGATGATTCAGTATTAATGTATTTTTTCACTTGGTGTATGAAACTGGATATAAGATAGATTTCCGATAAGCCTGTTTTCGATCCTGGAAATTTGATCAATATACATAAGCTGCAGATATTCATTTGGAGTTTATTGTTAACTGTCATATTTTGGACAGGGCAGCATACCCAGTAGTTCTAAAATCTGGATCTAAAGTTTCTGTCATCTAATATTCTGAGCTCTAATTTTTATTCTTTTCATGAGCTAATGTTTTCCACTGTTTCTTTTTCCATTCTCTTATCTGATAGGACATGAATAAATAGAAGTATTAGTGAAAATGCGATTCAAAACAATCTCGTAGTACTTTAGAAATTTTTTTTTTTTCAATTTTAAAAATCATGCGTGGCGTCCAGAAGTCTCTTGTGTCACTCAAACGGTACGTCTCATTCATCATCAAACATTTTGAGAATATTGACGTAAAGTAAAATAGGTGGCGATAGTGTTTAGCTTATTTGACATCATCTAAATTATTCTTATTATTGTCAGTAAGAACACGAGCTAAATAAATTATACAGTTATCAAATTCACTTATGAAAATCACGTTTCTTTTGACCAAACAATACCAGTAGTTTGAAGCTTGATTTACTCAATGCGCATGCCTGTGAAACTTGGAGGCCTCTCAAAATGTCTCTAAACAGCATTCGAAAAATAGAGATGATACATATTTCAACTATTTCGATACGTTTCCAATAATTTATGAGTACATCAAATTGCAGCGCAACAATATTTTTTTATGAATATGAACAAATCTTAGGAATTTGTACACCTATGAAGTCCACTGTTTGAGGACCACAATAGACTTTTAGACGTCATCATGACGTCATAGAGGTATTAAATCGTCTTTTCATTAAAACGGAGCAATATTCAATATCATTTTCATCACTTATACCTATTATTCATGCCATATTCTCATATTTTCATGGAAATTTCTCAAATTTTGATAGTAGTGGAGTACCCCATTTCGAGGTAAACACCAGGTACTAGAGTGTGATTGTTGGAATCAAAAGTTAATTGTTGTACAAAACAAACAGAGAAATATGTACTCCGACAAATATTTTTTCCAAAAGATACTCTTCTTGTAGGAATTTTTAATAATAATATTGTACGTTTTATTCCATTTGAACATTTGGAGAGTGCTCTCTCTACGTGTCAAATTAATGGATAAGTTCTTGATAAGGACATAGACAAATATACTGCAAAGACCATAAAATCAGAGACTAGAAGTTAGGACGCGCATCACTGCCCGTAGTGACAGATTTTAGAATCAAATTTTTATAACTTTTAGATACGATCCTTGCAGTAATAGACATATATGAGCCAGATCTCAGAATTAGATTCAACTCATCAATTTTTATATAGGTCGGTCATTCTGGTTAATGATGATGAGATTTAAGTCGGGCAGAATTAGCGCAAATATGTGCTAAAATCAAGAAAATTGATAATTTGGAATCTATTTTTCTGTATTTGTTGGTTCATAACGTGACAAATAACATATTTCATTAGTACGCGGCTACAATGTCAGAAAGGCTGTCAAAAAAAGGTCAAAAACTGCCAAAAACGGTTTTTTGCGTTCTACTAAAAAACCACGCATCTGACGGAAAATAGTGTTCCACTGAAAAACGTACGCAATAGAAAGACGGATCGAATAAGTTCTCTTGAATCTTGATTAGTCCAGCTGCTTTTGGGTTGATTGCAAAAATCGTAATTAGTTTGCCATTTTTTCGGAAATTCATAACTTGCATTGTATCTGTTATTGTGACTTAAAATTTCAACAGAATGTGGGTAGAGTAGCTTCTAACATACAACTCAAATTTCTAAAAAGATCGATTTGAACTTTTCAAGAAATGTTGAAAAAACTAAAAAAAGGCCCTGCCGAAAAACGGCCCTAAAAAATGGTTAGCCAACAGAAATCAATTTCACAGATTGCATTTCCTTTGTCAAGAGTTACTCTACAAAGTAACTAGATGGCGTCACACTCTCACTTGCTCAAAAGGAACGCCATTCGGGTACATTTTAGAGTATTTCTTGAAAAAATAAAAGCTTTTTGTAAAATTAGAGTACGTTATCTAACAACTTCTCAATGGCCGTTTTCCGGAAGAGCCTTCTTTTAGTTTTTTCAACATATCTTCAAAAGTTCACAGTTAATCTTCTGAAAATTTGATGCATATGTTAGAATCATTCTTTACCCACATTCTGTCAGAATTTGAAGTCTAAATAACAAATATAATACAAGTTATGAATTCAAAAAAATGGCAAGAAATGACAAATGGGATATGTTATCTGTCATGTTATGAACTAAAAAATAAATAATAGCAATTACTTACCTTTAAGATATGCTAATTCTATCTGACTATTTATAGTCCGGTCAAGTTAGCCCTAAAAATACGGATACCCTTGCATAAATTCCTAAGAAGCTGAAAATTGGCATGAACGTTAGGGATACCATTATGATGAAGTTGTGAGAAGTCCCAATCGATCTCATGTGTGCAAAAAATTTTATTCGAGGTAAAAGCTAATTGAAATGGGTTTTTCAATTTTTCTACGAAATTGTCAGTTTTATGATAGAAATAGCTTGGACAAAAATTATAGATCTTCCAATTCTCTACAAAAATAGTTCTCACACTTTTTTCACCAAGATTTGCCATTTCTGAGAAAAAGCCATTCTAAAGTTATATTTTCAATAATATGCATGATTACGCTGCCTATGTACATGTGTCCGCCTGTTACTTACTTTAAATTATTTGCAAAGATAAATTACGCTACGTATCTTTTGCAAAACATACACGCAATAGAAACGGTGTTCAATTGGGTTGTCTTCCTCTAACCTTGGCTTCTGCTCATCAACATTTTTATCGAGTTCATGGATAGCTTGGTAATCAGCTAAGCCCAGAAGAATGGGGATGAGAGCTAATTGATGATGTATTGCAACCAATCCACACTCTACTTTCACCTGCACCAGAAAAGCTCTCCAATACAATTTTTTTTAACTGCAAAATGGGATGTAATTCGAAATGCAACTTCAAAACAATAGGCTTACTCTGTTCACCAGCATGCACCAGTTGTAAAGACCAGTCGTGTTCAATTACTGAGTCTCTAACAGAAGATGATCCCTACATCAACGACGAAACAACTGATTTATCGCCGTTGGAACAATTTATGTCAACTCAGGAAGATGAGGAATAACAAGAAGCAGTTGAATAACAAGACTTAATATTATATTGAACTTCAATATGAAGACCGTGGAATAGGACTACCGGAAAAGCCACGACGAAAAATACGCGCCAAGTACACTACCTCATAGGTGGCGTGGAAACGTGTGCATGTCATGAAGAATAAAGCTGTAGAATGGCATTTTCTCAGAAATAGTAAACCTTGAGCAAAAAGTGTGAGCATCCTTTTTGTAGAGAATTGGAAGATCTATAATTTTTGTCTGAGCTATTCCTATCATAAAACTGACAATTTCGTTGCAAAATCCGGAAAACCCATTACTACGAACTTCGCATAAAATTTTTTGCACACATAGGATCAATGGAGACTTACCACAACTTTATCATAATGGTATTCCTAAAGTTCATGATAATTTTCAGCTTCTTGGGAATCTATGCAAGGATGAATGTCTATTTTGACTGGACTATTATGGCTTTTCAAATATTATTCGCCTCAATTTGTACATAAACATATATCTTTGTATCCACACACTAAAAATATGATAAGATATTGGATTTAGAATACGTTTTTTGACTGAACAATAATATATTGTTGATTGACTGAATGAAGCCAGAATAATAGTTCATCTCCATTCCAATAGATGTAGACTAGATATACATCAAAATATTGAAATACAATCATTGTGAATCGGAATTTAAGATCAGGGTACTGATTATAAGACTCAGAGATTCAGTCATTTTGAAGGCCTATGCTTCTGGACTGTTTGTGCGGATGCGTCAGTCGACCATTGCAAATCGACTGCTGCAGAGGTATACGTAGTCTAGAAGTGAGATTATCGGAAGCTAATTTTATTGAACTTTTCCATGTGAATAAAAGTTTTGTAGATGTATTTGAGCGTAAGTTATTTCCCATTTGCATTTTTTTCTGTGGAACATTTATAGCTTATACAATAATTATTGTGTTAAGGATGACTTATGTTTTGTTAACGTAGTTCTTGAGGAATTGTTCACCCGCGGTAGAGATCCTGAAGCAGAAATCATGAACTTGCGGTAAGAGAAGCAGATGCTGCAGGATTCCATGATCATTAACGTTGTCAAGAAAAGTATTTGTTGTCACTTTTTGATGAATTGAATTTAAAAACATTGGATTGACATTCTTCAAGAAATATTTCATTTCAGCTTGGATAAAAAGACCAAAATTGCAAAAACATCGTCTTTAGGAAAAGAAAAAATTTCATATATTCACAGATACCAGAATGCCGTGGCAGAAAAACTGTCCCAAATTGAAAATGAGACCTTAATAGATTCCAAAAGAATGTATCATTCTGTATAATAGGTTACAATGTATGAAATAGTACGATGCAGAAAATGTATCAAATCCAATGAATAATTGTTAGAAGTTATCAATAGTGCTTTCGACTATAGTTCATGTGTTTCAAGAACAGTCCGAGGGCTCTCACGACACTGAGATTCAAGTCCTCTGAATGACTGAGCCACGAACATGATTCACTCACAATGAATCCAGAATTCACAACAACTTTGCTGGGAATGAATTCAAGAAATAAAAGCAAGGAATATACTTACATATTACCTGAATGGATACAAATTTCAATCTTTGAACCAATCTGTTCATGATAATTAACGAGAAACTGACAGACTGAGTGCTATTATTGTGCTATTGTGAAATTAGTTCAAATATAAGTCAATCAGAACGCTTGAAACATAGTCTCACAACAATCTTTGGACAGTTCTTAAACAAAATGACCATAAGAATAATGTTGTTTTCATCAAAATACAGTCTATTTTAGTTGAGACCTGCTCAAGGCTCTTATAGGACTCCGATTAGAGATCTCTGATAGGCAGAAATGCGAACTAATTTTACATCAGCACAGAATTGTACTTGGCTAACATCAACTGTTAGTCGTGCATCAAATATTTTTATCAAATGTATGCAGACGGAAGATTCAAATTGGATTTGTTCGAATGGTATATGTATACTATTGCTCTTATGACTTGATCCAATTCTTAGAGAGTGTGGTCCAAATTATGTATATTTACTGGGAGTAAATCGTGTCTGTATTTTTGCCAGCATGGTAGATTGAATCGTAGTCCCATAAGAGCTCTTGGACTGTTTTTATCTGGCATATCGGACAATACGTGTATTATTCAGGGTGATTACGAAAGAATTAATGTCAATTCAAATCTATAATAATTTTTAGTTCTAATCAATGTCACATTGGTTGAGAATAGATACTAAATGTTCTTGTATTTGATGAAGTGAAAGCCCTAGCAGCGTTGTTTTGGAAGAAATGGTGTGCTTACACTTAATATGATTCATTCCGTAAACATATCTTACATTCATTTGTTATATCATAAATTGGAAAATAATGAATTGGGAAGTCAATATTTCTAGAGAATATTTCTCCAGATTGTATAACTTTGGGAGAAATAGAGAATACTACTTTGGTAAATGAGGTAAAAGAACCAAAGAAATATGTTTCTACAGTCACAATAGAATAATACTTATTCCGCATGCTTGGAAGTTCTTGAGAAAGCCACGTTATATCTGAAAAACTGTTTCATTGTTGGCATAGTCTAATTTTCTTTGTGAATTTTTCATTATTTCTCCCAAAAATGGAATCAATTCGAGTAATTTTATCAACGTTTGATGAATTTGAAAGAGATTATTGAAGCATAGTTTCTTTGAGGGAAGAATGTTACTACGGAGAAAATAGTCCTGCTTAATAGGCGGTCTATCAATCTCGCAATTGAGCTTAGAAATCAGATACGCTAATTCATGGAAAAAACCAACTGAATGATTCTCCTGAGAGAAATATTTAGGATAATGGGTGTAAGTGATGAAAACACAAAATTTCAACTAAAATTCTATTTTACTTTTCCACTCGATATTCTCTGTTTCACCTGGAGTAACCATCTTTTTCTATATTAGATGTACATGCATCATTTCAGTCAGCATTATCAACCAAATCTATTCAAAATAATATTGAGAGTTGCAAAGGAGACAGAAAGATTGTGATTACATACAAATTGACGAGCGAAGCGAATTGTTAGGATGTTAGTATGTCGTCAGAATAAAACAGAAGAATGACATGAGTTGTAATAACAAATACTCCAATTTGTATTCGAAAACAGTGAAGCAATGACTGAGAATATGCGAAACATGGCACAGACATGTTATCTCGCTGTGAAGTTTTGAATTTAGACTCTGTAATTCGTAGAAGAATTGGAATCAATTTATCCGATTGATGAATACATGGAATAATATTGAGGATTGTCAATAAAAACAGTGAAATCACGGGTAGGGAGAAATGCACAAATATAATATGGAGCAGGAGGATTTTGTGGGCTAAAAATATATTCGGAAATTATCTTATAGAGACAGAATTTTTGCCGAAGGCGGTTCACATATCGAACTGCGAAGCCTAGGGCTTAGGCCTGCGTAGCAGGCCAAGCGCTAGTCTTATATACTAAAACGCAAAATGTTTGGATTACAGAAAAACTTTGCCCTAAGCCACAGCCTAAACCAAAATTTGGATAATTATAATTTTTTTTTTACAAATTTGGTATTCTTGAGGAGGAGTGCCTTTTGAGGGTGTAAATTTTTTCCATCTCATAGATTTTGTGCAAAAAATCAAAAACCGACGAAAATTGGACAAAAAAAATCAGATCCAGTTGCCAGGAATTTTTAATTGTTGAACATCAATGTCATCTGACAGTTTTGACGTTTGAATCTCAACATTATCACATTGAATATTGTAGAATTTCTATATTATTCACGGATATTATGTATTATAATATTAATTACAAACATGAGCGAATAATTCTTGATACATTTAATGCTTCTATTATGTTTAAATAATGAGATTACTATTTTTATGACGTTTAAATAAATTCAGTATTGCCAACTTATTTTCTAAGGAGAGAATGTACATGCGTACTCGCTTTTACGCAAAATTCCAATTCCAATTTACAACAATGAACACATCTCACAAATAAAAGATAAGTAGTTTAAATTAATAATATTAACAAAATGACAATCTTATGTGATATTTTTTAGACTATGCTCAAAAATTTTTTGGAATAAAGTAATGTGTCACAATATTTATGCATTTTCAACACAAAACAAAGAACAGGCATCATTAGAAGTGACCTATTTCTTATCCAGTCTGGATGTTTCTATTCACATGGTATATAAATTTGGACATGAAATATTTTCTTGATGATTCTACTTTCAATTCTGACATATTAAAGCTGTATTCTTTCGTTCACGGAGAACTGATCTAACTGATCTGGTTCACTATGTTCTAGTTCATTCGTTTACGGATCACTTATCCCCACTCCAAATTTCAACCACTGCAGATAATACGGAAATTATTTGAATGTTGTATGTTTATCCAATAATGATCATTTCAAGTACTTGATGAAATTATGTACGCATAACATCAATTTATTCAACTAGATCTTATTAATAATTTTTTATACAGAAGAATCTGGAGCTTGTTCAGTGCTCGCGCTGATGAAGCGAGTAGGTGAAGTTGTTCCAACAGTTGGTAACATTGTTGGGTGTGACGTAGACACTCGGGTGCGCATGCGTAAGATAGAGTGGATAGAGATCTTTTGTAAGAGTCAGATATTATTCTTCTTTTAGTGTTTGTTTATAATATCTGTTATTGAAATATATTGTAATTGTGAAGAACATGAGTGTTTTGTTGAATATAGAGGAATCAGATAACAAGTATTCAGATGGTACAACAGCTGTCTACATTTTTATTACTACATTCATCAATCTCAATATTTGGATCAATTCCTAAATATTGTATGCGATCAAATAGGCACTTCGAACAACTAATATTGATTTCATGAATAATTTCGCTGTTCTCATTAACAAGACTGCAACAGCAGTTTCACTCAATTCCAATTGTGATCAATGATTGATTGTTGCAATCGATAGAATGAGTATTTGATGGACATTGTATTATTTACTACATACTATGATGAAAAAGTTATTAGTATAATCAACAAAAAATGCTACGTACTAATCACATCCACTATACTAGAAGACCAAGTGTAAGGATTACTAATTTGACTTTGCCCGAGGCTACAGCCCAAACGGTCCACTCGATTTTTGATTTTTTTTTTTATAAATTGCGTATTCACGAGGAGAAGTGCCTATTATATGTTTAAAAATTATAACATGTATAGTATTTACAGGCAAAATCAAGAACCATCAGTGAGAACTGTCAAAAGTGACAGCTCGAGATAATATCAAGCTATCAATACTATAAAATTGATGAACTAGAAAACAGGCATATTTTGTGCAATATAAATCCTTTCAAACAAGCGATCGCATAAGTTGCAAGATGATTACAACATGTAATTGTTATAAGGAAATCGATTCTTATAATCAAGAGATTTATTTCTGTAATTCAAGTGTAACTTCATGTAATATTTTTAAGGTTATGCTCAAGGACTTATCGAAAGCTGGTATAGCAGAATGCTTGATAAATACGATTCCAAAGTGATACTGTTGAAAAAAAATTCTATTATTTGTAGGCACTGAAGAAGAAATAATAAAATTTGAAATGTTTGCTCAAGTGATATGAATTTAATTCACTGATACTAATTCATCTATCCTCCGACGATCCATCATTTCATTATACTATTTTCAAGATACGATTTATACTCTAATTTATAATATTGTTCCCCTGTGAAATAAGTACTGTAAAATAAATGCCATTTGGAATATGTCAAGTAACTATAGTTTGGTACATGTGGTGAATATTCTGCAATGAAAAAATAAATATTTCGATCAACACTGTATTTGAGATTATGCAGAAGATAATCCTCCTAGAACCTGAATTGCGCTGATTAAACACGATAAGTTTGGGTGTAAACGATTTAAATGATAAAATAATACTCAGATGAACTTTACGTATATACCTATTCTGTATATCCACTACAATCATTTAACAATATTGAAAATTTCTCAAAAAGTGTAGGAGACACATGATATGAATAGATTAAAAGTAGTTATTCTAGAAAGAGCTTTCGCGGCAAATGTTGGTAGATTATACAGGTTACTGTAAGTAAGAATTCACTGTTGTTATCAGCTGATTTCAAACAATCAACACAGACATCTGTTCCAACAGTTGGTAACATTGTTAGGTGTGACGTAGACGCTTGGGTGCGCATGCGTAATATAGAGTGGATAGAGATGTTTTGCAATAGTCAGATATTATTGCTTTTTTATTGTTTGTTTATAATATCTGTTATTGAAATATATTGTAATTGTGAAGAACAAGAATGTTTTGTTAAATATGAAGGAATCGGATGACGAGTAGTCTGATGATAGAACAGCTGTCAGCATATTCATTGCTTCATTCATCGATTTCATTATTCTGATCAATCCCTAAATATTGTATCCGATGGGCACTTCAAACAACTAATAATTTTGCTGTTCTCATCAGCAAGACTGCAACAGCAATTTCTTTCAAACTGGTACTGTTATTGTAGTGAGTATTATGATCATATTATCAACAATAATTCCTGAGTAGAAATCATCGATTGTAGATTATTACGGGCAACAATCATTTGTTGTGATCAAGACTTGAATTATTCGAATCGCTGTTTCTTGTCTTTCTGATGCACATTTTCTGTTTTCCTCGCACACTTATTTTGTCGATCGTAACGCCGTCTGTAGTAGTTTGAATAACTAATAAGCTGCTTCAATAATGAATACCCTTACTGGTGAGTATCAAGACCTATGTATAATATTGGAAATTGTCCGGCAAGAGTGGTTCTTTTGAAAAAATAGTTCTACTAGAGAAACAATCTCGCCATCTCGTCGCTTATTCTTAAAGGGAATGAAATCGATGATTTTCTTAAGGATTTATACCTGAATATGATTGGGAACTGTCAATCAATGTAATCACGGGCAGAGAAAAGTGTAGTAATATAATATGAATCAGGGAAACTACGTGAGCTTAATACACATCCGAGATTGATCTTGTCAAGGAAGAATTCTTGTCAGAGACGCGGTACATATTTGGAGCTGCGACCCCTAGAGTCTCTGTAATTCGTGAAGAAGTTGAAATCAATAATTTTTCTCCAGATAAATACATGAAATAACATTGAGAATTGTCTATAAAAAAGAGTGGAATCACGAATAGGGAGAAATGCTGAAATATAATATGGAGCAGGAGAATTCTGTACGCCGAAATTATGATTGGGACTAATCTTATTAAGAAATTATTATTGCCGGAGGCGGTTCACATATAGAGCTGCGAAGCCTAGCGCTTAGACCTGCGAAGCAGGTCGAAACGCTAGTCCTATATACTAATTTGCTTAAATTTCTTGAATTACAACTGTCAGTTGGATGTTACCAAAAAAATTTTTATTCGTCGCTACAGCTTGAACGGTATATTTAATTTTGTTCATTTCCTCTCTATTTGATGCATCTCAATTAAGACTAGTGCCTTTTATATATTTGAAAACTGTCACATGTATAGTAATCACAGGAGAAGGCCAAAACCATCGATTACAATTGTCAAAAATGACAGTTCACCGGCCGTCGAAATATCCTTAAGTTATCTCTGACAAAAAATTAATGAACATCAGGTCGCTTCTGTCAAGTTGGACATACAGGTATTTTAAATATTTCTCAAAATATTACATCACTATTTAATATAGATATTATGTATTGTTATATAAATAAAATATTCAAATGGATAATTTGTGATGTATTTGAAGCTTCCATCAAGCTTATTTTAATAGAAATAAATGTTTTGACATTCAATAGAACGTCAGTATTGCCAACTTATTTCATGAGCAGAAACTGCACATGCGGACTCGCATTTGCAGTCAATTGGCGACTAAAATTAACTTGTAGCCCTCTAGCGGCAACCATATGAACCTTCCAAAACGGTAATGTGTATGAATCGTCATAAGACGTAATGGTAGTGTCTTGCTTCATTTATTTTATATCTTATGATTTTGATTCTTTCTTAATTGTTCGTTCCGTTCCTTAATTTGTCCAGATCTAATATTCCTAATAAAACCAGACTTTTTCAAGACTAATTTCTCTTTTTAATCTTCATTCCTAACCTCTAATTTTCTCTGATACTCTCAAATAACTACCATTATAGATCCTGCTAAACCAAAAATAAGCAATGTGAGCTGTTGTGTGTACGGTTGTCATTCGAGGGCGGCTAAGAATCGAAATTTATGTTTTCATGGCTTTCCGCGAGAAGGCGGAAGAAAAGTTTTTATCAACAATAATCTAGGAGCGATTCAGAACTTGTGGATAAAAGGAAAGCATGGATCTTGGAAATACGAACTGGCAAACCAGTTACAAAACACATAAGAATATGCAGTTTACATTTGTTGCATTCAAGTAACTAAAGAGTTCTCTTGATACTAGCCGGAGAACATAACCCCCAAACACATCCATCTTTATCTGCAAATATATGGATCATGAAAGAATAATCCATAAAACAGAGTACATAACGCTGAAATATAATCTTGAAATTTACCAGAATGATAAAATACAACCCTCTTCACATTCAAACAAAGTCTCAAATTCCTTTCAAATATAGCAAACAATACATACAAATCGAATGCAACGTCAAACACATTACCGTTTAGAGCCGCCATGTTTGTATTACAGCAGCGCCGCCATCGGTAATTTTACTCGCCAATGACAGTTCATATCAATGTACACATCTCATAAATAGAAAGTAAGTAGTTCAATTGAATAATATTAACAAAATGACAATCTTATGTAATATTTTTTAGGCTATACTCAAACTTATTTTGGAATAAAGTTTAATGTCACAATACTATGCATTTTCAACACAAAATAGAAAACAGGCATATCTCGTACAATATGAATCCTTCCAAACAAGCGATCGCATTAGTTCCAAGATGATTTTAACATGTAATTGTTATAAGGAAATCGATTATAATAATCAAGAAACTTATTTTTGTAATTCAAGTGTAACTTTATGTAATATTTTCTAGGTTATGCTCAAGGATTTATTGGAAGCTGCTATAGCAGAATGCTTGATGATTATGATTCCAATTGTCATCAGGAAATCAATTCTTACAATCAAGAAACTTACTTCTATATAAGATGCCAACAATAGCTCTTTCCATAATTGGAACTTTTTTGTGCGCATGCCTGGACATCCGCCATGTTTCTTGGGCACTTAATACGTAGATAAGCCGTTAATACTATGTTTTCAATGTGAGATTTTAAGAAATTCATATTTACTACAATTTTGATATATATTTACAGTAAAATCATAATACAAGCTTTTTAATGAAAATATATATTGTTATAAGTTCACAAAGGGGCAAAATAGCGCTGTTGTTATGGAATATGTCACAGCGATATGCGTAGTAAGTGATTTTTGGACAATTAATATTAGTTAGCTTCCCAAAGCCTTGTCTTGAATTTCGTCGAAACTTATCAAATCAACGAAGCAAAAGTATCTGAATTTATGTCCAGAATGTGTTAAATGTGATCTATTATATTTACCATGCTATTAGCAAGTAAAACTCATGCTAAAATAAATTGACCTGTACTATACTTAATGTTCTGATTATTACCCTCTGTATTCAGGATTAATATTGTATTGAATAATTTGAACCTAATATGAGAATAATTGTCATCCTAGCGTATCAATAGGCTCTGCTTTATTACCACTATGAGGACGAGCATAACATTTCAATCATCGTCGTTATTGTATCAACACACCATCAATTACTCTTTTATATTATTGAACTGGTAATAGTGGTAATGATCGTTGTTGCCCAGCCTTATTTATAAAAAGTATTCTGGCTTTTGCGACAATTTTTTTTAGATATTTCTCAAATCGAATATATCCATTCAGGATCATCAATCTAAACTATACTAAAAGGCCAAGTGTAAGGATTACTAATTCGACTTTGCCCGAGGCTACAGCCCAAACGGTTCAGTCGATTTTTGAAATTATTTTTTTGTAAATTGCGTATTCACGAGGAGGAGTGCCTTTTATATGTTAGAAAATTATTACATGTATAGTATTTACAGGAAAAATCGAAAACCATCAGTGGGAATTGTCAAAAGTGACAGTTCGAAATAATATCAAGCTATCAATGCTAGAAAATTGATGAACATCGGGTCCCTTCTGTCAAGTTTGACATACAGGTATTGAAATAATATTCAAAATATTACAAAATTCACTATTGAATCAAGATTTTAAGTATTGTTATATGGATGAAACATTTAAATGAATAATTTGTGATGTATTCAAAGCTTCCATCAAGCTTATTTCAATTAAAATAAATTTTTTGACATTCAATAGAATGTCAGTGTTGCCAACTTATTTCCCAAACAGAAACTGCACATGCGTACTCGCTTTGACGCAGAATGTCAATGCCAGTTCACAACAATGTACACATCTTATAAATAATGAGTAAGTAGTTCAATTGAATAATATTAACAAAATGACGATTCTATGTTATATTTTTCAGGCTATGCTCAAACATTTTCTGAAATAAAGTATAATGTCACAATGCCCATGCATTTTCAGCACAAAATAGAAAACAGGCATATTTCGTACAACATAAATCCTCTCAAACAAGCGATCGCATAAGTTTCAGGATGATTTCAACATGTAATTGTTATAAGGAGAGCGATTATTATAATCAAGAAATTCTTGAAATGTAACTCCATGTAATATTTTTAATGTTATGCTCAAGGATTCGTAGGAAGCTGCTATAGCAGAATGCTTGATGAATACGATTCCAAAGTGATATTGCTGAAGAAAATTCAATTATTTGTAGGCACTGAAGAAGAATGAATAAGATGTCAAATTTTTGTTCAAGTGATATGAATTTGATTCACTTATACTGATTCATCCATCTCCCGACGATTCATCATTTGATTATACTATTTTCAAGATACGATTTATACTCTAATTTACAATATAGTTTCCCTATAAAATAAGTACTGAAGATTAAATGCCACTTGGAATATGTCAAGGACTTGCAGTTTGGTACATGTGGTAAATATTCTGCAATGAAAAAATAAATATTCCGATTAACTTTGTATTTGAGGTTATGTAGAAGATAATCCTCCTGAAGCCTGCATTGCGCTGATGAAACACAATAAGTTTGGGTGTGAACGATTTAAATAATAAAATAATACTTTGATAAACTGTACGTATATACCTATTCTGTATATTCACTACAATCATTTAACAATATTGAAAATTTCTCAAAAAGTGTAGGAGACACATGGTATAAAAAGATTGAAAGTAATTATTCTGAAAAGTGTTTCCGCGGAAAGTGTTGGTAGATTATACGGGTTACTGTAAGTAAGAATTTACTGTTGTAATCTGCTGATTCCAAACAATCAACACAGACATCTGTTCCAACAGTTGGTAACATTGTTAGGTGTGACGTAGACGCTTGGGTGCGCATGCGTAATATAGAGTGGTTAGCAGTGTTGCCACTTGTACCATAATTATCGAATTGTAACATAATTTTCCCTCAAATTCATGCAGAAAAACAATGTGTAACATAATCGATAATTGTAACATAATTCTTCATCTGGGTATCTCGACACAATTAAGAGGTTTTTATACCGCCGTCCAGATTGCATGCAACCAATTCGACATACAGATATTATAATTTAAAATATGAATAGTGACCTCTCTTGGTCAAAAATAATGTTATTAGATCAGGATATAGGATCCAGGGATTCCCGTGTATATCGAACTGTCGGCTGCCTGGATGCTGTATCGGCTACATTTCATTTTGAAGCCGAATGAGTTAGATTTGTAATTTGCTATGTTTTTTCAATATGTTTATGTGTTTTTTCTTGTAAACTTCTAATTTTCAAGATAATAAAAGGATATCTGAATATGCAAAAAATTGTACCATAATTTTCGGAGAAAATCGATAATTTTGGCAGCATTGTACGATAATTTCTCTACTGTCTTGTGGCATCACTGGTGGTTAGAGATGTTTTGCAAGAGTCAGATATTATTGTTCTTCTATTGTTTGTTTATAATATCTGTTATTGAAATACAGAGTGATCAAAAATGATTGTCCGTGCCGCTTTGTTCTGATTTTTTCTTTGCCGCCTGCTTGAGATAGTGACATTCAAGTGACAGATGACAGTTCCTCTGAAAACACTATTCTAACCTAATAATTTAGTAGAATAATAATAAATTCTCAATAATCAGTCAATAATACAGATATTTACTTATTTTTTTTTAATTGAATCAGATTATGGATGAATCCGTCATAAAATATGCAAAATATACGCCATTGTGTTCTTGAAATGTCGGTAACGTAGTTTTCAAGATAAATAAATTTATACTAACTTTATTCCATGAAGATAGTTTTGATCATAATGCGAACTTTTGCCTGTCACTTGTCAGACAATCATTATTGATCACTCTGTATATTGTGATTGTGAAGAACAAGAATGTTTTGTTGAATATAAAGGAATCGGATGACGATTAGTCAGATGATAGAACAGCTGTCAGCATTTTCATTGCTTCAGTCATCAATTTCATTATTTTAATCAATCCCTAAATATTGTATTCGATTAAATAGGCACTTCGAACAACTAATATTGATTTGATTGAGTAATTTTGCTGTTCTCATCAAAAAGACTGCAACAGCAATTTCTTTCAAACTAGTTTTGTTATTGTAGTGAGTATTATGATTATATTATCAACAATAACTCCTGAGTAGAAATCATCGATTGTAGATTGTCACGAGCAACAATCATTTGTTGTGATCAACTCAATTTTAATTTTAATTGTGAATTTATTGCTGATTCATTAGATAAACGATAAAAACTTGGTGAAAATTATTGTTGTCATTTACTCAGTTCCAATTGTGATCAATGGTTGATTGTTGCAATCGGTAGAATGACTATTCAATGGATATTGTATTATCAACCACATACTATGTGGGAAAATTTATTAGTATAATCAACAAAAAATGCTACCTACTAGCCACTATCAACAATAGATAATTAGGATTACCTTCTCTATCATTGCTATCAACAAAATATTGTTTCAATCAGCCCATCTATTGTTGTGATCAACCAATAATAAATTTATCGCTAGCAGCGAACAACGATAATCCCTAAATCTTATTCTCATCCACTCAGTCATTATAGGGATGAACAGAATATTGTTGCAATCGATTGCAAACAGATAGCTGTGATCGTTCAATGGTCACTGAAGTGGAAAAACTCCAAAATACAGAGCGTAGATGATTTTATTCAACAATTCAGGGTTTTTTTCTGATTTATTTTTATTGTAGTCAAAAAACAACCGATTGGTTCTCTATTCAAGCAATTCATTCTTCATCTTTCAATGCTGTTTCAGATGTGAAATATGAGTTAGCATAACAACTGAGACGTTAATTATATTTACCAGTTTTTCTGAATAAATACATTCAGGCTACTAAGTTGAGTCTTAACTTTCAATTGATTTGGACAAATTCGCTCCGGATTTAAAATATCCTTGGAGATATATTTGGAGCCAATTTGCTTTTTGTAATAAAATTTCGCACAAATATATGAAAGTGAGGTCCATAGCGTTTTGGCTTGTGTGGAAATAAGCATCCCGAGAAAGGTTTGAATTCTCAAAATTACATTGAAAATAAAAACGCCCTTATTCTTTGTTCAGACCTGGAAGAAAAGTTTCTTATTGAACTTGATCATTGTGTCACATCGTATATCCTGATTTTGTTACAAGGGTCGAAATTGATAGGAAAATGAACTTATTGAATGGCTTATAAATCAAGTGTAGAGGACGATAAAGAAGAAATGTGTATTATTGTAATTACTCTCAATTTTTTTTTCTGCTATTGGTATGCAACTTCATTCAAAATTGAAATCAAAATCAACAACTGAGATGCATTCACAAAAAAGTATGATAGTTAACGCTTCTAATGGATCTCTACGTTTTAGACCCTACTGAACCCAAAAAAACATAATTTAAAAGAAAGTCAGTCGTTGTGTTTGTTTATTTCTAAAAGCACGATAACTTGAGATCGGCTAGAAATCTTCGACTAAAATTTCACAATCAAGTTCTTTATCAAAAAAATAGGTTCAAATTCATGAATAAGATATATCCAATCGGTGTTACCAAAACTTCTTCGATGAAACTTTAGAGTTCTCTGCGTTTATTTCATAAACGGTAGTACTTATCCAAGAATATGATAGTATATTGTGCAACAAGTGCGATAAGTTTTTGATTGCCCACGAGAGCGAAGTGGGCAATTGACAACACCGCACGAGTTGGAGATACTATTCTTTATTACGAATGCGAGATAAGTACTATTTTGCACTTATTTTTTTCGAGCGATAAATGGTTTGCGTGCGACAAGTTTACTTGTCGCACATAAATTATACCTGGCGCACTCAAAAGCCAAAGAGCCATTTACGTGCGCAAAATAGTACGCATCCTGCATGAGTAATAGAAAATAACTTAGATTGATCCCTGAATGAATTGGCACAACATTCACCTGGCAGATTTCCCAAAATTATTAGCGGTTTTATTTTATTTATTATAAAATTCGATCAATTCATTTAAAGTAGGGAAATATATATTATCAATGAGATATAAGAATTATTTATACTCATATTTAAACGCCCCATGCCAAGGTTTGACGATGGTAGCGTTGATGATGCGTTCGACAAAACATGTTGCAAATTAGAAGGAATAACATGAATGTATAAGAAATTAATGATGTTCGCTAACTCTTACATTGTGTTGCCAATTTGATACAGGAAGTAAAGTATTTTTACAGGGGTATTAACAATTTGCAATTCCGATGCAGAAATAGAGCATGTTAATTCACGCACCACGGTCTTATATATAGGTCTTGACACTAGCATCTCACTACCATTGGCAAAGGATTGACTCTTATTGAAGTATTTAGTTATTATTAGTTCCTCAAGATGTGAGAAGCTGTAATATATTGTAGTTGATGATTATAAATCTACTTATGATAATAGTTCAAGGGAGATTGAGAGAAACATTCACTTGTCGCAAGGTGAAATATCAATTTTTGTGAATACAAAAGAATTAAATGTGATTATTATGAAAAATTGGATATTCTATAGCTACTTGATTTCAATATCTTGAATATTATTGATATTGAGTGCTATATATCAATAAATTTTAGGATGGGAAATTAAATATTCAATCCAGACTTGAATGATTCGAATCGCTGTTTCTTGTCATTCTGATGCACATTTTCTGTTTCCCTCGCACATTTATTTTGTCGATCGTAACGCCGTCTTTAGTAGTTTGAATAACTACCCAAGTAACAATGACCAGAATGTGACGTCAGATTTTGGTCATAATGAAGTCATAATCTGACGGTCACATTTCGACGTCATAAGATGTCGGATCGACGTCACATTTCAAGTCAAATTGAGGTCATAAATTGACGTCATTGTTTGACGTCATGAAACGTTGAACTGACGTCATAACTTGACGTTTTGTTTCAGCGTTTTGAGAAATCATTCTTATGCTTTATATGATGATTCTTTAGATATATTTTTTTAGTCAGTGTACTTTGCGCTTACGTTTTCAACTGATTGAGTTTTATTTTTTAGCTTAACGTCACTTTATGACCTGAGTTCAACGTCATTTTGTGACGTATGTAACATTTTTATCCCAGCATCCATTTTATAACTTAAATTTGACATTATGAGTATCAGTTATCTGGATATGAAGTTATAAATTATCATATAGAGATCAGTGTTCAATTATGAGAATTATGGACGAGTTAAGTTATAAAATATAAATAAGATGCCTTTGGCTTTTATATTCCAGTGTAGATAAAATCTCATTTATTCCTATAAATTTATCTAAACAGTCTATCAATAAGAGTGGAGAGCCTGATCCTCTATTTATTTGGGTTACAAGCATTCAAAGGGTAACATATTTGATTTCGGAAGCCCCCTGGTACCCAACGTATCTTTAACAACAGTTCGGAAATCTTCGATAAGATTCGGACTATTGAAATATCAAGCTACCATCAACGGTTTTCCTTTTGTAGTTCAGTTCAGGGAGGTTCATTTGTTTGTTTGCATGATATTGCTCCACTCAAGAATTTTGTTGAAGTTTTTGAAAGGTAGGTATCTATATTAAAATTGGAAATAGGTGACTCATCGCATATCCAACTTATTGATTAATTTGCTATCGATTTAGAAGAATTTTAAAATCTAGAAACAAATGTATCATAAAAGATATTTCCGAATTTCATATCAATTATTGAAAATTTTTCTAGCTACAAAGCTGATGATCGATAGGATCTGAATAATAGTGTTGAATCTTGAATTACTGAAAATCATATGAAATTGTTTCCCAGGATGATTATATGTAATGGTGCATTTTACAAATTTCGACTCAATTGCTGCAGTGCCAGCTGTTGACACTATCGTCATGGTCACAACATTTGAATGAATAACCCAAAGGTATACGAAAATTGGTCCAGAATTCACAGATGCTTGAAGATCAGTTTTTTTCTTGTCATGGTGATTAATTTCTTTTTAGGTTTTGATACATATATATTTTTTTACTTGATAGTTTTTCATTACCTGTAATATATTTGTATTTTAAATAAGTCAATTGAAAATACAATGATGTTTTATTATTCACTAATTATCTAGAAGTTCCTTGAATAAATAGTACTCAAATAGGTGATATGCAACGTTATAATGTTACCCTATAACATTATGATGTTCTATACTAATTATTTCATTATTATTTACTTCTTGGGGAATTTTCAGGTGATGACTAAGATCATAAAGTGATGTTGAATTCAAGTCATAATATGACGTCAAAATTAGGTCATAATGTGACGTCAAACTAAGGTCATAATCTGACGTCAAACTTAGGTCATAATATGACGTCAAACTCAGGTCATAATATGACGTCAAACTTACGTCATAATATGACGTCAAACTTACGTCATAATATGACGTCAAACTTACGTCATAATATGACGTCACATAGCTCCACGCATTGACATCTTGCTGACGCGATTATGACCAAAAATGTGACGTCATATCATCGTCATATTTGGTCATAATTGTTACTTGGGTAATGAGCTGCTTTGATAAAAAATACCCTTACCGGTGAGTATCAAGACCTATGCATAATATTGGAAATTGTGCGGCAAGAGTGGTTCTTTTGAAAAGATAGTTCTACTAGAGAAACAATTTCGCCATCTCGTCGCTAATCCTTAAAGGGAATGAAATCGATGATTTTCTTAAGGATTTATACCTAAATATGATTTGAAACTGTCAATCAATGTAATCACAGGCAGAGAAAAGTGTAGTAATATAATATGAATCAGGGGAATTACGTGAGCTCAATTCACATCCGAGATTGATCTTGTCAAGGAAGAACTCTTGTCAGAGAGGCGGTACATATTTAAAGCTGCGACGCCTAGAGTCTCTGTAATTCGTGAAGAAGTTGAAATCAATAATTTTTCTCTAGATAAATACATGAAATAAAATTGGGAATTGTCTATAAAAAATAGTGAAATCACGATTAGGGAAAAATGCAGAAATTTAATATGGAGCAGGAGAATTCTGTATGCTTTAATTATGATTGGGACTGATCTTATTGAGAAATAATTTTTGCCGGAGGCGGTTCACATATGGAGCTGCGAAGCCTAGCGCTTAGACCTGCGAAGCAGGTCGAAACGCTAGTCTTATATACTAAAACGCTAAATGTTTGGATTACAGAAAAACTTTGCCCTAAGCCACAGCCTAAACCAAAATTTGGATTATTATAACTTTTTTTTTACAAATTTGGTATTCTTGAGGAGAAGTGCCTTTTGAGGGTCAAAATTTTTTCCGTCTTATGAATTTTGTGCAAAAAATCAAAAACCGACGAAAATTGTACAAAAAAAATCAGATCCAGTTGCCAGGAATTTTTAATTGTTGAACATCAATGTCATCTGTCAGTTTTGACGTTTGAATCTCAATATTATCACATTGGAAATTGTAGAATTTCTATATTATTTACGGATATTATGTATTATCATATCAATTACAAACATGAGCGAATAATTCTTGATAAATTTTATGCTTCTATTATGTTTAAATAATGAGATAACTATTTTTATGACGTTTAAATAAATTCAGTATTGCCAACTTATTTCCTAGGGAGAGAATGTACATGCGTACTCGCTTTTACGCAAAATTCCAATTCCAGTTTACAACAATGTACACATCTCACAAATAAAAGGTAAGTAGTTCAAATGAATAATATTAACAAAATGACAATCTTATGTGATATTTTTTAGGCTATGCTCAAAAATTTTTTGGAATAAAGTAATGTGGCACAATATTTATGCATTTTCAACACAAAAAAAAAAAACAGGCATCATTAGGAGTGACCTATTTCTCATCCAGTTTGGATGTTTCTATTCACATGGTATATAAATTTGGACATGAAATATTTTCTTGATGATTCTACTTTCAATTCTGACATATTAAAGCTGTATTCTTTCGTTCACGGAGAACTGATTTAACTGATCTGGTTCACTATGTTCATGTTTATTCGTTTAAGGATCACTTATCCCCACTCCAAATTTCAACTACTGCAGATAATACGGAAATTATTTGAATGTTGTATGTTTATCCAATAGTGATCATATTGAGTACTCGATGGAATTATGTACGCATAACATCAATTTATTCAACGAGATCTTATTATTAATTTTTTATACAGAAGAATCTGGACCTTGTTCAGTGCTTGCGCTGATGAAGCGAGTAGGTGAAGTTGTTCCAACAGTTGGTAACATTGTTCAGTGTGACGTAGACACTCGGGTGCGCATGCGTAAGATAGAGTGGATAGAGATCTTTTGTAAGAGTCAGATATTATTCTTCTTCTAGTGTTTGTTTATAATATCTGTTATTGAAATATATTGTAATTGTGAAGAACATGAGTGTTTTGTTGAATATAGAGGAATCGGATAACAAGTAGTCAGATGATACAACAGTTGTCTACATTTTCATTACTACATTCATCAAATTCATTATTTGGATCAATTCCTAAATATTGTATGCGATCAAATAGGCACTTTGAACAACTAATATAGATTTCATGAATAATTTTGCTGTTCTCTGCAACAGCAATTTCACTCAATTCCAATTGTGATCAATGATTGATTGTTGCAATCGATAGAATGAGTATTTGATGGACATTGTATTATTTACTACATACTATGATGAAAAAGTTATTAGTATAATCAACAAAAAATGCTACGTACTAGTCACATCCACTATACTAAAAGACCAAGTGTAAGGATTACTAATTTGACCTTGCCCGAGGCTACAGCTCAAACGGTCCACTCGATTTTTGATTTTTTTTTATAAATTGCGTATTCACGAGGAGAAGTGCCTATTATATGTTTAAAAATTTGACCATGTATAGTATTTACAATAATATCAAGCTATCAATACTATAAAATTGATGAACTAGAAAACAGGCATATTTTGTGCAATATAAACCCTTTCAAACAAGCGATCGCATAAGTTGCAAGATGATTACAACATGTAATTGTTATGAGGAAATCGATTCTTATAATCAAGAGATTTATTTCTGTAATTTAAATGTAACTTCATGTAATATTTTTAAGGCTATGCTCAAGGACTTATCGAAAGCTGGTATAGCAGAATGCTTGATAAATACGATTCCAAAGTGATATTGTTGAAAAAAATTCAATTATTTGTAGGCACTGAAGAAGAAATAATAAAATTTGAAATGTTTGCTCAAGTGATATGAATTTGATTCACTGATACTAATTCATCTATCCTTCGACGATCCATCATTTGATTATACTATTTTCAAGATACGATTTATACTCTAATTTATAATATTGTTCCCCTGTAAAATAAGTACTGTAAAATAAATGCCATTTGGAATATGTCAAGTAACTATAGTTTGGTACATGTGGTGAATATTCTGCAATGAAAAAAATAAATATTTCGATCAACTTTGTATTTGAGATTATGCAGAAGATAATCCTCCTAGAACCTGAATTGCGCTGATGAAACACGATAAGTTTGGGTGTAAGCGATTTAAATAATAAAATAATACTCAGATAAACTGTACGTATATACCTATTCTGTATATCCACTACAATCATTTAACAATATTGAAAATTTCCCAAAAAGTGTGGGAGACACATGATATAAATAGATTAGAAGTAGTTATTCTAGAAAGAGTTCATTCACTGTTGTAATCAGCTGATTTCAAACAATCAACACAGACATCTGTTCCAACAGTTGGTAACATTGTTAGGTGTGACGTAGACGCTTGGGTGCGCATGCGTAATATAGAGTGGATAGAGAATTTTTGCAAGAGTCAGATATTATTGTTCTTTTATTGTTTGTTTATAATATCTGTTATTGAAATATACTGTAATTGTGAAGAACAAGAATGTTTTGTTGAATATGAAGGAATCGGATGACGAGTAGTCAGATGATAGAACAGCTGTCAACATATTCATTGCTTCATTCATCGATTTCATTATTTTGATCAATCCCTAAATATTGTATCCGATGGACACTTCAAACAACTAATATTGATTCAATGAATAATTTTGCTGTTCTCATCAACAAGAAAAATAATGTTGCTATCGATTGCAAACTGAGAGCTGTGATCATTAAATAATCACTGAGATGAAAAAATTCCAAAATACAAAGCATAGATGATTTTATTCAACAATTCAGGGTTGTTTTCTTATTTATTTCTATTGTAGTCAAAAACAACCGATTGGTTCTCTATTCAAGCAATTTATTCTTTATCTTTTAATGCTGTTTCAGATGTGAAATATGAGTCAGCATAACAACTGAGACGTTAATTATATTCACCAGTTTTTCTGAATAAATACATTCAGGCTACTAAGTTGAGTCTTAACTTTCAATTGATTTGGACAAATTCGCTCCGGATTTAAAATATCCTTGGAGATGTATTTGGAGCCAATTTGCTTTTTGTAATAAAATTTCGCACAAATATATGGAAGTGAGGTTCATAGCGTTTCTGCTCGTGTGGAAATAAGCATCCCGAAAAAAGTTTGAATTCTTAAAATTACATTGAAGATAAAAAACGCCCTTATTCTTTGTTCAGACCTGGAAGAAAAGTTTCTTATTGAACTCGATCATTGTGTCACATCGTCTATCCTGATTTTGTTACAAGGGTCGAAATTGATAGGAAAATGAACTTATTGAATGGCTTATAAATCAGGTGTAGAAGTCAATGGAGAAGAAATGTGTATTATTGTAATAACTCTCAATTTTTTTTCCGCTATTGGTATGCAACTTCATCCAAAATTGAGATCAAAATCAACCACTGAGATGCATTCACAGAAAAGTATGAGGACAGTTAACGCTTTCAATGAATCTCTACGTTTTAGACCCTACTGAACTCAAAAAAACATAATTTAAAAGAAAGTCAGTCGTTGTGTTTGTTTGTTTCTAGAAGCACGATAACTTGAGAACGGCTAGAAATTCTCGACTAAAATTTCACATTCAAATTTTTTATCAAAAAAATAGGTTCATATTCATGAATAAGATATATATATATATATATATATACCAGAGCTTCTTTGATGGAACTTTAAAGTTCTTTGCGTTTATTTCATGAACGGTAGTACTTATCCAAGAATATAATAGTATATTGTGCAACAAGTGCGATAAGTTTTTAATTGCCCACGAGAGCGAAGTGGGCAATTGACAGTACTGCACAAGTTGGGGATACTATTTTTTATTACGAATGCAGGATTGGTACTATTTTGCACTTATTTTCCCGAGCGATAAATGGTTTGCGTGCGACAAGTTTACTTGTCGCGCATAAATTATACCTGGCGCACTCAAAAGCCAAAGAGCTATTTACGTGCGCAAAGTAGTACGCATTCTGCATGAGTGATAAAAAATAACTTAGATTGTTTCCTTCATGAATTGGCACAACATTCACCTGGAACATTTCCCAAAATAATTTGAGGTTTTATTTCATTTATTATAAAATTCGATAAATTCCTTTAAAGTAGGGAAATAATTATTATCAATGTGAAATAAGAGTTATTTATACTCATATTTACACGTCGCAAGCCAAGGTTTGACGATGGTAGCGTTGACGATGAATTCGACAGAACATGTTGCAAATTAGAAGGAACAACATGAATGTACAAGAAATAAATGATGTTCGCCAACTCTTACATTGTTGCAAATTTAATACATGAAGTAAAGTATTTCTACAGGGGTATTAGCAATTTGAAAAACTTCTGCAGTTTTCGATGCAAGAATAGAGCATGTTAATTCACGCACCACGGTCTTATATATAGGACTTGATACTAGCATCTCACTACCATTGGCAAGGGATTGACTCTTATTGAGGTATTTAGTTATTATTAGTTCCTAAAGATGTAAGAAGCTGTGATATATTGTAGTTGATGATTATAAATCTATTTATGATAATAGTTGAAGGGAGATTGAGGGGAACATTAATTTGTCACAAGTTCAAATATCCATTTTTGTGAATACAAAGGAATTAAATATGATTATTATGAAATATTAGGAATTTTATTGCTATTTGATAGCAATATTTTGAATATTATTGATATTGAGTGCTATATATCTATGAATTTTAGGATGTAAAATTAAATATTCAATCGAGACTTGAATTATTCGAATCGCTGTTTCTTGTCTTTCTGATGCACATTTTCTGTTTTCCTCGCACACTTATTTTGTCGACCGTAACGCCGTCTGTAGTAGTTTGAATAACTAATAAGCTGCTTCAATAATGAATACCCTTACTGATGAGTATCAAGACCAATGTATAATATTGGAAATTGTGCGGCAAGAGTGGTTTTTTTGAAAAGATAGTTCTACTAGAGAAACAATCTCGCCATCTCGTCGCTAATTCTTAAAGGAAATGAAATCGATGATTTTCTCAAAGATTTATACCCGAATATGATTGGGAACTGTCAATCAATGTAATCACGAGCAAAGAAAAGTGTAGTAATATAATATGAATCAGGGGAACTACGTGAGCTTAATACACATCCGAGATTGATCTTGTCAAGGAAGAATTCTTGTCAGAGACGCAGTACATATTTGGAGCTGCGACGCCTACAGTCTCTGTAATTCGTGAAGAAGTTGAAATCAATAATTTATCTCTAGATAAATACATGAAATAACATTGGGAATTGTCTATAAAAAAGAGTGGAATCACGAATAGGGGGAAATGCAGAAATATAATATGGAGCAGGAGAATTCTGTACGCCGAAATTATGATTGGGACTAATCTTATTAAGAAATTATTATTGCCGGAGGCGGTTCACATATGGAGCTGCGAAGCCTAGCGCTTAGACCTGCGAAGCAGGTCGAAACGCTAGTCTTATATACTAATTTGCTTAAATTCTTTGAATTAGAACTGTCAGTTGGATGTTACCAAAAAAATTTTTATCCATCGCTGCAGCTTGAACGGTATATTTAATTTTGTTCATTTCTTCTCTATTCAATACATCTTAATGAGGACTAGTGCCTTTTATATATTTGAAAACTGTCACATGTATAGTAATCACAGGAGAAGGCCAAAACCATCGATTACAATTGTCAAAAATGACAGTTCACCGGCCGTCGAAATATTCTCAAGTCATCTCTGACAAAAAATTAATGAACATCAGGTCGCTTCTGTCAAGTTTGACATACAGGTATTTGAAATATTTCTCAAAATATTACAACATCACTATTTAATATAGATATTATGTATTGTTATATAAAGAAAATATTCAAATGGATAATTTGTGATGTATTTGAAGCTTCCATCAAGCTTATTTTAATAGAAATAAATTTTTTGACATTCAATAAAACGTCAGTATTGCCAACTTATTTCATGAGCAGAAACTGCACATGCGGACTCGCATTTGCAGTCAATGACAGTTCACATCAATGTACACATCTCATAAATAGAAAGTAAGTAGTTTAATTGAATAATATCAATAAAATGACAATCTTATGTAATATTTTTTAGGCTATACACAAACTTCTTCTGGAATAAAGTATAATGTCACAATACTATGCATTTTCAACACAAAATAGAAAACAGGCATATCTCGTACAATATAAATCCTTCCAAACAAGCGATCGCATTAGTTCCAAGATGATTTCAACATGTAATTGTTATAAGGAAATCTATTGTAATAATCAAGAAACTTATTTTTGTAATTTAAGTGTAACTTTATGTAATATTTTCTAGGTTATGCTCAAGGATTTATTAAACGCTGCTATAGCAAAATGCTCGATGATTATGATCCCAATTGTTATCAGGGAAATCAATTCTTTCAATCAAGAAACTTACTTTTATATAAGATGCCAACAATAGCTCTTTTCATAATTGGAATTTTTTTATGCGCATGCCTGGACATCCGCCATGTTTCTTGGGCACTTAATACGTAGATAAGTCGTTAATACCATGTTTTCAATGTGAGATTTTAAGAAATTCATATTCCCTACAATTTTGATATATATTTACAGTAAAATCATAATACAAGCTTTTTAATGAAATATATATTGTTATCAATTCACAAAGGAGCAAAATAGCGCTGTTGTTATGGAATATGTCACAGCGATATGCGTAGTAAGTGATTTTTGGACAATTAATATTATTCAATTAGCTTCCCAAAGCCTTGTCTTTAATTTCGTCTAAAACTTATCAAATCAACGAAGCAAAAGTATCTGAAATTATGTCCAGAATGTGTTAAATGTGATCTTTTATTGAATTTTTTGATTATCACCTTCTGTATTCAGAATTAATATTGTATTGAATAATTTGAACCTAATATGGAAATAATTGTCATCCTAGCGTATCAATAAGTTCTGCTTTATTACCACCATGAGGAAGAGCATAACATTTCAATCATCGTCGTTATTGGATAAACACACCATCAATTACTTCTTCATATTATTGAACTGGTAATAGTGGTAATGATCGTTGTTGCCCAGCCTTATTTATAAAAAGTATTCTGGCTTTTGCGACAATTTTTTTTAGATATTTCTCAAATCGAATATATCCATTCAGGATCATCAACGGAATAAGGTTATTCATTGGTATGTATTCATAATTATCCAACTAACTTTGTATTTTATATCGTAGAGTCGAATAAATCATCAAGAAAAGTATTCGAGATGAATGGACCATAAGCATGTATTCATTAATACACTAGACAATTTATCTCATATTTGAGAATATTTCAGAAACATGCATACAATAAATTCATAATTAGCGCTGCAGATCAAACAGAAGTTCAGTCAGTCTACTTGGCACCTATCTAATCAGAAAATAATAGTTTTGTGGTGATATTATTGAAGAAAATTTAATTATTTGTAGGTACTGGAGAAGAGTTAATAAGATTTGAAACGTCTGCTTGAGTGATATGAATTTAATTAACTGATACTGATTCATCCATTTTCCGACGATCCATCATTTGAATATACTATTTTCTAGATACGATTTATATTCTAATTTACAATATTGATTTCTTGTAAAATGAGTACTGAAGATTAAATGCCACTTGAAATATCTCATGTATCTATAGTTTGGTACATGTGATAAATATTCTGCAATAAAAAAATAAATATTCTCTTTAACTTTTTTTTTGAGGTAATGTAGAAAATAATTCTCCTGAAAACTGCATTGAGCTGATGAAACACGATAAGCTTGGGTGTGGACGATTCAAATAATAAAATAATACTCAAATAGATTAAACGTATATATTCTGTATACTATAAAAAAGTGACCAATTTGATATTTATTATGGATGTTCCTATTCACTGGGTAAATGAAATGGAAAATGATGAGACATAATTACTTGATGATTCTGCTTTCGATCCCAAAAATTCGATCGATGTACATATACTGCAAATATTCATTCAAAGTTGGATATAAAGACAATTATATCATACTGCTTTGGCTATATCAAGTTCGTTGGAAAGAGTAGCAAATCCCAGTAGTTCTAAAATTTAGATCTGAAGTTTCTGACATCTAATAGCCTAGGCTCTGATGTTTATTCATGAGCTAATAATTCAATGCGTAGTAGATAAATCTGATGTATGCACTAGAGACTTGAATGGAATTGTTGAATTCAAGAGTTCATTGTTGTACACAGGTTATACACAACAAACGTAGCCTATATGGATTACAGAAGATATGTACCAAAAGATACTCAACTTGGAGGAGTTCTTAATGATAATTTTGTACATAATATTCCATTAAAATATTAGTGAGGTGCTCTTTCTACGTTTTAAATGTATGAATCAGACATTAACACATATATTGCAAGGACCAACCAATCCAATCGTACATTTTGTTGAGGTACAACAATGAAATATGCAATCATCAGCAGATTATAAAATCCCTCTCAATCAATGAAGCCAATACATTGAAAATTCAATTGAATCAACGAATAGAAGTTTACATTGATCAGAATTGGTGAGAACCATTAGTCCATAACCTAACAATGGATCAAATAGAGTAATGACATTAGATTACGACAATGGGGCCATCAATCTGAATTTTTTATTTGTTTAAAAATATGAATCAAATATTTCTCAAGGAACTAACTGTACCTAAATATTTAGTACAATAATCTACGAATCATCAAATGGATCATGTTACAATATGATGACACAAATTCATATTATAGTATAAATAGTTCTATCAATTTCGTATTTGAGGTTATGTAATAGACATTTCTTCTAAAATCTGCATTGAGCTGATAAAACACGATAAGCTTGGGTGAAAACGATGATGAAAGTATCATTTGTCATTATTCATTCTTTCTCAAATTTTGAGATACAAACGGAATGTAGGCATACACTTCTAAACCGTTTGTGCGCATGCGTCAGTTGTCAATTATTAATCTGTTGCTGCAAACTAATTTGAAATCTAGAAGTGATATTATTCTATTTAATTTTCGTATGCGAATAGAGTCTTTCCTTAGGTCATAAGTAATTTGGGTAGATTTTACAATAGGAATAGTTATAAAAGTAAAAAGAGATGGCGCCACAGAGATTCCAAGAAATTTTCCAGTGGCACTAGAACGGTGGGGACTAGTATTTTACATTCAAGAAAAAGCAACTTTAACTCAACCTAAAACGAGCTTTCCAGGCCAATTAGTATTGGGAACAGTAAATCAGTGTTTTTAGGCTCGTAAAATACAGAACTTAACCTAAACCGAGCTTTTTAAGGTCAAGTAGTATTGGAAAACAGTAAATTAGTGCTTTTTCAGTTCAAAAAAAAAACAGCCAGAATAAAACCTAAACCAAGCTTTATAAGCCAACTAGTATTGAAAAAAAATCATTATTATCAGTGAGCCACACACTTGTACGTATCTAGGTGGAATGCTCTTTGTTTGAAAGCCACTGACTATAGCAATACATGTACAAGATACGCGCATGCGCACGTCACTAGATTCCTAGCACAAAAGTGAGCCGTAATTTGTATTCGTATTTTTCTCTATCAAATGTTCTACAGCATTTACAATACTTATTGTTTTAGCGATGTGAGAAAATGAAATTTTATATGTTCACCAAAAATTAGAATGTCGTGACATGAAAATATTTCAAATTTATAATGAGACAGCTGTATAATAGATAACAATGTATGAAATAGTATATTGCAGGGAAAGTATCAAGTTCAATGAATAATTGTTAGAAGTGATCAGAAGTATTTTTTTCTATGGTTCATTTATGTCATGAATGGTCCAAGGGCTCTTACGGCATTACGATTTAAGTCTTTCAATAGACTGAAATGCGAATATGATCCACTCACAATGAATATAGGTTTCACAACAAGTTCGCTAGAAATAAAGAATAATTCTAGTAGAACTATGAAATAGGATATTTAAACGATTGTCAATTGTTTTTTTGACAAGCCGTTTCAATGATGTCTAGTTTGATATCAATCTTAAGCTCTCTGGGAGATAGGCTTAGTAGGGATATAAAATAAATAATTAGTAGAATCCACGTTATGATATTAAATTTCCGGTGATCAATTGTCATAACTGTATGTTTCATTGAATCAGAAAAGAGCTCTCCATTTTCAAAAATATTAGGGACTTGAATATAGCCGCAATCCGCCATTTCAACAATGACACCCGTAGCTTTGACAATGACAGCTATCACTTTGATGACAGCTATCATTTCGAAATATGAAATTGATTGATGCAACACTCTAAATCTATGACACAGCGATGAAACCGGCCAAGAAATTTTTTGTTAGGGAAGTACTGTGCGACCGCAACAGATTTTATATGATGATATTGTGCAACAGGACGAGCCCCAATACTAGCACAACACAATTAATTTCACAAAATACTATCAACATGATGGAAGAAAAAACTATCATACTATAACTGATTTTTACTGTAAATACGTTATATAAATCGATTCCTATAAGATTTCTGGTGATATTACTGTGTGTCATCCAATTTCATTCAAAATTATATCAGATTAGGCTGAACTGGAATAGGAAGAGAAAATCAATACTATTCTTTCATAAATTCATGTCATTTGAATCATATAACTCGTTATTAACAGTCAATAACATGACCTCATTTGAAAATTTGCTTTTTCTTCATCCACTTCTGAATTTGGTGGTTTACACATCGCAAACAATGCGTCTTAGATCTATACCATCAATTCATATGAACGTTCTTGTGACCTGAATTTAGTTTATATGAATTTATCTTGAGAATCGTAGAAGAAATATCGTGTGGCGTCAAAAACATGTGCAAACTAGTATTATTGGATTCGGAAAATATTTTCTGTAACTCAGTGATTCTTGACTGTAAATAGGAAGTCTTAACATCGTCATAATGCTTGAGTTTGCACATTTGTTGCATAAAACTATCACTTCTTTATTATCTCGAATTGTCTTGACTCTAGAGGTCCTATTTTAATTTATAGAGATAGCTTGTAGACAGATCGCATTCTTTTTGTCAATATTAGGATGTCATAGTTAAATTTATAGGGACTTGAATATTGTATGATCGACAACTTTATGCTGGCAGTTAGTTAAGAACGATGTTTGGATTCAGACTCAAATACAGTTTAATCATTCTGATCAATCATCAAATATAATAGTATAAATTTATTGTTACTATTTTATGACATACAAATGTCAAATCTGACATCTGAATAAGGAAACTGACTCTACCCTGTCTCTTACTTCTGGAAGACTGTCTTCAATAATGATGACATTAAATCGCTTCTCTAATTGTCCGATAGGTGGTACATGTGTCGAAAGTCTATAAAATGGCGTCAAAAGACAATCTTTACATATAAGAATAAAACCGCAGAGCGACTTTGCGCACCAAACATACCTACAAATACATATTTTTGGAAGAATTCATAGCAAATAATAATCAGGTAGAACGAATTGATTCCCGCATGTGAGAATATGTAATTTTGAGAAATCATGGCGAGACTCTCGTCGAGACTCGAGACCGAGACGAGACTGACCTACTCGAGACCAGGGCGAGACCGAGACGAGACTCAGCCAGGCAGGACCATCACGAGACCGAGACGAGACTCACTGAAGTCTCGTCTTGTCTTGTCTCGTGACAACACTACCTAAAATTATCAGCGGTTATATCTTATTTATTATAAGGCTAGATGAATTTTTTTAAAGTAGGGGTATAATTATTATCAGTGCAGAATTAGAATTTTTTATACTCATATTTGGACGTGGCATGTCAAAGTTTGACGATGCGTTAGACGAAAAACCTTGCAATTAAGAAAGAACAACATGAATATATAAGTAAATAATTATGTCCACTAACTCTTAAATTGTTGCAAACTTATGCATAGAGTAATATTTTCACAGTGGTATTGACAATTTGTAAAACTTTTGCAGTTTTCCATTCAGAAATAGAGCATGTAAATTCACGCATCACGGTCTTATATACAAATCTTGGCACTAGCATCTCACTACCATTGGTAAGAGGTTGACTCTTATTGGAGTATTTACCTATTATTAGTTCCTCAAGATGTAATATATTGTATTTGATGATTATATATCTACTTATAATAATAGTCTCAGGCCTGGTTGAAAAGATGATTCTACTAGAGGAACAATTTCGCCATCTCGTCGCTAATCCTTAAAGAGAATGAAATCAATGATTTCCTCAAGGAATTCTATCCAGATATCATTGGAAACTGTCAATCAATTCAATCACGGGCAGAAAAAAGTGTAGAAATATAATATGAATCAGAGGAATTATGTGAGCTCAATTCACATTCGAGATTGATTTTGTAAAAGAAGAATTCTTGTCAGAGAGGCAGTACATATATGGAGCTGCGACGCCTATTGTTTCTGTAGTTTGTGGAGGAGTTGTAATCAATAATTTCTCTCCAGATAAATACATAAAGAAACATTGGGATTTGTTCATAAAAAAACAGTGAAATCACGAATAAGAGAGAATGCTGAAATATAATATAGAGCAGAAGGATTTTGTAGGCTAAAATTATAATCGGAATTAATCTTATCAAGAAATTATTTTTGACGGAGGCGGTTCACATATGGAGCTGCGAAGCCTAGCGCTGAGACCTGCGAAGCAGGTCGAAACGCTAGTCCTATATACTAATTTGCTTAAATTTCTTGAATTACAACTGTCAGTTGTATGTTCCCAAAAGAATTTTTATCCATCGCTGCAGCTTTAACGGTGTAATTAATTTTGTTCATTTCTTCTCTATTCAATACATCTTAATGAGGACTAGTGCCTTTTATATATTTGAATACCATGACATGTATAATAATCACAGGAGAAGGCCAAAACCATCGATTACAATTGTCAAAAATGACAGTTCACCGGCCGTCGAAATATACTCAAGTTATCTCTGACAAAAAATTAATGAACATCAGGTCGCTTCTGTCAAGTTTGACATACAGGTATTTTAAATATTTCTCAAAATATTACAACATCACTATTTAATATAGATATTATGTATTGTTATATAAATAAAATATTCAAATGGATAATTTGTGATGTATTTAAAGCTTCCATCAAGCTTATTTTAATAGAAATAAATTTTTTGACAATCAATAAAACGTCAGTATTGCCAACTTATTTCAAGAGCAGAAACTGCACATGCGTACTCACATTTGCAGTCAATGACAGTTCACAACAATGTACATATCTCATAAGTAGAAAGTAAGTAGTTTAATTGAATAATATTAACAAAATGATAATTTTATATTATATTTTCAGGCTGTGCTCAAACTTCTTCTGGAATAAAGTATAATGTCACAATACTATGCATTTTCAACACAAAATAGAAAACAGGCATATTTCGTACAATATAAATCCTTTCAAGCAAGCGATCGCATAAGTTCCAAGATGATTTCAACATGTAATTGTTATAAGATAATCGATTCTAGTAATCAAGAAACTCATTTTTGTAACTCAAGTGTAACTTTATGTACTATTTTCTAGGTTCGCTTCTTTCTCAAAATATTACAACATCACTATTTAATATAGATATTATGTATTGTTATATAAATAAAATATTCTAATGGATAATTTGTGATGTATTTGAAGCTTCCATCAAGCTTATTCTAATAGAAATAAATCTTTTGACATTCAATAAAACGTCAGTATTGCCAACTTATTTCATGAGCAGAAACTGCACATGCGGACTCGCATTTGCAGTCAATGACAGTTCACATCAATGTACACATCTCATAAATAGAAAGTGAGTAGTTTAATTGAATAATATTAATAAAATGACAATCTTATGTAATATTTTTTAGGCTATACTCAAACTTCTTTTGGAATAAGGTATAATGTCACAATACTATGCATTTTCAACACAAAATAGAAAACAGGCATATCTCGTACAATATAAATCCTTCCAAACAAGCGATCGCATTAGTTCCAAGATGATTTCAACATGTAATTGTTATAAGGAAATCTATTGTAATAATCAAGAAACTTATTTTTGTAATTTAAGTGTAACTTTATGTACTATTTTCTAGGTTATGCTCAAGGATTTATTGGAAGCTGCTATAGCAGAATGCTCGTGATTATGATTCCAATTGTTATCAGGAAATCAATTCTTTCAATCAAGAAACTTACTTTTATATAAGATGCCAACAATAGCTCTTTTCATAATTGGAATTTTTTGTGCGCATGCCTGGACATCCGCCATGTTTCTTGGGCACTTAATACTTAGATAAGCCGTTGATACTATGTTTTCAATGTGAGATTATAGGAAATTCATATTTATTACAATTTTGATATATATTTACAGTAAAATCATGATACAAGCTTCTTAATGAAAATATATATTGTTATCAGTTCACAAAAGGGCAGAATAGCGCTGTTGTTATGGAATATGTCACAGCGATATGCGTAGTAAGTGATTCTTGGACAATTAATATTATTTAATTAGCTTCCCAAAGCCTTGTCTTGAATTTCGTCGAAAACTTATCAAATCAACGAAGCAAAAGTATCTGAAACTATGTCCAGAATGTGTTAAATGTGATCTATTACTGAATTCTTTGAATTATTACCCTCTGTATTCAGAATTAATATTGTATTGAATAATTTGAACCTAATATGAAAATAATTGTCATCCTAGCGTATCAAAAAGTTCTGCTTTATTACCACCATGAGGAAGAGCATAACATTTCAATCATCGTCGTTATTGTATGAACACACCATCAATTACTCTTTCATTTTATTGAACTGATAATAGTGGTAATGATCGTTGTTGCCCAGCCTTATTTATAAAAAGTATCCTGGCTTTTGCGACAAAATTTTTTAGATATTTCTCAAATCGAATATATCCATTTAGGATCATCAACGGAATAAGGTTATTCATTGGTATGTATTCATAATTATCCAACTAACTTTGTATTTTATATCGTAGAGTCGAATAAATCATCAAGAAAAGTATTTGAGATGAATGGACCATAAGCATGTATTCATTAATACACTAGACAATTTATCTCATATTTGAGAATATTTCAGAAACATGCATACAATAAATTCATAACTAGCGCTGCAGATTAAACAGAAGTTCAGTCAGTCTACTTGGCACCTATCTAATCAGAAAATAATAGTTTTGTGGTGATATTATTGAAGAAAATTTAATTATTTGTAGGTACTGGAGAAGAGTTAATAAGATTTGAAACGTCTGCTTGAGTGATATGAATTTAATTAACTGATACTGATTCATCCATTTTCCGACGATCCATCATTTGAATATACTATTTTCTAGATACGATCTAGATATTGATTTCCTGTAAAATAAGTACTGAAGCATAAATGCCACTTGAAATATCTCAAGTGACTATAGTTTGGTACATGTGATAAATATTCTGCAATAAAAAAATAAATATTTTCATCAACTTTTTATTTGAGGTTATGTGGAAAATAATTCCCCTGAAAACTGCATTGAGCTAATGAAACTCGATGAGCTTGGGTGTGGACGATTCAAATAATGAAATAATACTCGAATAGATTAAACGTATATATTCTGTATACTATAAAAAAGTGACCAATTTAATATTTATTATGGATGTTCCTATCCACTGGACAAATGAAATGGAAAATGATAAGAGATAATTACATGATGATTCTGCTTTCGATCCCAAAAATTCGATCGATGTACATATACTGCAAATATTCATTCAAAGTTTGATATGAAGACAATTATATCATACTGCTATATACCGTTGGAAGATCCTTGGCTATATCAAGTTCATTGAAAAGAGTAGCAAATCCTAGTAGTTCTAAGATTTCGATCTGAAGTTTCTGACATCTAATAGCCTAGGCTCTGATGTTTATTCATGAGCTAATGCGTAGTAGATAAATCTGATGTATGCACTAGAGACTTGAATGGCATTGTTGAATTCAAGAGTTCATTGTTGTACACAGGTTATACACAACGAACGTAGCCTATACGGATTACGGAAGATATGTATCCAAAAGATTTTCAACTTGGAGGAGTTCTTAATGATAATTTTTTACATAATATTCCATTAAAATATTAGTGAGGTGCCCTTTCTACGTTTTAAATGTATGAATCAGACATTAACACATATATTGCAAGGACCAACCAATCCAATCGTACATTTTGTTGAGGTACAACAATGAAACATGCAATCATCAGTGGATTATAAAATCCCTTTCAATCAATGAAGCCAATACATTGAAAATTCAATTGAATCAACGAATAGGAGTTTACATTGATCAAAATTGGTGAGAACCATCAGTCCATAACCTAACAATGGATCAAATAGAGTAATGACATTAGATTACGACAATTGGGCCATCAATCTGAATTTTTTATTTGTTTAAGAATATAAATCAAATATTTCTTAAGGAACTAACTGTACCTAAATATTTTGTGCAATAATCTATGAATCATCAAATGGATCATGTTACAATATGATGACACAAATTCATATTATAGTATATATAGTTCTACCAATTTCGTATTTGTAGTATTTCTATATTTCTCCTAGAAGCTCCAGTGAGCTGATAAAACACGATAAGCTTGGGTGAAAACGATGATGAAAGTATCATTTGTCATTATTCATTCTTTCTCACATTTTGAAATACAAATGGAACGTACGCATACACTTCTAAACCGTTTGTGCGCATGCGTCAGTTGTCAATTATTAATCTGTTGCTGCAAACTAATCTGAAATCTAGAAGTGATGATATTCTATTAAACTTTCGTATGCGAATAGAGTCTTCCATTAGACCATAAGTAATTTCGGTAGATTTGTACAATAGGAACCTAGTGGTAGTTATTAAAGTAAAAAGAGATGGCGCCACAGAGATTCAAAGAAATTTTCCAGTGGCACTAGAACGGTGGGGACTAGTATTTTACATTCAAGAAAAAGCAACTTTAACATAACCTAAAACAAGCTTTCCAGGCCAATTAGTTTTGGAAAACAGTAAATCAGTGTTTTTTAGTTCAAAAAATACAAAACTTAACTCAAACCGAGCTTTTCAAGGTCAAGTAGTATTGGAAAACAGTAAATTAGTGTTTTTCCAGTTCAAAAAACAAACAGCCAGAATAAAACCTAAACCAAGCTTTATAAGCCAACTAGTATTGAAAAAGATTCATTATTGTCAGCGAGCCACACACTTGTATGTATTTAGGTGGAATGCTCTTTGTTTGAAGGCCACTGACTATAGCAATACATGTACAAGGTACGCGCATGCGCACGTCACTAGATTCCTAGCACAAAAGTGAGCCGTAATTTGTATTCGTATTTTTTTCTTTCAAATATTCTACAGCTTTATTGTTATTGTTACTTATTGTTTTAGCGATGTGAGAAAATGAAATTTTATATGTTCACGAAAAATTAGAATGTCGTGACATGAAAATATTTCAAATTTATAATGAGACAGCAGATTCTAGAATATTGTATCAATCTGTATGATAGATAACAATGTATGAAATAGTATATTGCAGGGAAAGTATCAAGTTCAATGAATAATTGTTAGAAGTGATCAAAAGTATTTTTTTCTATGGTTCATTTATGTCATGAATGGTCCAAGGGCTCTTACGGCATTACGATTTAAGTCTTCCAATAGACTGAAATGCAAATATGATCCACTCACAATGAATATAGGTTTCACAACAAGTTTGCTGGAAATAGAGTCAAGAAATAAGAGCAACAAATATAGTCACATATTAACCGAATGGAAGCAAATTTGAATCTTCAAAATAATCTGTTTATGATAATTGATAAGCAACTGATAAATGATGCAACTGACACATAGCCGAGTGTTATTGTGCTTATGTGAAACTGGTTCGCATCATGGTCAATCGGAAGGCTAGAATCATAGTCCCATAAGAATCTTTGGACCGTTCTTAACCGAAATGTATTATAGAATTATTGTTATTTTATTGAAATTATGATCTATTTCAGTTAAGAATGTGCTACTTCTATTTAAGTCTCCTGAACCAGTTTTACAATAGCACAAAATTGTACTTTGCTATCAGACAGTTCCATTTACTGTAAGTCGTGCATCAGACATCAATAACATCATAAAAGAATTCATGTAGTCAGAAGATTCAAATTAGATCTGTTCAGGTAGTTGATGTATATATTTGTTGCTCTTATAACTTGATATAATTTTTAGAAACAGTGTTCCAAATCATGTATATTTATTGAGAGTAAATCGACTCGGTATCCCGATCAACCTGGAGGCTAAGATATTGGTTCCATAAAAGCTCTTGGACCGTTTTTAACTGGCATGTCGAATGAAAAGTGTATTATTCGAAGTAGTTAGGAGGAAATATATGCTATTTCTAATTCGTGAAAACTCTCAGTTTGAATCAAGAAAAGATTGGTTAAAAACAACAATGGAGATATCAATCAACATTATTCATTTGTTGAGAAATGTAAATTATGAAACTTCACTCAAATAAACTGTAAGCATATGATGAATTCTGTTTAATTACTCAACTAAATTTGTATTTTGTACTGTAGAATTGGATAAATCCTTGAGAACAGTTTTAAAGGAGAATTGAACATGACTAAGTATTTATGAAATACCACATTTACAAATATTGTAGAAAACATGCTCATAGTGAATTCATTATTAGCGCTGCAGGTTGTTAAGAGGTCCAGTCAGTTTACTTGGTATCTAATTACTAATTATCAATTTTTCCGCTATTGATATGCTACTCCATCCAAAATAAAAATTGGAATCAACCACTGAGACGCATTCACAAAAAAGTATGAGGACAGTTGTCGCTCCCAATGAATCTTCACGTTTTAGACTCTACTGAATCCAAAAACATAATTCAAAAGAAAGTCAGTCGTTGTGTTTGTCTGCGTCTCAAAACACGATAACTTGAGAACGCCTAGAAATCTGTGACTGAAATTTCATATTCAAGTTTTTTATTCAAAAAATAGGTTCATATTCATAGATAAGGTACTTGCAATCTGCGGTACCAAAACTTCATTGATCGAATATTTGAGTTTCTTGCGTTTATTTTATCAACGGTGGTATTTATCAAAAGATATAAAATAACTCAGATTGATCCCCAAATGAATTGGCACAACATTCACCTGGAACATTTCCCAAAATTATTAGCGGTTTAATTTTATTTATTATAAAGTTCCATGTATTTTTTCAAAGGATGGAAATAATTATTATCAATGCAGAATAAGAATTTTTTATACTCATAGTTGGACGCCGCATGCCTAAGTTTGTCGATGGTAGCGTTGACGATGCGTTAGACGGAAAACGTTGCAAATAAGAAAGAACAGCATGAATATATAAGAAAAAAATTATGTCCGCAAACTCTTAAATTGTTGCAAACTAGATACATGGAGTAGAGTATTTTCACAGTGGTATTGGCAATTTGTAAAACTTTTGCAGTTTTCCATGCAGAAATAGAGCATGTAAATTCACGCATCACGGTCTCATATACAGTTCTTGGCAGTAGCATCTCACTACCATTGGTAAGAGGTTGACTCTTATTTGAGTATTCAGCTATTATTAGTTCCTCAAGATGTAATATATTGTATTTGATGATTATATATCTACTTATAATAATAGTCTTAGGCCTGGTTGAAAAGATGGTTCTACTAGAGGAACAATTTCGCCATCTCGTCGCTAATCCTTAAAGAGAATGAAATCAATGATTTTCTCAAGGAATTTTACCTAGGTATCATTGGAAACTGTCAATCAATTTATTCACGGGCAGAGAAAAATGTAGAAATATAATAGGAAGCAGAGGAATTATGTGAGCTCAATTCACATTCGAGATTGATTTTGTAAAAGAAGAATTCTTGTCAGAGAGGCGGTACATATATGGAGCTGCGACGCCTAGTGTTTCTGTAGTTTGTGGAGGAGTTGAAATCAATAATTTCTCTCCAGATAAATACATAAAAGAACATTGGGATTTGTCTATAAAAAACAGTGAAATCACGAATGAGAGAGAATGCAGAAATATAATACGGAGCAGAAGGATTCTGTAGGCTAAAATTATAATCGGAACTTATCTTATCAAAAAATTATTTTTGCCGGAGGCGGTTCACATATGGAGCTGCGAAGCCTAGCGCTTAGACCTGCGAAGCAGGTCGAAACGCTATCTAAACTATACTAAAAGGCCAAGTGTAAGGATTACTAATTCGACTTTGCCCGAGGCTACAGCCTGAATGGTTCAGTCGATTTTTGTAATTTTTTTTTTATAAATTGCGTATTCACGAGGAGGAGTGCCTTTTATATGTAAGAAAATTATTACATGTATAGTATTTACAGGAAAAATCCAAAACCAACAGTGAGAACTGTCAAAAGTGACAATTGGAGAAAATATCAAGCTATCAATGCTAGAAAATTGATGAACATCGGTTCGCTTCTGTCAAGTTTGACATACAAGTATTTGAAATAATACTCTAAATATCACAGAATTTACTATTGAATCAAGTTATTAAGTATTGTTATATGGATAAAACATTTAAATGAATAATTTGTAATGTATTTAAAGCTTTCATGAAGCTTATTTCAATTAAAATGAATTTTTTGACATTCAATAGAATGTCAGTGTTGCCAACTTATTTCCTAAACAGAAACTGCACATGCGTACTCGCTTTGACGCAAAATGTCAATGCCAGTTCTCAACAATGTACACATCTTGTAAATAATAAGTAAGTAGTTCAATTGAATAATATTAACAAAATGACGATTTTATGTTATATTTTCTAGGCTATGCTCAAACATTTTTTGGAATAAAGTATAATGTCACAATGCCCATGCATTTTCAGCACAAAATAGGAAACAGGCATATTTTGTACAACATTAATCCTCTCAAACAAGCGATCGCATTAGTTTCAAGATGATTTCAACATGTAATTGTTATAAGGAAATCGATTCTTATAATCAAGAAATTGTAACTCCATGTAATATTTTTAAGGTTATGCTCAAGGATTTATTGGAAGCTGCTATAGCAGAATGCTTGATAAATACGATTCCAAAGTGATATTGTTGAAGAAAATTCAATTATTTGTAGGCACTGAAGAAAAATTAATGGGATTTTAAATTTTTGCTTGAGTGATATGAATTTGATTCACTAATACTGATTCATCCATCTTCCGACGATCCATCATTTGATTATACTATCTTCAAGATACGATTTATACTCTGATTTACAATATTGTTTCCCTATAAAATAAGTACTGAAGATCAAATGACACTTGGAATATGTCAAGTAACTATAGTTTGGTACATGTGGTAAATATTCTGCAAAGAAAAAATAAATATTCCGATTAACTTTGTATTTGAGGTTACGTTAAAGATAATCCTCCTAAAACCTGCATTGCGCTGATGAAACACGATAAGTTTGGGTGTAAACGATTTAAATAATAAAATAATACTCAGATAAACTATACGTATATACCTATTCTTCATATCCACTACAATCATTTAACAATATTGAAAATTTCTCAGAAAATGTAGAAGACACATGATATAAATAGATTAAAAGTAGTTATTCTAAAAAGAGTTTTCGCGGAAAATGTTGGTAGACTATATGGGTTACTGTAAGTAAGAATTTACTGTTGTAATCAGCTGATTTCAAACAATCAACACAGACATCTGTTCCAACAGTTGGTAACATTGTTAGGTGTGACGTAGACGCTTGAGTGCGTATGCGTAATATAGAGTGGATAGAGATGTTTTGCAAGAGTCAGATATTATTGTTTGTTCATAGTATCTGTCATTGAAATATATTGTAATTGTGAAGAACAAGAATGTTTTGTTGAATATAAAGGAATCGGATGATGAGTAGTCAGATGATAGAACAGCTGTCAGCATTTTCATTGATTCATTCATCGATTTCATTATTTTGATCAATCCCTAAATATTGTATTCGATTGAATAGGCACTTCGAACAGCTAAAATATTGATTTTATGAATAATTTTGCTGTTCTCATCAACAAGACTGCAACAGCAATTTCTTTCAAACTAGTACTGTTATTGTAGTGAGTATTATGATCATATTATCAACAATAATTCCTGAGTAGAAATCATCGATTGTAGATTATTACGGGCAACAATCATTTGTTGTGATCAACTCAATTTTGATTTTAATTGTAAAGTTATTGCTGATTCATTAGATAAACGATGAAAACTTGGTAAAAATTATTGTTGTCATCTACTCAATTCCAATTGTAATCAATGGTTGATTGTTGCAGTCGGTAGAATGACTATTCAATGGATATTGTATTATCAACCACATACTATGATAGAAAAGTTATTAGTATAATCAACAAAAAATGCTACCTAGTAGCCACTATCAACAATTGATAATTAGGATTACCTTCTCTATCATTGCTATCAACAAAATATTGTTTCAATCAGCCCATCTATTGTTGTGATCAACCAATAATAATTTTTTGCTAGCAGCGAACAACGATAATCCCCAAATCTTATTCTCATCCACTCAATCATTATAGCGATGAACGAAATATTGTTGCAATCGATTGCAAACTGATAGCTGTGATCATTCAATGATCACTGAAGTGAAAAAATTCCAAAATACAAAGCGTAGATGATTTTATTCAACAATTCAGGGTTGTTTTCTGATTCATTTCTATTTTAGGCAAAAAACAACCTATTGGTTCTCTATTCAAGCAATCCATTCTTTATCTTTTAATGCTGTTTCAGATGTGAAATATGAGTCAGCATAACAACTGAGACATCAATTATATTTACCAGTTTTTCTGAAGTAATATATTCAGGCTCCTAAGTTGAGTCTAAATTTTCAATTGATTTGGACAAATTCGCTTCGGATCAAAAATATCCTTGGAGATGTATTTGGAGCCAATTTACTTTTTGTAATAAAATTTCGCACAAATATATGAAAGTGAGGTTCAAAGCGTTTCTGCTTCTTTGGAAATAAGCATCCCGAGAAAGGTTTGAACTCTCAAAATTACATTGAAAATAAAAAACGCCCTTATTCTTTGCTCTGACCTGGAGGGAAAGTTTTTTATTGAACTCGATCATTGTGTCACATCGTATATCCTGATTTTGTTACATGGGTCGAAATTGATAGGAAAATGAACTTATTGAATGTCTTATAAATCAGGTGTAGAAGACAATGGAGAAGAAATGTATATTATTGTAAATTACTCTCAATTTTTTTCCCGCTATTGGTATGCAACTTCATTTAAAATTGAAATCAAAATCAATCACTGAGATGCATTCACAAAATAGTATGAGGACAGTTAACGCTTTCAATGAATCTCTACGTTTTAGACCCTACTGAACCCAAAAAAACATAATTTAAAAGAAAGTCAGTCGTTGTGTTTGTTTATTTCTAAAAGCGCGATAACTTGAGAACCGCTAGAAATTTTCGACTAAAATTTCACATTCAAATTTTTTATCAAAAAAATAGGTTCATATTCATGAATAAGATATATTCAATCAGTGGTACCAGAACTTCTTTGATGGAACTTCAGAGTTCTTTGCGTTTATTTCATAAACGGTAGTACTCATCCAAGAATAAAATAGTATATTGTGCAACAAATGCGATAAGTTTATGATTTCCCACGAGAGCGAAGTGGGCAATTGACAATACTGCACGAGTTGGGGATACTATTTTTTATTACGAATGCGGGATAAGTACTATTTTGCACTTATTCTTCCGAGCGATAAATGGTTTGCGTGCGACAAGTTTACTTGTCGCACATAAATTATACCTGGCGCACTCAAAAGCCCAAGAGCTATTTACGTGCGCTGAATAGTACGAATTCTGCATGAGTAATAGAAAATAACTTAGATTGATTCCTTTATGAATTGGCACAACATTCACCTGGAACATTTCCCAAAATAATTTGCGGTTTTATTTCATTTATTATGAAATTCGATAAATTCTTCTAGAGTAGGGAAATAATTATCATCAATGTGAAATAAGAGTTATTTATACTTATATTTGGACGTCGCAAGCCAAGGTTTGACGATGGTAGCGTTGACGATGAGTTCGACAGAACATGTTGCAAATTAGAAGGAACAACATGAATGTACAAGAAATAAATGATGTTCGCCAACTCTTACATTGTTGCAAATTTAATACATGAAGTAAAGTATTTTTACAGGGGTATTAGCAATTTGAAAAACTTTTGCAGTTTTCGATGCAAGAATAGAGCATGTTAATTCACGCACCACGGTCTTATATATAGGACTTGACACTAGCATCTCACTACCATTGGCAAGGGACTGACTCTTATTGAAGTATTTAGTTATTATTAGCTCCTCAAAATGTGAGAAGCTGTAATATATTGTAGTTGATTATAAATCTACTTATGATATAGTTTAAGGGAGATTGAGGGAAACATTCATTTGTCACAAGTTCAAATATCCATTTTTGTGAATACAAAGGAATTAAGTGTAATTATTATGAAATATCAGGTATTGTATTGCTATTTGATGGCAATATTTTGGATATTATTGATATTGAGTGCTATATATCAATGAATTTTAGGATGTAAAATTAAATATTCAATCCAGACTTGAATTATTCGAATCGCTGTTTCTTGTCTTTCTGATGCACATTTTCTGTTTTCCTCGCAGACTTATTTTGTCGATCGTAAGACTGTCTGTAGTAGTTTGAATAACTAATAGGCTGTTTTAATAATGAATACCCTTACTGGTGAGTATCAAGACCTATGTATAATATTGGAAATTGTGCGGCAAGAGTGGTTCTTTTGAAAAGATAGTTCTACCAGAGAAACAATCTCGCCATCTCGTCGCTAATCCTCGAAGGGAATAAAATCGATGATTTTCTTAAGGATTTATACCTAAATATGATTGGAAACTGTCAATCAATGTCATCACGGGCAGAGAAAAGTGTAGTAATATAATATGAAGCAGGGGAATTACGTGAGCTCAATTCACATCCGAGATTGATCTTGTCAAAGAGGAACTCTTGTCAGAGAGGCGGTACATATTTGGAGCTGCGACGCCTAGAGTCTCTGTAATTCGTGAAGAAGTTGAAATCAATAATTTTCTTCCAGATAAATACATGAAATAACATTGAGTATTGTCTATAAGAAAGAGTGAAATCACGAATAGGGAAAAATGCAGAAATATAATATGGAGCAGGAGAATTCTGTACGCTGAAATTATGATTGGGACTAATCTTATTAAGAAATTATCTTTGCCGGAGGCGGTTCACATATGGAGCTGCGAAGCCTAGCGCTTAGACCTGCGACTTGTCGTATAAGCACTGGAGAATAATCAATGTGATTCAAAACGCTTGCTCAAGTGATGTGAATTCTAATTACTGATACTGATTATCTGTCATTCGAAGATCCATCATTTAATTATACTATTTTCTGAATACGATATTTCAATTCATAGAAGATTGAATGGAATTTGAGACATGTCGAGTACAGTTTGGTAGAAACATGTGGTAAATATTCAACACTACACGAGTATCTATTCTGATTTTCAATATTGTTCATTGATAGTTTGGTTTATACTAATCTAACACTTCTTTCAGTTGGATATATTTGAATTTGGATCATGATAAACCCAGTCAATCGAACATTCTGTTCAAATACAACAATAGAACAAGCAATCAAGAGCTGACTATAATATCCTTCCGCTATCAATGAAGCTAGCACTTTGAAAATTCCAATGAATGAACAAGTAGGAGATTACATCAATCAAAATTTGTGAGAATCATCAGTCTGTATCATAGAACTGAGTCAAATCAAGTAATAAAATCTGATAACGACAATTTAGTCATCAATCATCATATTTGATTTGTTATAAATTATAAAAAAAAGAAATTTGATCAATATACATAAACTGCAGATATTCACTTGGAGTTTATTGTTGACTGTCATCTTTTTTTGCCATATTAGTTACATTGAACAGGGCAGCATTCCCAGTAGTTCTAAAATCTGGATCTAAAGTTTCTGTCATCTGATATTCTAGGCTCTAATTTTTATTCTTTTTATAAGCTAATGGCTGCATTCAGCAGATGAACTGCGATTGGTAATCGTTTTTGAATGATTAGTAATCGGTGACATGACGATGAGTAGTTCTGCTGAATGCACTTTCTTACAGCAAGTTTATGGCATACAGGTTATTTTTATTCATTTGTTAGGTTAAATTTGTCTACAGATAGAAATAAAAAAATTACTGAACAAATACATGATAATATAATTTATCAATGATTGAAATTTTTTTTCAAATTTCCGTCGTCTTTATTAGGTTTGAAAAAATATTTTGATCAATAATCAAGCATTGTCTGCAACTTTCGAAGAAATAAGTCATCAATTATTGAGAGGGGAAGAGGGTTGCTGTAGTCGACACTTGGTGGAACACATTTAAACTAATAAATTTTAAAAATAAATGCTTTCTCTACAAAGCTGTGGATAAGTCAATTGTTTATTTTCAAATTTGTTAATATGTATAACTTATCCTTTAACTCTGTTAAAAATTGAAAACAGAGCAAAAATTAGAGATTAAAACTATTTCAATCAATAGTTGATTTCTGAATTTCAAATATTAAATTTTTTTGCAAAAAAATACTATAAACAGTGCTTTTACAATCATAAAAAAACTCCGAAGCCCCACGGTATTTGAAAATAACCGCCGATGTAACTAATCGCAATCACAAATCGCTCCCTAAATGCGATGCAAAAGATGGCAACCTATTACTAATCGATGAGTACTCATCGAACTTTTCGTAACGGATTTAGCAGATGATTAGTCATCGATTTCTAATCGATGTGCTCTGCTGAATGCAGCCAATGTTTAAGTAGGGCGTAGTAGCCAATTTCGGGGTAAGCACCAGGTACTAGAGTGTGATTGTTGGAATCAAGAGTTAATTGTTGTACAAAACAAACAGAGAAATATATACTTGGAAAAATATTTTATCCAAAAGATACTTTTCTTGTAGGAATCTTTAATAATAATATTGTACGTTTTATTCCATTTGAACATTTGAAGAGTGCTCTCTCCACGTGTCGAACGAATGAATCAGTTATTGATACGGACATAGGCAAATATACTGCAGAGACCATAAAATCAGAAACTAGAAGTTAGGACGCGCATCACTGCCCGTAGTGGCAGATTTTAGAATCAAATTTTTATAACTTTTAGATACGACTCTAGCAGTAATGAACATATACGAGCTAGATCTCAGAGTCAGATTCAGCTCATCAATTTATATATAGGTCTGTCATTCTGGGTAATGATGATGAGATTTAAGTCGGGCAGAATAAGCGCAAAAACATGCTAAAATCAAGAAAATTGATAATTTGAAATCTATTTTTTTGTATTTGTTAGTTCATAGCGTGACGAATAACATATTCCATTTGTACGCGGCTACAATGTCAGAAAGCCTGTCAAAAGGAAGGTCAAAGCTGCCAAGAACGGTTTTTTGCGTATTATTAAAAAACTACGCATCTGACGAAAAATAGTGTTCACTAAAAAACGTACGCCATAGAAAGACGGATCGAATAAGTTCTCTTGAATCTTGATCAGTCCAGCTGCTCCTGGGTTGATTGCAAAAATCGTAATAATTTTGCCATTTTTTCGGAAATTCATAACTTGCATTGTATCTGTTATTGGGACTTGAAATTTTGACAGAATGTGGGTAGAGTAGCTTCTAACATACACATCAAATTTCTCAGAAGATCGACTTGAACATTTCAAGAAATGTTGAAAAGACTAAAAAAAGGTCCTGCCGAAAACCGGCCAGCAAAAATGGTTAGCCAACAAAGATCAATTTCACAGATTGCATTTCCTGTGTCAAGAGTTACTCTACAAAGTAACTAGATGGCGTCATACTCTCACTTGCTCAAAAAGAACGCCATTTGGGTACATTGTAGAGTATTTCTTGAAAAAATGAAAGCTTTTTGTAAAATTAGAGTACGTTATCTAACAAATTCTCAATGGCCGTTTTCCAGAAGAGCCTTCTTTTAGTTTTTTCAACATATCTTCAAAAGTCTACAGTTGATCTTCTGAAAATTTGATGCATGTGTTAGAATCATTCTTTATCCACATTCTGTCAGAATTAGAAGTCGAAATAACAAATACAATACAAGTTATGAATTTCCGAAAAAATGGCAAAAAATGACAGATGGGACATGTTATCTGTCATGTTATGAACTAAAAAATGAATAATAGAAATTACTTACCTCTAAGATATGCTAATTCTATCCGACTATTCATAGTCCGGTCAAGTTAGCCCTAAAAGTACGGATACGCTCGCATAAATTCCCAAGAAGCTGAAAATTGGCATGAACGTTAAAGATACCATTATGATAAAGTTGTGAGAGGTCCTCATCGATCCCATGTGTGCAAAAAAATTTATTTGAGGTCAAAGCTCATAGAAATGGGTTTCTCAAATTTTTAACGAAATTGTCAGTTTTATGATAAAAATAGCTTGGACAAGAATTATAGATCTTCCAATTTTCTACAAAAATAGTACTTACACTTTTCTGTACCAAGATTTGCCATTTTTGAGAAAAGGCCATTCTAAAGTTATATTTTCAATAATATGCATGATTACGCTGTCTATGTACATGTGCCCGTCTGTTACTTACTTTAAATTATTTGCAATGGTAGGTTACGCTACGTATCTTTTGCAAAACATACACGCAATAAAAACGGTGTTCAATTGGGTTGTCTTCCTCTAACCTTGGCTTCTGCTCATCAACATTTTTATCGAGTTCATGGATGGCTTGGTAATCAGCTAAACCCAGAAGAATGAGGATGGAAGCTAATTGATGATTTATTGCAACCAATCAACACTTTACTTCTACCTGCACCAGAAAAGCTCTCTAATACAATTTTTTTCAACTGCAAAATGGACTGTAATTCGAAATGCAACTTCAAAAAAATAGGCTTACTTTGTTAACCAGCATGCACCAGTTGTGAAGACCAGTCGTGTTCAATTACTGAATCTCTAACAGAAGATGATCCTCACATCAACGACGAAACAACTGATGTATCGCCGTTGGAACAATTTATGTCAACTCAAGAAGATGAGGAATAACAAGAAGCAGTTGAATAACAAGACTTAATTTTATATTGAACTTCAATATGAAGACCGTGGAATAAGACTACCGGAAAAGCCACGACGAAAAATACGCGCCAAGTACACCACCTCATAGGTGGCGTGGAAACGTGTGCATGTCATGGAGAATATAGCTTTGGAATGGCATTTTCTCAGAAATGATAAACCTTGAGAAAAAAAGTGTGAGCACCCTTTTTGTAGAGAATTGAAAGATCTATAATTTTTGTCCAAGCTATACCTATCATAAAACTGACAATTTCGTTGCAGAATCCGAAAAACCCATTACTACGAACATTGACCTCGCATAAAATTTTTTCACACATAGGATCAATGGAGACTTACCACAACTTCATCATAATGGTATCCCTAACGTCCATGCCAATTTTCAACTTCTTGGAAATTTATGCGAGGGTAAATGTCTATGTTGACTGGACTATCATGGCTTTTCAAATATTATTCGCCTCAATTTGTACATAAACATATATCTTTGTATCCACACACTACAAATATGATAAGATATTGGATTTGAAATACGTTTTTTGACTGAACAATAGTCTTTTGTCGATTGACTGAATGGAGCTAGAATAATAGTTCATCTCCATTCCAATAGATGTAGACTAGATATACATTAAAATATTGAAATACAATCATTGTGAATCGGAATTTAAGATCAGGGTACTGATTATAAGACTCAGAGATTCAGTCATTTTGAAGGCCTATGCTTCTGGACTGTTTGTGCGGATGCGTCAGTCGTCCATTGCAAATCGACTGCTGCAGAGGTATACGAAGTCTAGAAGTGAGATTATCTGAAGCTAATTTTATTGAACTTTTCCATGTGGATAAAAGTTTTGTTGATGTATTAGAGCGTAAGTTATTTCCCATTTGCATTTTTTTGTATGGAAGATTTTATAGCTTATACAATGATTATTGTGTTAAGGATGACTCATGTTCTGTTAACGTGGTTCTTGAGGAATTGTTCACCCGCGGTAGAGATCCTGAAGCCGAAATTATTAACTTGCGGTAAAAGAAACAGATGCTGCAGGATTCCATGATCATTAACGTTGTCAAGGAAAGTATTTGTTGTCACTTTTTGATGAATTGAATTAACAAACATTGGATTGACATTCTTCAAGAAATATTTCATTTAAGCTTGGATAAAAAGGCCGAAAATTGCAAAAACATCGTCTTTAGGAAAAAAAATAAATTATATATTCACAGATACCAGAACGCCGTGGCAAAAAAACTGCTTCAAAATAAAAATAAGACATTAATAGATTCAAAAAGATTGTATCATTCTGTATAATAGGTTATAATGTATGAAATAGTACGTTGCAGAAAATGTATCAAGTCCAATGAATAATTGTTAGAAAATATCAATAGCACTTTCGCCTATAGTTCATGTGTTTCAAGTACAGCCCAAGAGCTCCCATGGCATTGAGATTCAAGTCCTCTGAATGACTGAGCCGCGAGCATGATTCACTCACAATGAACCCAGAGTTCACAACAATTTTGCTGTGATTGAATCCAAGGAATAAAAGCAGGGATTATACTCACATATTACCTAAATAGATACAAATTTCAATCTTTGAACCAATCTGTTCATGATAATCAATGAGCAAATGACAGACTAAGTGCTATTATTGTGCTATTGTTAAATTAGTTCAAATATAAGTCAATCAGAACGCTTGAATCGTAGTCCCATAACAAATTTGGACAGTTCTTAACCAAAATGACCATTAGAATAATGTTGTTCTCATGAAAATACAGTCTATTTCAGTTGAGACCTGCTCAAGGCTCTTATAGGACTTCGATTAGAGATCTCTGATAGGCAGAAATGCGAGCCAATTCCACATCAGCACAGAATCGTACTTGGCTAACAACTACTGTTAGTCGTGCATCAAATATTTTTATCAAATGTATGCAGATGGAAGATTCAAATTGGATTTGTTCGAATGGTATATGTATATAACTATTGCTCTTATGACTTGATCCAATTTTTAGAGAGTGTGGTCCAAATTATATATATTTACTGGGAGTGAATCGTGTCTGTATTTTTACCAGCATGGTAGATTGAATCGTAGTCCCATAAGAGTCCTTGGACTGTTTTAAACTAGCATATCGGACAATTAATGTATTATTCAGGGTGATTATCAAAGAATTGATGTCAATTCAAATTTATAATAATTTTTAGTTCTAATCAAGAAGACATTGGTTGAGAATAAATACTAAAAGTTCTTGTATTTGATGGAATAAAAGCCCTGGCAGCGTTGTTTTGGAAGAAATGGTGTGCTCACAGTCAATATGATTCATTCCGTAAACATATCTTATATGAATTTGAAAATAATGAATTGAGAAGTCAACATTATAAGAGAATATTTTCCCAGACTGTATAGCTTCGGGAGAAATATAGAATACTACTTTGGTAAGTCAGGTGAAAGAATCAAAAAAATATTTTTCTAGAGTCATAATAAAATAATACTTATTCCGCATGCTTAGAAGTTCTTATGAAAGCCGCGTGGCATCTCGGAAGAACTGTTTCATTGTTGGCATAATTTAATTTTTCTTGTAAATTCTTTATCATTTCTCTCAAAAATGGAATCAACTCGAGTAATTTCATCAAGGTTCAATAAATTTGAAAAATATTATTGAAGGATAGTTTTTCTCAAAGAACGGTATATTACAAATATAATAGGTGAATTGATATCAATCACGCCTCTCACCTGGTGAGAGTGCACCAGGCAATTTGTGAAATTGACTGATATTCTCTGAGAGTACGGTTGCCATTCGTCAAAATACGGGTACTCTTAGTTTTTGTGGAGAGTACGCCACAGAGTACATTATAATTCAGTAGAATTTCTACCAACTTCTTTTACGTCGGTAGGATTCGACCCCACGACTTCCAAATCACAAAGCCAGCATACTTACACTGAGACAAAACTACATATTCCATTTCTCTCACGCAACAATGTTCAATTTTGTGTGAGCATTTTTGAGTTGTTATAACTATGTGCTTCCAACATTCCCAAAAATCATGTCAGAAGTTCTAAAATTTGGATCTCGAGTTTTTAACATCTCATTATCTAGGTCCCAATATTTATAAATCTCTGGATCGCAATATTCTACTAATGTTCCAATGCGTAGTTAAGGAAGGGATAAATACTCTGGTGATTGCATTTTAATAGCATATAACAGTTTCGACCTTCTGACATTTCAAAAAGAGGAAATTCGCATAACATAAATAATTTTAGGCTTTTTTTTTTAGGCGGACGTACATTGCAAAGTAATATGGAATATTTCATAGCTTATTCTAGCTGAGAACGGTGCAAGGACTTCTATGGAACCACAATTTGAGCCTACTGATTGGCGGAGATATAAACACAATTTATTTACTTTAAATGCTCTTTTGAATCAATTCAATGGATGAAATAAATGGAATGGAATCATATTTCTATATGTAAACTGAATTTTCATACTGCACAAATTCATTTATCATGATTAATGGACGGCTACAAGTTAATGCGACTGACGGATAGCCAAAGTCGATGTTTTCGCCTATGTAAGATTGATTCGTATATCGGCCAGTTAGAATACTTGAATCGTGGTCCCATAATAACTTTGAAGTGCCCTCAATTGGAATAGAAAATAGTGATCTCGCTGTGATGTTTTGAATTTAGACTTAGTAATTCGTAAAGGAGTTGAGATCAATTTATCCCCCAGATGAAGACATGGAAAAATATTGGGAATTGTCAATCAAAAACAGTGAAATCACGAGAAAGGAGAAATGCACAAATATAATATGGAGCAGGAGCTGTGGGCTAAAAATATACTTGGAATTTATCTTATAGAGACAGAATTTTTGCCGGAGGCGGTTTACAAATATCGAGCTGCGAAGCCTAGGGCTTAGGCCTGCATAGCAGGCCAAGCGCTAGTCTTATATACTAAAAGGCCAAGTGTTTGGATTACAGAAAAACTTTGCCCTAAGCCACAGCTTAAACCAAAATTCGGATTATTATGATTTTTTTTTTACAAATTTGGTATTCTTGAGGAGGAGTGCCTTTTGAGGGTCTAAATTTTTTCCGTCTTATAGATTTTGTGCAAAAAATCAAAAACCGACGAAAATTGGACAAAAAAAATCAGATCCAGTTGCCAGGAATTTTTAATTGTTGAACATCAATGTCATCTGACAGTCTTGACGTTTGAATCTCAATATTATCACATTAAATATCGTAGAATTTCTATATTATCCACGGATATTATGTATTATCATATTAATTACAAACATGAGCGAATAATTCTTGATACATTTCATGCTTCTATTATGTTTAAATAATAAGATAACTATTTTTATGACGTTTAAATAAATTCAGTATTGCCAACTTATTTCCTGAGGGAAGAATGTACATGCGTACTCGCTTTTACGCAAAATTCCAATTCCAGTTTACAACAATGTACACATCTCACAAATAAAAGGTAAGTAGTTTAAATGAGTAATATTAACAAAATGACAATCTTATGTGATATTTTTCAGGCTATGCTCAGAAATTTTTTGGAATAAAGTAATGTGTCACAATATTTATGCATTTACAACACAAAACAAAGAACAGGCATTATTAGAAGTGACACATTTCTTATCCAGTTTGGATGTTCCTATTCACATGGTATATAAATTTGGACATGAAATATTTTCTTGATGATTCTACCTTCAATTCTGACATATTAAAGCTGTATTCTTTCGTTCACGGAGTACTGATCTAACTGATCTGGTTCACTATGCTCTTGTTCATTCGTTCACGGATCAGTTATCCCTACTCCAAATATAAACTACTGCAGATAATACGGAAATTATTCGAATGTGTTATGTTTAGTGATCATATTAAGTACTTGATGAAATTATGTACGCATAACATCAATTTATTCAACTAGATCTTATTATTAATTATTTATACAGAAGAATCTGAAGCTCGTTCAGTGCTCGCGCTGATGAAGCGAGTAGGTGAAGTTGCTCCAACAGTTGGTAACATTGTTTGTTGTGACGTAGACACTCAAGTGCGCATGCGTAAGATAGAGTGGATAGAGATCTTTTGTAAGAGTCAGGTATTATTCTTCTTTTAGTATTTGTTTATAATATCTGTTATTGAAATATATTGCAATTATAAAGAACGTGAGTGTTTACAATGAAATGTCAGTATTGCCAACTTATTTCCCACACAGAGACTGTACATGCGTACTCACTTTCACGCAAAATTTCAATTCCAGTTTACAACAATGTACACATCTTATAAATAAAATATGAGTAGCTTAATTGAATGATATTAACAAAATGACAATTTCATGTTATATTTTTTAGGCTATGCTCAAACATTTTTTGGAATGAGGTATAATGTCACAATGCCCATGTATTTTCAGCACAATATAGGAAACAGGCATATTTTGTAAACTATAAATCCTTCCAAACAAGCGATCGCCTAAGTCTCAAGATGATTTTAACATGTAATTGTTATAAGGAAATCGATTCTTATAATCAAGAGATTTATTTCTGTAATTTAAGTGTAACGTCATGTAATATTTTCAAGGTTATGCTCAAGGACTTATTAAAAGCTGGTATAGCAGAATGCTTGATGAATACGATTCCAAAGTGATATTGTTGAAGAAAATTCAATTATTTGTAGGCACTGAAGAAGAATTGATAAAATTTGAAATGTTTGCTCAAGTGATATGAATTTAGTTCACCAATACTAATTCATCCATCCTCCGATGATCCATCATTTGATTATACTATTTTAAAGATACGATTTATACTCTAATTTACAATATTGTTTCCCTGTAAAATAAGTACTGAAGAATAAATGCCACTTAGAATATGTCAAGTAACTATAGTTTGGTATATGTGGTGAATATTCTGCAATGAAAGAATTAATAGAAGTAGTGGATATGCTGACTGTTAGATGATATGAAGAAAATGAAATTTGGGAGTTCAGTCAAGAGTTTTATTTTAATCTACTCTACAGTTTCAGTCCCACCTGGACCATCTTCAGGAGTGCTATATATTGTACAAAAGTGTGAATATGAGAGACAAAATGACGAAGTGAAATTGACAGTGTACTTACAATAAAATTAAAGTGTATATGTGATGACATCTATGTGTAATAATAAGTTAGTTAAAAAGTCGAAGTAATAAAAATTAGGAAAACAAACATGTTTTCGGTCAAAATTTTAAAATAAAATAATTTAAAATATTTAAAAAACTGTGCTTGGCAACAACTGACCGTTATGAAAGACCAAGACTAAGTGCTTGTTGAATAAGGTGTTTGCCCGCTTAATGCGGAAAAGCAAAATCACACAGGTCGATAACAGTCAGTTGATGAAGTCAACCATTGGATAAGAGTCACATCACGATGTCAAGGGATACCAGCCATGAGAGAAAAAACCAAAAAACCAACGAAACAAAAACATTCAAATCATTTCAAAATGTTATTATAAATTGTGCTTAAGGCTACAGTGTCAGTTTTCTCATTGATATTATTCTTGTCCTGTTTTATATGTAACATTTCAAGTGTAAGTCTTTTGTTAAGAATAGCTTGATTCTGTAGAATGCGTGTGTTGTCAAAATCAAAAGAATGTCCGGTCTTGATACAGTGACTAACCAACGCACATTTAGCACCATCTTTTTTGGCATTTTTACAATTGCGTTTATGTTCATCCAAACGTGCAAATAAATATCCGTGGGGTATCATTAACGGCATAAAAAATCAGATCAACAGCTGTTTACAGTCTAGCACGCCAAATGTCAACAAATCACCTTTGACAGTGAAGTATTTCACTATTCCGTACATAGATGGAGCAAGTGATAACATCAGGAAAGTTTTTAAAAATAATGATAAGATTAAAATTTGTTTCAAGCAACACAAAACAGTGGGTAATTTATTTTCCAAAATTAAAGACAAAATGGATATAAACATGAGATCTAATTTGATTTACAAGATTCCATGTAATGATTGCACTTCACATTACACGGGTCAAACCAAGCGGTATTTGAAAACACGTTTGGATGAACATAAACGCAATTGTAAAAATGCCAAAAAAGATGGTGCTAAATGTGCGTTGGTTAGTCACTGTATCAAGACCGGACATTCTTTTGATTTTGACAACACACGCATTCTACAGAATCAAGCTATTCTTAACAAAAGACTTACACTTGAAATGTTACATATAAAACAGGACAAGAATAATATCAATGAGAAAACTGACACTGTAGCCTTAAGCACAATTTATAATAACATTTTGAAATGATTTGAATGTTTTTGTTTCGTTGGTTTTTTGGTTTTTTCTCTCATGGCTGGTATCCCTTGACATCGTGATGTGACTCTTATCCAATGGTTGACTTCATCAACTGACTGTTATCGACCTGTGTGATTTTGCTTTTCCGCATTAAGCGGGCAAACACCTTATTCAACAAGCACTTAGTCTTGGTCTTTCATAACGGTCAGTTGTTGCCAAGCACAGTTTTTTAAATATTTTAAATTATTTTATTTTAAAATTTTGACCGAAAACATGTTTGTTTTCCTAATTTTTATTACTTCGACTTTTTAACTAACTTATTATTACACATAGATGTCATCACATATACACTTTAATTTTATTGTAAGTACACTGTCAATTTCACTTCGTCATTTTGTCTCTCATATTCACACTTTTGTACAATATATAGCACTCCTGAAGATGGTCCAGGTGGGACTGAAACTGTAGAGTAGATTAAAATAAAACTCTTGACTGAACTCCCAAATTTCATTTTCTTCGAAAGAATTAATATTTCGATTAACTTTGTATTTGAGGTTATGTAAAAGATGATCTTCCTAAAAACTGCATTGAGCTGATGAAACACGATAAGTTTGGATGTGAACGATTTAAATAATAAAATAATACTTAGATAAACTGTACATATATACCTATTCTGTATACCTACTACAATCATTTTACAATATTGAAAATTTCTCAAAAAGTGTAAGAGACCCATGATATAAATAGATTGAAAGTAGTTATTCTAGAAAGAGTTTTGGCGGAAAATGTTGGTAGATTATACGGGTTACTGTAAGTAAGAATTCACTGTTGTAATCAGCTGATTTCAAACAATCAACACAGACCACTGTTCCAACAGTTGGTAACATTGTTAGGTGTGACGTAGACGCTTGGGTGCGCATGCGTAATATAGAGTGGATAGAGATGTTTTGCAAGAGTCAGATATTATTGTTCTTTTATTGTTTGTTCATAATATCTGTTATTGAAATATATTGTAATTGTGAAGAACAAGAATGTTTTGTTGAATATAAAGGAATCGGATGACGAGTAGTTAGATGATAGAACAGCAGTCAGCATTTTCATTGCTTCATTCATCGATTTCATCATTTTGATCAATCCCTAAATATTGTATTCGATTGAATAGGCACTTCGAACAACTAATATTGATTTAATTGAGTCTTAACTTCCAATTGATTTGGACAAATTCGCTTCGGATTTAAAATATCCTTGGAGATGTATTTGGAGCGAATTTGCTTTTTGTAATAAAATTTCGCACAAATATATGAAAGTGAGGTTCATAGCGTTTTTGCTTGTGTGGAAATAAGCATCCCGAGAAAAGTTTGAATTCTCAAAATTACATTGAAGATAAAAAACGCCCTTATTCTTTGTTCAGACCTGGAAGAGCAATTTCTTATTGAGTTCGATCATTGTGTCACATCGTATATCCTGATTTTGTTACAAGGGTCGAAATTGATAGGAAAATGAACTTATTGAATGGCTTATAAATCAGGTGTAGAAGACAATGGAGAAGAAATGTGTATTATTGTAATTACTCTCAATTTTTTTCCGCTATTGGTATGCAACTTCATTTAAAATTGAGATCAAAATCAACCACTGAGATGCATTCACAAAAAAGTATGAGGACAGTTAACGCTTTCAATGAATCTCTACGTTTCAGACCCTACTGAACTCAAAAACACGTAATCTAAAAGAAAGTCAGTCGTTGTGTTTGTTTATTTCTAAAAGCACGATAACTTGAGAACGGCTAGAAATTTTCGACTAAAATTTCACATTCAAGTTTTTTATCAAAAAAATAGGTTCATATTCATGAATAATATATATTCGATCGGTGGTACCAAAACTTCTTTGATGGAACTTTAGAGTTCTTTGCGTTTACTTCATAAACGGTAGTACTTATCCAAGAATATGATAGTATATTGTGCAACAAGTGCGATAAGTTTTTGATTGCCCACCAGAGCGAAGTGAGCAATTGACAATACTGCACAAGTTGAGGATACTATTTTTTATCACGAATGCAGGATTAGTACTATTTTGCACTTATTTTTCCGAGCGATAAATGGTTTGCGTGCGACAAAGTAGTACGCATTCTGCATGAGTGATAAAAAATAACTTAGATTGATTCCTTCATGAATTTGCACAACATTCACCTGGAATATTTCCCAAAATAATTTGCGGTTTTATTTCATTTATTATAAAATTCGATAAATTCTTTGAAAGTAGGGAAATAATTATTATCAATGTGAAATAAGAGTTATTTATACTCATATTTGGACGTCGCAAGCCAAGGTTTGACGATGGTAGCGTTGACGATGAGTTCGACAAAACATGTTGCAAATTAGAAGGAACAACATGAATGTACAAGAAATAAATGATGTTCGCCAACTCTTACATTGTTGCAAATTCAATACATGAAGTGAAGTATTTTTACAGGGGTAGCAATTTAGCAATTTGAAAAACTTTTGCAGTTTTTGATGCAAGAATAGAGCATGTTAATTCACGCACCACGGTCTTATATATAGGACTTGACACTAGCAGCAATATTTTGGATATTATTGATATTGAGTGCTATATATCAATGAATTTTGGGATGTAAAATCAATTATTCAATCCAGACTTGAATTATTCGAATCGCTGTTTCTTGTGTTTCTGATGCACATTTTCTGTTTTCCTCGCACACTTATTTTGTCGATCGTAACGCCGTCTGTAGTAGTTTGAATAACTGATAAGCTGCTTCAATAATGAATAACCTTACTGGTGAGTATCAAGACCTATGTATAATATTGGAAATTGTGCGGCAAGAGTGGTTCTTTTGAAAAGATAGTTCTACTAGAGAAACAATCTTGCCATCTCGTCGCTGATCCTTAAAGGGAATGAAATCGATGATTTTCTTAAGGATTTATACCTAAATATGATTGGGAACTGTCAATCAATGGAATCACGGGCAGAGAAAAGTGTAGTAATATGATATAAATCAGGGAAATTTCGTGAGCTCAATTTACATCCAAGATTGATCTTGTCAAGGAAGAATTCTTGTCAGAGAGGCGGTACATATTTGGAGCTGCGAAGCCTAGAGTCTCTGTAATTCGTGAAGAAGTTGGAATCAATAATTTTTCTTCAGATAAATACATGAAATAACATTGAGAATTGTCTATAAAAAGAGTGAAATCACGAATCGGGAAAAATGCAGAAATATAATATGGAGTAGGAGAATTCGGTACGCTGAAATTATGATTGGGACTAATCTTATAGAAAAATTATTTCTGCCGGAGGCGGTTCACATATGGAGCTGCGAAGCCTAGCGCTTAGACCTGCGAAGCAGGTCGAAACGCTAGTCCTATATACTAATTTGCTTAAATTTCTTGAATTACAACTGTCAGTTGGATGTTACCAAAAAAATTTTTATTCGTCGCTACAGCTTGAACGGTATATTTAATTTTGTTCATTTCTTCTCTATTTGATGCATCTCAATTAAGACTAGTGCCTTTTATATATTTGAAAACTGTCACATGTATAGTAATCACAGGAGAAGGCCAAAACCATCGATTACAATTGTCAAAAATGACAGTTCACCGGCCGTCAAAATATTCTCAAGTTATCTCTGACAAAAAATTAATGAACATCAGGTCGCTTCTGTCAAGTTTGACATACAGGTATTTTAAATATTTCTCAAAATATTACAACATCACTATTTAATATAGATATTATGTATCGTTATATAAATGAAATATTCAAATGGATAATTTGTGATGTATTTGAAGCTTCCATCAAGCTTATTTTAATAGAAATAAATGTTTTGACATTCAATAGAACGTCAGTATTGCCAACTTATTTCATGAGCAGAAACTGCACATGCGGACTCGCATTTGCAGTCAATTGGCGACTAAAATTAACTTGTAGCCCTCTAGCGGCAACCATATGAACCTTCCAAAACGGTAATGTGTATGAATCGTCATAAGACGTAATGGTAGTGTTTTGCTTCATTTATTTTATATCTTATGATTTTGATTCTTTCTTAATTGTTCGTTCCGTTCCTCAATTTGTCCAGATCTAATATTCCTAATAAAACCAGACTTTTTCAAGACTAATTTCTCTTTTTAATCTTCATTCCTAACCTCTAATTTTCTCTGATACTCTCAAATAACTACCATTATAGATCCTGCTAAACCAAAAATAAGCAATGTGAGCTGTTGTGTGTACGGTTGTCATTCGAGGGCGGCTAAGAATCGAAATTTATGTTTTCATGGCTTTCCGCGAGAAGGCGAAATAAAAGTTTTTATCAACAATAATCTAGGAGCAATTCAGAACTTGTGGATAAAAGGAAAGCATGGATCTTGGAAATACGAACTGGCAAACCAGTTACAAAACACATAAGAATATGCAGTTTACATTTGTTGCATTCAAGTAACTAAAGAGTTCTCTTGATACTAGCCGGAGAACATAACCCCCAAACACATCCATCTTTATCTGCAAATATATGGATCATGAAAGAATAATCCATAGAACAGAGTACATAACGCTGAAATATAATCTTGAAATTTACCAGAATGATAAAATACAACCCTCTTCACATTCAAACAAAGTCTCAAATTCCTTTCAAATATAGCAAACAATACATACAAATCGAATGCAACGTCAAACACATTACCGTTTAGAGCCGCCATGTTTGTATTACAGCAGCGCCGCCATCGGTAATTTTACTCGCCAATGACAGTTCATATCAATGTACACATCTCATAAATAGAAAGTAAGTAGTTCAATTGAATAATATTAACAAAATGACAATCTTATGTAATATTTTTTAGGCTATACTCAAACTTATTTTGGAATAAAGTTTAATGTCACAATACTATGCATTTTCAACACAAAATAGAAAACAGGCATATCTCGTACAATATGAATCCTTCCAAACAAGCGATCGCATTAGTTCCAAGATGATTTTAACATGTAATTGTTATAAGGAAATCGATTATAATAATCAAGAAACTTATTTTTGTAATTCAAGTGTAACTTTATGTAATATTTTCTAGGTTATGCTCAAGGATTTATTGGAAGCTGCTATAGCAGAATGCTTGATGATTATGATTCCAATTGTCATCAGGAAATCAATTCTTTCAATCAAGAAACTTACTTCTATATAAGATGCCAACAATAGCTCTTTCCATAATTGGAATTTTTTTGTGCGCATGCCTGGACATCCGCCATGTTTCTTGGGCACTTAATACGTAGATAAGCCGTTAATACTATGTTTTCAATGTGAGATTTTAAGAAATTCATATTTACTACAATTTTGATATATATTTACAGTAAAATCATAATACAAGCTTTTTAATGAAAATATATATTGTTATAAGTTCACAAAGGGGCAAAATAGCGCTGTTGTTATGGAATATGTCACAGCGATATGCGTAGTAAGTGATTTTTGGACAATTAATATTAGTTAGCTTCCCAAAGCCTTGTCTTGAATTTCTTCGAAACTTATCAAATCAACGAAGCAAAAGTATCTGAATTTATGTCCAGAATGTGTTAAATGTGATCTATTACTTAATGTTATGATTATTACCCTCTGTATTCAGGATTAATATTGTATTGTATACTTTGAACCTAATATGAGAATAATTGTCATCCTAGCGTATCAATAGGCTCTGCTTTATTACCACTATGAGGACGAGCATAACATTTCAATCATCGTCGTTATTGTATCAACACACCATCAATTACTCTTTTATATTATTGAACTGGTAATAGTGGTAATGATCGTTGTTGCCCAGCCTTATTTATAAAAAGTATTCTGGCTTTTGCGACAATTTTTTTTAGATATTTCTCAAATCGAATATATCCATTCAGGATCATCAACGGAATAAGGTTATTCATTGGTATGTATTCATGATTATCCAACTAACTCCGTATTTTATATCGTAGAGTCGAATAAATCATCAAGAAAAGTATTTGAGATGAATGGACCATAAGCATGTAGCCATGAATACACTAGACAATTTATCTCATATTTAAGAATATTTCAGAAACATGCATACAATAAATTCATAATTAGCGCTGCAGGTTGAAGAGAAGTTCAGTCAGTCTACTTGGTACCTATCTAATCACAAAATTATAGTTTTGTGGTGATATTATTGAAGAAAATTTAATTATTTGTAGGTACTGGAGAAGAATTAATAAGATTTGAAACGTCTGCTTGAGTGATATGAATTTGATTCACTAATACTGATTCATCCATTTTCTGACGATCCATCATTTGAATATACTATTTTCTAGATACGATTTATATCCTGATTTACAATATTGATTTCCTGTAAAATAAGTACTGAAGAATAAATGCCACTTGAAATATCTCAAGTGACTATAGTTTGGTACATGTGATAAATATTCTGCAATAAGAGAATAAATATTCTCATCAACTTTTTATTTGAGGTTATGTGGAAAATAATTCTTCTGAAAACTGCATTGAGCTGATGAAACACGATAAGCTTGGGTGTGGACGATTCAAATAATAAAATAATACTCGAATAGATTAAACGTATATATTCTGTATACTATAAAAAAGTGACCAATTTGTTATTTATTATGGATGTTCCTATTCACTGGGTGAATGAAATGGAAAATGATAAGAGATGATTACTTGATGATTCTGCTTTCGATCCCAAAAATTCGATCGATGTACATATACTGCAAATATTCATTCAAAGTTTGATATAAAGACAATTATATCATACTGCTATATACCGTTGGAAGATCCTTGGCCATATCAAGTTCATTGAAAAGAGTAGCAAATCCTAGTAGCTCTAAGATTTCGATCTGAAGTTTCTGACATCTAATAGCCTAGGCTCTGATGTTTATTCATGAGCTAATGATTCAATGCGTAGTAGATAAATCTGATGTATGGATTAGAGACTTGAATGGCATTGTTGAATTCAAGAGTTCATTGTTGTACACAGGTTATACACAACAAACGTAGCCTATATGGATTACAGAAGATATGTACCAACTTGGAGGAGCTCTTAATGATAATTTTGTACATAATATTCCATTAAAATATTAGTGAGGTGCTCTTTCTACGTTTTAAATGTATGAATCAGACATTAACACATATATTGCAAGGACCAACCAATCCAATCGTACATTTTGTTGAGGTACAACAATGAAACATACAATCATCAGCAGATTATAAAATCCCTTTCAATCAATGAGGCCAATACATTGAAAATTCAATTGAATCAACGAATAGGACTTTACATTGATCAAAATTGGTGAGAACCATCAGTCCATAACCTAACAAAGGATCAAATAGAATAATGACATCAGATGACGACAATGGGGCCATCAATCTGAATTTTTTATTTGTTTAAAAATATAAATTAAATATTACTTAAGGAACTAACTGTACCAAAATATTTTGTGCAATAATCTATGTATCATCAAATGGATCATGTTACAATATGATGACACAAATTCATATTATAGTATACATAGTTCTATCAATTTCGTATTTGTAGTATTTCTATATTTCTCCTAAAAGGTCCATTGAGCTGATAAAACACGATAAGCTTGGGTGAAAACGATGATGAAAGTATCATTTGTCATTATTCATTCTTTCTTAAATTTTGAGATACAAACGGAACGTACGCATACACTTCTAAACCGTTTGTGCGCATGCGTCAGTTGTCAATTATCAATCTGTTGCTGCAAACTAATTTGAAATCTAGAAGTGATGTTATTCTATTAAACTTCCGCATGCGAATAGAGTCTTCCATTAGACCATAAGTAATTTCGGTAGATTTTTACAATAGGAACCTAGTGGTAGTTATAAAAGTAAGAAGAGATGGCGCCACAGAGATTCAAAGAAATTTTCCAGTGGCACTAGAACGGTGGGGACTAGTATTTTACATTCAAGAAAAAGCAACTTTAACATAACCTAAAACGAGCTTTCCAGCCCAATTAGTATTGGAAAACAATAAATCAGTGTTTTTTAGCTCAAAAAATACAAAACTCAACCTAAATCGAGCTTTTAAAGGTCAAGTAGTATTGGGAAACAGTAAATTAGTGTTTTTTCAGTCCAAAAAAAAAACAGCCAGAATAAAACCTAAACCAAGCTTTATGAGCCAACTAGTATTGAAAAAAATTCATTATTATCAGCGATCCACACACTTGTACGTATTAAGGTGGAATGCTCTTTGTTTGAAAGCCACTGACTCTAGCAATACATGTACAAGGTACGCGCATGCGCACGTCACTAGATTCCCAGCACAAAAGTGAGCCGTAATTTGTATTCGTATTTTTTTCTATCAAATATTCTACAGCTTTTACAATACTTATTGTTTTAGCGATGTGAGAAAATGAAATTTTATATGTTCATGAAAAATTAGAATGTCGTGACATGAAAATATTTAAAATTTTTAATGAGACAGCAGATTCTAAAATATTGTATCAATCTGTATAATAGATAACAATGTATGTAGAAGCATATTGCAGGAAAAGTATCAAGTTCAATGAATAATTGTTAGAAGTGATCAAAAGTATCTTTGTCTATGATTCATTTATGTCAAGAATGGTCCAAGAGCTCTTACGGAATTACGATTTGAGTCTTTCAATAGACTGAAATGCGAATATAATCCACTCACAATGAATATAGGTTTCACAACAAGTTTGCTAGAAATAAAGTCAAGAAATAGAAGCAACAAATACAGTCACATATTAACCGAGTGGAAGCAAATTTGAATCTTCAGAATAATCTGTTTATGACAATTGATAAGCAACTGATAAATGATGCAACTGACACATAGCCAAGTGTTATTGTGCTTATGTGAAACTGGTTCGCATCATGGTCAATCGGAAGGCTAGAATCATAGTCCCATAAGAATCTTCGGACCGTTCTTAACCGAAATGTATTATAGAATTATTGTTATTCTATTAAAATTATGATCTATTTCAGTTAAAAATGTGCTACTTCGATTTAAGTCTTCTGAACCAGTTTTACAATAGCAAAAAATTGTACTTTGCTATCAGACAGTTCCATCTACTGTTAGTCGTGCATCAAACATCAATAACATCATAACTGAATTCATGCAGTCAGAAGATTCAAATTAGATCTGTTCAAGTAGTTGATGTATATATTTGTTGCTCTTATAACTTGATATAATTTTCAGAAACAGTGTCTCAAATCATGTATATTTATTGAGAGTAAATCGACTCGGTATCCCGGTCAATCTGAAGGCTAAGATATTAATCCCATAATAGCTCTTGGACCGTTTTTAACTGGCATGTCGAATAAAAAGTGTATTATTCAAAGTAATTAGGAGAGAATATATGCTATTCCTAATTTGTGGAAACTCTCAGTTTGAATCAAGAAAAGATTGGTTAAAAACAACAATGGAGATATCAATTAACATTATTCATTTGTTGAGAAATGTAAATTATGAAACTTCACTCAAATAAACTGTAAGCATATGATGCATTCTGTTTAATTACTCAACTAAATTTGTATTTTGTACCGTAGAATTGAATAAATCCTTAAGAACAGTTTTGAAGGAAAATTGAGCATGACTAAGTATTTATGAATGCACTAGACAATTTATACCACATTTACAAATATTGTAGAAAACATGCTCATAATAAATTCATTATTAGCGCTGCAGGTTGTGGAGAGGTTCAGTCAGTCTACTTGGTATCTAATTACTGCGTATGTCAGTGAAATTATAGTTCTGTAATGATATTGTTGCAGAAAATTTAATTGTTTGTAGACAATGAAGAAGAATTGATAAGATTCGAAACGTTGGCTCAAGAGATATGAATTTAATATACTAATCCTGCTGATTCATCCATCATCCGACGATCTATCCTTTGATTATACTATTTATGTGTACGCTTTTGCGCACATTTCCAATTTCAATTCACAACAATGTACACATCTCATAGAAGAGAAAGTAGGTAGTTTAATCAAATAATAATAATGAAATGACAAATTTCTATGATCTTCTCCAGGTTATGCTCAGAAATTTCTAGGATAAGAGTAATATGCGATAATATTATTGCATTTTGAATACAAAATAGGGAACATGCATATTTCACACTATAAAACTCTTATCAAACAAGAGATCGTAGAATCATGTAGTTATTGAATGAACTGCAAGATGAAATTACCATATATTTGTTATAAGAGAATCCAATCTTGTAATCAAGAAATTTATTTTTGTTATCAAGAGATATAATATTATTGTTATCAAGATGAAGTAACCAATTGTTGGAAACAAAGTATAGCATGAAATTTGAGTCCATCATCGTCAATTTACAATAATTTCAATCTCTTATTTCTAGCAACTTGAAGTGGAAGATATCAGCAATCACATAAAATTTCTTGATCGCAATCAGGTACTCTTCAACTGAATTCTGCCAAAGATGTGCCAGATTGATCTTCATTAAATTTATTTTGTTCTCAAAAATTCATTTGGCTACTCAAAAATTTGTAGTCATCAAGAAAGATAGATCTGTTGCAGAAACGTGATTTTTTAAGGGGCTCTGAAAGAGTGGAGCTTGTGTTCTTCGGTTTATGTCTATCATCTTGCAAATTTTCAGTGATTGGAGCAAACATATATTTGAAATTTGATTATGGATACAATAGGTAACATACTCGAATATTATTGAATGTAACATATTAAATACTTGCTCTGCATAGCTTTCCTGAAAATTTGGAATTTGAAGTTACAGATCTAAGTTTTCAAAAATCAAAATTTTCCGCTATTGGTATGCAGCTTCATTCAAAATTGGAATTAAAATCAACCACTGAGACGCATTGACAAGAAAGTATAAAGACAGTTGTCGCTTTCAATGAATCTTCACTTTTTAGACCCTACTGAGCCCAAAAACATAATTCAAAAGAAAGTCAGTCGTTGTTTGTCTATGTCTCAAAACACGAGTACTTGAGAACGCCTAGAAATCTTTGACTGAAATTTCATATTCAAGTTTTTTATCCAAAGAATAAGTTCATATTTATAAATAAGGTACCTTCAATCTGTAATACCAAAACTCCATTGATGGAATGTTTGAGTTTTTTGCCTTTATTTTATCAACGGTGGTATTCATCAAAAGATATAAAGTAACTTGGATTGATCCCCAAATAAATTGGCACAACATTCACCTGGAACATTTCCCAAAATTATTAGCGGTTTAATTTTATTTATCATGAAGATCGATGAATTTTTTCAAAGTAGGGAAATAATTATTATCAATGCAAAATTAGAATTTTTTATACTTATATTTGGACGTGGCATGCCAAGGTTTGTCGATGGTAGCGTTGACGATGCATTAGACGAAAAACGTTGCAAATAAGAAAGAACAACATGCATATATAAGTAAAAAATTATGTCCGCTAACTCTTAAATTGTTGCAAACTTAATACATAGAGTAAAGTATTTTCACAGTGGTATTGGCAATATGTAAAACTATTGCAGTTTTCCATGCAGAAATAGAGCATGTAAATTCACGCATCATGGTCTTATATACAGGTCTTGGCACTAGCATCTCACTACCATTGGTAAGAGGTTGACTCTTATTGGAGTATTTAGCTATTATTAGTTCCTCAAGATGTAATATATTGTATTTGATGATTATATATCTACTTATAATAATAGTCTTAGGCCCGGTTGAAAAGATGGTTCTACTAGAGGATCAATTTCGCCATCTCGTCGCTAATCCTTAAAGAGAATGAAATCAATGATTTCCTCAAGGAATTTTATCTAGATATCATTGGAAATCAATTCAATCACGGGCAGAGAAAAGTGTAGAAATTTAATATGAATCAGAGGAATTATGTGAGCTCAATTCACATTCGAGATTGATTTTGTAAAAGAAGAATTCTTTTCAGAGAGGCGGTACATATATGGAGCTGCGACTAGTGTTTCATCAAGACAAGATTTCTTGTCTTGATGACCATTTCTTGTCTTGTCTTGATTTTCAAGACAAGAAAATAAAAATTTCTTGTCTTGCACATTTCTTGACGACGCATTTCTTGTCTTGTTTCAAGAATTCTTGATACTACTTGATCTTGATTTCTAGGGAGAATCCCCTCTCTCCATTGTATTATCCAATCTGAACACTTAGTTTAGCGTTAGTCTACCTTTTATCCTCCCAGTCAGTTATGTTATGAATCGCTTCTGGCAACGTTTTCCAAGATTGCCACCAATAGAAATAAATGAAGATCTGTCATTTTCATGTTTTAATCAGTATTTGCAATTATTATTGTTATATGATACAGCAATGTTGCTAAGAATTAACAACTTTCTTGGAGTATTGGGGATTCTACCAATACTTACATTTCTCTTCTACATAAACGATTCATTCACCAGAGACTGACGACTTATGCTTTCGATATGTATTAAATATTTGTTTTGAAAATCATAGTCACCGATACTTTTTACTCCCCCGAATAAGTTTAAATTTGAAAATGAGCTTTTTCAACTAGAAAATCTAGAAAAAGACTCTCCATTTTCAAAAATACTTATATTGTAAGCCGCCATCTGTCACCATAACAATGACAGCCGTCACTTAGTCAATGACAGCTGTCACTTTGAAAATGACGCTGTCATTTTGAAAATGATGCTGTCATTTTGAAAATGATGCTGTCATTCTGAAAATGATGCTGTCACTTTCACAATGACGCTGTCACTTTTACAATGACGCTGTCATTTTGAACTGTCAGTTTGACAATGACAGATCTCACTTTGGAAGATGGTATGATACTCTTAAATTCATGAAACAGTGATGAAACTGGCCATGAAATTTATTGTCGGGAAAAAACTGTGATGACCACAGCAGATTTCAATATTTCAATAATAGAATAATAAATATGCAGATTTGAATAAATGATTGTCAATATATCAAGATTTCTTGACAAGAAATCTTGATTCTTGATAGTACGTTCTTGTCTTGTCTTCGAAAATAAAAAACACTTCTTGTCTTGGTCTTGTCTTGATTTCAAGACAAGATCAAGACAAGATCAAGACTATTTCTTGATTCTTGTGAAACACTAGCTGCGACGCCTAGTGTTTCTCTAGTTTGTGAAGGAGTTGAAATCAATAATTTCTCTCCAGATAAATACATAAAAAAACATTGGTATTTGTCTATGGAAAACAGTGAAGTCACGAATAAGAGAGAATGCAGAAATATAATATGGAGCAGAAGGAGTCTGTAGGCTAAAATTATAATCGGAACTAATCTTATCAAGAAATTATTTTTGCCGGAGGCGGTTCACGTATGGAGCTGCGAAGCCTAGCGCTTAGACCTGCGAAGCAGGTCGAAACGCTAGTCCTATATACTAATTTGCTTAAATTTTTTGAATTAGAACTGTCAGTTGTATGTTCCCAAAAAAATTTTTATCCATCGCTACAGCTTAAACGGTATATTTAATTTTGTTCATTTCTTCCCTATTCAATACATCTTAATGAGGACTAGTGCCTTTTATATATTTGAATACCATCACATATATAGTAATCACAGGAGAAGGCCAAAACCATCGATTACAATTGTCAAAAATGACAGTTCACCGGCCGTCAGAATATTCTCAAGTTATCCCTGACAAAAAATTAATGAACATCGGGTCGCTTCTGTCAAGTTTGACATACCGGTATTTGAAATATTTCTTAAAATATCACAAAATTCACTATTTAATATACATATTATGTATTGTTATATAAATAAAATATTCAAATGGATATTTTGTATTGTATTTGAAGCTTCCATCAAGCTTATTTTAATAGAAATAAATTTTTTGACATTCAATAGGACGTCAGTATTGCCAACTTATTTCATGAGCAGAAACTGCACATGCGTACTCGCTTTCACGCAAAATGTCAATGCCAGTTCACAACAATGTACACATCTGATAAATAGAAAGTAAGTAGTTTAATTGTATATTATTAGCAAAATGACAATCTTATGTAATATTTTTCAGGCTATACTCAAACATTTCTTGGAATAAAGTATAATGTCACAATACTAATGCACTTTCAACACAAAATAGAGAACAGGCATATTTCGTACAATATGAATCCTTTCAAACAAGCGATCGCATAGGTTCCAAGATGATTTCAACATGTAATTGTTATGAGAAATTCGATTCTAGTAATCAAGAAACTTATTTTTGTAATTTAAGTGTAACTTTATGTAATATTTTCTAGGTTATGCTCAAGGATTTACTGGAAGCTGCTATAGCAGAATGCTCGATGATTATGATTCCAATTGTTATCAGGAAATCAATTCTTTCAATCAAGAAACTTACTTTTATATAAGATGCCAACAATAGCTCTTTTCATAATTGGAATTTTTTTGTGCGCATGCCTGGACATCCGCTATGTTTCTTGGGCACTTAATACGTAGATAAGCCGTTAATACTGTGTTTTCAATGTGAGATTTTAAGAAATTCATATTTATTACAATTTTGATATATATTTACAGTAAAATCATGATACAAGCTTTTTAATGAAAATATATATTGTTATCAGTTTACAAAGGTGCAAAATAGCGCTGTTGTTATGGAATATGTCACAGCGATATGCGTAGTAAGTGATTCTTGGACAATTAATATTATTTAATCAGCTTCCCAAAGCCTTGTCTTGAATTTCGTCGAAAACTTATCAAATCAACGAAGCAAAAGTATCTGAAATTATGTCCAGAATGTGTTAAATGTGATCTATTACTGAATTTTTCTATTATTACCCTCTGTATTCAGAATTAATATTATATTGAATAATTTGAGCCTAATATGAAAATAATTGTCATCCTAGCGTATCAATAAGTTCTGCTCTATTACCACCATGAGGACGAGCATAACATTTCAATCATTGTCGTTATTGTATTAACACACCATCAATTACTCTTTCATATTATTGAACTGGTAATAGTGGTAATGATCGTTGTTGCCCAGCCTTATTTATAAAAAGTATTCTGGCTTTTGCGACAAATTTTCTTAGATATTTCTCAAATCGAATATATCCATTCTGGATCATCAACGGAATAATGTTATTCATTGGTATGTATTCATAATTATCCAACTAACTCCGTATTTTATATCGTAGAGTCGAATAAATCATCAAGAAAAGTATTTGAGATGAATGGACCATAAGCATGTATTCATGAATACACTAGACAATTTATCTTATATTTAAGAATATTTCAGAAACATGCATACAATAAATTCATGATTAGCGCTGCAGGTTGAAGAGAAGTTCAGTCAGTCTACTTGGTACCTACATATCTAATCACATAATTATAGTTTTGTGGTGATATTATTGAAGAAAATTCAATTATTTGTAGGTACTGGAGAAGAATTAATAAGATTTGAAACGTCTGCTTGAGTGATATGAATTTAATTCACTAATACTGATTCATCCATTTTCTGACGATCCATCATTTGAATATACTATTTCCTAGATACGATTTATATCCTGATATACAGTATTGATTTCCTGTCAAACAAGTACTGAAGAATAAATGCCACTTGAAACATCTCAAGTGACTATAGTTTGGTACATGTGATAAATATTCTGCAATAAAAAAATAAATATTCTCATCAACTTTTTATTTGTGGTTATGTGGAAATTTAATTCTCCTGAAAACTGCATTGAGCTGATGAAACACGATAAGCTTGGGTGTGGACGATTCAAATAATAAAATAATACTCGAATTGATTAAACGTATATATTCTGTATAGTATGAAAAAGTGACCAATTTGATATTTATTATGAATGTTCCTATCCACTGGGTAAATGAAATGGAAAATGATAAGAGATAATCACTTGATGATTCTGCTTTCGATCCCAAAAATTCGATCGATGTACATATACTGCAAATATTCATTCAAAGTTTGATATAAAGACAATTATATCATACTGCTATATACCGTTGGAAGATCCTTGGCTATATCAAGTTCATTGAAAAGAGTAGCAAATCCCAGTAGTTCTAAAATTTCGATCTGAAGCTTCTGACATCTAATAGCCTAGGCTCTAATGTTTATTCATGAGCTAATGATTCAATACGTAGTAGATAAATCTGATGTATGCACTAGAGACTTGAATGGCATTGTTGAATTCGAGAGTTCATTGTTGTACACAGGTTATACACAACAAATGTAGCCTATATGGATCACAGAAGATATGTACCAAAAGATACTCAACTTGGAGGAGTTCTCAATGATAATTTTGTACATAATATTCCATTAAAATATTAGTGAGGTGCTCTTTCTACGTTTTAAATGTATAAATCAGACATTAACACATATATTGCAAGGACCAACCAATCCAATCGTACATTTTGTTGAGGTACAACAATGAAACATGCAATCATCAGCAGATTATAAAATCCCTTTCAATCAATGAAGCCAATACATTGAAAATTCAATTGAATCAACGAATAGGAGTTTACAATGATCAGAATTGGTGAGAACCATCAGTCCGTCACCTAACAATGGATCAAATAGAGTAATGACATCAGATTACGACAATGGGGCCATCAATCTGAATTTTTTATTTGTTTAAGAATATAAATCCAATATTTCTTGAGGAACTAACTGTACCTAAATATTTTGTGCAATAATCTATGAATCATCAAATGGATCATGTTACAATATGATGACACAAATTCATATTATAGTATACATAGTTCTATCAATTTCGTGTTTGTAGTATTTCTATATTTCTTCTTAAAGCTGCATTGAGCTGATAAAACACCATAAGCTTGGGTGAAAACGATGATGAAAGTATCATTTGTCATAATTCATTCTTTCTCAAATTTTGAGATACAAACGGAACGTACGCATACACTTCTAAACCGTTTGTGCGCATGCGTCAATTGTCAATTATTAATCTGTTGCTGCAAACTAATTTGAAATCTAGAAGTGATGTTATTCTATTAAATTTTCGTATGCGAATAGAGTCTTCCATTAGACCATAACTAATTTGGGTAGATTTTTACAATAGGAACCTAGTAGCAGTTATAAAAGTAAAAAGAGATGGCGCCACAGATATTCAAATGAATTTTCCAGTGGCACTAGAACGGTGGGGACTAGAATTTTACATTCAGGAAAAAGCAACTTTAACATAACCTAAAACGAGCTTTCCAGGTCAATTAGTATTGGAAAACAGTAAATCAGTGTTTTTTAGTTCAAAAAATACAAAACTTAACCTAAACCAAGCTTTTTAAGGTCAAGTAGTATTGGAAAACAGTAAATTAGTGTTTTTTCAGATCAAAAAAAAAACAGCCAGAATAAAACCTAAACCAAGCTTTATAAGCCAACTAGTATTGAAAAAGATTCATTATTGGCAGCGAGCCACACACTTGTACGTATTTGGGTGAAATGCTCTTTGTTTGAAAGCCACTGACTATAGCAATACATGTACAAGGTACGCGCATGCGCACGTCACTAGGTTCCTAGCATAAAAGTGAGCCGTAATTTGTATTCGTATTTTTTTCTATCAAATATTCTACAGCTTTTACAATACTTATTGTTTTAGCGATGTGAGAAAATGGAATTTTATATGTTCACGAAAAATCAGAATGTCGTGACATGAAAATATTTTAAATTTATAATGAGACAGCAGATTCTAAAATATTGTATCAATCTATATAATGGATAACAATGTATGAAATAGTATATTGCAGGGAAAGTATCAAGTTCAATGAATAATTGTTAGAAGTGATCAAAAGTATTTTTCTCTATGGTTCATTTATGTCATGAATGGTCCAAGGGCTCTTACGGCATTACGATTTAAGTCTTTCAATAGACTGAAATGCGAATATGATACACTCACAATGAATATAGGTTTCACAACAAGTTTGCTAAAAATAAAGTCAAGAAATAGGAGCAACAAATATAGTCACATATTAACCGAATGGAAGCAAATTTGAATCTTCAAAATAATCTGTTTATGATGATCGATAAGCAACTGATAAATGATGCAACTGACACATAGCCAAGTGTTATTGTGCTTCTGTGAAACTGGTTCGCATCATGGTCAATCGGAAGGCTAGGATCATAGTCCCATAAGAATCTTTGGACCGTTCCTAACCAAAATGTATTATAGAATTATTGTTGTTTTATTAAAATTATGATCTATTTCAGTTAGAAATGTGCTACTTCGATTTAAGTCTTCTGAACCAGTTTTACAATAGCACAAAATTGTACTTTACTATCAGACCGTTCCATCTACTGTTAGTCGTGCATCAAACATTAATAACATCATAACTGAATTCATGCAGTCAGAAGATTCAAATTAGATCTGTTTAGGTAGTTGATGTATAAATTGGTATGCAACTCCATTCAAAATTAAAATTAAAATCAAACACTGAGACGCATTTACAAGAAAGTATAAGGACAGTTGTCGCTTTCAATGAATCTTCACTTTTTAGACCCTACTGAGCCCAAAAACATGAATCAAAAGGGAGTCAGTCGTTGTTTGTCTATGTCTCAAAACACGAGTACTTGAGAACGCCTAGAAATCTTTGACTGAAATTTCATATTCAAGTTTTTTATCCGAAAAATTAGTTCATATTTATAATTAAGGTACTTTCAATCTGTAATACCAAAACTTCATTGATGGAATGTTTGAGTTTTTTGCCTTTATTTTATCAACGGTGGTATTTATCAAGAGAAATAAAATAACTTAGATTGATCCCCAAATGAATTGGCACAACATTCACCTGGAACATTTCCCTAAATTATTAGCGGTTTAATTTCATTTATCATGAAGTTCGATGAATTTTTTTAAAGTAGGGAAATAATTATTATCAATGCAAGATGGAATTTTTTATACTTATATTTGGACGTGGCATACCAAGGTTTGTCGATGGTAGCGTTGACGATGCGTTAGACGAAAAACGTTGCAAATAAGAAAGAACAACATGAATATATAAGTAAAAAATTATGTCCGCTAACTCTTGAATTATTGCAAACTTAATACATGGAGTAAATTATTTTCACAGTGGTATTGGCAATATGTAAAACTATTGCAGTTTTCCATGCAGAAATAGAGCATGTAAATTCACGCATCACGGTCTTATATACAGGTCTTGGCACTAGCATCTTACTTCCATTGATAAGAGATTGACTCTTATTGGAGGATTTAGCTATTATTAGTTCCTCAAGATGTGATATATTGTATTTGATGATTATATATCTACTCATAATAATTGTCTCAGGCCCGGTTGAAAAGATGGTTCTACTAGAGGAACAATTTCGCCATCTCGTCGCTAATCCTTAAAGGGAATGAAATCAATGATTTTCTCAAGGAATTTTATCTAGATATCATTGGAAACTGTCAATTAATTCAATCACGGGCAGAGAAAAGTGTAGAAATATGATATGAATCAGAGAAATTATGTGAGCTCAATTCACATTCGAGATTGATTTTGTTAAAGAAGAATTCTTGTCAGAGAGGCGGTACATATATGGAGCTGCGACGACTAGTGTTTCTGTAGTTTGTGAAGGAGTTGATAACAATGATATCTCTCCAGATAAATACATAAAAAAAAAATTGGGATTTGTCTATAAAAAACAGTGAAATCACGAATGAGAGAGGATGCAGAAATATGATATGGAGCAGAAGGATTCTGTACGCTAAAATTCTAATCGGAACTAATCTTATCAAGAAATTATTTTTGCCGGAGGCGGTTCACATATGGAGCTGCGAAGCCTAGCGCTTAGACCTGCGAAGCAGGTCGAAACGCTAGTCTTATATACTAAAAGGCATAAGATACACTTTCAGTTAGCCACGGCTACAGCCTAAACGAGAACTCTGATTAACATGATTTTTTTTCTATAAATTTGATATTCTTGACGAGCAGTGCCTTTTGAGGGTCTCAACTTTTTCAGTCCTATAGGTTTTGTGTAAAAAATCAAAAACCGTCAAAAATTCATCCTGGACATAGTAGGCATGTACAAATAATTGTTGAACATCGATGACATCTGTCAGCTTTGACGTTTAGGTTTCAATATTATTTCATTGAATATTGCAAAATGGGGAAGATTTCCACAAATTTATGTATTAATACTTCTATTACAAACATGAGCAAATCACTTGTGATTCATTTTAAGCTTATATTATGCTTAAATATCAAAATAACTATTTCTTTGACATTTCAATAAATTCAGTAGTGCCAACTTATTGCCCAAGCGAAGAATGTACATGCGTACTCGCTTTTATGTAAAAATAGTAGCCATGTACAAATAATTGTTGAACATCGATGATATCTGTCAGCTTTGACGTTTAGGTTTCAATAGTATTTCATTAAATATTGCAGGATGAGAAAAATTTTCACAAATTTATGTATTAATACATTCATAACAAACATGAGCAAATCACTTGTGATACAGTTTGAGCTGATATTATGCTTAAATATTAAAATTACAATTTTTTTGACATTTCAATAAATTCAGTATTGCCAATTTATTTTCCAAGCGAAGAAAGTACATGCGTACTCGCTTTTACGCAAAATTCCAATTCCAGTTTTCAACAATGTATACATCTAATAAATAGAAAGAAAGTAGTTTAATTGAATAATATTAACAAAATGACAATTTTATGTAATATTTTTCAGGCTATGTTCAAACATTTTTTGAAATAAAGTAATATGTCACGATATTCATGCGTTCTAACGCAGAATATGCCTGATCGCAAAATGGATTAGTTGTTGGCTAAGTTATAGAATGATTTTAACATATAATTGTTATGAAGAAATCGATTCTTATAATCAAGGGATATTTCGATTAATGAAGTTTCTCTGTTGTGGATGAAATAAGTACTGAAGATTGAATGAAGTTTGAAACATGTCAAGTATAGTTTAGCTGGTACATGTGGTAAATATTCAACAATACACGAGTATTTATTCAGATTTTCAATATTGTTTAGTAATAGTTTAGTTTATGCTATTCTCACATCTCTTTCAGTTAAATGAATTTAAGTTGAAGACTTGATAAACCCAGCCAATCGAACATTTAGCTTGAGTCAACAATGAAACAAGCAATAATCAACTGATTATAATATTACGATAATGGAGCTATCAATCAATATTTTGTACTTGTGGAAAGATATAAATCATACATCACTCAATGAACATCTATTAGAGTATGAATATTTTCGATAACCTCGTATTTAAGGTTATGTAGAGAGTAATTTTACTAGAGCTGATGAAACACACTAAGCTTGGGTGAGAACGATGATAAAAATATCGATTGTCATCATTTATTCTTTGAAAAATGTAAATTATAACATATAACTGGAATAAACTGTACGTAAATGTTCTGTATAATACATATCATTTTATTACAATATCAAAGAACACTAATTTCTTATTTAGTGTGGATGTTCCTATTCAATTGGTATACAAAATTGGATATGAAATATTTTCTTGATGACTCTGACATATTAAGTGCATTGGGGAGAGTAGCAAATCTCAGTGGTTCTAAAACTTTGATCTGTAGTTTTTGACATCTAATAGTCTAGGCTCTAATGTTGATTCATTTCATGAGCTAATGTTTCAATACGTAGTATAGGCAATTCTGATGTATGTACTAGAGACTAGAGTGTGATTGTTGGAATCATGAGTTCATTATTGTACACACGTTGTACACAACAAACATAGCCTGAATGGACTACAGAAGATAAGTACCTGAATAATGCTTTTTTCAAATGATTCTCTCCTTGAAGAAGTCTTCAATAATAGCGTTGTACGAATTATTCAATTCAAACATTTTTGCTCTATTTACGTTTCAAATGAATAAATCAGACATAGTTATATATATATATATTTCAAGGACCATGAGATCTTGAACTGAAAGTTGAAACGTGCATCACTGCTATTAGTGGTACATTTTAGGACTAAATTTCAATAACCCATAGATAAGACCCTTGTAAGAATAGACATATACGAACAAGATTTTAGAACCAAATTAATTCATCTACTTACATACAGGCCTGTCCAATTGTTAAATATTAACGAGATTCATGGCTTTTTGGATATTTTTTGCCTCAAATTGTACAATTTTATTAAACGTCAACAAAATATATCTTTGTATTTAAAAACTACAAATACGATAAAATGGTAGATGACGTGAACGAGGATAAAACGAAATAAGAATTATTGGTTGGAACTTCCAATTTGATAATAATCGGTAATATCGATGAGAAAAATCATATATGGGATTGGAAAAAATTTATTTCTCAAGAAATGTAGGAGACACATGATATGGATAGATTCAGTGCTTTATTCTCAGATTATACGTATTTAAGAAAGGGTTTTTGCGAAAACTGTTGATAGATGATACGGGTTGCTGCAAGTGAAATTTTACTGTTGTAATCAGCTGATTTTAATGAATGTCATTGAAACAATCAACACAGACATCTAATTCCAACAGTTGGTAACATTGATGGGTGTGACGTAGACTCTCGGGTGCGCGTGCGCAGGCGCGTGCGTAAGAAAGAGTGGATAGAGATATTTTGTGAGAGTCAGATATTATTTTTCTTTTAGTGTTAGTTCATAATATCAGTTATTGAAATATATTGTAATAGTTGAGAGAAATCATATATGGGATTGAAAAAAATTGATTTCTCAAGAAGTGTAGGAGACACATGATATGGATAGATTCAATACTTTATTCTCAGATTAAACGTAGTTATTCAAGAAAGGGTCTTCGCGGAGAATGTTGATAGATGATACGGGTTGCTGCAAGTAAAAATTTACTGTTGTAATCAGCTGATTTTAATGAATGTCATTGGAACAATCAACACAGACATCTATTCTAACAGTTGGTAACATTGTTAGATGTGACGTTGACGCTCGGGTGCGCGTGCGCAAGTGCGTGCGTAAGAAAGAGTGGATAGAAGTATTCTGTAAGAGTCAGATATTATTTTTCTTTTAGTGTTTGTTCATAATATCTGTTATTGAAATATATTGTAATTGTGAAGAACAAGAGTTTTTTGTTGGATATTAAGGAATCGGATGACGAGTAGTCAGATGATACAACAGCTGTCAACATTTTCATTGCTACATTCATCAATTTCATTATTTTGATTAACTCTTTAATATTGTATTTTATTAAATAGGCACTTTGAACAACTAATATTGATTCAATGAATGATTTTACTGTTCTCATCAACAAGACTGCAACAGCAATTTCTTTGTTATAATCAACAAGCCATTATTTTCATCAACATTGGTATTGTTATAATTGATAGTTTGGACGTTTTGGTTACCTTATACTGTTGTTTTAAGGCTACGACCAAATTGTATACTCAAATCCACAATTTTATTGTTGGAAAAAATGATTTGATTGTTGTATTCAATAATATTTTCATTATAATCACATGACTCTTTCAAACTAGTATTGTTATTGTAGTGGTTATCATGATCTTATAATCAACAATAATTCCTGAGTAAAAATCATCGATTGTAGATTATCACGGGCAACAATCATTTGTTGTGATCAACTCAATTTTGACTTTAATCGTGAAGTTATTGTTAATTCATGAGATAAACGATAAAAACTTACTGAAAATTATGGTTGTCATTTACTCAATTCCAATTGTGATCTATAGTTGATTGTTGCAATCGATGGACTGACTATTTAATGGATATCGTACTTTTGCAGTTTTCGATGCAAAAATAGAGCATGTTAATCCACGCGTCACGGTCTTATATACAGGTCTTAACACTAGCATCCCACTACCGTTGGTAAGGGGTTTACTCTTATTTGAGTATTTAGTTATTATCAGTTCCTCAAGATGTGAAAAGCTGTAATATATTGTAGTTGATGATTATAAATCTACTTATGATAATAGTTCAAGGGAGATTATTATTATGAAATATTATATATTCTATTGCTATTTGATGGCAATATTTTGAATATTATTGATATTGAGTGCTATATATCAATAAATTTTGGGATATAAAATTAAATATTAAATCCAGATTTGAATGATTCGAATCGCTGTTTCTTGTCTTTCTGATGCACACTTTCTTTTTCTCGTGCACACCTATTCTGTCGATCGTAAGACCGTCTGTAGTAGTTCAAATAACTAATGAGCTGCTTTAATAATGAATACCCTGATTGGTAAATATCAAGACCTGTGTATAATATTGGAAATTGTGCGGCAAGAGTGGTTCTTTTAAAGAGATCATTCTACTAGAGAAACAATCTTGCCATCTCGTCGCTAATCCTTAAAGGGAATGAAATGGATGATTTTCTTAAGGATTCATACCCAAATATGATTGTAAGCTGTCAATCAATATAATCACGGGCAGAGAAAAGTGTAGTAATATAATATGAAGCAGGGAAATTACGTGAGCTCAATTTACATCCGGGATTGGTCTTGTCAAAGAAGAATTCTTGTCAGAGAGGCGGTACATGTTTGGAGCTGCAACGCCTAGAGTCTCTGTAAATCGTCAAGGAGTTGAGATCAATAATTTTTCTCCAGATAAACACATGAAATAACATTGGGAATTGTCTATGAAGAAGAGTGAAATCACATATAGGGAAAAATTCAGAAATATAATATGGAGCAGGAGAATTCTGTGGGCTGAAATTATTATTGGAACTAATCTTATCAAGAAATTATTTTTGCCGAAGGCGGTTCACATATGGAGCTGCGAAGCCTAGCGCTTAGACCCGCGAAGCGGGTCGAAACGCTAGTGTACAACTAAATTCTCTGATTAGTTTTTCCACAATGCAAATTGGTAAACGCATGATTTTGAAAGTCGGGAGTCTTCCATATCGTATATCCCTAAGAATTTCCTTCGCTGTTCGTGTTGCAATATGGTGCACAAAGTCAGATACTACTTATAATATGAAATAATGAACATTCAATAAGTATCGAAGTAATCCAAGTGAATATCTTTTAACTCACTTGTACAAAGTATAAATAAGTAGTTTTGTTGAACCGCCAGAATCACATTTCGAGATTTTGATGGAAATTCTCGTTTTGAGCATCCCTAAGTGCATTTTGACTATTTTCGGCTTGACTTCGGTACGTACGTATGAATGTATGTATCTATATGGTTGAATTTTGTATTTGAGACTGGTCCAAAGTCTAGTTTTGCAGCCCCTATTATGGTTGCAATCGTCTGTACCGCAAATGCACTGTACTTGGAATTTTTTTTTAATATTCCTGAGGCATCTTAATGGTTATTTTCTATTTTAATATTAATTGGCTGTGCTGAAATTGCACAGTCTATTCGAGTTTCTTGTATTAATTCAAAACAATCAGGCGTGGAGTATTGAAATTTCGTATGAAACACTTGTATAAAACCTAATTGTACACCTTGCATTATGACTGCAGTCGGATTAAACAGGAGTGCAATTTACTAAGCACGTTTTCGAATTTTCATATAAATTCAGAACAATCAGCCGTAGAATCTTGAAATTTTGTATCTAGAGAAATTGTAGCATTCGAATGATAACTTAATATTTTCATAACAATCTATTAGCTGGAAGTAAGCTTTATCTGACAATCTTTCTCAAGTTTTCGCATAAATTCGAGACTTAGGCCGTAGAATGATGAAATTTGGTATTTGAGACTGCTAAAAATTGAATGTGACATGAACATTGCTGTCCTTATTTCGATTCGACATTTTTTGTATACGTGAAGTTTAAAATTTAAGTTAGAGCGGTACAACTGACCATTAATGAACTGTAGCATCTGAATGATTGAATTATCATCTCAAATTTTGGTTGGAGTCGATTTTGCCTAGAGTCAATATTAGTATCAACTGTTAATTATTGAGTCAAAAGATGTACAAGTAAGACATGTGGTGTTCACATTAGATTTTTTTCATGTTTTCGAGCAAAACGGTGTTATATCTTTCATCAAAGATTAAATATGGAATGCAAAATTGTTCAGAATGCTACCAGCCTAATTTTGCCACCACATAATATTATCCTTGTCTATTAAATGGAACAAAAATAAAGTTATGATAATTGGGAGGTATAAATGGTGGAACGAATTCACAACCAAGAATATGAAAATCTCAATTGATAATGTGGCTTTGGATGCAGTTGAAACGTATAAATATCTAGGAGTAATAGTACATAGGAAATTGAATCTAGAAGAACATATTAGCTTCATATGTAAGAAAATTGCAAAAAAACTGAATTTACTAAGTAGAGTGAGTACATATCTTCCGATGAATACAATAAAGACTATTTATAATTCTATTATCCTCCCACACTTTAATTACGCATCAACAATATTATGTATGAGTAGACAAAAATATATTCCTAGGTTGCAACTGCTCCAGAACAGGGCGATGAGAATAACTCTAAAATGTAATAGATATACAAGCGTAAATAGCATGTTAACAAAGCTAAACTGGATGAATGACACTAGATATATACAATTTAGTTGTTTGGTATTTATCCACAAAATAAGAGAGCGTGTTATGCCAAGCTACTTAACAAATACAGTACAGTATGTAAATCAGTTCCATCAACACCATACAAGGAGTCAAGATAATTTCTATATTGAAATGAGACATAAAAGTAGAACACAAAATTCTTTATTCCATAAGGGACTTGTTCAATACAATGAACTGTCGAATGAACTTAAACAATTAGATTGTAAGTTATTCAAGAAAAAACTCAAAAGTTTGCTCACAAATGATTGATTCTCTCTTAATTTACTTTGTGTATTAATTCAAATGTGATATTTTCTTGTAAATTGCTTTATGTATATAGCATAACTGCTAAATAAATATTATTCTATTTATTTATGAAAATATGTACTTCTTGACCGGAAATTTGATGAAAAGGAGAAAAAAACTTCTGGAATGCAGTCAATGGAATTTATTTTTATTTTTCGATTTCGACTAGTTTCGACACCACTTGTGTCATCCTCAGGAACTATAAATTATGATATAGGCGATAAATAAGTTAAAAATAATTACAATTTGTTCAACTGTGAGCTACTTACATGAAAAATTTTGTTTCTAATAAAATTCAGTGAAAACATTAATTGATGATAAAATAAATGAAAAGTGTATGTAGATTATATTCCACATGGAGTTATGATGTAAAAAACTTAACATTTGTAAACATGGAAATATTTTAAATGTAGTCAAAGTTAAAATTAACTAAAAAGTGTCTTCCGTTTTTTCGAAAATCGTTAGAACATCAATTTTGTACTAGTGGAAACCTGTATACTAGTTTTTTTTATATATAAAGAAAAGAAGAACTAAGTACCCCAAGGGACCAATTAGAGTGTAGCACTAATATTTGAAAAATATTTATCAAGTCTTTGTATTATTATATTTAAGTAGGTTATTGTAAATTTTACTCAAATTCATTGTATCCGTTTTTACATTAATATTGTTTTTATCTGCATTGATGTGTAGCATCTCTAATGTCATTCTCTTATTTAGGTTGTGTTCAAAATCCATTATTTTTGTTTCGTTGAAGTTGAACTTGTGATTCAACTCTTTTGCATGTCCCACTACTGCACATTTTGCTGTCGTCATATTTATTTTGCCTTGACAATTTTTACTATGCTCATTCAATCTCGTCGATAAATATCTTTTTGTTTGACCTGTATATGTGGCATCGCAATCCTCACATGGTATTTTATATATTAAATTTGATTGGTGGCTTTTATTTATTTTGGATTTCAAGTTACTGAATTTATTTATATTTATTCTTCTCCTTTCCCTTCCGAACGGAGCAGGGGGTAGCACCATGGTTTTTTCCTAAGGCATTTGACCTCCACTATCAATTGGTACTAGTTTCAATCATAAGATCTAACAGGGAAGTTGATCCTGACAAAAATGAACAATAGTAACCTTTTTCCGACACTTGAAGCAGAATTCTAGATTTATAAAGTCTGTCGCCTCATTGACCACAATATTCTCGTTTGATTCATAGTATACAATTTGACCATAAGTTCGATCAGGGAACTTGAGGTGCGGCCGGCTCCCCGACTTCAAGAAATGTTTTCACACAGTTGCGACAACAGAGTCAATGTTCATCTATCCACAAACTGAATAAGAGAAGCGACGATATGATAACTCGCACAAATTGAAATATGAGATAGAATGAATGTATGTTATATGGAATCAGTTTGAGCATATCATTTCCAAACTACAGTTATTGTTGAATACATTCAATATATAGACCTTTGCAAAAACCGGGCACTCGAATAGTTAAAGCTCTCATTTGAAAAAAATTCAACTTGTACCTTGGACCAAATTGTGGCTTTTCACAGTAACTCAAATTATCTTCTGGTGTACTCTGTTACCGACAGATTCAAGAAAAATAAAGCAACATTTTCGTTTCTTACACGGAAAAAAATGAATTACACTAAATAAAGATTGATGTCCAATAAGCAGTGTTATGATCACTAATTATTACACTTTTAAGCAATAATACCTTTGTTTTGACAATCAATTCACAATAATCATTGTTTAAATACTCAAATTTAAAGTTTATATGCAAAAAACTGGTATTATAAACATTAAAAATTACAATGTGCTTGTTGAAAAAATGAAATTGTAATAATTATCGAGTAAAAACTCAATCTTTATCGTTTAGGAAGTAAAAATCCATAGTCTGAAAGCTAAAATATTCAAAGACAAATCATAAAATTTGTAAGTCAAACTGAACTTTTTAATATATTATATATAATAAAAATATACATGTACAGATCTCATATTTTATGTAGAATGAATATTAAGTTATACTATTTCAATATGAAATAATGAATTCTCAAGTGTATTTAATATTAAAATAATTGTTAAATTTTATCAATGAGCTCCATGAAAATCTACTTAAGTGGAATGGTAAATTTTATATACAATACTAAATTCACTTCATACTTATTATAATCATCAGCTTGTGAAAAGTATATTTCGAACTCAACAATTTTATCATTTGCATTATAATTTTTCATGTTTGAAACCTGATTCTCTGACCCTTTCCTTGAATGCGCTTAGAGCCCATAGGATTTGTAGTCTATTATTAGCTATAAGCCTCTAAAGTTTGCAGGGAAAGTGCCACCAACTGAATTGCTAAGTGGTTATCTCTAAGAAAAATTAACAGAATAGGTAAGTGATGCATAGCATTAAAATATTAATTATTTACATTAATATCAATAAAGGTCCAGTTGTATAAAGCATTGTTAAGGTTAATTACATTGTCAAATATTTGATCACGTGTTTCTAGCCCTACTTGCCGACTTTTTAATATTAATCATATTTTTATCCATAATTCCATAATAAATAAAACAACAAGTAGCTCGAACTCCTATCAACGAATTGAGAAATCATACACCAAAAGTTGAACAAATTGAGATGTTGCTAATGTCCGATTAGTACGATGTAAGTATTGTAAGTTGACATTTGCACGAAATGAAGGAAGTTCATGATCTTCTAACATGATTTATCTAAAAGAATTCGGTTAGATTGATAATATCCTGCAACAATAATGAAGTTTTCTATGAAAATGATCTGTAATTTGAGCTCAGGGAATTTTATAGAAACTTTTTAGAGTCTAAATTATCTATTTATTGCTTTATCTATAATTTCAACAGTGTGTCAATTTATTTTTCTAATGTGAGATATCCGTTTTGTGTAAAACTAGATTTATGCCATAATAATTCTATTTCTAGACTACACATATCCCTGAAGAAGGCAACAATAACAACAATGTGAACGAAACGTCGGTTTTTGTGAGAATAAAATTTTAAACTGTGACTGACTTCCAATCATCGTATTCATTCATCACCCATCCAGTCGATCATCGCTTTGATATTATTTTATAGTAATAATTGTTTTTTATTTTTATTTTACTTTTGTACTGAAAATGTAAGAGTACATTATTCTCTTAAATAAAAATTACCACTGTTGAAACAAAAGCTGTGAATATATTATTTATTTATTTCAGTTGACAAATTACTACTTACCGAACGAGTTATTGAGCCTTATTATAGCATATTTTATGTTTACAAAAGTGCGAGGTAAGAAAAAAAATCGATCAATTTCTTCGAAATTCAATTATGAATAATTGGCTCTTGGATTTTAATTCTGTGTATTTTTTTTCACTCCAGTTTGACATTTCGATCCTTAAACTGATAATCATCATCGAAAACAATAATACAAAAATAAACAAAGCAAAAATCTGGATAGTAAAAGATCTACAGAAGCCTTGACATGAAAACGTGGACTCAACATTTACAACAAAAAGAATCAATAATCTCCTGCAATTCATCCAAGTTTCAAGTAAAATCATGTGAGAATACCTCAAACAAAGGGAAAAATAATTCAAGTCACAATGATATTTGTCAAGACTAATATTATAAATTCCTCTGCTTGAGGCTCTCTCGTGTTGTTTTTCCTCAAACCTTGAATGAATGTCAGAAGTTTATTGTTCTTTTTGTCCTATATGTATAATTTACGTTTTCATCTGATCTGCTGTATATTTTTCATTATCTTGATACTTGCCGTGTTTCCTTTTTATCATAATTCTCTGATGGTGATTCTTTGTTGAAAGATCGAAATGTCAAACTGAAATGAAAAAAAAATACAATATTGCATTCAAGAACCAATTATTAATGAAGAAAATATTTATTGATATTTAAAAAAATGAAAATTCAAACTTCGATAAGTATATTGTACAAGTAAATATTTTACTGAAAGAATTGCTAGTTTTTATTGTTTAAAATAACGAAATTTCAAATCAAGGTAGGAATATTTACTATTATATATATTCAAAAATAGTGTTGATACGTGAAATTCTATAAATGAGATAGGAGATTTTTAGTGTTTGGAACATTAAAATTTAAAGGTTGAGAGTTATTATTTACCATAGTCCTTGTTACATATTTTATACTTCTATATGGAATTATATGTATAGGAATAGAAAATTTTATCATTTGGAACTTTAAAATTTGTATCTTGATTCTGTATTATTTTTCCTTAGAGATAATACATTTTAGTGGATCAAGGATATATTTTTCCACTTTTCACTCTGTAATAAGTGACAAATTTCGAGGCAGGTTCCGGGTTACTATTCAAAACATCAAAAACTAGTAGAAATCTTACTAAATGTTGACATTTATTTTTTTCCGTGTACACAAAATTGTTCCGGTTTTATGTTGCCAGTGAATTCTGAATTGAACAAAAAGAAAAACTCAAATAATGTTTTTGCCAAGTCCCAACTTATATGTATGTTGTATACCAACTCTTTACATTTTTCAGCCATGATGGATGTGATATCCTATAATAGATTATATTATTAAGAGCAAAAATTAGTTTTCATTCCCTTGTATATCACAAGCTTATATTAATCTTATAATGTATTACAGGAGATATGTAATAATGATAATTCATCCATCCATTCTAACTTTCTTTCGATCACACTTGTGTCTTTGTGACCATCAGGGACTTCAAAAAATAATTTGAGATTCATCAATTTGGTCCTAGTAACAGCAATGATGAACTTGCAACAAAAATGTTCCACTTGCTTTGTACAAACGATATGATTTGTTTTTCTACAACAATTATAAGACCACATCACGGATGAAATAGCGAGTTCTCACATTCTATAGTGATCCTATAGTTGAGGAGCCGACCGCACCTTATGTTCCCTAATCGAACTCACGGTCAAATTTTATATGAATCAATAAAAAATATAGTGATCAATTGGGTGACAGACTTTTTAAATCTGGAATCTTGTCCTAAGCGTCAGAAAAAGGCTACTTCCGGTCAATTTTTGTCAGAGTCAACTTCTCTGATAGAACTTATGATTAAAACTGGTACTTGTTAGTAGCGAAGGTCGAATACTCCGAGAAAAAACCGAATATGGCCTGGATTTATAAAGGTGACATCCTAATGACTACTATATCTTCGATCAATTCATATACAATTCGGCCCTAAATCTGACTAGGAACGTTAAGGTGCGGTCAGCTCTTGAACTATTAGAAAGAGGTACATGAATTTGCTCACTTACTCCTCATACTTGAGTCAGTACTCAACTGTTTTTTCCTAATATTTCAAATTGACTGCTCAAATTTTAAGTTGCTAAAGAATTACTTCTAAGCAAGAATAATTTCTGACATCAAGTAACTGTACTATAATACTTCAGTCTGCAATAAAATATTGATAGAAATATTATGTCATGACATACATAAGAAATGCAATTCCAAATTCAAGCCATACTCCCAACAAATTCCATGTCAGAAGCGCAAGCATCTGTTTCATTATCGATCGATGTTCTGCGACAGTGTTGTCAAGTTTCTGGACGCCAGTATGATGGCGAAATATATGAAGTGGGAATATACACGTATATTTTTGACGCCACTAAAAATTGGAGCGGAATTTTTCGGAACTAAAAATATACGGAAATTTTCATTTCCCTATCATTTTGGCGTCAAAATGAAATTTTGAATTTAGCCTCTAGAGGTCGGGAACAAGCCAGGAAAAATTTTTGAAGCAATTCTAAAGTGGCGTCCGATATACGGACTCCAATTTTCAATGGACGCCAGATTAAATGCAAACGCGCAATATTAGGACGCCAAAATGATATGAGGATTTATATATATATATATATATATATATATATATATATATATAAATTCTAAGAACAGATGGGGAGATACATATATGACACTACAAAATATATTGTGAAACAAGTAGATAAATGAATAGATATCAATAAGTGAATCCATTTTGCGTGGAAAACAAATGAATCAAATCGAATATGAAATATTATGAATATGATAACTTGGTTATATTCAAGTAATGCAAACTTGAATTTTGAGTATCAGTTCTTTGATTCAGTGTGTTGCTATTAAGACTCATATTATACTCCTTAAAAAATAAACGCCTGACATAATTGTCACACTTGTCAAGAATTTCTACATTTTAGAAATCAGGATAATGTATAGTTCTATTTGTGTGAATTGCAAGTGCACAACAGTTGATTTTGTTGGTACCATTATAATCACACCTATAAGAAGTGATTCTGAACTTCAAAAATCTAAAAATATAAATTGAAGAACAATCTTTACGATCAATTTTGTATACAACACTGCTCTGGTCATTGATACATGTAGAATCTTTGAGCTTAGTGTATACATCTCTAACCGTGAGGTAATCTTTGAACGTTATTATGGAAGAATCATTTCTCAAAATCTTCTATATTTTGTCAGACAATGGAGGAATATAGAGTGGAGATTTGTAAATAACATTATTAGAAGAAGTTTAATGGTTGAAATTCAATGGTACATAATTGGACAAGACATGCTCATTGCTATTATTATTATTTTTAATCAAATTAGAATCTATTTTACAGCTAATATCATCATCAAAAATGTATTTATTAATGAAATATGAAGGATAGCCATCATATATGGAAATATTTTTTAATTTCATGAAATTTTCATGAAGGCATTCATCATCCGGTATATAAAAAGCTATGTTCTTGAAATTTATCAAGGTATTGATTTTCTGCTCCAGATTATGTTGAGACAGAAAATGTGAATAATGCTTTGAAGAAATAGGTTTTTGAAACCATCTCAATTCAATTTTTTATGAACATTTCCAAGCAGAAGAGCATCTAGAAATGCTATTCTGCTGTCAAATTCTCTTCCAACTGTAAATTTAAGACAAGGACAAGGACCGAAATAATTAAATGTCAAAAGAAATGCAAGGATATTATCTTTCTTGATAGATGGAATAATACCATCTACAAACTTTTTGATAAATGGAATATTGAAAGAGAATTTTGAAATGCATGTATAGAGAAGTTCATCCATCACGAACTGGGATATGATTGGACTGATAGTATCACCCATAGAGCAACTATTAGTCTGCTTATGAATTTATTTCTGAATTGGCAATATTTTGATCCAAAAATAAAGGTCAGTATCTCAGTAAATTGTTCTTAACCTGATTTACAATGTAATGAAATTAAATCCCAATAGGCAGTATGATACTCAAACCTTAAGTTTGCATTACCCTAATACAATCAAGTCTTCATATTCATGATATTTCATATTAGATTTGATTCATTCGTTTCTCACTCAGAATAGGTTCACTTATTGATTATTCATTAATTTTTTTATCTACTTGTTTTACGATATTTTTTGTGGTGTCATATATTTATCTCTTCGTCCGTTTCTATAATTTATGATTCATATCTATATTTATATTTATGCGTTTCTGGCTTTTTATGGTACTCTTGTCTGGTAGGTTTCTTGCAACAATTATTAAATGCTCTTTCAAATCTAATTCTCCACTTTTCTGTGAGTTATCATCCACCAATTTGATTGCTTCATGTATGTTTTAACTGTCTCATTGTTTATGAATTCAGTTTCCCTGATGAAGCCTCCAATTAAAGGTGAAAGCTAGGACTTTGAAATGAATAAGAATAATAAATGAAGACTAAATACCCGATATAATTACTATTTACAAATATTTGCGGTCAATAAAATGGATTATATATATATATATATATATATATATATATATATATATATATATATATATATATATATATATATATAATATATATATATATATACATATATATATATATATATATATATATATATATATATATATATATATATATATATATATATGTATATATATATATGTATGTACATATATATAGTAAAGAAAAAAAGTAATGACCGTATGATTTATGAGCTCTGGTAAAATTATCAGGAGTCGGTTAGGACCATGAAATGAATTTTATTTTTGCCCGGTTTATGAAGGGCAGAGTAATTTACTCCCAGAGTAAATAAAATTTACTCTTTTGCATGACAGTCGATTTTTTGACAGCAGTGATTCTGTTGTCATAAAGAAATTCAAAACGATTAGAATCTGTTAAGTAGAATGAATTTGTTTTGAGAGTGTATATACTTGGTCTTTTATAAAACCAGCCATTTGTAGACATAATTTATTTCATGAAACCTTAATACGGATTCGTCCACTAAATTTTCATACTGGATATTCACATGAAAGCTCCTCACGATGTCAGCCGTTGTCTCTATTGTCAAGGATACAAAAATTATTATTATTATTATTATAATCTTTTTACATCTCTTTATACCCCTTCGGGTGTCGAGATTAGTTTCATAACTATTTATCCAATGTTGCCAATAAAATATCTCTATATTCTCCTGTGTTTCGCCATTTCTCTTGAAGTGTGACCAGTGGCCTTTTTTCTTCTCAATATTTCTTCTACGTTGTTTACGCATGTCCTTACTGGACTGCCTCTTCTCTTCTTAGCTGCTTTTCTAGCATTTCATATGATTTTCGCCTGCTTATCATCTGCCATTCTTTCCAAGTGTCGGTACCAGGCAAGCTGTTTTCCATCTATTGTCTTCTGTATGCTCTCCGATTGTAGCTCGTTTCTGATTTGATCATTTCTCATTTTGTCTAATTAAGTTATTCCTTTTACTTTTCTCAGGTACTTCATTTCTGTCGCTTGTACTTTACTTCTGTTCCTTTGGTTCAAAACTCACGTTTCACTTCCATATATAAGTGTTTGTCTATATATTGTTTTGTACAGTGTCATTTTCGTTGTATCCGTTACATATTTGTTATTGAGAATTGTTGTGTTCATAATGAAGAATTTTTTACTCGCAGCTTGTACTCTATTATTAATTTTATAATCTAGGCTTCCCTTATTTACTACCGAGCCCAAGTACGTGTGAGTTTCTACCTGTTGTATTCCCTCGCCATTTATTGTAACATTTGTGCATATATCTTCCCTAGATACCACCATGATTTTAGATTTTTCGGTGTTTATTGACATGTTGTATTTTTGTGATTCCCGATGCCTCATGTGCAAATTGTGTTATATGTCTCCCTCGCTCTTTGCGAATATGGCAAGATCATCCGCAAATGTACACTCTGCTATTAGTATCCTATTTAGTTTATAATTACCAATCTCAACTTGTTTTGTCTTTTCTTTTATCTGTTTTAATATTTCGTCTAAAAATATGATGATCAAAAGAGGGCTCAAGGCTCCTCCTTGTCTTAGCCCTTGTGCTGTCACGAATTCTTCAGAGATAACACCCAAGTCTTTGATGGTTGAAACTCTTATTAGAATTTTGTCACCCATCCGATAATTATAGTTATTTGAATATTGCTCCATTGAATATGTCATTACTTTACATTTTGTGATATTCAAGGGTAATTAAGAAGATAAAGACCAATCTAGTAAATTATCTATATCAAGTTGTGGACTCAAGATATCAGTATCACTATTAATGACTTTGAATATTTTCAAGTCGTCAGCATATGAAACGGCTTGACAGGACTTCAGACAATGTGTGATGTCGTTAATAAACAGAATAAATAATGAGGGGTTTAAATTAGAGCCCTGAGGTACACTAGAGGAAAGAGAAATGTTAATTGACTGATAATTGTTATAGTGTACTGACTGCTGACGATCCGACATATAAGATTCTAGAAAACTTATCATATTTGGAGGGAAATTAAACTGGTATTGTAATTTGAAAAGCATCAAATTGTGATTTACCGAGTCAAAAGCCTCAGCAAAATCGGTGTAGATGACATCAATTTGTTTGTTATCATAAGAATTTGTGACTATAAATTGAGTGAAGTTAGTTAGATTCGTGGAAATAGACCTACCTTGCATGAATTCATATTGAACGGGAGTAATTAGATTACATACATGATGATACATATATTGGTATAAAATTTTTTCTAGACGTTTTGCAACACTGGATTGTATGGAGATAGGCCTACAGTTTCTAATATAATGTGGATCACCTGATTTGATAATTTGACAGATACGAGAACGTTCCAACACAGAAGAAAAAGTGTTTGTTCTAACACTCTCATTGAATAGTATATGAAAAGGTCTTACAAATAAATCACGACAGCCTCTCAAAATATAAGCTGGAAGATTGTCCGGTCCAGGTGGACAAAAAGCCTTTAAGCTATTAATCGAACTAATAATGTTATCTTCAGTAATATTTAGAATAGAGAAAAAGTTTGATGTTGAGAGTTCGCTTGACATCGAATCAAGCTTCGACCTGTCGTCTGATCATACCCCAGTAATACTTACCATAAGCTCTTCAATTATAGATAAAGAGAAAAGACCAGTACTACATAATAAATACACCAACTGGGAAACTTTTCAAAACTATTTAAACGAAAACACGAATCTGCAAGTCCCACTAAGAACTGCAGATGATATAGATGATGCAACCGAATATATAATTGAGCTTATACAAGACGCAGCATGGACATCCACTTCGTATCCTGAACATGAAAACCATAACGTACTAAATCTACCCAGAATTTTAAGAGAAAAAATAGCTGAGGAAAGAAAAATTTGCTGAAAATGGCAACAAACCCACCACCCCACTGATAGAAACAAGCTGAATAACCTTTTAAAAGAAATCAAAAAGCTAATCCAAAAAGTGAAAAGTGACTCCTTCCAAGATTACCAAAGCAATCTCTCGAACCGCCCAGAGAGCGATTATTCTTTGTGGAGAGCAACGAGAAAATTGAAGAGATCTACACACCATATACCACCCGTTAAAAATGAAGACGGATCCTGGGCTCGAGAAGACTCAGAAAAAGCAGAAACATTCGCAAAACATCTAAAAAAAGTATTTGAACCTCATTCTTCAACAACCTCTCCCGACGAAGAGAAACAAATCTCAGAATTTCTAGATTCTCCACTGCAGATGTCGCCACCGATCAAACATGTTTCACCTATAGAAGTCGCAAATGAAATAAAATACTTAAATAATAAAAAGTCTCCTGGATATGACCTTATTGATGCAAAAATTCTAAAACTGCTACCGAAGAAAACTATAACTTTTTTAACCCAGATCTACAACGCAATCATCAGAACACAATATTTCCCAGTTCAATGGAAGTTTTCTACCATAATCCTAATCCACAAGCCTGGAAAGCCAACACACGAACCCTCGTCATACAGGCCGATATCCTTACTCCCACTCCTGTCTAAATTATTTGAAAAACTCCTGTTAAAAAGAATGAAAATAACAATAGAGGAAGAGAAATTAATCCCTTCCCACCAGTTCGGCTCTCGCGAGCAACATTCCACAGTGCAACAGATACATCGAATCGTAAACCAGAGCGAAGAGAGCCTACAAAACAAACAAATAACAGCTGGTGTATTCATCGATATTAGCCAGGCCTTCGACCGAGTATGGCACTCAGGGCTATTGTACAAAATCAAGACAGCTTTACCCCACCAATATTATCTTCTCATCAAATCCTACTTGAATGATAGATATTTTCAAGTCCATTGCGAAGGAAGCATCTCCAAACTTTATAAAGCAAACGCAGGTGTACCTCAAGGCAGTGTGCTAGGCCCAGCACTTTTCCAAATATTCACGGCCGATATGCCTTGCCCAGAAGACGTCACAATTGCAACATACGCAGATGACACGGCAATTATGGCAACGCACGAAGAACCTGCAGAAGTTTCTGCTTTGCTCCAAAAGACTCTGGATGACATTCAAAAATGGACCTGCAAATGGAGAATCAAAATAAATGAAAATGAGACAACACACATAACATTCACGAATAAAAGAGTCACATGTCCACCAATCAAAATGAACAACATACAACTGGAAACAGAAGAAGAAGTTATGTACCTGGGTATGCTAATGGACTAAGGCCTAACTTGGCAGAAACATCTAAAACACAAAAGGAGGCAACTAGACACAAAAGTCAGACAAATGTATTGGCTAATCGGACATAGCTCACACCTTTCACTGCAAAAAAAATTACTACTCTACAAAGTCGCAATCGTACCAATATGGACATACGGCATACAACTGTGGGGCTACGCCAAAAAAAGCAACACAAATATCATACAAAGACTACAAAACAAAACACTCAGGATGATCGCAAAAGCTTCATGGTACGTAAATAACCACAAGCTCCATAAAGATCTAAAAGTGAAGTATGTCTATGAACAAATACGAAAACACGCTTCAAATCACGAAGAAAGACTAAGCAACCATCCGAATCACCTGGCACTTAACCTTCTGAACAACGCAGAGGACACGAGACGACTAAAAAGAACCAAGCCCCTGGATCTAAAATTCTTGTAAATGTCCACTACTCAATTCACTCAATTCACTCAATTTATTACTTACTAGAAGGGTACCCTGGTGGGGGTATTCCTCACTCATGTTACTACATAATCCATCCAATTTGCTGGTTGGCCTAATCAAGGCCAGTTGTAAATTTATAACAAAATAAAAAAAAAAAAAAAGAGTTCGCTTGAAATACGTGAATAATCAGTGTTGCCGGTATTACGATAAACACTCGAGAAATAATCAGCAAAACCTTGAACTATACTAGATGTGTCATTATAGTGTTTGTTGTCCCACAACATCTGACCGGGAATGCGGGTAGTATTTTTTTTTGCATTTATGAATGACTAAAAATTGCTAGGCTCTTTGATAATATTATTCTCCACTGATTCCATATATCTATTATATGCTTTTTTTCATCCTGTTCAATTTTAGAACGAAGAGTTTTAAATAATTGATAATAATTATCATAATTTCACCGTCTGAAAGCTTTTCTATATTTTTCTTTCGATTTTAAGTCGCATATTATCTGTTTCGTGAACCAAGCAGGATACTTAGACTGTCTGCGAACACATTGTGAAAACATGCTATGTAATATTCTATATAATTCATCCAACGCTGCATTGACGTTATCAAATTCAGATAGAGCTTCCCAATAAGTTTTTTTTAGTAGATTATACATTAGTTCAAAGTTAGATTGTTGAAAATTATAGACAGGATCCCCGTTCATGGTCCAATTGTTTTGTTCATATTTAGTTTGCAAGGAGACTAAGATCTGGGTGATATTTAACATCAAAAATTGAAGAACAGGATTCTTGTGTGACTTCACAATTTTTGTTAGACAACACTACATCAAGAATACGAGCATCACAGTTTAAAGTTCTGTTGGATTGGTCGGTGCTTAAGAAGTTACAAAAATTATTGAATCTGGTGATATAATGATTTTTCCACAGTCACTATGGAATGATACACATTCCACACGCTGTAGCGTGCGGAATAGGGTCATTCCGCACGCTCAGGGAATCTTGAGAAAGCCGCGTGACGTCGCGAAAAAACTATTTCATTACTGTCATAATTTTAATTCTCCTTGATTTTCTTTCCATTCCACTTCAAAATGAAGTCAATATGGGTAATTTTATCAACATTTGATGAATTGGAATGAGATCAATGAAGCAAATTCTTTCTCAGAAAGATTTTGATTATAGATATTCACGCGCACACCTTTGACTATAGAAAAAATAGCATCCGTCACTCGTGCGAATCGATCATACCATGCTCTTGTGAATTCTGCCACTCGACTTCGTCTCGTGGCTGAAATATTCACATTCGCATGGAATGATCTCCATTCCGCACTTGTATCGGAATATACTATTCTATAGCCGTTATTATAATACTCAGTAAGCCTATTCAAATTGATATCACCAACAATTAAAAAATCAGAAATAAATAAGGACTGATAAGATTCGAGTACTTCACATAACATATCAAGTTCATCAAAAGAAATTGATGATGGTAAATAGAACACAATAACAGTCAGACTCTCACCTGGATTCAACTGTATATTCACTCCAATAACATCACTTCCTGAGCTGAATTGACAGTCAAATCAATACGGGACGATTTATATTTCGTATTTACAGCACACAGTACACCTCCACCACAACATTTATTAACTTTCTTATTATCACGGTCTTGTCTATGAATTACATATTTATTTGGGTCTAAGATTTCACTATTATATATTGAATCTGATAACCAGGTTTCAGAAAGAGCGATAATGTCATACTCGGTGGTATATGAGCTTGTATAGATATCCACCAGCTTAGTATTCAAACCCCTGACGTTTTGATAAAAAATATTCATTCGAAGAGTATAATATAAACGTACTATTATAAAGGATATAGATAAGAAAATACAAATGTGAACAAAGTAATCTGAAAAGTATTTGTTACTACTCGCCAAATCGATGATAGGGCAATGAACTTAACAAAAACCAATATAATAAATCAAATTGAGCAAAAATATGATATTCACAAAAAAATATACAGTATGAAGATTTCAAGCTACTCCATATGAATATACAAAATGGGAAATAGGTGTATTAGTTTGATATAGAAAACTATACATTTACGATTCAAGTGTTTTTAATCATTCCATCGGTCTTATAATATATATTGCCATCAATGGACCAAACATTTTTGAAGCCAAATTTGCTTGAGAATTATTGCAAAACTTCCAACCTTTTCTTTGTCAAATCTTCTTTGATCGGTATTTTCAAACCTTTAAATTTTGATCTTGATTTTAAGACAAAAATTTAACAATAATAGGCCGTGGGCGAAATTTTGGGATAACAGCACTATCTGCATCAACACACTTATTTATTTGGGACAAGGGCTGACGAATTTCACCAACACGATGACATCTTTCAATATTATAGGAAGGGATGTTGAGTGGCAGATTATTGTTCAGTGAATCACTGACCTTCTTCTCAGCTTTTTCTTCCTTTTCATCTGGTATACCAAAGATTCTTGGGCAGTTCCTCCGGGAATATTGTTCCTGTCTTTCAAGCTTCTCTTTGAGATCCAAGTTATCATTCGATATTTTTTTAGATGATTGCTTCATAATGCAATTTTTTGCTCAGCAAGCTGTTCTTGAACCCGTTCGAAAATTTTGTCGATCACTTTATTGATCACATCATCATCATTCAGCTGTTTGCTAATGGCATCAGCAACAATAGTCGCAATTCCACGTGTATTCGACATTTTTAGTACACACTTTTCAACTTTCAACACTTTATACGGCAGTAACAAAAATTCTTGGACGGAGCAGCGGGGGTTACATCTACTCGAGTCGACGCATCTGACAATATATATAGATTTGGCAGCATTGTGTAGCAAAGTGAAGTGTCTTAATTTCAATTAAATCAAAATTACAAAGTTTTCTCCGAAGTACTGTCAGATATTTAGTGTAACATGTTCGCATAGTCCGGTTAAACAATGAGTGTTGACAAACGTTAGATACAGCAAACTGTAGCATCTCAAAGGAAGTAAAACAAGTCTTCAACAGTGTACTTGAGGTTAAGTCAACAGCGCTTAAGCTTAGCTTAAGTTTGCGTACGTTGGGTGCGCGCGTTCAAAACAAACAATATCAGTGTAGCCAACGGTGTTGAGAATTTACTTATCAGATGGCGACAATTGCAGAAATTCAAGACTTACTCTTGTCGATGCAAAAGACATTAAATAATTTAACAGATAAAGTTATTGAATCGAGAAATAGAACAGATATCAACGAAAATTTATAGAATACTTGGAAAAGAAACTTAGAGAAAAGAATATAATTATATTTGGAATGTGAGAGGACAAGCAAGAGAATATATTTGAAAATATTGTAGAACTACTGTGCAAACTTGTTAGAAAAAATGCAGTGAAGGTGAAAATTGCTCATACAAGAAGGCTAGGAAAAATTGGTGAGAACAGAAATAGACCAATACTTGTTGAATAACATTCAAAAGATCTGAAATAAAAGATCTTGAAGCAAGATTAATCCCTTCAATGTACTAATATGATTATACAAGAATACTTTGTGCAACGTGCCATTGATAAAAGGCGTAAGTTGATTCCGCATCTTCATCAAGCAAGATCAAAAGGATATGAAGCTTACATGAAATATGACGAATCAATTGTTCACAATAAAGCATACTCAAGTATAAATCTGTCCAATGAAGAAGTAGTTAAGACTGGAGATCGTTTTAACGTATCAGATAATGGGGAGCAAGGAATAGACGGTCAACTTCTCTTATAAATCTCAGAGACGATACAGTTGAAGATAATTTAGGGGCTACGTTTGCAAATGATCCTATTCAAATTGATACAAACATAATTCCAAGCACCTAAGCTGCCAAGGAAAAGAAGGGAGAAACAGAAAATACCACAATTGTCAAGGATAATTCTCGTCAAACCCGACTTCGTTCTTTTACAACACCAAAAAACTCAAGAAAAAATTGATATTATCTCACTCGCAGCACACAAACTATCAAATAATGTTCTGGAATATACAAGGATCCTCCAATATCTTCAAATTAGATCAAAAAGAAGAGAATTACATTACTTTGCACGATATTATATGTCTAAATGAAACCTTCATGAATCAAGAATTGACAACGACACTCCACTTTTTTCACAATTACAATATATTGCAACAAAAAGTCGTGAAAGGAGCATCAACTAGAAGAGCACGTGGCGGACTGATCATATTTGTAGGTAAATCAATAAAACGAACAAATATTATTGTAAAAGAGGCACATTGCTTATACTTACACTTTGAGTTTCCCAGTTATGACAAAGTTCAAGGTTTTGCATACTTCTCCTCATCTTATGATTCTGAAACACTGTTCAATTCATCTAAAGATTCATTGGTATACATGACAGAAAAATATAAAAATGAAAATATAATAATTTGTAGAGATTTCAACGCAGAAATCGACAAAGAGAATCAAGCTGAACAAGACTTATATTTAAACACATCCATATTCGCTTCTCGTCAATCTCTTGACTGCAGAGTGGATAAGAAAGTTAAAGAATAATTGGAAATTGTAGAATCCGAGGGCTTCTATTCAATTAATGGCAGAACGATCAGTGACTCCCCAGCTAAACACACATATGTAGGTTCCAGAGAGAGAATCATCATTGACCTAGCCTGGACAAATATTAATGCTCTATTCTGCGTACAGGATTTTAACGCTTAGAAGATGAAGATATCCGTCTACAAATATATAAAGAGACCGAAAGGTACTTGGAACTAATATGAATGCATCTAATAGGGCAGGAATATCAAAAATAATATCATATCCCACTAATTGTCAACTGAAGACTCGAAATAAGCCATGGCTCAACAAAACATCCACAGATTTAAAGAAACAAACCGAAAAATGTATAAACAGCTGTAGAAAAAATAGTTTCCAAGAAGCAGAAACACTATTCTATCTTCAAAAGAATGAAGAATACAAATTACATACAATAAATGCAAAAAAGAAACACAAAAAAGATTTAATAACTAAATTGAATAATATTCATTATCAAAAAGAGTTTTGGAATACAATTAAGCAGCTCAATCTGAAAACATTTAAATTAAATCCAATGAAATTGGAGCAGTGAGAGAACCACTTTAAAACTTGGTTTGGTGGTATTACACTAACAAACAATACCAAATTTATAGATGTCAGGCACCCTTATCTGGATTCTGATATCACCCATGATGAATTGAATATTGCACTGTACTACCTGAAACAAAATAAAAGCCCAGGAGTAGACAATATCATGAATGAACATCTAAAGCTGCTACCAGAAAAATGGAGAGGTTACCTATTAACATTTAGTGGGCATAAAGTTATCGCTATTTCAGACATGGGTAGAAAGTCATCGAATTTCACCAGAAACACAATGTGGCTGCAGAGAATAGATCTTGCATCGACAATATTTTCGTAATGAATACAATAGTCCAGACACAAATATTAACAAACCAAAAAGGTCTCTATGCAAAATTTGTTGATCATCGAAAGGCTTTTGACTCAGTACGTCATAATTTATTGTGGGATAAATTATACAGTAATATATATATATATATATATATATATATATATATATAAATCCTCATATCATTTTGGCGTCCTAATATTGCGCGTTTGCATTTAATCTGGCGTCCATTGTAAATTGGAGTCCGTATATCGGACGCCACTTTAGAATTGCTTCAAAATTTTTTCCTGGCTTGTTCCCGACCTCTAGAGGCTGAATTCAAAATTTCATTTTGACGCCAAAATGATAGGGAAATGAAAATTTTTGTATATTTTTAGTTCCGAAAAATTCCGCTCCAATTTTTAGTGGCGTCAAAAATATACGTGTATATCCCCACTTCATATATTCCGCCATCATACTGGCGTCCAGAAACTTGACAACACTGTCGCAGAACATCGATCGATAATGTAACAGATGCTTGCGCTTCTGACATGGAATTTGTTGGGAGTACGGCTTGAATTTGGAATTACATTTCTTATGTATGTCATAACATAATATTTCTACCAATATTTTATTACAGACTGAAGTATTACAGTACAGTTACTTGATGTCAGAAATTATTCTTGCTTAGAAGTGATTCTTTATCAACCTGAAATTTGAGCAGTCAATTTGGAATATTAGGAGAAAACAGTTGAATACTGACTCAAGTATGAGGAGTAAGTGAGCAAATTCATGTACCTCTTTCTAGTAGTTCAAGAGCCGACCGCACCATAACGTTCCTACTCAGATTTAGGGCCGAATTGTATATGAATTGATCGAAGATATAGTAGTCACTAGGATGTCATCTTTATAAATCCAGGATCTAGTCCTAAGGATCGAAAAAAGGCCATATCCGGTCAATAAGTTCGTGGTTAATCTGAAACTAGTATCAATCGATTGCAGAGGTCAAGTACTTTAGGACAAAACCAGGATACTACCTCTGTTCTATTCAAAACAGAGGTTAAATGCCTTAGGAAAAAACCATGGTGCTACCCCCTGCTCCGTTCGGAAGGGAAAGGAGAAGAATAGATAAGGATAATATTATATGGTGACAAAATTAGGTTGGTAGCATTTTGAACAATTTTGCATTCCATATTTAATCTTTGATGAAAGATATAACACCGTTTTGCTCGAAAACATGAAAAAAATCTAATGTGAACACCACATGTCTTACTTGTACATCTTCTGACTCAATAATTAACAGTTGATACTAATATTGACTCTAGACAAAATCGACTCCAACCAAAATTTGAGATGATAGTTCAATCATTAAGATGCTACAGTTCATTAATGGTCAGTTGTACCGCTCTAACTCAAATTTTAAACTTCATTTATACAAAAAATTTCGAATCGAAATAAGAACAGCAATGTTCATGTCACATTCAATTTTCAAATTTTGATACGATATTGTTGAGTTAGGTGGCACCTAAAATTTAAGTGACAGCGGTGCAACTGGCCATGGAACGCTTTAGCAGTCTCAAATACCAAATTTCATCATTCTACGGCCTAAGTCTCGAATTTATGCGAAAACTTGCGAAAGATGGTCAGATAAAGCTTACTTCTAGCTAATAGATTGTTATGAAAATATTAAGTTATTATTCGAATGCTACAATTTTTTTAAATACAAAATTTCAAGATTCTACGGCTGATTGTTCTGGATTTATATGAAAATTCGAAAACGTGCTTAGTAAACTGCACTACTGTTTAATCCGACTGCAGTCATAATGCAAGGTGTACAATTAGGTTTTATAGAAGTGTTTGATACGAAATTTCGATACTCCACGCCTGATTGTTTTGAATTAATACAAGAAACTCGAATAGACTGTGCAATTTCAGCACAGCCAATTAATATCAAAATAGAAAATAACCATTAAGATGCCTCAGGAAAATTAAAAAAAAAATCCAAGTACAGTGCATTTGCGATACAGACGATTGCAACCATAATAGGGGCTGAAAACTAGACTTTGGACCAGTCTCAAATACAAAATTCAACTATATAGATACATACATTCATACGTACGTACCGAAGTCAAGCCGAAAATAGTCAAAATGCATTTAGGGATGCTCAAAACGAGAATTTCCATCAAAATCTCGAAATGTGATTCTGGCGGTTCAACAATACTACTTATTTATACTTTGTACAAGTGAGTTAAAAGAGATTCACTTGGATTACTTCGATACTTATTGAATGTTCATTATTTCATATTATAAGTAGTATCTGACTTTGTGCACCATATTGCAACACGAACAGCGAAGGAAATTCTTAGGGATATAAGATATGGAAGACTCCCGACTTTCAAAATTATACGTTTACCAATTTGCATTGTGAAAAAACTAATCAGAGAATGTAGTTGTACATAGTTCAACAAAATCCATTCTCAACGCTTGAACTTTTTGCCTCTAGATTGATATATAAGATATGAAGAATGAATACTGGAATACGACATGCTCCCAGCAACTTTGAAGAATAGGAGTCAAATATTTGGACAATTTTGGTCGTAGATTGATTTTATGCCCACATAATTGTTGTATTTATCATCAGTTGCAGTTTTGCTTCAGAAGTTTATGTGCGATGTGCTATAAATCAATTTTGTAGGCGCTTATAACGGAAAAGATATTTCTATGGCCCTTTTTGTTACCATGGAGTTTTACTTACTTGTACACATCTATCTAAATTCACTATTTGCACGATTGGGCGTATTCATATGTTTACCGGCTCTCCATTCAAGGTGGTATGTTAATTTTACCGGCAAACTGTGATTACTATGGTTATGCTGACTTACCGCCCATGAGCAAAAGCGGTAAGTGAAAAATTATGGACTTCCACAGAAAGTATAAATTTATTTATCGTTATTTATGATTGAATATTCACAATAAAATGTCAAACTTGACAGCTGACAGCGAGTGCGCTATGAGTGGTTACTCAATTTGAGAGAGAATATTAGGATTCATATTTGGGATAGGTCTTCCAATCGTGCAAAAAATTTTTTAAGCATCACTGTCAATAATTATAGGACCGATTCCGCTCAATATTTGCAAACCTCGCCAAGGCTAGGCCTCCAAACAATTATTCTCAATCGGTAAACCGTACTTACTGACCTTAATACTTGAATAACTATTTTGGGACTGATCTGTTCAATATGACTTTTTTGGGACTGATCAATGAAAACTACTTGATTAACACTTCACACCCACCTCTATGGGCAGTTGGATGAAGTCTTAGAAACAATTTTCGCCGAAATATGTATCATATCCTTCCGTCAATCTCTATAGATCTTGCAATTAGAGAAGTAGATACGCATTTTCAGACAATGAAATAAGACAATTTCAATGGCAACTAAGATAAACATTTGCAATGTTTCAGAAACGAATGAATAAAATTTAGTGATTTTAAATTCTTTCGTGATGATCGCCTAAAAAAACGAAATATTCTGATACTCTCTTCTGGTCTCAGCTGGCGTTTCAGCCGTGAACCACAAATTCGATCAAAATAGATCACCTCCATGGTCTTGATACACTAATTCCTTTCTTGTATCTTCCATATAATTCCTATTTTGTATCTTCCATCTAACAGGATCGATTCATAATGGTGAAGTGAGTTTTCTCTCAGGTATTTATAAGGATATGTATGAAGACTACTCGATAGACTGGTATTTATTATTGAAGTACTAAGATGAGGCATCTTATGAAAGCAACAAATAATAACTCAGTACACAGATAAAGTTTCATTTAGTTACCTGAAACTCCATTACTGTTGCTATCCGAATTTCATTCCCACTGAAGGGGAGATTTCCCAGCATTTCAATAATTTAAATTGACGATTATTGATTGAACTGATAACGCTAACTTGAATTAAGGAAGCAACACTAGTTTCAATATTTTGAATGTTGAGAGGAAAGTCGGTAATATGATAATAATTGTAGACAAATATTTTATCCGCTAGAGCTGAATCCAAGGGAAGAACTTTGAGGCATGTACCAAATAGTATAGGGTATTTGATAAGGTGAGTTGGAAGTATTCCTTACCAGAGCCAGATTATGCATAAAGCTCGATAGGCACGGGTTCACGGACCTTGGCTTAAGGAGGCCTTAACTTTGAGGATTTCACAAGAATTTGAGTCACCAGCTCATGGATCTAATTGAATTACGACCTATGAGCTTCGATGAGTCTTGATCCGGCATTTGTGTTGATTAGGAGAGGACGTAGACATGATAATTTTACAGTGAAAAGTATCTGAACTAAGATTGTGAAGAATTCAATACTCTTCCAAGAAGTTATGAGATTTTTTTGTGTGCCTTACGGCTATTAGGATATTGCAAAAATACTCTGTACTCTCTTTTACAATATGATGACTTAATAAGAGGAGGACTTCAGCTCCCAGAATTAGGATTTATATTCACACTGATCCTCATCACACATTTATAGAAAAATCTTAAGCAAAATGCAAGCTTAGACCAAAATTTTGTCACATTTCCATAGAACAATTATTATCACAATTTATATGACATCCGTAAGTCCTTCCTGATAAATTATCCCTCACATACTTCCATTTATGGAATCTAGCAACAGTTCACGGACATGGCAAATACATTTTACTTCAGAACTCGAAAATAGCAATTATCAATCAAAAATCCATATTTTTTCGCAGAATCTTTCAATTTTCCATGAGTTCTCTATCAACTAATGACATATTATTACTCTATGAAGATGTCTTAGGTATCAACCCATTTCAAAACTTGAATAATGTAATTCTACGCAAACCTTTGAATATATCATTTCACATGTGTCATCGATAGAACATTCTACGCAAGAGAGGTGTTTATCGGACTCTAAAAACTGAATCTGGCAACAAGGGGGACGCCACTTCAAACATGAAGTGAAAGCATATATATGGATAGGACGCCACTATAAACGCAATATGTAATGTATATTATTGACGCCACATTGATGTTATGATGAAAGGAGGTCATATTGTATAGGAAATGGGAACTCTGTGAATATTGCGTGAAATGGAATTTCTGTGTGAAATCTGAAAAGCCCATGAGAAATTATGTAATATACTTCGATCAGATCTCAACTATACGCGTTCCTTTCAGTAGACGCCAAAATGAACATCTTTGTAAGGACGTCAAATTGATAGGGTGATTTATATATATATATATATATATATATATATATATATATATATATATATATATATATATATATATATATATATATATATATATATATATATAAATCCTTATATCATTTTGGCGTCCTAATATTGCGCGTTTGCATTTAATCTGGCGTCCATTGTAAATTGGAGTCCGTATATCGGACGCCACTTTAGAATTGCTTCAAAATTTTTTCCTGGCTTGTTCCCGACCTCTAGAGGCTAAATTCAAAATTTTATTTTGACGCCAAAATGATAGGGAAATGAAAATTTTCGTATATTTTTAGTTCCGAAAAATTCCGCTCCAATTTTAAGTGGCGTCAAAAATATACGTGTATATTCCCACTTCATATATTTCGCCATCATACTGGCGTCCAGAAACTTGACAACACTGTCGCAGAACATCGATCGATAATGTAACAGATGCTTGCGCTTCTGACATGGAATTTGTTGGGAGTATGGCTTGAATTTGGAATTGCATTTCTTATGTATGTCATAACATCATATTTCTACCAATATTTTATTGCAGACTGAAGTATTATAGTACAGTTACTTGATGTCAGAAATTATTCTTGCTTAGAAGTAATTCTTTATCAACTTAAAATTTGAGCAGTCAATTTGAATTATTATGAAAAAACAGTTGAGTACTCACTCAAGTATGAGGAGTAAGTGAGCAAATTCATGTACCTCTTTCTAATAGTTCAAGAGCCGACCGCACCTTAACGTTCCTAGTCAGATTTAGAGCCGAATTGTATATAAATTGATCGAAGATATAGTAGTAATTAGGATGTCACCTTTATAAATCCAGGATATAATCCTAAGGATCGAAAAAAGGCCATATCCGGTCAATAAGTTCGTGGTTAATCTGAAACTAGTATCAATCGATTGCAGAGGTCAAGTACTTTGGGACAAAACCAGGATACTACCTCTGTTCTATTCAAAACAGAAAAAAAAAGCACAACAATCATAAGGGAAGTTCTAAACGACAGGGCAGAGGGTGATACCTTGATTTTTTCTCGAAATATCCGACCTTCGCTACTAACAAGTACCAGTTTTAATTATAAGTTCTGTCAGAGAAGTTGATTCTGGCGAAAATTGACCGGAAGTAGCCTTTTTCTGACGCTTAGGACAAGATTCCAGATTTAAAAAGTCTGTCACCCAATTGACCACTATATTTTTGATTGATTCATATAAAATTTGACCGTAAGTTCGATTAGGGAACATAAGGTGCGGTCGGCTCCTGAACTATAGGATCACTATCAAATGTGAGAACTCGCTATTTTATCCGTGATGTGGTTTTATAATTGTTGTAGAAAAACAAATTATGGCGTTTGTACAAAGCAAGTGGAACATTTTTGTTGCAAGTTCATCATTGCTGTTACTGCGACCAAATTGATGAATCTCAAATTATTCATGTTTTTGAAGTCCCTGATGGTCACAAAGTTGCGCTCTCAGTGTGATCGAAAGAAAGTTAGAATGGATGGATGAATTATCATTATTACATATCTCCTGTAATACATTATAAGATTAATATAAGCTTGTGATATACAAGGGAATGGAAACTAATTTCTGCTCCTAATAGTATAATGTATTACAGGATATCACATCCATCATGGCTGAAAAATGTAAAGAGTTGGTATACAACATACATATAAGTTGGGACTTGGCGAGAACATTATTTGAGTTTTTCTTTTTGTTTAATTTAGAATTCACTGGCAACATAAAACCGGAACAATTTTGTGTAAGAAACGAAAATGTTGCTTCATTTTTCTTGAATCTGTCGGTAACAGAGTACACCAGAAGATAATTTGAGTCACTGTGAAAAGCCACAATTTGGTTCAAGGTACAAGTTAAATTTTTCTCAAATGAGAGCTTTAAATATTCAAGTGCCGGTTTTTCCAAAAGGCAGAATATTGAATGTATTCAACAATAACTGTAATTTGGAAATGATATGCTCAAACTGATTCCATATAACATACATCCATTCTATCTTATATTTCAATCTGCGCGAGTTATCATATCATCGCTTCTCTCATTCAGTTTGTGGATAGATGAACATTGACTCTGTTGTCGCAACTGTGTGAAAACATTTCTTGAAGTCGGGGAGCCGGCCGTACCTCAAGCTCCCTGATCGAACTTATGGTCAAATTGTATAATATGAATCAATTGAGAATATTGTGGTCAATGAGGTGACAGACTCAATAAATCTAGAATTCTGCTTCAAGTGTCGGAAAAAGGTTACTTTTGTTCATTTTTGTTAGGATCAACTTCCCTGTTAGATCTTATGATTGAAACTAGTACCAATTGATAGTGAAAGTCAAATGCCTTAGGAAAAAAACATGGGGCTACCCCCTGCTCCGTTCGGAAGGGAAAGGAGAAGAATAGACAAGGATAGTATTATGTGGTGGCAAAATTAGGCTGGTAGCATTTTGAACAATTTTGCATTCCATATTTAATCTTTGATGAAAAATATAACACCGTTTTGCTCGAAAACATGAAAAAAATCTAATGTGAACACCACATGTCTTACTTGTACATCTTTTGACTCAATAATTAACAGTTGATACTAATATTGACTCTAGGCAAAATCGACTCCAACCAAAATTTGAGATGATAATTCAATCATTCAGATGCTACAGTTCATTAATGGTCAGTTGTACCGCTCTAACTCAAATTTTGAACTTCACTTATACAAAAAATGTCGAATCGAAATAAGGACAGCAATGTTCATGTCACATTCAATTTTCAAATTTTGATACGATATTGTTGAGTTAGGTGGCACCTAAAATTCAAGTGACAGCGGTGCAACTGGCCATGGAACGCTTAAGCAGTCTCAAATACCAAATTTCATCATTCTACGGCCTAAGTCTCGAATTTATGCGAAAACTTGAGAAAGATTGTCGGATAAAGCTTACTTCCAGCTAATAGCTTGTTATGAAAATATTAAGTTATTATTCGAATGCTACCATTTCTTTAGATACAAAATTTCAAGATTCTACGGCTGATTGTTCTGAATTTATATGAAAATTCGAAAACGTGCTTAGTAAACTGCACTCCTGTTTAATCCGACTGCAGTCATAATGCAAGGTGTACAATTAGGTTTTATAGAAGTGTTCGATACGAAATTTTAATACTCCACGCCTGATTGTTTTAAATAAATACAAGAAACTCGAATAGACTGTGCAATTTCAGCACAGCCAATTAATATTAAAATAGAAAATATCCATCAAGATGCCTCAGGAAAATTCAAAAAAATTCCAAGTACAGTGCAATTGCGGTGCAGACGATCGCAGCCATAATAGGGGCTGCAAAACTAGACTTTGGACCAGTCTCAAATACAAAATTCAACTATATAGATACATACATTCATACGTACGTACCGAAGTCAAGCCGAAAATAGTCAAAATGCATTTAGGGATGCTCAAAGCGAGAATTTCTATCAAAATCTCGAAATGTGATTCTGGCGGTTCAACAATACTACTTATTTATAGTTTGTACAAGTGAATTAAAAGAGATTCACTTGGATTACTCCGATACTTATTGAATGTTCATTATTTCATATTATAAGTAGTATCTGACTTTGTGCACCATATTGCAACACGAACAGCGAAGGAAATTCTTAGGGATTTACGATATGGAAGACTCCCGACTTTCAAAATCATACTTTACCAATTTGCATTGTGGAAAAACTAATCAGAGAATGTAGTTGTACATAGTTCAACAAAATCCATTCTCAACGCTTGAACTCTTTGCCTTTAGATTGATATATAAGATATGAAGAATGAATACTGATATACGACATGCTCCCAGCAACTTTGAAGAATAGGAGTCAAATATTTGGACAATTTTGGTCGTAGATTAATTTTATGCCCACATAATTGTTGTATTTATCATGAGTTACAGTTTTGCTTCAGAAGTTTATGTGCGATGTGCTGTAAATCAATTTTGTAGGCGATTATAACGGAAAAGATATCTCTATGGCCCTTTTTGTTACCATGGAGTTTTACTTATTTGTACACATCTATCTAAATTCACTATTTGCACGATTGGGCGTATTCATATGTTTACCGGCTCTCCATTCAAGGTGGTATGTTGATTTTACCGAAAAACTGTGATTACTATGGTTATGCTGACTTACCGCTCATGAGCAGAAGCGGTAAGTGGAAAATTGTGGACTTCCACAGAAGGTATAAATTTATTTATCGTTATTTATGATTGAATATTCACAATAAAATGTCAAACTTGACAGCTGACAGGGAGTGCGCTATGAGTGGTTACTAAATTTGAAGGAGAATATTAGGATTCATATTTGGGGTAGGTCTTCCAATCGTGCAAAAAAATTTTTAAGCATCACTGCCAATAATTACAGGACCGATTTCGCTCAATATTTGCAAACCTCGCCAAGGCATGGCCTCCAAACAATTATTCTCAATCGGTAAACCGTACTTACAGACCTTAATACTTGAATAACTATTTTGGGACTGATCTGTCCAATATTACTTTTTTGGGACTGATCTATGAAAACTACTCGATTAACACTTCACACCCACCTCTATGGGCAGTTTGATGAAGTCTTAGAAACAATTTTCGCCGAAATATGTATCATATCCATCCGTCAATCTCTATAGATCTTGCAATTACAGAAGTAGATACGCATTTTCAGACAATAAAATAAGACAATTGCAATGGCAACTGAGATAAACATTTGCAATGTTTCAGAAACGAATTGATGAAATTTAGTGATTCTAAATTCTTTCGTGGTGATCGCCTAAAAAAACGAAATATTCTGAAAGTCTCTTCTGGTCTTAGCTGGCGTTTCGGCCGTGAACCACAAATTCGACCAAAAAAGATCACCTCCATGGTCTTGATACACTAATTCCTTTTTTGTATCTTCCATATAATTCCTATTTTGTTTCTTCCATCTAACAGGATCGATTCATAATGGTGAAGTGAGTTTTCTCTCAGGTATTCATTAGGATATGTATGAAGACTACTCGATAGACTGGTATTCATTATTGAAGTACTAAGATGAGGCATCTTATGAAAGCAACAAATAATAATTCAATACACAGATAAAGTTTCAATCAGTTGCCTGAAACTCCATTACTGTGGCTATCCAAATTTAATTCTCAACCAAAAGTTTCTGTAGGGAAGATTTCCCAGCATTTCAATAATTTAAATTGACGATTATTGATTGAACTGATAACGTATACTTGAGTTAGGGTAGCAACACTAGTTTAAATATTCTGAATGTTGAGAGGAAAGTCGGTAATATGATAATAATCCTGAATCCAAGGGAAGAACCCTAAGACATGTACCAAGTAGTATAGGGTATTTGATAAAGTAAGTAGGAAATATTCCTTACCAGAGCCAGATTATGCATAAAGCCCGATAGGCACGGGTTCACGGACCTTGACTTAAGGAGGCCTTAACTTTGAGGATTTCACAAGCATTTGAGTCACCAGCTCATGGATCTCATTGAATTACGACCTATGAGCTTCAATGAGTCTTGATCCAGCATTTGTGTTGATTGAGAGAGGACGTAGACATGATAATTTCACAGTGAAAAGTATCTGAACTAAGATTGTGAAGAATTCAATACTCTTCCAAGAAGTTATAAGATTTTTTTGTGTGCCTTACGGCTCTTAGGATATTGCAAAAATACTCTGTACTTTTTTTCACAATATGATGACCTAATGAGGGGAGGTTTCCAGCTCCCAGAATTAAGATTTATATTCACACTGACCCTCATCACACATTTATAGAAAAATCTTGAGCAAAATGCAAGTTTAGACCAAAATTTTGTCACATTTCCATAGAGCAATTATTATCACAATTTATATGACATCCTTAAATCCTTCCTGATAAATTATCCTTCACATACTTCCATTCATGGAATCTACCAACAGTTCACGGACATGGCAAATACATTTTACTTCAGAACTCGAAAATAGCAATTATCAATCAAAAATCCATATTTTTTCGCAAAATCTTTCAATTTACTATGAGCTCTCTATCAACCATTGACATATTACTACTCTATGAAGATGTCTTAAGTATCAACCCATTACAAAACTTGAATAATGTAATTCTACGCAAACCTTTGAATATATCGCTTTACATGTGTCATCGATAGAACATTCTACGCAAGAGAGGTGCTTATCGGACTGTAAAAACTAAATCTGGCAACAAGGGGGACGCCACTTTAAACATGAAGTGAAAGCATATATATAGATAGGACGCCACTATAAACGCAATATGTAACGTATATTATTGACGCCACATTGATATTATGATGAAAGGATGTCATATTGTATAGGAAATGGGAACTCTGTGAATATTGCGTGAAATGGAATTTCTGTGTGGAATCTGAAGAGCCCATGAGAAATTATGTAATATACTTTGATCAGATTTCAACTATACGCGTTCCTTTCAGTAGACGCCAAAATGAACATCTTTGTAAGGACGTCAAATTGATAGGAGGATTTATATATATATATATATATATATATATATATAATAGGGGAATAGGATAACCCAAGTGTGACTGATGATAGGAATTGGTAAAGGGCTTTTTTAATAAAAAAACCATAAAATTCTTGGTCACACTGTTCTCTAATTTCAATTAGTAACCGGTTTCGATCACTGGGTGATCATCCTCAGACTACCGGAGAGACTACAATGAGAGGAAAATATAACGTAAAACAAACAAACATACAAGTAGGTAGAAAATTTTTCAACAAATCAAAAAATACAGAAAAGTTAACTTACACAATAAAATTACAGGAGCTTCACAAAAGAAAACGGCGTCAAGTAGCCCGCTAGTGTCATGTTATTGAAAAAATGGAAAAATTGATGAAAAAATGTAAAAAAGCGGTAATAAAACACTAAAAAATTGTAAAAAGATATAAAAAGATATATCCAATCCGTTCAACAAAATCCAAACTACAACTGAAAAAATATATATATATATACATCACCCTATCAATTTGACGTCCTTACAAAAATGTTCATTTTGGCGTCTATTGAAAGGAACGCGTATAGTTGAGATCTGATCAAAGTATATTACATAATTTTGCATGGGCTCTTCAGATTCCGCACAGACATTCAATTTTACGCAATATTCACAGAATTCCCATTTCCTATACAATATGACCTCCTTTCATCATAACATCAATGTGGCGTCAATAATATACGTTACATATTGTATTTATAGAGGCGTCCTATCTATATATATGCTTTCACTTCATGTTTAATGTGGCGTCCCCCTTGTTGCCAGATTTAGTTTCTACAGGTCGATGAGCACCTCTTTCGCGTAGAACGTTCTATCGATGACACATGTGAAGCGGTATATTCAGAGGTTTGCGTAGAATTACATTATTCAAGTTATGAAATGTGTTGATACTCAAGACATCTTCATAGAGTAGTAATATGTCATCGATTCACAGAGAACTAATAGTAAATTGAAAGATTCTGCGGGAAAATATGGATTTTTGATTGATAATTGGTATTTTCGAGCTCTGAAGTAAAATGTATTTGCCATGTCAGTGAACTGTTGGTAGATATAAATAGAAGTATGTGAAGGATGATTTTCAGGGAGAACTTACGGATGTCATATGAATTGTGATAATAATTGTTCTATTGAAACGTAACAAAATTTTGGCCTAAACTTGCATTTGCTCAAGATTTTTCTATAAATGTGTAATGGAGGTCAGTGTGGGGCGTACACGAACTTGGCACCTAGAACATGAACTCGGCACCAATGCTAACCCGATTCGCGCGGGGCGCACATGAACTCGGCACTGTCAATTTTTAAATAAAGGCACGATCTACCTGCAAGATTTAAGTCTCTATTTAAAAATGAATTTGTATTAGAAATAAAACTGCATATAATATTCAATGAAACTTCAGAAAAAAAAGATATTATTGAAAAAAAAATACTTATTTATACATATGTCCGTACATACCTACATTATTCCAAAATCATACAAATATGGATAGAACAAGCTGAAACATTTATTTTTTTTTGGTATTTTTGACATTGGAATTTCTTGCATCAAATGAAAAAAAAATATTATGTCTACGATATGCAGGACTTTTGAGTTGTTGATGTCACACGTGTGATTAGCTTCGTTTAAAAGTACGGCTAAATTTTGGTCTGGTTTATTATTAAAATCCTAATCCATAGCATAGTGCCGAGTTCGAGTAGGGGATTAAAGATCCAGGTAGTTTGGTGCCGAGATCGAGGCCGCCCTCAGTGTGAGTATAAATCTTGATTCTGGGAGCTCATCAGGCCACCATATTGGAAATAGGGGTACAGACAGTATTTTTGCAAGATCTTGAGAGCCGTGAGTCTCACGAAAAAAATCTCATAGCTTCTTGAATGATTATTGAATTCTTCACAATCTTAGTTCAAATACTTTTCGCCGTAAAATTATTATGTCTACATCCTCCCTTAATCAGCACAAATGCCAGATCAAGACTCATTGAAGCTTATAGGTCGTAATTTAATGAGATCCATGGGCTAGTGAATCAAATGCTTGTGAAATCCTCAAAGTTAAGGCCTCCTGAAGCCAAGGTCTGTGGACACGTGCCTATTGGGCTTCATGTCTAAAAGAGATACTTCCTACTCACCTTATCAAATACCCTATACTACTATCCTTGGATTCAGCTCTAGCGGATAAAATATTTGTCTACAATTATTATCATATTACTGACTTTCCTCTCAACATTCCCAATATTCAAACTAGTGTTACTACCCTAATTCAAGTATACGATATCAGTTGAGTCAATAATCGTCAATTTAATTTATCTAAATGCTAGAAAATTTCCAATACAGAAACATTTGGTTAGGAATTAGATTCGGATAGCAACAGTAATGGAGTCTCAGGCAACTGAATGAAACTTTATCTGTGTACTGATTCATTATTTGTTGCTTCTACAAGTTCTTATATCTAAAATCTATTAGTGGAATTCATAGTAGTCTGTTTTGACTTTCCACGATATTCTGGTTTAAGACAAGAGTAATATGCTGCGACCTTAAATTTTCATATGTAGGCTATTTTATATGCACAGTGTGGTAGAATAACTATTCCATTCTCTATTTTTGTATATAAGTATGCATGGAAGGGTTATTATAATATGGGCAGATTATCTGTGCTATACCTATGAGGTAAAAAAGAATTATAGTTCAACCGATCAAAAATAGCACTTCAATAATGAATAACAGTCTATCGAGTAGTTTTCATACAACTCCTCATGTATACCTGAGAGAAAACTTACTTCACCATTATGAATCGGTCCTATTAGATAGAAGATACAAAATAGGAATTATATAGAAGATACAAAATAGGAATTAGTGTATCAAGGCCGTTAAGATGATCTTTTTTAGTCGATTTTGGGGTTTACGGCCGAAGCGCCAGCAGAGACCAAAAAAGAATATTAGAATATTACGCTTTTCCAGGCGATCATCACGAAAGAATTCAAAATCACTAAATTTTATACATTCATTTCTGAAACATTGCAAATGTGAATCTCAGTTGTCATTGATATTGTCTTATTTAATTGTCTAAAAGTTCGTATCTATTTCTCCAATTGCAAGAACTATAGAGATTGACGGAAGGATATAATATGTATTTCGGCGGAAATTGTTTCTTCAGACTTCATCCAGCTGCCCATAGAGGTAGGTGTGAAGTGTTAATCAAGTAGTTCCCACAGATCAGTCCCTAAAAAGTAATATTTGACAGATCAATGCCAAAAAGTAAATTTAGGTAGATGTGTACAAGTAAGTAAAACTTCATGGCCGCAAGAAGGGCCATAGAAATACCTTTTCTATTATAATCGCCTAAAAAATTCATTTTTAGCACTTAGCACATAAACTTCTGAACAGAACTGTGACAGATGATTAATACAACAATTATGTGGGCACAAAATTAATCTACGAGCAAAAATTGTCCAAATACGATACCCTTCGATCATTCCTATTATTCAAAGTTGCTGAGAATATGGCGTTTATCAGTATTCACTCTTCATATCTTGTATATCAATCTAGAGGCCAATAGCTTAATCGTTGAAAATGGAACTTGTTGGACTGTGTACAACTACATCCTCTGATGAGTTTTCCCACAATGCAAATTGGTAAGCGTATAATTTTGAAAGTCAGGAGTCTTTCCATATCGTATATCTCTAAGAATCTCCTTTGCTGTTTGCGTTACAATATGGGGCACAAAGTCAAATACTACTTACAATATGAAATAAAAAACATTTAATAAGTATGGTTTTGTAGATTTATCGAAGTAATCCAGGTGAGTCTCTTCCAACTAACTTGTACAAAGTACAAATGAGTAGAGTATTGTTGAACCGTCAAAATCACATTTCGAGATTCTGATGAAAATACTTGTTTTGAGCATCCCCAAATTAATTTTGATTATTTTCGACTTGACGTCGGTACATACGTATGAATGTTTGTATGTATATAGCTAAATTTTATATTTGAGAGTGGTCTGAAGTCTAGTTTTGCAGCCCCCATTATGGCTGCAATCGTCTGTACCAGAAATGCACTGTACTTGGAACTTTTTCCGAATTTTTCACATGAATTCAAAATGTTGAAATTCAGTATTTCGGATCCCTGTGGCATCATAATAGTTATTCTCTATTTTAATACTAATTGGCTGTGCTGGAAGTGCACAGTCCATTTGAGGTTTTTGCATTAATTCAGAACAATCAGCCGTGGAGTATTGAAATTTCGTATCAAACACTTCTATAAAACCTTATTGTACACCTTGCATTATGATCGCAGTCAGATCAACCAGGAGTGCAGTTTACTGAGCACGTTTTCGAATTTTCGCATAAATCCAGAACAATCAGCTGTAAAATCTTGAAATTCCGTATTTATAGAAATTGTAGCATTCGAACGATAACTTAATATCTTCATAACAACCTATTGAGCTCAAAATAGGCTTTATCTGATAATCTTACATAATTTTTCGCATAAATTCGAGATTTTGGCCGTGGAATGACGAAATTTGGTATTTGAGACTGCTAAAGCGTTTCATGGCCAGTTGCACCACTGTCCCTTAAATTTTAGGTGTCACCTAAGTTAACAATATAGTATCAAAATTTGAAAATTGAATGTGACATGAACATTGCTGTCCTCATTTTGATTCGACATTCTTTGTATAAGTGCAGACTACAATTTGAGCTACAGCGGTGCAACAGACCATTAATGAATTGTAGCATCTAAATGGTTGAATTATCATCTCAAACTTTAGTTGGAATCGATTTTGCCTAGTGTCAATATCAGTGTCAACTGTTAATTATTGAGTCAAAAGATGTACAAGTAAGACATGTGGTGTCCACATCAGATTTTTTTCCATGTTTTCGAGCAAAACGGTGTCGAATTTTATATCAAAGATCAATTATAGAATGCAAAATTGTTCAAAATGCTACCAGCCTAATGTTGCCTCCACCTATATTATCCTTGTCTATTCTTCTCCTTCCCCTTCCCAACGGAGCAGGGGGTGGCACCTTTATTTTTCGCTGAAGTATTTGACCTTCACTATCGATTGGTACTAGTTTCAATCATAAGATCTATCAGGGAAAATGACCCCAACAAAAATGAACAATTGCAGCCTTTTTTTGACACTTGAGGCAAAATCCTAGATTTATAAAGTCTGTCACCTCATTGACCACTAAATTTCCGATTGATTCATATATAATTTGGCCATGAGTTTCATTAGGGAACATAAGGTGCGACCGGCTCTCCGACTACAAGAAATTTTCTCACACAGTCGCGAGAACAGAGTCAATGTTCATCTATCCACAAACTGAATAAGAAAAGCGACGATATGATAATTCGCACAAATTGAAATAACAGATAGAATTGATGTATGTTTCATATACACTCTATCCAATTGTAATCAGAATTAGAAGATGACGATATCCCCTTGATCAGCTTTTGAAGAAATCATTCTAGGTCCAGGAGCAGTTAATAACATTTACGCTTAGTGTTTAATGCACGTGAATCATTCAGTATAAACATTCACATGAAAACTATGATTGCTCGTATTTTGCATAATTTTTAATGAATTCTAGGGGTATTAAGATCGTTCTGCATATGTCATGTGATTTTTATTGAATAAATATTTTATCAGTATGTTTTTGTGTCAATGTTGTTAGATATTCTCTTCCAGTCCAAACACTGATTTTTCAATAGTTACATGCAAATCTCTCAAAAAAATGATATTTTTGTAGAAGTTTGTTAGTAGAAAATGATTAATTTATACAAAGAATGATAAAAATAGTCCATGGAATAGAAATCGGTTTGAGCGTATCATTTCCGAGATACATTTATTGTTTAATGCATTCAATATTTATAGCCCTTTGCAAAACCCAGGCAACCAAATAGATGAAGCTCTCATTCAAAAAAAAAATTCAATTTGTACCTCAAACTAAATTGTGGCTTATCACAATAACTCAAACAGGAGATATGTTATGATAATAATTCATCCACTCATTCTACTTTTTTTTTGGTCATACTGCGAGTGCAACAGGGACCTCAAAAACATGAATAATTTGAGATTCATCAATTTAGTCCCATTAAAAGCAATAATGAATTTGCAACAAAAATGTTCCACTTGCTCTGTGCAAACGATATAATTTGTTTTTCTACAACAATAATAAGACCACATCACGGATGAAATAGCGAATTCTCACATTTTTCTAGAACTTGTAATAAGTGATCCTATAGTTGGGAAACCGACCGCATCTTATGTTCCCTGATCGGACTTACGGTCAAATTTTATATGAATCAATCAAAAATATCTTGCCCTAAGCGTCAAAAAACGGCTACTTCCGATCAATTTTCGTCAGAGTCATCTTCTCTGATAGAACTTATTATTAAAACTGGTACTTATTAGTAGCGAAAGTCGGATACTCCGAGAAAAAACCAAGGTGGCACCCTCTGTTCTGTCGGTTTGAACTTTCTTTTTGATTGTTGTGTTTTTTCTCTGTTTTGGATAGAACGAAGGTAGTATCCTGGTTTTGTCCTAGAGTAGGTACTTGATCTCGGCAATTGATTGATGCCAGTTTCAAGTTAACCTCAAACATATTGACTAGATATGGCCTTTTTTCGATACTTAAAACAGGATCCTAGATTCATAAAGTGTGATATCCCAATGATCACTATATCTCCGATCAATTCATATACAATTCAGCTCTAAATCCAATCAGGAACGATAACGTGCGGTCGGCTCTTGAACTGTTATTTATTAATTCATTTTTATTTATTTATTCATTCACCATAATTATCCAACAGGGAGAACCCCAATTACAAAATAATTCGAATGAAACAGAGTTGATAATCTCAATGTCATTGCTACAATTAGTAGACTCTACTTTTGGTACAGAAGTACAAGAAATAAAGATAAAAAGAAAAAAATAATAATATATACATATATGTTGAATGCATACCCTAATAAAAACAGTCATTTAGTCACGTATCACTGATCTACTACTACAAATTACTACAGTAAATTATTCACATCAAATTTAAATTTTGACAGACTATCAGCTAAATCAATATCAGAACAATAAATGTTGATAGTATTACACAAAAAAATCATAGGCGAATTCAAATGATAATTTGTTCTAGCAAAATCACATTTAAATGTATTGAATATCCATGTATTACAGGGTAGAACGAAAAAATTTAATTCATTTAATTAAATAAAATATCAGGCGAATCAACGGAATTATTCACCACCTTGTAAATGAATATCAATTGTTGTTTGATCTGTCGAATTTCCAGTGGACTAGTATTGAATAAGTTGGGCAGAGTATCATGATTACAGTCCGGCCAAACCTTATTTGTACGGAAGAAACAATGTTCGTAAAACTTTTTCTGAACATTTTCTATTAGAAAAACTTGATTATTATAGTGTGGAGACCAAATTAATGAGCCGTATTCAAGCTTGCTACGAACTAGCATGTTGAATAAAGTTTTTAGGCTTGAGATATTTCTGAATTCATAGGTTATTCTCAAAACAAATCCAGATAGTCTGTATGACGTACTTACAATATCTGAAACATGAGGAGAAAATGTAAAATACTGATCGAAAGTCATTTCAAGATCTTTCTTAGATAATTTTCGTTGTGAGATTAGAAAGAGGTACATGAATTTGCTCACTAACTCCTCATACTGGAGTCAGTATTTAACAGTTATTCACTTATATTTGAAATTGACTCCTTAAATTTTAAGTTGATGTAGAATTACTTCCAAGCAAGAATACTTCCTGACATCAAATAACTGTACTATAATACTTTGGTCTGCAGTAAAATATTGGTAGAAATATTATGTAATGACATACATAAGAAATACAAATCCAAATTCAAGCCATAGTCCCAACAAATTCCATGTCAAAAGCGCAACATCTGTTCCATTATCGATCGCTTCACTCTATGAGGTCATGTTCTGTGACAGTGTTGTCAAGTTTCTGGACGCCAGTATGATGGCGGAATATATGAAGTCGGAATATACACGTATATTTTTGACGCCACTAAAAATTGGAGCGGAATTTTTCGGAACTAAAAATATACGAAAATTTTCATTTCCCTATCATTTTGGCGTCAAAATGAAATTTTGAATTTAGCCTCTAGAGGTCGGGAACAAGCCAGAAAAAATTTTTGAAGTGATTCCAAAGTGGCGTCCGATATACGGACTCCAATTTACAATGGACGCCAGATTAAATGCAAACGCGCAATATAAGGACGTCAAAATGATATGAGGATTTATATATATATATATATATATATATATATATATATATATAAATATATATATATATATATATAAATCCTCATATCATTTTGGCGTCCTAATATTGCGCGTTTGCATTTAATCTGGCGTCCATTGTAAATTGGAGTCCGTATATCGGACGCCACTTTAGAATTGCTTCAAAATTTTTTCCTGGCTTGTACCCGACCTCTAGAGGCTAAATTCAAAATTTCATTTTGACGCCAAAATGATAGGGAAATGAAAATTTTCGTATATTTTTAGTTCCGAAAAATTCCGCTCCAATTCTTAGTGGCGTCAAAAATATACGTGTATATTCCCACTTCATATATTTCGCCATCATACTGGCGTCCAGAAACTTGACAACACTGTCGCAGAACATCGATCGATAATGAAACAGATGCTTGCGCTTCTGACATGGAATTTGTTGGGAGTATGGCTTGAATTTGGAATTGCATTTCTTATGTATGTCATAACATAATATTTCTACCAATATTTTATTGCAGACTGAAGTATTATAGTACAGTTACTTGATGTCAGAAATTATTCTTGCTTAGAAGTAATTCTTTATCAACTTGAAATTTGAGCAGTCAATTTGAAATATTAGGAAAAATAGTTGAGTACTGACTCAAGTATGAGGAGTAAGTGAGCAAATTCATGTACCTCTTTCTAATAGTTCAAGAGCCGACCGCCCCTTAACGTTCCTAGTCAGATTTAGGGCCGAATTGTATATGAATTGATCGAAGATATAGTAGTCATTAGGATGTCACCTTTATAAATCCAGGATCTAGTCCTAAGGATCAAAAAAGGGCCATATCCGGTCAATAAGTTCGTGGTTAATCTGAAACTAGTATCAATCGATTGCAGAGGTCAAGTACTTTAGGACAAAACCAGGATACTACCTCTGTTCTATTCAAAACAGAGGAAAATGCACAACAATCATAAGGGAAGTTCTAAACGACAGGGCAGAGGGTGATACTTTGGTGTTTTCTCGGAGTATCCGACCTTCGCTACTAACAAGTACCAGTTTTAATTATAAGTTCTATCAGAGAAGTTGACTCTGACGAAAATTGACCAAAAGTAGACTTTTTCTGACGCTTAGGACAAGATTCCAGATTTAAAAAGTCTGTCACCCAATTGACCACTACATTTTTGATTGATTATAGAATGTGAGAACTCGCTATTTCATCCGTGATGTGGTCCTATAATTGTTGTAGAAAAACAAATTATATCGTTTGTACAAAGCAAGTGGAACATTTTTGTTGCAAGTTCATCATTGCTGTTACTAGGACCAAATTGATGAATCTCAAATTATTCATGTTTTTGAAGTCCCTGATGGTCACAAAGTTGCACTCTCAGTGTGATCGAAAGAAAGTTAGAATGGATGGATGGATTATCATTATTACATATCGCCTGTAATACATTTTAAGAATAATATAAGCTTGTGATATACAAGGGAATGAAAACTAATTTTTGCTTCTAATAATATAATCTATTACAGGATATCACATCCATCATGGCTGAAAGATGTAAAGAGTTGGTATACAACATACATATAAGTTGGGACTTGGCGAAAACATTGTTTGAGTTTTTCTTTTTTTTCAATTTAGAATTCACTGGCAACATAAAACCGGAACAATTTTGTGTGAGAAACGAAAATGTTGCTCTATTTTTCTTGAATCTGTCGGTAACAGAGTACACCAGAAGATAATTTGAGTTACTGTGAAAAGCCACAATTTGGTTCAAGGTACAAGTTGAATTTTTTTCAAATGAGAGCTTTAACTATTTGAGTTCCTGGTTTTTGCAAAGGGCTATATATTGAATGTATTCAACAATAACTGTAGTTTGGAAATGATATGCTCAAACTGATTCCATATAACATATATCCATTCTATCTCATATTTCAATTTGTGCGAGTTATCATACCATCGCTTCTCTTATTCAGTTTGTGGATAGATGAACATTGACTCTGTTGTCGCAACTGTGTGAAAACATTTCTTGAAGTCGGGGAGCCGGCTGCACCTCATGTACCCTGATCGAACTTATAGTCAAATTGTATAATATGAATCAATCGAGAATATTATGGTCAATGAGGTGACAGACTTTATAAATCTAGAATTCTGCTTCAAGTGTCGGAAAAAGGTTACTATTGTTCATTTTTGTTAGGATCAACTTCCCTGTTAGATCTTATGATTGAAACTAGTACCAATTGATAGTGAAGGTCAAATGCCTTAGGAAAAAATCATGGTGCTACCCCCTGCTCCGTTCTGAAGGGAAAGGAGAAGAATAGACAAGGATAATATTATGTGGTGGCAAAATAAGGCTGGTAGCATTTTGAACAATTTTGCATTCCATATTTAATCTTTGATGAAAGATATAACACGGTTTTGCTCGAAAACATGAAAAAAATCTAATGTGAACACCGCATGTCTTAATTGTACATCTTTTGACTCAATAATCAACAGTTGATACTAATATTGACTCTAGGCAAAATCGACTCCAACCAAAATTTGAGATGATAATTCAATCATTCAGATGCTACAGTTCATCAATGGTCAGTTCTACCGCTCTAACTCAAATTCTAAACTTCACTTATACAAAAAATGTCGAATCAAAATAAGGACAGCAATATTCATGTCACATTCAATTTTCAAATTTTGATACGATATTGTTGAGTTAAGTAGCACCTAAAATTTAAGTGATAGCGGTGCAACTGGCCATGGAACGCTTTAGCAGTCTCAAATACCAAATTTCATCATTCTACGGCCTAAGTCTTGAATTTATGCGAAAACTTGGGAAATATTGTCAGATAAAGCTTACTTCCAGCTAATAGATTGTTATGAAAATATTAAGTTATCATTCGAATGCTACAATTTCTTTAGATACAAAATTCCAAGATTCTAGGACTGATTGTTCTGGATTAATATGAAAATTTGAAAACGTGCTTAGTAAACTGCACTCCTGTTTAATCCGACTGCAGTCATAATGCAAGGTGTACAATTAGGTTTTATAGAAGTGTTTGATACGAAATTTCAATACTCCAAGCCTGATTGTTTTGAATTAATACAAGTAACTCGAATAGATTGTGCAATTTCAGCACAGCCAATTAATATTAAAATAGAAAATAACTATTAAGATGCCTCGGGAAAATTCAAAAAAAATTCCAAGTACAGTGCATTTGCAGTACAGACGATTGCAACCATAATAGGGGCTGCAAAACTAGACTTTGGACCAGTCTCAAATACAAAATTCAACTATATAGATACATTCATTCATACGTACGTACCGAAGTCGAGCCGAAAATAGTCAAAATGCATTTAGGGATGCTCAAAACGAGAATTTCCATCAAAATCTCGAGATGTGATTCCGGCGGTTCAACCATACTACTTATTTACACTTTGTACAAGTGTGTTAAAAGAGATTCACTTGGATTACTTCGATACTTATTGAAAGTTCATTATTTCATATTATAAATAGTATCTGACTTTGTGCACCATATTGCAACACGAACAGCGAAGGAAATTCTTAGGGATATACGATATGGAAGACTCCCGACTTTCATAATTATACTTTTACCAATTTGCATTGTGGAAAAACTAATCAGAGAATGTAGTTATACATAATTCAACAAAATCCATTCCCAACGCTTGAAGTTCTTGCCTTTAGATTGATATATAAGATATGAAAAATGAATCCTGATATACGACATGCTCCCAGCAACTTTGAAGAATAGGAGTCAAATATTTGGACAATTTGGGTCGTAGATTAATTTTATGCCCACATAATTGTTGTATTTATCATCAGTTACAGTTTTGCTTCAGAAGTTTATGTACGATGTGCTATAAATCAATTTTGTAGGCGATTATAACGGAAAAGGTATTTCTATGGCCCTTTTTGTTACCATGGTGTTTTACTTACTTGTACACATCTATCTAAATTCACTATTTGCACGATTGGGCGTATTCATATGTTTACCGGCTCTCCATTCAAGGTGGTATGTTGATTTTACTGGTAAACTGTGATTACTATGGTTATGCTGACTTACCGCCCATGAGTAAAAGCGGTAAGTGAAAAATTGTGGACTTCCACAGAAAGTATAAATTTATTTATTGTTATTTGTGATTGAATATTCACAATAAAATGTAAAACTTGACAGCTGACAGCGAGTGCGCTATGAGTGGTTACTCAATTTAAAAAGAATATTAGGATTCATATTTAAGGTAGGTCTTCCAATCGTGCAAAAAATTTTTGAGGCATCATTGTCAATAATTACAGGACCGATTTCGCTCAATATCTGCAAACCTCGCCAAGGCTCGGCCTCCAAACAATTATTCTCAATCGGTAAACCGTACTTACTGACCTTAATACTTGAATAACTATTTTGGGACTAATCTGTCCAATATTACTTTTTTGGGACTGATCTATGAAAACTACTTGATTAACACTTCACACTCACCTCTATGGGCAGTTTGATGAAGTCTTAGAAACAATTTTCGCCGAAATATGTATCATATCCTTCCGTCAATCTCTATAGATCTTGCAATTAGAGAAGTGGATACGCATTTTCAGACAATAAAATAAGACAATTTCAATGGCAGCTAAGATAAACATTTGCAATGTTTCAGAAACGAATGAATAAAATTCAGTGATTTTAAATTCTTTCGTGATGATCGCCTAAAAAAACGAAATATTCTGATACTCTCTTCTGGTCTCAGCTGGCGTTTCGGCCGTGAGCCACAAATTCTACCAAAAAAGATCACCTCCATGATCTTGATACACTAATTCCTTTTTTTTATCTTTCATATAATTCCTATTTTGTATCTTCCATGTAACAAGACTGATTTATAAGGGTGAAGTAAGTTTTCTCTCAGGTATTCATAAGGATATGTATGAAGACTACTCGAAAGACTGGTATTTATTATTGAAGTACTAAGATGAGGCATCTTATGAAAGCAACAAATAATAACTCAGTACACAGATAAAGTTTCATTTAGTTGCCTGAAACTCCATTACTGTTGCTATCCAAATTTCATTCCCAACCGAAAGTTTCTGTAGGGAAGATTTCCCAGCATTTTAATAATTTAAATCGACGATTATTGATTGAACTGATAACGCATACTTGAATTAGGGTAGCAACACTAGTTTAAATATTTTGAATGTTGAGAGGAAAGTCGGTAATAGGATAATAATTGTAGACAAATATTTTATCCGCTAGAGCTGAATCCAAGGGAAGAACTCTAAGACATGTACCAAGTAGTATAGTGTAATTGATAAGGTGAATAGGAAATATTCCTTACCAGAGCCAGATTATGCATAAAGCCCGATAGGCACGGGTTCACGGACCTTGGCTTAAGAAAGCCTTAACTTTGAGGATTTCACAAGCATTTGAGTCACCAGCTCATGGATCTCATTGAATTACGACCTATGAGCCTCAATGAGTCTTGATCCGGCATTTGTGTTGATTAAGAGAGGACGTAGACATGATAATTTCACAGTGAAAAGTATCTGAACTAAGATTGTGAAGAATTCAATACTCTTCCAAGAAGTTATGAGATTTTTTTGTGTGCCTTACGGCACTTAGGATATTGCAAAAATACTCTGTACTTTTTTTTACAATATGATGACCTACTGAGGGTAGGTTTCCAGCTCCCAGAATCAAGATTCATATTCACACTGACCCTCATCACACATTTATAGTAAAATCTTGAGCAAAGTGCAAATTTAGACCAAAATTTTGTCACATTTCCATAGAGCAATTATTATCACAATTTATATGACATCCGTAAATCCTTCCTGATAAATTATCCTTCACATACTTCCATTCATGGAATCTACCAACAGTTTACGGACATGGCAGATACATTCTACTTCAGAACTCGAAAATAGCAATTATTAATCAAAAATCCATATTTTTTCGCAAAATCTTTCAATTTACTATAAGTTCTCTATCAAACAATGACATATTACTACTCTATGAAGATGTCTTAAGTATCAACTTATTCCAAAACTTGAATAATGTGATTCTACGCAAACCTTTGAATATATCGCTTCAAATATGTCATCGATTGAACATTCTACTCAAGAGAGGTGCTTATCGGATTGTAAGAACTAAATCTGGCAACAAGGGGGACGCCACTTCAAACATGAAGTGAAAGCATATATATAGATAGGACGCCACTATAAACGCAATATGTAACGTATATTATTGACGCCACATTGATGTTATGATGAAAGGAGGTCATATTGTATAGGAAATGGAAACTCTGTGAATATTGCGTGAAATGGAATTTCTGTGTGGAATCTGAAGAGCCCATGAGAAATTATGTAATATACTTCGATCAGATCTCAACTATACGCGTTCCTTTCAGTAGACGCCAAAATGAACATTTTTGTAAGGACGTCAAATTGATAGGGTGATTTATATATATATATATATATATATATATATATATATATATATATATATATATATATATATATATATATATATATATATATATATATATATATATATATATATATAAATCACCCTATCAATTTGACGTCCTCACAAAGATGTGCATTTTGGCGTCTACTGAAAGCAACGCGTATAGTTGAGATCTGATCGAAGTATATTACATAATTTCTCATGGGCTCTTCAAATTTCACACAGAAATTCCATTCCACGCAATATTCACAGAGTTCCCATTTCCTATACAATATGACCTCCTTTCATCATAACATCAATGTGGCGTCAATAATATACGTTACATATTGCGTTTATAGTGGCGTCCTATCTATATATATATGCTTTCACTTCATGTTTGAAGTGGCGTCCCCCTTGTTGCCAGATTTAGTTTTTACAGTCCGATAAGCACCTCTCTTGCGTAGAATATTCTATAGATGACACATGTGAAGCGATATATTCAAAGGTTTGCGTAGAATTACATTATTCAAGTTTTGAAATGGGTTGATACTTAAGATATCTTCATAGAGTAGTAATATGTCATTGGTTGATAGAGAACTCATAGTAAATTGAAAGATTTTGCGAAAAAATATGGATTTTTGATTGATAATTGCTATTTTCGAGTTCTGAAGTGAAATGTATTTGCCATGTCCGTGAACTGTTGGTAGATTCCATGAATGGAAGTATGTGAGGGATTATTTATCAGGAAGGACTTACGGATGTCATATAAATTGTGATAATAATTGCTCTATGGAAATGTGACAGAATTTTGGTCTACACTTGCATTTTGCTCAAGATTTTTCTATAAATGTGTAATGAGGGTCAGTGTGAATATAAATCCTAATTCAGGGAGCTGGAAACCTCCCCTCATTAGGTCATCATATTGTAAAAAAAAGTACAGAGTATTTTGGCAATGTCCCAAGAGCCGAAAGGCACACAAAAAAATCTCATAACTTCTTGGAAGAGTATTGAATTCTTCACAATCTTAGTTCAGATACTTTCCACTGTGAAATTATCATGTCTACGTCCTCTCTTATTCAACACAAATGCCGGATCAAGACTCATTGAAGCTCATAGGTCGTAATTCAATGAGATCCATGAGCTGGTGACTCAAATGCTTGTGAAATCCTCAAAGTTAAGGCTTCCTTAAGCCAAGGTCCGTGAACCCATGCCTATCGGACTTTATGCATAATCTGGCTCTGGTAAGGAATACTCCCTACTCATCTTATCAAATACCCTATACTACTTGATACATATCTTAGAGTTCTTCCCTTGGATTCAGCTCTAGCGGATAAAATATTTGTCTACAATTATTATCATATTACCGACTTTCCTCTCAACATTCAAAATATTTAAACTAGTGTTGCTACCCTAATTCAAGTATGCGTTATTGGTTCAATCAATAATCGTCAATTTAGATTATTGGAATGCTGGGAAATCTTCCCTACAGAAATTTTTGGTTGGGAATGAAATTTGGATAGCAATAGTAATGGAGTTTCAGGCAACTAAATGAAACTTTTTCTGTGTACGTAGTTATTATTTGTTGCTTTCATGAGATGCCTCATCTTAGTACTTCAATAATAAATACCAGTCTATCGAATAGTCTTCATACATATCCTTATGAATACCTGAGAGAAAACTCACTTCACCATTATGAATCGATCCTGTTAGATGGAAGATACAAAATAGGAATTATATGGAAGATACAAAAAAGGGATTAATGTATCAAGTCCATGGAGGTGATCTTTTTTGTCGAATTTGTGGTTCACGGCCGAAACGCCAGCTGAGACCAGAAGAGAGTATCAGAATATTTCGTTCTTTTAGGCGATCATCACGCAAGAATTTAAAATCACTTAATTTTATTCATTCGTTTCTGAAACATTGCAAATGTTTATCTTAGTTGCTATTGAAATTGTCTTATTTTATTGTCTGAAAATGCGTATCTACTTCTCTAATTGCAAGATCTATAGAGATTGACAGAAGGATATGATACATATTTCGGCGAAAATTGTTTCTAAGACCTCATCAAACTGCCCATAGAGATGGGTGTGAAGTGTTAACCAAGTAGTTCTCATAGATCAGTCCCAAAAAAGTAATATTGGACAGATATAGTTATTCAAGTATTAAGGTCAGTAAGTACGGTTTACCGATTGAGAGTGCTTGTTTGGAGGCCAAGCCTTGGTGAGGTTTGCAAATATTGAGCGAAATCGGTCCTGTAATTATTGACAGTGATGCTTAAAAAATTTTTTGCACGATTACAAGACCTACCCCAAATATGAATCTCAATATTTTCTTTCAAATTGAGTAACCACTCATAGCGCACTCGCTGTCAGCTGTCAATTTTGACATTTTATTGGGAATATTCAATCATAAATATCGATAAATGAATTTATACTTTCTGCAGAAGTCCACAATTTTTCACTTACCGCTTTTGCTCATGGGTAGTAAGTCAGCATAACCATAGTAATCACAGTTTGCTGGTAAAATCAACATACCACCTTGAATGGAGAGCCGGTAAACATATGAATACGCCCAATCGTGCAAATAGTGAATTTAGATAGATGTGTACAAGTAAGTAAAACTCCATGGTAACAAAAAGGGCCCTAGAAATACATTTTCCGTTATAATCGCCTACAAAATTGATTTATAGCACATCGCATATAAACTTCTGAAGTAAAACTGTAACTGATGATAAATACAACAATTATGTGGGCATAAAATTAATCTACGACCAAAATTGTCCAAATATTTGACTCCTATTTTTCAAAGTTGCTGGGAGCATGTCGAATATCAGTATTCATTCTTCATATCTTATATATCAATCTAAAGGCAAAAAGTTCAAGCGTTGAGAATGGATTTGGTTGAACTATGTACAACTACATTCTCTGATTAGTTTTTCCACAATGCAAATTGGTAAATCTCTTCTAGCTCACTTGTACAAAGTATAAATAAGTAGTATTGTTGCACCGCCGGAATCACATTTCAAGATTTTGATGGAAATTCTCGGTTTGAGTATCCCTAAATGCATTTTGACTATTTTTGGCTTGACTTCGGTACGTACGTATGAATGTATGTATCTATATAGTTGAATTTTGTATTTGAGACTGGCCCAAAGTCTAGTTTTGCAGCCCCTATTATGGTTGCAATCGTCTGTACCGCAAATGCACTGTACTTGGAATTTTTTTCGAATTTTCCTGAGGCATCTTAATGGTTATTTTCTATTTTAATATTAATTGGCTGTGCTGAAATTGCACAGTCTTTTCGAGTTTCTTGTATTAATTCAAAACAATCAGGCGTGGAGTATTGAAATTTCGTATCAAAAACCTATAAAACCTAATTGTACACCTTGCATTATGACTGCAGTCGGATTGAACAGTAGTGCAGTTTACTAAGCACGTTTTCGAATTTTTATATAAATCCAGAATAATCAGCTGTAGAATCTTGAAATTTTATATCTGAAGAAATTGTAGCATTCGAATAATAACTTAATATTTTCATAACAATCTATTAGCTAGACAATCTTTCTCAAGGTTTCGCATGAATTCGAGACCTAGGCCGTAGAATTATGAAATTTGGTATTTGAGACTGTTTAAGCGTTCCATGGTCAGTTGCACCGCTTAAATTTAAGGTGCCACCTAACTCAACAATATCGTATCAAAATTTGAAAATTGAATGTGACATGAACATTGCTGTCCTTATTTCGATTCGACATTTTTTGTATAAGTGAAGTTTAAAATTGGTGTTAAATCTTTCATCAAAGATTAAATATGGAATGCAAAATTGTTCAGAATGCTACCAGCCTAATTTTGCCACCACATAATATTATCCTCATCTATTAAATGTAACAAAAAGTGAAGTTATGATAATTGGGAGTGATAAATGGTGGAACGAATTTACAACCAAGAATATGAAAATCTCAATTGATAATGTGGCTTTGGATGCAGTTGAAACGTATAAATATCTAGGAGTAATAGTAGATAGGAAATTGAATCTAGAAGAACATATTAGCTTCATATGTAAGAAAATTGCAGAAAAACTGAATTTACTAAATAGAGTGAGTACATATCTTTCGATGAATACAATAAAGACTATTTATAATTCTATTATCCTCCCACACTCTAATTACGCATCAACAATATTATGTATGAGTAGACAAAAAGATATTCATAGGTTGCAACTGCTCCAGAACAGGGCGATGAGAATAATTCTAAAATGTAATAGATATACAAGCGTAAATAGCATGTTAACAAAGCTGAACTGGATGAATATCACTAGATATACAGGGTGTAACAGAAATAAGTACAATAATTTTAACCAGTGATAGAACCCGTCAAGCATAACAATTTTTCTTAATAACTTTTTCTCGAATTCTCATCTTTTTTCAGCATTTTTTAACCCCTATAATTCAACGAGTCGTTCAGGTGCATAATTATCGGATCCAGTAGTAGTTACAACCCTGGTTACAACGAAACAATTGATTTCGACATATGTGAACTATCAATTCCAGATCAATTCCTTCAAATAAATTTTGGAAAAAATCGTCTAATTATTATTGTCACAAGAGTTGAAACCTGTGAAAATGTCAAGCTCTTCTATCTGCGGTTTCGCAGGCAGTGTAGGATTAGTTCGGCGAATTTATTTGGAACGATTTCAGAAATGTCATTTTTCACTAAAAATTGAATTATTGTGGTTATGCTCATGTATTTATTGTCAAAATATTGTGCACTTATACATAATGATGAGAATACTATGAGATATTGAGAACTTATCGTTTACCTGAAACGTAAAACACCAGATGAAATAAATAAAATACATTAATTTATAAATGAAGCAGCTGTGAATTAGTTTTTTCTCATATTATTACAAACTTCACAGTCAGGTCGTTTCAATGAAGTATGCCTCATAAATTGATCTGTTGGACAAATAGAATATTGTATCTCATATTTTAAAAAATATTTAAAATCAATTACCAAATTCAGTGTGATACATTTGTAGGTTAGGTTTTCTGTTTTTCAAGAATAAGCTCTCACAATTATTGCGGGAATATTTCCAGTTGAATTATTCATTGAATTAATTATTTTAAAATTGCATTCCATTTCATATTTCACCGTTCACTTTAAATAAATCGTTGAATGATTTTCTCTTTATGTTTGAGAGCCAACACTAATGAAATAAGCTGAGAGCTGCCACTACTTTTCAAGTTGATCGTAGATGGCAGCCCAATCTGACCCATATTCTAACTGTGTTACAGGCTGTATTCAGACTATTCAGATCAGCTGATCCAAATGTAATGAACTCGTGCTGACAATCTAATGTTCAAGAAATGTACCAACTATTTGAAAATATACGTGAAATTTCTAAATAGAAATAAAACTTCACAACAATAACATATAAATACGACCAATATAACAAATTGTTGGTTTCAGAGATGAATTTGATCTTTCTTGCAGCATATACAAAAATAGAATAATCGAGGTGAGCGAATATCAGTGTATTATTGAAATCTGTTATTCTTTCAGTTTCAAATGGATGATTGATAAGACTATGATGATTTGAAGTTTCAAAATAATCATTTAAATCGACAGCTGTCATTCTTCCAACAAATGACGAACATTCAGTTCTAACCATAGGCGCACTATGAAATTTTTGACCAAACTTTGATGAATTTTCACTCGATATCCAGGAGACTTACAGAAAAAAGTTATCAAGAAAAATTGTTAGGCTTGAAGAGATCTATTGCAGGTTAAAATTAATGTACTTATTTCTGTTACACCCTGTATACAATTTAGCTGTTTGGTATTTATCCAAAAAATAAGAAAAGGTGTTATGCCAAGCTACTTAACAAATACAGTACAGTATATAAATCAGTTCCATCAACACCATACAAGGAGTCAAGATAATTTCTATATTAAAATGAGACATAAAAGTAGAACACAAAATTCTTCATTCCATGAGAGACTTATTCAATACAATGAACTGTCGAATGAACTTAAGCAATTAGATTGTAAGTTATTTAAGAGAAAACTCAAAAGTTTGTTCACAAATGATTGATTCTCTCTCAATTTACTTTGTGTATTAATTCTAATGTGATATTTTCTCGTAAATTTCTTTATGTATATAGCATTACTGCTAAATAAATATTATTATATTTATTTATATTTATTCTTCTCCTTTCCCTTCCGAACGGAGCAGGAGGTAGCACCATGGTTTTTTCCTAAGGCATTTGACCTCCACTATCAATTGGTACTAGTTACAATCATAAGATCTAACAGGGAAGTTGATCCTAACAAAAATGAACAATAGTAGCCTTTTTCCGACACTTGAAGCAGAATTCTAGATTTATAAAGTCTGCCACCTCATTGACCACAATATTCTCGATTGATTCATAGTATACAATTTGACCATAAGTTCGATCAGAGAAATTGAGGTGCGGCCGGCTTTCCGACTTCAAGAAATGTTTTCACACAGTTGCGACAACAGAGTCAATGTTCATCTATCCACAAACTGAATAAGAGAAGCGCACAAATTGAAATATTAGATAGAATGAATGTATGTTATATGGAATCAGTTTGAGCATATCATTTCCAAACTACAGTTTTTGTTGAATTCAATATATAGACCTTTGCACAAACCGGGCACTCGAATAGTTAAAGCTCTCATTCGAAAAAAATTCAACTTGTACCTTGAACCAAATTGTGGCTTTTCACAGTAACTCAAATTATTTTCTGGTGTACTCTGTTACCGACAGATTCAAGAAAAATGAAGCAACATTTTTGTTTCTCACACAAAATTGTTCCGGTTTTATGTTGCCAGTGAATTCTAAATTGAACAAAAAGACTAACTCAAATGATGTCTTCGCCAAGTCCCAACTTATATGTATGTTGTATACCAACTCTTTACATTTTTCAGCCATGATTGATGTGATATTCTATAATAGATTATATTATTAAGAGCAAAAATTAGTTTTCATTCCCTTGTATATCACAAGCTTATATTAATCTTAAAATGTATTACAGGAGATATGTAATAATGATAATTCATCCATCCATTCTAATTTTCTTTCGATCACACTGAGAGTGCAACTTTGTGACCATCAGGGACTTCAAAAACATGAATAATTTGAGATTCATCAATTTGGTCCTAGTAACAGCAATGATGAACTTGCAAAAAAAATGTTCCACTTGCTTTGTACAAACGATATGATTTGTTTTTCTACAACAATTATAAGACCACATCACGGATGAAATAGCGAGTTCTCACATTCTATAGTGATCCTATAGTTGAGGAGCCGACCGCACCTTATGTTCCCTAATCGAACTTACGGTCAAATTTTATATGAATCAATCAAAAATATAGTGATCAATTGGGTGACAGACTTTTTAAATCTGGAATCTTGTCCTAAGCGTCAGAAAAAGGCTACTTCCGGTCAATTTTTGTCAGAGTCAACTTCTCTGATAGAACTTATGAATAAAACTGGTACTTGTTAGTAGCGAAGGTCAGATACTCCGAGAAAAAACCAAGGTATCACCCTCTGCCCTGTCGTTTAGAACTTCCCTTATAATTGTTGTGCTTTTTTCTCTGTTTTGAATAGAACAGAGGTAGTATCCTGGTTTTGTCCTAAAGTACTTGACCTCTGCAATCGATTGATACTAGTTTCAGATTAACCACGAACTTATTGACCGGATATGGCCTTTTTTCGATCCTTAGGACTAGATCCTGGATTTATAAAGGTGACATCCTAATGACTACTATATCTTCGATCAATTCATATACAATTCGGCCCTGAATCTGACTAGGAACGTTAAGGTGCAGTCGACTCTTGAACTATTAGAAAGAGGTACATGAATTTGCTCACTTACTCCTCCTACTTGAGTCAGTACTCAACTATTTTTTCCTAATATTTCAAATTGACTGCTCAAATTTTAAGTTGCTAAAGAATTACTTCTGAGCAAGAATAATTTCTGACACCAAGTAACTGTACTATAATACTTCAGTCTGCAATAAAATATTCGTAGAAGTATTATGTCATGACATACATAAGAAATGCAACTCCAAATTCAAGCCATACTCCCAACAAATTCCATGTCAGAAGTGCAAGCATCTGTTTCATTATCGATCGATGTTCTGCGACAGTGTTGCCAAGTTTCTGGTCGCCAGTATGATGGCGAAATATATGAAGTGGGAATATACACGTATATTTTTGACGCTACTATAAATTGGAGCGGAATTTTTCGGAACTAAAAATATACGAAAATTTTCATTTCCCTATCATTTTGGCGTCAAAATGAAATTTTGAATTTAGCCTCTAGAGGTCGGGAACAAGCCAGGAAAAAATTTTGAAACAATTCTAAAGTGGCGTCCGATATATGGACTCCAATTTACAATGGACGCCAGATTAAATGCAAACGCGCAATATTAGGACGCCAGAATGATATGAGGATTTATATATATATATATATATATATATATATATATATATATATATATATATATATATATATATATATATATATATATATATATATGGAATATTATCCAGAATTTATGACATTGTCACATCTGCCCTACAATGAAGAGCTCTTATTATAAATATGTAAATGTTTTTGTTCATTCTCTAACTTGAAATATGAAATTTGAACTGTCTTTTGAACATTTTGAAATTTTTATCAATACCATCATGTCTTATTATCATGTAGATAGCTTTTATAAAAAAAATTTCTGCCGATCACTTTCTAATCAGTGTACTTACTGGCTTCACAAATATACAATATCATTATTATATATGTATTAAATATATATATATATATATATATATATATATATATATATATATATATATATATATATATATATATATATATATATTATCATTATTATTTATTCCTGTAGCATCCTAGGAGGAGCAAAGGGCTTCTACGAATACTTTCCATCTGGTTCTGTTTTTAGCTAGCAATTTGATTCCATTCCAGGATTTTCCGTTTTCTTTAGCTTCTTTTAGGACTGATCTCCATGTAGTCTGCAGTCTACCCGGCTTCCTTTTCCCTTAAGGGTTCCAGTCAAGGACCATTTTGGAGATATTGTCGTGGTCCCTTCTCAAAGCGTGGCCTATCCACTTCCATTTTCTTTCTTTAATATCTCGGTTAATTTGCTCTTGATTGGTCATTTTCCATAGATCTTCGTTTCCTATCACTTGTGGCCAGTATACTCTGCAGATTTTGCGAAGACATTTGTTAACAAACACTTGGAGTTTGTTAATTAATGTGGTAGTAGTTTTCCAGGTCTCGCAGCCATAGAGTAGTACGGATTTTACGTTACTATTGAATAAACGTATCTTTGTTCTCCTAGTGATATGGTTAGATGACCAGATTTTATGCAAAGTTCCGAAGGCCTGTCGGGCTTTCGAAATTCGCGCTTGTATGTCTTGTTCGGTTCCTCCTGTTTTAGAGACTACCGAACCCAAGTAAGTGAAATGTTCGACATCTTCTATTTCAGCGTTATTTATATGAAATTTAGAGGTAGATGTGGTGTAAATACGCATGGCTTTGGTTTTCTTGGTATTAATCTCCAAACCCACAAGACCAGCTTGCAGGATTGAACGATCAAGTTTGCTTTGCATATCAATGTGCGAGTGGGCAAAGAGGCATACGTCGTCTGCGTAGTCTATATCTTCCAGTCGGCTCTGGAGAGTCCAGTGTATGCCATTTCCTTCCGTGTTAGTTGTCTTCATGACCCAGTCAAGGACTATATTGAATAGAAGGGGGGATAGAGGACCGCCTTGCTTAACTCCATTTCTAATGCTGATTTGGGAGCTTAGTTTACCTTTGTGCATAATATGACAGTTTGCACTATTATACAGTTCTCTTATAATGCTAACTATTTTTAAGGGGATGCCTGACTTGATCAAAATATCCCACATCTGGACATGTTTTAGGCTATCAAAGGCCTGTTTGAAGTCGATGAAAAGCAGGTAAAGCGACGATCTCCATTCAATAGATTGCTCGATGATTATTCTTGAACAGCTTATGTGGTCGACACAGGAACGTTCTGGTCGAAAGCCAGCTTGTTCCTTCCTTAACCGTGGTTCGATAGTGTCGTTTATGTGGTTAAGAATTATGGTGGCGATTATTTTGTTGAGGACATTTAATAAAGTTATATCCCTCCAATTGTTGCAGAGTGATAGGTCACCCTTTTTAGGTAGTTTGATAATCGACCCGTCTTTCCATTGACTTGGGATACGTTCTGTCTCCCAGACTACTTTTATTATTGGATGTAATAGCTTTGTGATTAGGGCTACATCTACTTTGAATATTTCTGCAGGTAAGTTATCAATGCCTGGTGCTTTGCCTATTTTCATATGTGTTACTGCAGTTCTGATTTTGTTTTCGGAGGTTGGTTTGACCATGATTCTAAGGGGGCTGTTGTGTGTTATTTGTCTATTATTTACTGTAGCTAGGGTCGGTGTATTGGATACCTGTCCGATTGTTTCTGCATAAAATTATTCCCATCTGAGTAGCTGACTATATGACGTTTATATTCATTAATAAATATATAAAAAATTAGAATTGGCGCTGCTGTCAGTCATCTTGTTCTGACTCTAGACAGAGCATGCGCACTACGCTGATAAGCCATGAAGCGAATACTAGATGTATTTTAAAATGGCGTCTAATAATAAATATTAGAAATAGGGTTCAGGTATAATTGATTTGGCTACCAAACTAAAACTACTTTAAGACCGTCCAGTTGCTCATATACTATTTTCATTTAGATCGACTGAGCTAGAAGTACATTTTACTCAACAGTCTTTTGGAATTTTTCGCATGGTCGTAGAGTATTGAAATGTAGTATTCCAGTATGCTGTAGTATCTGAATGTAAAATTGACTACATTACCAAATATCATCATAATAAATACCTAAATTTGGCCAGGCTGGCAGTATCGTAATTCTTACATTTGAATGTTATGTTACGTACGCATGCGCCATTCCATATTCCACGGCCAATGGAAATATTCAAACCTGGATTGAAAGTACGCTACCAACCTAATGTAATTAATATTATAATTATTTGAGTTTTGAATGAATACTTCTTATCTGTATCCCCATTTTTGGTGAAGCCATTTTTTTCTAAAGTACAATTACATAATATATTTTTTAAGACACACAAAATATTTTGAATGAACTTCTGAACCGATTTCTTGTCAAAAATCAACATAGGAGAATACATATTTCACAGCATTTATTTTAGCTTCCTGAATTAAAGTTTTAAAAAATTATACATACATCTCTTCATATACTCTAAATGTACATTGAAATTCATCGGGACATTAGGAGACATAGTTATTTATTAATGTGGTGAAATAGTATTCGTTTATAAAAATTGTTTATTTATAGAGAAGAATATAAAATGAAGAAAAATACTATCATAAAACAAAGTATAATTATTTTTTTGAACGATTGATTTCATTATATAAACAAGCTTTGATTATATCAGTACTTCTATTTTGCAAAGCTTTGAATGTTTCTCCTGCTTGCATACATTCAGCTTTACTCGGTAAAATTTTCTCCTTGATATTAACTTCAAAAGCACTTCTTATCGCATGTCTTTCAGGTGTATTCCAAGTCACTGAAAATGATAGAACACATTAATAATATACAAAAATATAAATTTTCACTCATATTAAAAATCAGTCAGAATCATATACCGGGTGTCTACTTTTTTGTCATAGAAAATACGATGTTAGAATTTTGATTTTGCTGTAAGTTTTTATCTATTAATATTAGAGCAGAAAATGTTGAAACAAAAGAAGTTCGGAAATAAAAGCAGTATCCAAAGAGCCCTCAATTATAGAAAAAAGATATGTTGTTCACGGAATAGTCCAGGAAATCTATGAATAACCCAATGATAAAACCCAAATCCGTGCTATCAAGAGGCAAAACAATTAATCGGGTAGAAGGAAAAATTCTAAGAAAGATAACGTTTTTTCCATCTTTCCAGCTGGTGCAGAACATGACCTAAAAAAAACGGAAACTGTAAAAAACTGTTTTTCGCATTTTTAAAAAAACAAAGCAATATCTACAAGAAAAAGTTGGATAAGAAAGCTGTATAGAATTCAAAAACATATCAAATGAGACTTATTGGACTTAATTTCATTCGTTATCCCCCGAAAAAATCAAGAAATAGCATCGAAAATCTTGAATTCTTATTATAAGTAGTTGTAATTAACACAATATGATATCTCTACCTATTAAAATAGGAAAATTCTTGGAAAAGTTATAAAAATTCAAAATTATGCCTTTTATAGCGAATTTTCGAGAAAAAGGTATTTTTTAAATCTGCCATTACTCAGGATTGGAATAGCCTAGAGGAACATTCAGGGACTCTAATTCATCCTAAAAAATTGTACTATTATGAGCCGTGAGAAAAAAAAATTGTCATTATTTTTTAACTTATGATTTTTTGCGTACATTTCCTGGACTAGAATAGAAGTGAATTAATATTTACGTTTTTGAGCTGTTTACAGATTGCCATGAGAAATGAAACAAGTTAGACAGAATATTATTGTATTTGCCAGCCTCCACTTTGCTTTTTAATATGACGGGACTAATTCTGGATATGGTTGAATAAGAGTCTTGAGCAAATATATATAAATAACCTTTTTAATAGCGGCTTAGTACATGTGCATTTTCTGTTCTAACTCGAAGTGACAGTTCAGTGCGTACCTGTCTTCACACTCTTCTTTTTTTATTCCAAAGCACTGTGAATATGAGCATCATTATTCTAAAGAGGATATGACAGATTCTCCCTCACTAATATGAAAAAAATCATAAACAACAAAAAAAAATAAGAAATACTAATAAAACAAATAAAATAATAATCACAACATTTCATATCCATTTAAATGTTTCGGTGGACGGCGAGCGCGTTTCGAACGGCAAGCTGGCTCTTGAATGTTCGGCGCGACCGGAATATCAACGTCTGAAGCTGGCGGTTCTAGTATTGCTCCCATCTGTATTGGATTCGGGTCTGCTGGAGTCGGTGACGGTGTACTTTTTGGAATGTTGTATATGAGATGGCGTTGCGACTTTGAACAGCTTGGGTTTCTTCCAGTTGGAAACGGTACTTTTGTTGACATTGTCTGATTTATATGGCGTTTCAACTCTCTTCCGTTGTCTAACTTAACAAGATAATGTCGTGATCCCAATCGTTCTTTTACAACTCCAAACATCCAAACGTCTTTATTTCCTTTGTGAATAAGTGTCTGGATTCTCTCTCCCACTAACAAATGGCGAGTCACATCTGGCCTTGACTCTGCCTCTGATGACTTTTGTAACTTCTTCAGAAAAATAGCGTCTAATTCGATTCGAGTTTTTCTGTGTAGATATGATTAGGCTGGCGTCCGTCCATTCGCAAGTGGTGTTGCTCGATGGCGGAAAACAAACTTCCTCAGTTTTTCTTTCAACGTTCCGCCGTCGTTATTGGCTTTTTCTAAACGCTTCTTTACTGTTTGTACGTTTCGTTCCGCAAGGCCGTTGGTGGCTGGGTGCCATGGGGCAATCCATTTCTGGCTGATATCCCGGCTTTGACAATATTCCATGAATTCATTGCTTTTGAAAATGGTGGCGTTATCGGAAACGATTGTTTCCGGATAACCATGAAATGAAAATATGTCGTCAAGTGTATTTATTGTTGTACTTGAAGTGGGTGCTGTTTTGAGGATTCGAGTTTCCAACCATTTCGATTTTGCGTCAACACAGACCAGTACAAATTTACCATCCACAGGTCCCGCGTAATTAATGTGTATTCGCTCCCAGTTTTTTTCAGGATCATCCCAGGGGTGTACAGTAACTTTTGGGGGACAATTTTGAACTAAGACGCATGATACACAGCTTTTTACAAGATGTTCTATCTCTCGATCTATTCCCTCCCAAAAAACATAGCTTCTAGCAAGTTGTTTCATTTTAGTAATTCCGAGATGGGTGGCATGCAATTCGCACAATATACTGGGTCTGAGCTTTTTGGGGACTACTACTCTATCATTTTTGAATAATATACCTTCAGATATTGTGTGTGGTGATTCTTTAGACTTTGACTAAAGGTCTTTTAATATTTTTTTTAGATCCGGGTCACTTAAAGTTTCATTCGCGATAGTGACCGCCGTCACCACCTCATTTGAAAATAGAAAAAGCGATTCGTTGTATAATTGATTTACTTCTTCATTTAGAATTATATCTATTGTTTTTTCGCGGCGACGAAGTGGTGTACGCGATAAACAGTCTACATTTTCGTTACTCTTTCCTTTCTTACATTTTAAGGTGTAATCAAAACCTGACAAAAAAGATGCATATCGAAGAAGTCGCGCAGAAGTCATTTGTGGCAAAGAACGATTTTCAGCGAAGATTCTTGATAAAGGTGCGTTATCAGTCACTAAATAAAAATGTCTGCCATAAACGTAATTGTAGAAACGCGATACTGCAAAAATAATTGCTAGTGCTTCTCGATCGAGCTGGCTGTAGTTCATTTCTGATTCAGATAATGACCGCGATACGTATGCTATCGGCCTTTCTTCACCCTTAATGGAGTGGCTTAGAATTGCGGCTATTCCCACAGGACTAGCATCGGTGGAGAGCACAATTGGCAGCTTTGGGTTATAGGGGGTTAACACCTGGTCACTGTACATTTCCGATCTTAATTGTTGAAATGCAGCCTCGCATTCTGGCGTCCATGTGAATCAATGCTGCTTTTTAAGCAACTTTAGTATTGGGTAAGATATGGATGAATAGTCAGGAATGAAACGTGAATAATAAGTGAGCATTCCAAGAAACCTGCGAACTTCGTCTACGCTTGTGGGTTGCGTCATGTTAGAGACAGCTTTAATTTTCTCTGGACATTTCATAATTCTGTTTTTTTGAGTAATGTGTCCTAGATATGAAATTTCAGTTGCAAAAAATATGCATTTATTTTTATTTAGGTGCAGGTCATATTCCGACAAGCGTTGGAGACATATTCTGAGATGCTTAGCGCATTCCTGCTCTGTTTTGCAGTGTATAATTATGTCGTCAAAATATGAGTCACAATTGGGTATGTCTGTTAATATTTGTCGCTAATTCTATTGATTTCTAAAGGTGCCGTTTTTATCCCGAAACTTAAGCGGTTCATTCTGTAAGTTCCCCTGTGAGTCGATATAGTTTGAATGGCGCTGCTTTCTTCATCCACCTGGAGATGTAAATTTGCTTTGAAAAGGTCTAACTTACAGAAGTAAGTTGAGTCGCGAAGATTACTTAGTATATCTTCAATTTTTCGTACTGGAAAATTTGCGGATATCAGTCGTTCGTTTACACCGCACTTCTAATCTACGCATAACCTAGCCCCTCCGTCTGCTTTTGGTATGACCACTAGCGGCGACCCCCAGTCACTAGTGGCGACTGGAGTAATAATCTTTTCTCTCTCGAGATTATCCAATTCTTTCTCCACCTGTTCTCGCAGAGCTTATGGTATATTTCTCTCTCTTGTAAAAACTGGTTTTGCATTGGGTCTTAGATTAAGCGAGATTTTAATATTCGGAATTCATCCTATTTTTTCTTCAAAAATGTTGGAAAATTCACTAACTATATCTTCTTCTTCAACGGAAAATGTATCTGTAGTAGAAAAATTTCTTTGCCCTACATTTCCAGCGTCAATTTCCCTTAGCACTAAGTCGAGTGCTCTTATCCACTGTCGACCGATGAGGGAGTCATGTCCTGGCGAGACTTCGTATGAATCGGCTTTAATTTCTCTTCCTATATGCTGAACTGTGACCTTCACCTCACCTTTGCATGGTACAATATCATGCGAGAATGCTCGAAAACTTATGTTTGTAGGTTCTAATTTGTTTTTTAGATCCAAGTTATGGAATGTGGTTTCACAGACTATCGAATATCTTGCTCCTGAATCGACTTCCATTTTAAGAGACCTTCCGTCAATTTTTACTTCAATAATATATTTCCCCAGATCTTGTCTGAATTCATACAGGTCAATAACATGGGGCGGAGCGATTTTCATTATGTTAATGTCATGTACATGTTCTTCATCTTCTGAAGATGAGTTCGATGATGATTCTACGATTTGATTTGCGTCACTCGATTTTTTCTTGGTAAGAGTCATAATGCAGATTTTGGTGACATGTCCGCGTTTGTGACAAGATGTGCACTTTGCGTCTTCTCTATTAATGCGACACGAATCAATTTTATGGGTGTTTTTTCCACATCTAAAACACAAATCGTCAATCCCTAGGGCTTTGTAGTCAATTCGAGCCCGCTGTCGATTTTATTTTCCCTGGGAACGATTTTTAGTTTGAAAACTGTCCTTTCGACGGAATTTTGACAAAGTGTAAATGTCGCTGTGGCTAGTACTAGTTTCGAAAGATTCACTCTGTGACTGAGCCGTTAGTTCTTTGCTTTGCAGACGGGAAGATTCTGAAGCCACTGCTTTGGCCATCAGATCTTCGAACTTGATTGCTTCCGATTGCAACAGTTGTTCTCGAATCCAATTGTCTCTGATTCCCCGTACAAACTGTGCTCTTAAGAATACTTCCGAAATCGATGTTTTTTTATTACATGTGCAGGTTATGAAAAAATCACATTCCGAAATGTTACGTTGTAGAGTAGCGACAAATTCTGATATATTTTGATTTTCCTCTTGATAACATGAAAGAAAATAATGCTGCGAGACAATAACGTTTTTAACAGGTGATAACATTTGCTTGAATTTTGTGACTAACTCGTCATAGGCTATGTCTTTAAGAGGCTTATCAGGGCCGAGAAATGCTGATAAATTATTATAATGTGTAGCTCCGATTGAGGCATTAAGCAACTGAGATTTTTTTATTGGGTCTGAGATATTTTTGACGGCTAAATAATTTTCAAAACGTTCGATATAGCATGCGAATTTTTCGTTTTTCGGGGCATAGTCTCCAAAAAGGGAGATATTACTAGGTGTTTCACTACTGCTAGGAGTGGCCTGTCTATTCACTATTTGTTCTAGGACAGTACGTTGACTAGCTGCGAAATTTTCAGATAGTCTTTCTAATAATTGAGCGAATTGCGCGGCATCCATCTTCAGTAACTAATTTCCCTGGATTGAAACTAACATTATATAAAAGAAAAACAATAGGGGCAAAAGAGAGACAGAAAAAATTGTAATTCTACTGTTTCTTATCGATAATTAAAAGATAATAAGTTACTTACGATTTATATACCGGTGTGATTATCGTACACCCCTTTTCAGATTTTAACCTGATTTTGACGTAACGGTTTTTTTATTTTGACGTAATCTAAATTCACAGTTCTCTTGTGTGCGACGTAAAACTTTAATCCTCGTCGCCATTAATATGACGGGACTAATTCTGGATATGGTTGAATAAGAGTCTTGAGCAAATATATATAAATAACCTTTTTAATAGCGGCTTAGTACATGTGCATTTTCTGTTCTAACTCAAAGTGACAGTTCAGTGCGTACCTGTCTGCACCCTTTTTTTTTTTTTATTCCAAAGCACTGTGAATATGAGCATCATTATTCTAAAAAGGATATGACACTTTTAAAAATCCAAATTCTTACAAATTACAAAGAAAATGTAAAAGATGAGAAAAAAGGAATTTTTTTATGGGTGATATGAAATTCTGCACTAGTTATTTGTTACATAAATTGCTATGCTTACATTTTCTAGCTGTTGTCGATCTTTGAGATTTTTTCAACTGATTATTAATCCACAGCTTTAGTTGCATCGATGTTCTCATTTTTAGGCATGGATTATCTATTATATATTGCTCACGTTCTCGATAGGAGGGTAATCGGTTTGAGTTCATGTATTTTGATAGCATAATTCTGGCCTTATGTTTTTCTAGAGTACTCCACGTCTTTCTTCGTATGTGACATTTAGGCGAATCTGAACCAATGGTTTTTTCTGTAGTAATTCTGGAATCATACGTATCCATGTCTCGGATTAGACTATTTGTGTGAAAGTCAAATGTCATCTGGAATCAAATTAAAATTAAATAGCTTATATGAAATACACAAAAAATAATATATCATGTATACCTAGAGTAATTTCTACATCAGGCGTATCCATTACTTGTATTGTACCATTTTTATCGTTGGATTCTTCTGAAATGAAATAAATTTAAATAGCCTGTTTTTAACAAAAAGATGAGTATTGTCTCCACCAGGATTAATAATTGAATCAGACGTATCCATAGTGTCATTAATTGTGTGAATGGAGTCCTCTGGAAATTAATAAATAAATTTAACCACAATTAAAATATTGTGAGCAAATATGTCTTACCTTGACTAGAAGCAGCACACTGACTAGAAGGAGCACAATCATCATCCTCTTTACCTTGAGCCAACTCTAATAATCTCGACATTTGCACTATTTCTCTTGCAGCAATAGGAAGCCTATAGTGATCTTTGTGTATCTTTTCGGTATGACCCATGAATTCTGCCAAATCATGTACTTCATTCTCTTGCAGATTAAGCAGTACAGACTGTGCTGCTACATGCTTCCGCAGTTGCGTTGCTCTCAAAAAATTAGGATGACGTGCGCCACATGCTGCTGAATATTGTCTCATTAATTTACTAGCGTCTAAATGTTTACAAGAATTTGTTTCAGTGCGTGCAATTCATACTATCTGCTGTTACTACATTACTTTGTTCATGGAGATATTCTTTTATCATATGAGGATGACCGCTTATTTTCAATGTCTGAATACATAATGCATATAATTGAATTTTTGGTGCAGTAATGTTTAATTTTCCGCACAAAATAATATGTCCTGCGTTCATAACTTCTCCCTCGCGGACACATCTTGATTCGGCTGTTGCACCTAATCAATTTGAATATTCTCGAAGTTTTAGTGTGCTTCTTTGATTTATCTGAAAATATGAATTATTTTGTTTTATTTATGTAACTTATTTTGAATTAATATATGTAACTTAAACTTACCTTTTATACTTTCTACATAGGTATGTTAATGAACCAAAAAAAGTTATATTGAAAGATAATTAGTGTTTCTGTAAGGAAAAATATATATTCTATTTAACATTAAATCAAATGTACATATTTCAATCTTTGCCGTCTGAACTAGTTCACATAACTGTCGTCACAGCGCTACCACCTTAAATTTATTTGCCATTTAAACTTACTTTATTCTGATAATAAACTGTATGATAAAAATCCGAATAATTATCTCTTAAACATAGTAATATTGAAAAAGTTTTATACTGCCATTTAACCTTGAACTTTGTAAAATTAATTAAAATCAATATTCTTAGGATAGGTCAGTTATATTAGACAAAGACACACTTTCATAGAAAGGAATAGTGATAATCCGATAAGTATGAACTTGATATGGGAACGAAATTATAATTAAGTAATTTATTATCATAATATATATATATATATATATATATATATATATATATATATATATATATATATATATATATATATATATATATATATATATATATATATATATATATATATATATATATATATATATTGTTTCCGGGTCTGTAGATGGGATTAAAATTATACTCTTGTAGACATAGCCATCATCGGGCGATATGGGGATTCAGATCACGCTTTGTCAAAGTCGTCCGAATAGCATCGCAGTTTGTGATAACTATGAATTCGGTACCTAATAAATAAACACAAAATCTTCTAATGCTTTCTACGACCGCTAACGTTCCCAACTCAAAACAATGATAGTTCCTTTCTTCTTTTGTGGTGATTCTACTGTAATATGCGACTGGTTTCTGTGATCCATCTGCCTGTTATTGTAGTAATATCCCACCGAAACCAAATTTGCTCGCGTCCGTATGTAACTCTGTTCGCGCGTTTATTGAAAAGAGGGCTAATATAGGGCGATCGGCCAATTTTTCCTTCAATGATTTGAAAGATTGTATCTCTTCGCGTTCCCATTTTCACTGATAGTCCTTTTTAGTGAGATCCGTTAACGGTCTCGTAATTATTGCGAAATTATTTATGAATTTCCGAAAATAGCTGCACAAGCCTACAAACTGTCTTACTTCGTGTACATTGGATAGCCTTGGAATAGGTCCAAACTAGTATAATACGGATAACCCGATAACTTGTTCAATTGATCCTCTATATTAGGCATAGGATGAACATTTCTAACTGTTATTTTGTTCAATGCTCTGTAATCAATGCATAAACGAGTGTCTCCCGATTTCTTCTTCACTAACACAATCGGACTGGCGAAAGAGGATTCTGATTCTTGTATGATATCGTTTCTGAGCAGATCATCGATATGCTCTTGTACTTTATTTCGTTCTGTCATAGATAACCTATAAGGTTTGTATATTACCGGACTATCGTTGCTCAAACTAATTTTCATTTCGGTTATAGATGTTTTCACAATTTCTTCCGCTAAAAATGCGAATCTGTCTTTGAACGAGAGTAATACATTCAACAGCTCAATTTTGTAGAAGTCTGATATTTTTATATCAGCAATTTTCACTTTAAAATAATCGTTGTCGGTATTGTCGAATGCTGATGATTTAATATTACTAATCGCCTTACCCCTAGCAGTAACCGTATTATCCCAATATCTATATCACCTAAATTTGTTAAAATTAGGTACATACCTGGTCTACTAACAATCTTCGTTGGTAAGAATATACAATATTGCAACCCTGGTGGCCCATTTAGTATAGTCGGCACGCTCACAGTAGTAAAGGGTGAACATGAAGCACTAACTGGAATGGCGCATGCTGTTCTTGGGGTCAATGTTAAATTTTCTGTACATCTTATGAGAAACTTCTCATCTTCGTCAATCTCAATCTGTGGTAGATCGCCAAGTATAGATTGAAAGAATCTTATTTCTCCACTGTTGATGCTCACCGAGACTCCTGGGTGACTCAAAAGTATCTGTCCTATTATGAAGGGGTGGGACTGGTATTCGCTTGGCACGATAGCAACATCAAGATGTGCTTCAACTTCGTCAATTTTGAGACAAATGTCAACACTACCTAATGACCTCACTTCACCACCTCCAAATGACTTGATTGTGAAGATTTTCATTGGATCCACTGAAAATTTCAAATCATTTTTAACTGCCATGGTTGCCGTTATCATTTCGCTACCGGTATCTATCAGGTCTTGAAATGCTATATCATGTACCAAAATTGATTAAATGAAATATTTACCTTCGTTGTTCATTACATTTATCACTTTTATATTCCTTTTGTCAGCATCATGTGTGGTCTGTTCACTCTTGCATTCAAACGATAGGTGTCCAAGTTTTTTACAGTTGCCACATTCTTTTCTTGGGAATCTACATTATCTTGCTATGTGGCCTGTCTTTTTGCAATGGTAGAAGAATATTGGTGGTTTATTGGCGCCTTCCTTAGTTTTCTTATAATCATAGCGGTCATTATTTAGCATCCTGCGAAGAGGTTTACTTATCTTTCAAAAAAAAAGTCCGTGTTTTTGTTGGATTGACTTATTTTCATCTGAAGAGAACAGAAGACCATTGAATAAGTACACTGGTGTTCTGTAGTTCCCAGCGCGAGCATTATTTCTCTGCTCTTCGCTATGTAATCCAGCGATTATGCAAGACACTGCATCTTCGTCTGATATCTTACAATTCTGCAAGAGTGTCTGTTTTTCGTAAAAATATTTGGTAATGGTCTCATTCGGCTGCTTACTGCGATTCATCATTTTTGACAGACATGTATGATAATCCACTTTTTTTTGGAATGCCTCCACTAGCTCGGTTTTCCATTCGGACCAAGACTTATCGTAATCAGGTAATTGATTATACCATAGCTTTGCTAACCTGCGCAATCTCAGTTGCATGTTATAGGCTTTTAGTGAGTCAGACCAGTTATGGATGGAGGCAATATATTCAATTTTTAAAATCCAGTTCCGAGGAACAGAGTGAAGTTAGCACCCCATTGAAAGCACTAATAATTGTTCTATAGGAATTTGTTAGTGCTTCGTTAGTGCCTCTTAGTGCTTCATGAAACAATTTCCTGCAATATAGAATACAGGAGCTGATGAATAAAACAATATGGAGTGCTAACTTCACGTCAGCACCCCATTTATTCGAGATATAATCTTTCTACAGCATAATCCTCAGTGCTTCATTAGTGCTTTTTAGTGCTTCATCAACCAAATTTTCACAATATCAAATACGGAAGTTATTCAAAATATTAATATGAGGTGCTAACTTCACGCTAGCGCCCCATTTGTTCAGAATTCAATCTTTCTATAGAAATATCTTTAGTGCTTTATTAGTGCTTCCTAATGCTCCATGAATCAACTTCCTACAATATTAAATACGGCAGTTATTTGATAAATTGATATGGGGTGCTTAGTTCACGCTAGAACCACATTTGCTTGAAACCAAATGTTTCTACAGAGCAATCATCTGTGCTCTGTTAGTGCTTCCAAGTGCTCAACGAATCATACTCCTATAGTAACAAATACAAAATTCATTCGATGAATTAATATGTAGTACCAGCTCCACGCATACACTTTATTTGTTTAGAATTGAATTGCAAGATAGAAAAGTCGATATGTCTCTTTGTGTCTCACGTGCCCACTTTCTACAATAACAAATAAAAAAGTTGTCTAATAAATAATCATGCTTACATGAAGTTGGCACTCCATCTGTTGAAAATCTAATCACTCACTTGTATAGAGTACAAGAAAGTATTTTGAAACCGACAAAATTCACATATCGAGATTTTGATGGATATATCCGTTTCTAGAATCCCTGAATCCATTTTGAATATTTTTGGCTTGATGTCGATACGTATGTACGTACGTATGTATGTGCGTAACTCGCGAATCTTGAATTCCGTCGAAAGTATAATGCTGTAATTTTGTATATAATACTGGTATATAATAGGGTCTTGATGTGCACGTCGCATTATATGTAGTTGCAATCGTCTGTACCAGAAGGGCACTTTACTTGAAAATTTCCTTGAATTCTCTGCATAAATCTAGGATGATGATCAGCTATAGGATACTGAAATTCAGTATTTGAAATTTCTATAGCATTCGAATGGTCATCTTTTATTTTCGTATAAATCGGCTAATCCGGAAGTGCACCTTATATAACAGACATTTCGAATTTTCCTTATAAATTCGGGACAATCAGTCGTAGAATATCGATATTTCGTATTAAGCACTTTTATAGCATATAGTCATATACCATGCATTATGATTGCGATCGGCTAAACCGAAAGTGCAGTTTACAATAAACATTTATTAAACTTTTTTATTGCAAATTCGCTAATGATGCCTTTATAATTCTTATAAGCATCCAATGTTGAAGGCAATAAGAAGTAGCAAACTCGAAGGGTTCCATAATGTTCTAAAATATTGATTAATCCAGAATTAATAGCGATCTTGAGATCACGTATTTTCATTTTCATCTAGGACCAGAAAGAGCCTCAATATGATTCATAGGAAACTCATGAATTTTGATAATACTACTTTATTTAAGATATTTGAAGAAATCATTTGAAATTGAAAATATAGCTTTTTACTTTGAACAAAGTGCAAGTAAGTATTGTGAAACCGACAAAATTCACATTTCGAGATTTTGGTGGAAATATCCGTTTTGAGCATCTCTGAATCTATTTCAATTATGCTCGGCTTGATGTCGGTACGTATGTACGCGTTGAACGTATAATGTTGAAATTTGGTATCCAAGACCGGTCTAGGGTTTGCTTGTGTATCTCGCATTATAGTTACAATCGTTCGTATCGAAAGTTTACTTCACTTGAAACTTTTCTTGAATTTCTTGCACAAATCCAGAATGGGTACCCGTGAGATGTTAAAATTCAGTATTTAAAATTGCTGTAGCATCTTATTTTTGTATCAATCAGCTGATCCGAAAATGCCTTTTATATAACAGTAGTGCCGAATTTTACACATAAATTCAGAACAATCAGTCGTAGAATATTAATATGTCTTATTGAGCACTTATGTAGCATCTAGTTGTATTCGGATACGAACTAAAAAACGTGGATTATGAGGAGCATGCTGGAGATAATCTTCTAGGAAACTGGCTTGGAGATTTTGGTTTACTGCTTCATCCCAAGCTGACGGAAGAGTATGTTGCCATATCTACAGAACAACCGGATCTACCCAAAGGAAGTGTGCCGACATCGACAGGATCTGTGGTATCGAATTGGCAATGAGAGAACGATTCTCATGAAATCGGCAGTGGTACGAGAATGCATGAGAAGGATAAATTTTGTCAATATAAACAAGTCAATTATTTTTACAATTCATCAATATCATAAAAAAAAATCAAGTTTGAGCGCCTAGCCTTTCTCCAGAACGAATGAATTGGGGTACATACACAACTAAGCCAATACACTTAACAGTTCAAAGAAGCGGGAGGTCAAGCATAATCAGTAATAGTAAATGACAAGATGGAATTGAGTTATTGACTTTGTATGATTTCCAATTCTTTCACATAAAGCGTTTATCAGAAAAACAATGATACAAAAATAAAAAAAGCAAATATCCACATGATTAGAAAATATACAGAAAATTATGTGTGAAAATGAGAACTCTACATTTGGTACAGGATGAACAAAAGTCCTCTGACATTCACCCAAGGTCTAAGAAGTACCACGTAAAAGAATCTCAAACAGAGGATTCAATAATATGAGTCATATTATTGTGAAAAATATCTCGTTTTCACGAACGTATCACACATAGTTCAAAGTTCTAAGCTTGCCATGGAAGTTTTTTTAATCCGAAAGACTGATTTGGATTATGTACACAAACATAAAAATAATAATAGATTGAGACCAATTTTTTCCAAATCATATGTGTCTATTATTAATTATAAGAAGCGAGGAACTTGCTTATTTGAAACCATTAATATGGTCAAAAAATGAATGAATACACAGAATTTGCATCAGAAAATCCATTTATTCAATATCAAGTAATAAAGTATATATCTTGAGGAATAGATGCATAAATGATCGGGTGGAAATACCACGAGTGCTCAAAAATAATCGTATGTAATATCACAAGGGACTGTAATTTTATCAATAAATTTTTCACCTAGCAACATCGTGAGAGTCATATGTCCGATTAAATCACGAGAGCGTAATTTGAAGGTTCAATCTGAGCAGATGATTCGGAGGATGTTGCTTGAAGGTAAAAAATGATTGGGAGACAGATTTATGATAAAATTAAAGTCGTGAGTGGTATTCGTGGAGAATATTTCTCGAATGAAATTGCTATTATTAGTATCTATTAGATGATGTTGGCTGCAACTACTAACCTTATCCATTGCAAAATGCACTGAATGGTCTCCATATACTCTTCAAATTTTTTTTTGTATTTTCAGACTTCTTGTCTCTGATTTTATTACAAATTGCCGCGATAAATGCATTTCCAAAACAATCAAATTTTGACATTTCAGAAGACTAATTGTCTGTTTGTATTAGAACTGTGTTTTGTTTCTCCATGGCGAAGGCAATTCATCCCGATAAAATGGTTTTGAGCTTATTACAGCGATAAATTCCCGTTGGCAAGCAATTTGTTACTATAACTGTCACTATTACTATGCAAAATTTATCAATATAATTGACATATGTGAGATAATCTGGTTAATTTTCAAGCACAAAAGGTATAGAGGAATAATATTCTTCGAATGTCATGGAATAATATCAAATTTATTAAAATGATATGAATTTCCTCTAAATACTGCTTCACTGCACTTATAGGTTCAGTTTTCATCATATTTTTATCGAATTTGTCTTCTTACTGCACCAAACCGTTCCATTTTGACGATTTCTGATAAATCCTCGGAATAAAGTAAAGCTGCGACTTGCTACTGACTTTGACATTTCTAATTTACAAAACAAACAAAACATGATCTATTTGTTTGTGTTCTCAGAATAGTTTGTTATTGGAAATTTGTCTTGACAACGTGAAATTTCCTCTGTAATATCTTGATAATTTCATTTGTCTTATGGGGGTTATACTTGAGTGGAGTATTCAATATTCATCAAAATTTATGGATGATATCGAATAAGCAAATAATCATCTGTTTCAGTTATTCATTTATTAGTGAAATGATAGTTTAGACATCTTATTAGAATGAAAATTATTTTTGATAGATCAAACAAATTACACTATCGCTAATTTTTTCAATATATAACGTCCTTATCCTCAAAATCACATGTCCACAATTAGGAGTGGAAGGCAGGTTACACAAATTTAATGATCAATTGATCAAATCCGTCCTGGATTGAGAGATAATCGATTGATCTATAAGAAGCACTAATAGAGCATTAAATATTTTGTTACAAAAATATATGACCCTCAACAAAGAAAGAGCTAGCGTGAAGTTAGCACCCCATGATAAATAATTGAATAACTTCTGTATTTGTTATTGTGCAAAGTTGGTTCATGAAGCACTAAGGAGCACTATTAAAGCACTAAAGATTCTTTTACAAAAAGATATGACTTTTAAGAAATGAGATGTTAGAGTGATGTTAGCACCCCATGATGATTTATTGAATATCTTTTGTACTTGTCATTGTGGAATGTTGGTTGATAAAGCACCAAGAAGCACTCACCAAGCATTGAAGATTATTCTATGAAAAAATGCGATTAAAGATTATTCTATAAGAAAATTCGATCACAAACAAATGGGGTGCTAGCGTGAAGTTAGCACCCCATATTGATTTATTGAATAAATCCTCTATTTGATATTGTGGAACGTTGGTTCATGAAGCACTAAGAAGCACCAACAAAGCACTAACAAATTCCTATAAAACAAGAATTAGTGCTTTCAATGTGATGCCAACTTCACGCACCCGTTCCGAGGACTGATATTTCCTTCTTCAGGGTCATACACCGGTATTAATTGCTCACTATGGTTGCGCGGATGCTGTTGGTCGTTTTTTGATTGTTGTTTGACGGCCGCTAGGATAGCGCGTATCAGTTTTACATCATGACTCTGATCCGTTGCAATTGCACTTCCACTTTCACTGCCACTTCTTTCTTGTTGATTATCAAACTGCTCATTATCACTAGTATCAGTCACATCACTAGCACAAGCATATCTCACACGCTTACCATATCGTTGGTTACTTCCACGGGTTCATCCTGAATTTGATCTTTTCATTTTCTAATGGCATTAACTTCACCAGCCGCGTTATTCACACATAGGTTACACAATCCCACTTCTAAAATGTTATCGCTCACTCTTAATGAAACACAATGATATTCCTATAACACTTTATTCCTTCAAATTCCACTTACATACAAAAAAGGCCCCAGGCTATGACCTAATTACAGGGAAAATGTAAAAGGAGCTTCCACACAAAACAATGAAGCTCATCACATTTATATTTCACGCAATCATTAGACTAAGCCATGTTTCCACACAGTGAAAAATCGCACAAATCATCCCCATATCAAAACCTGGAAAACCATGTAACATACCATCATCATACAGACCGATTGGCCTTCTACCTATGTTATCAAAAGTTTTTGAGAGAATACTATTAAAAAGAATAAACCCAATATTGATACAGAACAACCTTATCCCCGACCACCAATTTGGTTTCAGACAAAAACACTCAACGATAGAACAGATACACAAAGTTGTTAATACGACCAATGAGGCACTAGAAACAAAACTATACTGTTCGGCAGCATTCCTTGACATTTCACAAGCTTTCGATAAAGTTTGGCATCAAGGCTTGTGATACAAACTAAAAATAAACCTTCCGAACAATATATATCTTCTACTAAACTCATATCTTACTGAAAGATACTTTCAAATCAAATTCAAGGATGAGACCACAGAGCTCTATCCAATAAAAGCAGGAGTACCACAAGGCAGCGTCCTCGCCCCAGTCCTATACACGCTTTATACGAATGACTTACCGACGTCTCCCCATACAGAAACAGTCACCTTCGCTGACGACACTGCCATACTAGCCACCGATGGAAACTCGAGAGCAACATCCCAAAAACTCCAAGATAATCTGAATACTATACAAGAATGGCTTCACAAATGGCGAATAAAAGCAAATGAAAACAAATCCGTACACGTTACTTTCACCATGAAACGAGAAACATGTCCTCCAGTCAGCATCAACAACAATCCAATACCACAAGCAGATGACACCAGATACCTTGGTATGCACCTTGACAGACGAGGCACTTGGAAGAAGCATATAAAGACAAAAAGACAGCAACTGAATGTAGTGAATGATCACTAAATTGCGCTGCGCAATTCCGATTTTCGGCTCAACATGAGAAGTTCAGTGCACCCGTCTCGGCTGTCTCGGACTCAAACTCTGTCTCACAGATGTTTTTCGGAAGTGCAAGGATAGCAAGCTGACCTACATCCATTGTATTACATGTATATTCATTTTCAGACTGAGCTAAGGCCTAACATGAGGAGATAAGTGTATCCTTCTCGATTGTTCTGGACTCAAGTTCTGTTCCACAGTCGCGCGAAATAAATAATTCGTTCTTCGAAAAGTATTTTTGAAAAGTTCTATTGTTGCAGAAATTAAATATGAACTGAACTTAACTAGAATGGTTAAAATACAGGGTTTTTATACTAACTCAATGCTGACAGGAATAAAATGAGAGAATGAAATCATCTGACTACATTTCCATATATATGAATCGCGCAATGCGATGTGATGGTATTTAGGAATGTTTTCTGAGTGCACGAGCGTACTTATCAAGCCCAAACAATTATTTACCTAAAGTAATTCACTTTCATCGATGACGATAATATTTGGACTATATTTTGAATTAGAATGTGGTCAAAATTTTAGAGGTCATTCCTATTTGATCAGTTTGGAGTAATTTGCTTCAATAGGACAGCAAGAAGTGAAATTTTTGCTTATCATTTCACATTCAAATGGGACCTTAGTTTTGGTGATTGTCTACTTTTTTTGGCAGTATAAAGTCTTTTTTTCGTGTTCAATTCCACTATATCTGCTGATAAGTTGTACATCAGTCAATATCTTCTAAGAAAGATGCGTTGATCTTAGTTATATTCTTGAACATCATTCAATGTTGGATTCTTGAAGAAAAGTTATTGGTGTCAGAATTCTACGCCAACTATTGCATAATGACAGAGATGCATCATATGCACTTCCAAGAATATATTTCTCCTTCTCAGGAAAAGCTCTAGAAGCTTTCAGACATTTCATTTTCCAGTATCGCATAAAGATGTACTAAGAGGCTCACCATTTCATACAATGTGTATGTACTATTGCTGAAGAAATGCTCAACGATATATTCAGCTATTTTATTACATGATGATTATTTTTTGTATAATTTTTTAATAATTCTCCAATATACCCACAGCATTAAAAACATGGAAACCTTGGACTCCAATTACAGTGGATGGAATTTAAAAATTCAAAATTGAATGTTTAGTCCAGGATATATATATATAAAAACGTCTAGCTTTTCAAAAATTGTGATCTTGAATTAAAAAAGAAAAAAGATTATTGCAATAATTCAAATAGTATAATACATATTGAGCTACAGAATATTTGTATATATCCATATTAGATTACCGCATTAATTTATACAAAAATAGTGATAAAAAATAAAAGAAAGAAAATCTAACAAAACAGAATATTGCCTATTGGACATTTGTTGAAATTGAATATATCAGAATCTCCGAAGGTTGTCGTTACAAAAATAATTATAGACAAGATACTAATTCCTATGAGCTTAATAGATAGTATAGAGTTAAGATAATGCTCGTCACAATGTTGTGACTAACAATGTAACAAGTAGTGTGATTTGAGTTGGTGTTTTATATGGTTCACTACATTGAATTGTACTTTGTATCAATACTTGTCTCGAACTCTACATTGAGCATTATCTTCACTCCATTACCATCCATAGAGTCCATAGAAGGTGATATTTTATATATAAAACATTTGTTTATGTGGAACATCTACATTAGTGCCCGTATCAAATATTTTCTTTGCCTTCATGTATTTGAATGATCGGTGGAGTAATGGAACAACTATTTTCATTGCGCTGAAGACAAGCTACACTACAATAAAAGCCACACTTTCGAAATCCAGAAGCAGCTCCATACACCTTTCTGCAATTACAAAATAACATCCGCAATAGATTATCTGGAGCTGGAAGTTGATTCATTGTTACTGGGATGAACTTTTTATTGAAATACTTCCATCTCCAATTTTCAATATCTACGTCATTTCCTAGCCATATATGGCTTTGCAGATATACTTTTGTGATAATATTCACTAGTTAACTGTGATTCATAGTCACTCAAAATTGTTCTCAGTGCTATGATATCTTTGAATTGAATTACTCGACTGGCGCATGCTTATGCTGTGACTCTTTCCAAGGGATAGCTTTACAAATTTTGAGAATATGTCTAACATTACTAGTATGTATGTAACTCCTGCACCTTGATGCAGTAGCCCATATAGATCCACGGTCAAAGATGGGCATTCAAAATACGTCACGTATTATACTAGGTTTTTCACATATAATAAATAATTTATCTATTATAACTGCAATCAGATAATTTGCTGTCATCGTTCGTCAGTTTTCTTCTTTTTTCCTAGAAAAAACCGGCGAAAAGCAACTCTACTCGATCAGAAATCAGGATTATTAAGATCATCAAGTGAATCAATTGGAGATCCAACTTTAGATGATGCGTAGGAACCCTGAGTTTTCAATTTTTCTCAAGGGAAATTGATTTTAGGCTTTGATAGACTGAGGAAACTAGTTACTTGTTTCGCAGTAGATTCAGGAGTGAGCCTATAAACATGGAATAGATTTGAGAGAACTTACTCCAGAGTTGCTACCAATTGTTGGTGGTCTGTTCGCATTTTTTTTCCTCTAGTGAAGTCATCAAGAAGTACCTCCGTACGGTCCTGTGTGACAACATTTTGAATAACTTCCGATTCATTATTGAATTCAATATGTTTGTCGATGCTTGACTTAGGCTTTGGTTTATGACCTTCGGTTTGAGTCAAGGCTACTTTGAACGATGTACAAGGTACTTGCTGCGACATCTGGTTTGTTTTGATGTTCTTCATTGATCCATCAGCCGAGATAGATCGATTGGCGTCTTCAATTTTTTGCCATGCAGTCTTATTGTTCAGAAGTTGCAACTTCTACGAGGATGCGTAAGCGTTACGCTTTGTGAAAATTGTTTTTTGAAATTTCTTAAAGTTTTCTCCTCTGCTTGCCCCCATTGTCATTTTGCGTCTCTCTCCAACAAATATAGTAACGACTGTGTATAATTACTACAATTTCAGTAGAGTTTTCTACAAAAATTGCATACTCGTGGGAAAACTCTTAGATGTTTTATTTTGGTAAACGTGAGAAAATCTTTTATTGCGACTAATTAGCTTGGATCTGAATAGATCCCTTTCCCATTTGGAAAATAACATTTTTTCTAATTTCATCAAAACTCGTGCTGCATGTAAACATGTAGGATCATTTACACTTGTCTCAAGTGAGTTTATTCATCTGGAGAGATAATCAATGGGCCGTCTACGTAATTGACGGTGAACTCCCGTACTTCCGGTCCCAAGATTATATTCATACAACGTGATAAACTAGCGACCGCTGTTTCAATCTGAAAGGCAACATTTGGTGAGTGTCACTTCTCCAGGATAATATACTTTTGAAGAACTGAGCCATTCCTTTTTCAATACTGTCACATTGCGATGGTCCCCACACCTCAGATCCATATAATAGAGTTGGTATGATTAGCGAAGAGTATAATTTAATATTTGTTTCCCAATTGTTAACTTTTGATTTTGAAAGTGTGCTTTTTACTGCTCCTGTAATTCTGGCTGCTTTACTAAGGTAGTCTTTTGTATTCTCGTTGAACGAGCCAGCTGTTGTAAATATAGTTCCTAGGTATGTATATTTATTCGCAAATTTTATTTCATGGCTTTGACAAATGTGTTTGATTATACGATTAGGAGGTCTTCCCTTATGAAAGTGTAGAATTTTCGACTTTTCTGCATTGATTTTCAAATGAAGATTGCTACAATATGCCGATAATGCGTCTAATTTCCTTTGCACATCTGGTGCCGAGTGAGCGAATACTACAATATCATCCGCATATTGAAGGGACAGTATATCTGTTGAAGGGGTGATAAAATAGCCTTCGAGCTGTTTTTTTCTGAAGTACGCTTCCAAGTCTGATATGTACAAAGCATATAGAAGAGGACTGGTGCACTCACCTTGTAAGACCCCTTTCGTGATTTGTATTTTCTCTGTTAATTCATTATTAACCATGATTTGAACTGTGGCATCTTTATATATGTTTCCTAGTGTTCTTGTTATTTTTCCACTTACGCCGGAGTAAAATATTTTGTTCCAAAGTAGATCATGTGGTACTGTATCGAACGCTTTTTGAAAGTCGATAAATATAGCGAACACTCCTTTTCTCTTGGTTAGGAAGGAAGTCTGTACAATGGAATTTGAAACAAATAAATTATCCACACAGGATCGTTTCTTTTGGAAACCAGATTGCGCTTCTGGTAATATATTGCTACTTTCAATCCAATTTTGCATTCTATGGTTTAGTATATATGTAAATAGTTTCGTTACCGTATTAATTAGAGCAATTCCTCTATAGTTGTTCATATTCATTTGGTCTCCTTTTTTGTGTATAAGTGTTAATTTTATTGTTTTAAGTGTAGATGGTAAGTCTTCTTGCTTGAGAAAATTGTTTAATAGATTTTGGAGGTAGTTTTTCAATTCTGGAGTAAGATTTTTTAATTGTTCATTTATTATACCATCTAATCCTGGGCTTTTACAATTTTTCAACCTCTTAAGGGCAAAGTTTAATTCTTGTGCTGTGATGTCCACATCTAGATAGGGATGAAATGCATCAAGAAATTGATGGTTGGTAGATATTTTAAAACTATACCAATTTTGAAAGTAGAGTTTCCATTCTGTTATTGGGATCGGGTTCGATGAATAGTTGGATGGATTGAATGATTTTATTGTTTTCCAGAATTGTTTTTGATCTGTGATGTTTTCCATTTTTTCTTGAATTTCTTGCCTATAACATTTCTTTTGATTGTTTATAGCTTGCTTGTCATCAAATACTTGTGTCGTATATTCAAGTTTGCGCAGGAAGCTCATAAGGTCTGTTGTAGTTTCTTTGCTTCCTACGTGCCACAAGGATTGTGAGTGAATAGGAGAATGCTGGATCAATTTCCTTCACGAACTGTTTTTATGGTATTGGGCTCCTCAAAAATTAGTCTGATTAATGTTCAGGCCTATGTGTGGAGTCATGCTCGACGGTTTGCGAGGATGCCATTTATCTGTAATAATCCGTTCTCCAGCAGTTTTGAATACAGTCTGATCAATGGCTATGTAGAAAGTATTAGAAATAGTATTATCGATCATTCAAGCAATATTGATCAGTGGTATAGTTCCAATGTTATCGAAAAGATCTTACAGGATCTGGAAGAGTTTCAGGAGAGAGATAGTGGTTGGGCGCTGAGGGAGATTTTACATTTGAAAGTGAACATAAATAACTTCACACCAATTAACATTGGAAGCTATATTGAGTTATCGAAAGGTATAGCACGAAAGCATGTTATTAAAAATATTAAAAATATGTATGATAATAATTGTTTCTTATGGGCTGTTACGTCAGCATTATATCTTGCATCGCAACATGTAGACAGAACATCATCTTACCGCATTATTCTACAGTATTAAATTATTCTGGACCGACACTCCCGTTAAAATTCAAAGATATTCCCAAGTTTGAAGATTTGAATAGTCTAAATATTAACGTTTATACTTTGGAGAGAATTGGCAAAAGTAAAAATGAAGTCGTGCCAGTAAGACTTACAACAAAATCGTTTGAGAAAACAATTCATCTACTTATGATGTATTCGGGCGGTAAGCCTGGAGATGAGAGAACTGAAAATAGTAATGAAGATGACGATGACTTGTTGATGGAAATTGATTCTGGAGAATCTAATATGGTGGGAAAAAGCCATATAGATGCGATAAAGTCTGCTAAAAATTATCATTTCATGTGGATTAAAAATTTGTCAGGATTACTACGATCACAAATAAATGAAACACAAAATTACATGTGTGAAAGATGTTTGAACCATTTTAAAAGTGAGAATACACTCCAAAAACATGTACTCAGTTGTAGTAGAGTGAACAATTGTAAAATAGAAGTTCCCAGTGAAGATAATAAAATTTCAAACTTCAGAAACTACAAATATCAAGAAAAAGTTCCATTTGTTATCTATGCAGACATTGAATCTATCCTGGAGAAAGTAAATGACGAACAAGGAAAAAATACACAGCTTTGTGAGAAACATATACCGTTCAGTATAGCTTACTATATTAAATGTTCGTATGACAATTCATTATCTGAAAACAGGCAGTATCGTGGTGAAAACTGTATTGAATGGTTTATAGAACAACTAAAAGATAGAGCTCTTGAAGTGAATGAAATCATGAGCAATATGAAACCAATGTCTCTCACTTTAGAAGAAACAAATGGATTCAATTATGCTACAGTGTGTCATATATGCCAGGGCAGATTTTGTTTGAATGACAGGAAGGTACGTGATCATTGCCATTTGACGGGCAATTATCGTGGAGCTTCTCATAATTCATGCAATCTGAAGTACCAAAATTCTCGAATGATTCCAGTGGTCTTCCATAATTTGAGTAACTATGATGCCCACTTTATAATTAAAAGAATAGCAAGAGACATTCCAGGCTCAACCTCACTCCTGCCAATGAATAAAGAAAGATATATATCCTTCACTAAGTATGTACAAAATACCAAAATATCTTCCAGATTTATCGATTCATTCAGATTTATGGCGAGTAGTTTGGACAAATTATCATCATATTTGGATAGCTCTGAAAAAGTAATCACAAAGTCTTTGTGCAATTCAGAAATGGAATTCGATTGACTAACAAAGAAAGGAATTTTCCCCTACGAATATATTGATTCATGGGCAAAATTGGATGAGTTGAAATTGCCGGCAAGAGATGATTTCTATAGTTCGCTGAGAGGCGATAGCGTCTCAGAGGAAGAGTATAAATTTGCTCAAAAAGTATGGGATACTTTTGGGATAAAATCTTTGGGGGAATATGCAGATTTATACTTGAAGACTGATGTATTATTATTAGCAGATGTTTTTGAGAGCTTTCGAAAGAATTGTTTGAACACATATGAACTAGATGCTTTACATTATTTAACAGCGCCTGGACTAGCATTTGATGCAATGTTGAAAAGTGCAGAAGTCAATCTTGAGTTACTAACAGATGTGGATAAAATCATGTTTATTGAACGTGGCATACGTGGAGGTGTATCACAATGTTCAAATAGATATAGAAAAGCAAATAATGAATTTATGGACACTTATGATTCAACGCACTCTGTATCATATTTGATGTATTTTGACATAAATAACTTGTACGGGGCTGCTATGCGAGAATATCTACCGTATGCAAATTTCGAATGGGTTGATGATTGTAGCAATATTGATTTGTTGAATGTGAGTGATGAATCTGACGTGGGATACATTTTTGAAGTTGATTTGAAATATCCAATAGATTTGCATGGTATTCTTAAGGACTTACCATTATGTCCAGAACATTTTATACCACCAATTTCAAAAACATCCAAATTGATCACAAATCTATATGACAAAAAAAAGTATATTATTCATCATAAGAATTTAGAACAATGCATTTCACTGGGCTTGAAAATTGAAAAAAATTCATCGGGTACTAAAATTCAAACAAAGTCCATGGCTAAAGAAGTATATAGATTTGAATACTGAAATTCGAAAAAAGTCAAGTAATGAATTTGAGAAAAATTTCTATAAATTAATGAATAATGCAGTTTTTGTTGAGACTATGGAAAATGTTCGAAAATATAAGGATATAAAGCTGGTTACACAATAGGAAGGCAGATATGGTGCTAAAGCGTACATTTCACAACCAAATTTCCATAGCTGTGTTATACTGGATGATGATATTTTGTTAATTGAAATGAATAAAGAAGTTGTTTGGTTTAATAAGCCAATTCACGTGGGATTTTCAATATTAGACCTTTCAAAGACATATATATATGATTTTCACTATAAATATATGAGATTGAATTTTGGAAATCAAGCTAAATTATTGTACACAGATACAGACAGTTTAATCTATCACTTTTTCAATATCAATCCATATGAAATGATAAGAAATGATATTCATAAATTTGACACATCAGACTACCCTATTGATAATATTTTTAACATACCTCGCGTCAACAAGAAAGTAATTGCACTTATGAATGATGAGAATAATGACAACATCATGACTGAATTCATCGGTTTACGATCCAAGATGTATTGCTATGAAGTGCAACATGTAGATAAAAACGAGAGAACTAGTAAGAAAGCAAAAAGAATCACTTCAACCACGTTAAAATCAATTAAGTTTGAAGATTATTATAATTGTTTGTTTGATAATACAAACCTTATTAGACAGCAGTCTATGATACAGTCTAAAAAACATGGGGTCTATACTATCAAGCAAAAAAAAATAGTTTTGAGTCCTCACGATGACAAAAGAATCATAAATCATTCAAATACTGATACTGTACCGTGGGGATATAATTTTCTAGGATAATATATCAAATAGTGAATAAAATAATAAATTATAATTAATATTTGTTTTTATTTACTCACCTGTTATTCATTCCTGAAATTATGTCAAAGATACAAAATTACCCATGAAATTAAAGTATATATTTCAAATCAAAATAAATTATAATAAACTATAGTTAAAACTAGTTGAAGGCAGGGGAACAAGATGTACGAAGAGTTTTGGGAAGTAAAATGATCAAGTCTTTTTTACAATAAAAACAGTCTATGGAATATTGGGAAATGTTGTTGATGTATTCAACTTTATTGATGCTCTGATGGACGTACGCAGCGCTCCAGTGTGGAATCGTTGGGTGACAAAACGTTATGCATAAGGGACAAGCCCATATTAAAAAGTTCAAATTGTGACTAAAAAAGAGAAAAATGAATAAAAGCTACTCAATTATCAACAAAATACATACCAAAGAATTAGAGCTTCATATCCTCTCAATGTGTAACACATTGTATGCTCCAAAATATGATTATGAGGTCTCAAGTTTTCAGTTAAGTCATTATTTTCCGATGATGAATAGCCTTCATCTTCGTCGTGATTGCCAATTATGGGGGCTATTGAATTATCAGGTGCTGCAATAAACAATTGAACATCCTGAATAATTCTATTAACAACTGCACCCATATTCAGCTGGTTGACTATAGCTTGAGGCACAAGTGGAGGCATTTCTTCTTCGACTTCCTCTTCTCCTTCTTCGTCCTTGTCTTCATCGTCACCTCCATTTTCATTGTCGCTAATCACCATTTCTTCGTTTAAATCTTCAAGAATATTTTCATCCTCCTCCTCGTCATCACTTATAATCCACACTTCGTTCAAATCTTCAACCTCCTCATCGTCACTTATTATTACCACTTCGTTCTCAATTTCCATAATTGCAACGTTCAAATAATAATAAATAGGAGCATAATGAGTATTTATATATGATTTTTGCAATTGCGGTAATGATATGATAAGAGGGAAAAACTTTCTGTGGTCTTCAATCATCCTGTTACATCTTTATCAGTGTTGCTTTGTACGTTATACTGCATAGTTTGAAATTAATATTGAACATATTCTGTCTATAAATATGTCTGAGGAAACAAAAAATTTTAATCATGAGTTGGAGCCTTTATTACGAGAAAATGAGAAACGTTTCGTTGTTTTACCTATGCAGTACTCTGATTTATGGTCTATGTACAAGAAGGCCATGGCTTTTTTTTGAGTTCCTGAAGAAGTTGATTTATTCAACGACCTAAATGATTGGAATAGTAAACTCAATGAAAATGAAAGATATTTTATTTCACACATATTAGCGTTTTTTGCTGCTTCTGATGGAATTGTAAACGAGAATTTGATTGAGCGACTCAGTAGTGAAATTAAAGTTACTGAAGCGCGCTGTTTCTATGGAATTCAAATAGCCGTAGAGAATATACATTCTGAAATGTATAGTCTTTTGATTGATACATATATTAGGGATCCTAAAAGAAAACAGTTCCTTTTCAATGCTATTGAAACACTTCCATGTGTCAAGAAGAAAGCTGATTGGGCAATGGAGTGGATATCAAGTACTTCTACTTTTGGTGAGAGAATAGTTGCTTTTGCAGCGGTTGAAGGTATTTTCTTTTCCGGTAGCTTTGCATCAATATTTTGGTTGAAAAGTCGGGGATTGATGCCAGGCCAGACTTTTAGCAATGAGTTGATTTCTAGAGATGAAGGACTACATTGTGACTTTGCATGTCTTCTATTCAACAAGTACATCGTTCAAAAACCAATTGGAACAAGAATTGTGGAAATAATTAGAGATGCAGCTGTAATTGAAAAAGAGTTTTTGACTGATGCACTACCAGTCAGTCTATTAGGTATTGACTGTGATTTAATGTCACAATATATTGAATTCGTCGCTGATAGACTTTTATCAGAATTAAATTGTAATTAAATTTTTAATACCAAAAATCCATTTTCCTTCATGGAAATGATTTCTCTAGAAGGGAAAACAAACTTCTTTGAAAGAAGAGTTGGGGAATATTAAAAGTGCGGAGTAATGGTGGATATGGAAGACAGGACATTCAGGACAGATGTTGACTTCTAAACCTCAAATTAAACAAAATTAAATCATTTATATATGTATTTATTGATAAATAAATTGTATTACAAGTTGTAGAATAATAAAGTATTACATTATGTTATAATATGATGGAATTTTACTTACAATATTCCTTAACTCTTTGAATATACTTATATTAGAACATTCTATATTAAATATAGATAAATCAAATTTTGCCGCTTTTTCTAATTTATTTGTAAATTCATTGTAAGCATAGTATTTATTATTCTTGGAAAAATATATCAGGCCATCAGTAAACCTGAATGCACTAGTGACACCTAGTGGTTGTTCTGGAAACTTTTTATAAATATATGAATGTTCTTTTACAGCAAAGTTACATTCATCTATCTCTACACAGTAAGTATCACTATAAAATATATGAGTTTGACCTGTATAAGAGGAAAATGCAGCTGACACGTTATTATACTTGATATTGATATAGTTTTCCAATTCCAATGTGGGAAATTTAACATTGTAAACATGATCAGCAAATATGACAAGATTTCCATTTGGTCGCTGGTAAACAGCAGATATACTTCCAATATTTTTTATGAATGGCAGCCATGTTGATAGTGGTTTAGGTTTATGATCAAAACTATCATGTGCTAAATGTTTCACCCACAGTCATTCCTTATGTATAATATACAAATGTTCATTTATTACTAAAAACTTGTTCAAATCATCATTTATGTCACAAATATTGGGTGGCTGTGGATTTTCCGTAGTTATAGTTCCAGTAGCAGAAGGAGTATCCAAAGGTTTTCTTGTTGTTGTAGTAGTGTTTAAAGCTACACCATATAAATTTTGGATAGCATGTATATCGTCCTCATACAAATCAATTGAATTATTATCGTTCTTTGAGAAATAATATGGATACATAATTGACTTTCCTACATTTGGATGGTAAATTCCCAATGCGTGACCTATTTCGTGTATGGCAACTTCTAGAAAACTTATTTGACTGACATCAGCATTATAATTTTTACTGTGAGCCCAATTTTCATCTAAATCAAAATGTATTTCTACAGGTGTTTGCAGAATATCTGGTACATTTGCATGTGCTAATGTACCTCCCTTTCCATCGAACATCTCTGAGCAAAATTTTGTATATTCTGCATTTATATGTCTCAATTTTTCAGCAGTTATGAATATAATAACATTCACTGAGCTCTGTATGAAAGTTATATTTGCATATTTTGACCATATTGTAAAAGCTTCTTCAATCAAATTTATAATTGTTGTGTTAGTGATTCTATATAAATTATATATAATTGTTTTATTGAGCCACTTATTATTATGATTTGTTACGTAGTTATAATTGTCAATAACACCACATCTAGGCCGCTTAATCAAGTCCAAAGCTTTATTATTCAATGTACCATCAGCGCTTAAATTATAATGAAGTTGAAATGCTTTCAAAGCATTCATAAAACTGTCACTTGTTTCATTTATTGTTCCAAAATTGTTACTCTCACTCAAATTCAAATATCCATATGTGTTTAAGTGTGTGAGCACATTTTCAAAATTAGTAGCGCCACTTTGAACTAAATTATTGCAGAGAAAAGAGAGCAATAATAAATAATACATGTTGATAAGTCGATGGCTTCTATGAAACTGAACAAAATATAATATTTACAAAATATTCACCATACCTGTCAAAGGTATATATTCAGTAATACGGTCATGTAATATAAGGCAATAAGCTGTGGTTGAGTTTGGGAAATTCTCCGAAGCTTCGAATTCTATTCGAATGTCTACGGGGGCATTTTTTATTCTCTCAGACTGTTTGCTACAATCTAAGAGAATGCAGGGTAATGTATTTTTAAAGGTTGACCAGTTTAATATAGGACTATTGCTTTTATTATAATAAGAGTTTTGAAATTTACTATACATTTCATACAATAAAGCATACTGATTTTTAGTGAAGTTTATATTTAAATTTTCATAAGGGAAACATTCAGAGTTAAGGTAAAGTTTGACATTTGCGATATTACAGTGATGAAATTTACTAGCATCTTTCTCAGTTTGATTTCTAACATTTGTTTGAAAAGTGAGAACTACAAACCTAGGTGTTTCCAGTTGACTGGATGATTCTAAAGACCACACTTGCTTAGTTGTTATAGGTAATACAGGATATTCATACAAATCCCAACTTCTGAATGGTACAGATAGAGGTTGAGTACTATTTATTATTTTTAAAAAGTTCAATTTTTCTTCATCATTGGGATAAATATGTTTCACGCGCTATTGTCCTTTGAACAGTTGAATTTTCAATTCATCCTTATTGATATATACATTATTATCATTTCTAGCTCGTACTAAAACAAGTTCTTGTTTAGCATTCATTATGATACGTTTAAAATCTTCTGCAAATCCTAGTAATAGTTTAAGCGGAAGAAAAACAGTGGATTCTCCTGTTGAATGTATAATATTAGCATAATTCCATCCAGCAGTTTCATATAAATGTTGTTCATTTGATGGAATAGGAATATATCCTTTTATTGTACTTGTTATACCAACATTTTTCACTTTATCCAGTTCAATACCAAAAAGTTTGTAGCGTATTTCATCGAAAAGAAATGCAAATCCATTATTCGCTATTGCTATTTTGGTTTGAGGAGCTAAATCAGTACCATCTTTTTTATCAAATTTACCCTCCAATATAATGTAACTGTCATGTAGTGTAAATATATCCTGGTGATGAATAGGTATTCTTATTTCATCGCTGTTCTCAAATCTTGTTGAAGCATGAGGATCATATGTAGGCCACTCTTCACGTCTTATATCATTATTGAAGACTATATTCTCATTTACTCTTAAAACCTCTGTACTGGCCATTTTGTTTAATTTTATAACCTTGAGCAATAAGAAATTGAATATTCTCAGGTCTTAACTCACGAACAGTTGAATGTGAATTGAGATGTTTTGAGAAACTTTGTGTATTTATAAAATTTGTAGTATTATTAAAGTTGATTCCCATTATTTATCTGGTTTCAAGTGAAGTCTGATAACTATATGCTCGTCTCTGAAATTGATTAAATTTCCGTTCTGATCATTAATTTCTATTGTTGTGTTGTTTATCTTCCGAATGTTCACAGGCAAATAAATTACATTCTTAGGTGCCTTTATTATTTTATATTCAGGTGGTACTGAAGGAAAACACTCGTGTATAATATGAACTAGCTCATTGTTTCTATACGCACCTGTTGTAATATTACTTCCTATTTGAATTGAGTTCACGTTTATAATATTAACAGGGCAATCAGAAATATGTTCCATATTTGGCTCTAATTTTCTCCTATTGAATCCTAATAGTGATCCAATGGAATCTTCTTTTTCAAAATTAATTTCATATTTGCATTTTAGCTCGCAGTTTAATGTGACATTATTGGCATATAAAGTTATTATATCCTCATTATTTTTATTAATAATATTGTTATTTTTTATGTTTGTTCTGTTATCAAACCCATCGTGAGCTCTATAATCATTCAGTGCTAAACGTGAATAATTGTTTATATCTACCTATAGGTAGCTCTAATACCTTATTATCATAATAAAATTTATTATTTTTTTCATCTACGTTTGGTATTGAATAATATGTGTAAAAATTCACTAAGCCCAAAACATATTCATCGTTATTTTTTAATTCAATTGCAGGAAAAAAATCTGCACTCAGCTCATTATATTTACCGCTCAATGGTACTGTTCTAGACATTTTGTATAGACTGACTATTTAAGGCTAAGCTTGTGTATTATATAAAAATTTCAAGCATAAATGTCCACGTTTAATGGAATTATAACTTTGATCTTTATTATAATTATATTTTATACTTGTATTTGAACTTGAATAATTAATCAGCTCAACGGGAGGAGGTAATTCTCCAAAGCTGTCATAGTAAATTGCTGAGTTCCCACATTTTCTATAGGCCACCCAATGAGCTCCTGGGCCATTTTGATCGTCTAAGTTTATTATAGCACATTCATTTTTGAAGGGTTTGTATGGTAAATTATCGCGCATATATACACTTCGAAAATATGATAAATTCTTAGCATATTTGAGTAAATCAAAATTACTCAACGGCCTATTCGGTAATTTCCTAAAATTTATGATTTCTTTTTTTACGACCAGCTCCTTTTTTGTATGGGCGTAAATATAAGTCTTTGCCTGATGATGATAAAGCTTTATTAACACCGTAAGACGCAGCTCCACTTACAGCTCCTGCTAATAATGCTTTAGCAATAATTGGGGCAACAATAGGTATGAGGGAAGTAAAAAACCGCCTTTCTTTACTGGAGTATTGCCTCTTGAAAGCGCTTTAGTTATAAGAGATGTAACAAAAGGCAAAATTGCTGATGGAAGAAAACCACCACTCTTTGTTTTGCGCTTCGTGCATTTATTTTTATTTGTTTTTTTCCCCATTCCGAATTTGGTCTTTGTTCTCATAGCAGTCGAAACAAATAAGGTTGCAGATTTCTCAGCTAGTGACGAGTCTGAGGCTTTTACTTTAGACCACGCTTTCTCTTGTAAAATTTTATCTGCTTTATGGCGATCTTCTAAATTATTACTCTTGGAATATGCAATATCGTGTTGATTACAAGCCGCATCCAAAGGATTTATTCCAGGATCACCTTTGGATACACTTCAAGTAACACCATCTATATTCAAAACGAGAAAAAGAAAAATGTTCGAAACGCCTACACCTTCTTTCGCTGTATCAAAAAAGAAAAAAATTCTCTGGAATATGCCAGTAACTGATGATAATGTCGATTATGATAATTATCAATATGATGCTAATGACAGCTTGCCAATTGGAACAATGAATAGCCCACTTGAAATATCTACAGAGAATCAATCTAATTCTGATAATTCAGTAGGAGATATTGCTTTGAAATATCTGAATTTTTATGCAACAGGTGATAAAGCAGATAAGGATATGATATACGGAGTTCATAGAAACTCGAAGGGTGAATGGCTAATTGGAGATATTGTGATACAAATTAAAAATAATAATATTCACGTGAAAGATAAATGGTATAAAGGAACACAAGGCTTATATGAACTATTATTCAGGAAAATAACTGAAAATTTCACAGAATGTGAACAAAAAACTCATATTGAAATTGTACTCAAGACAAATGCCCATAAAAGATACTACAAAGCTGATCAACAAATAAATTGATCAACAAATCCAAAATATGGAAACATCATCAGAGATGGAATTCATTCATTTGATGGACTTGGAGTTTCATTAGGGCAAATCAGGCTCAATAATATCAAAAATAAACCTTCTGAAAACTCAACTATATTTAAGACAAAATTTTTAGATCTTACTGAAAAAAATAAAGAATTGGTATACTGGAATGATGTGAATGAGCTTGTGGATAGATTACAATTATTGATTGCTTCTAAGAGTGTTGGTCACACTGGTCACGATAATGAAATTTTAAAAATAGAAGAAGAACTACGTGAAGTTAATATTATAGAATAAGTTTGAAAATTCGACTCAGTTTTTGTTTAAACTCCATGCAGTGTACTTTGAATTATTACTTAAAATGAAATATATAGTAGACTTACAGGGATTTCACGCTCAGAAATTCATATTAAAAGAAATTGCTATTTTGACACTAAACACCAATCAAATTGGGCATTTTATTTTAAAACCGCCATTTTCATGGTTTGTGTTAGATAATAGGTCAAGACAGAACGCAATCTGGTTATATAAAAATCATCATGGCCTAAAATGGTCTGATGGAACAGTGAACTATAGAGAATTTCTTGAAATTGATCTACCAAATATATCAAAATGTGCAACAGTTATTAATGTTGAAGGTAAACAGAAAGAGCAATTCCTTCTATCATTGAACTTGAATACACTATTATCGATATATGTGAGCAACCAGCATTACAAAACTGTGAGGAAGTTCCTCACAGATGTATGTTTCATTCTAAAAATAAAGTTTGTTTTCTTAATAATGTATATAAAATTGAAAACTCTATCACCAGTCACCTTGGTTGGTGGTAGCCTCGAAGTTACATTGATTTTTGAGCTATTTGCTATTTTCATATTGTTATCAATAAGTATTGGAAGGTTATCTTCATAACTATGCTGTAAACGAAGCTACAGGATTGTAATATTTCAATAGAACGCTGAAGATGGATAGGTTCACATCCGAAACGTCCAAAAATTGAACAGTAGCATGAATAGAATTAAATGGACTTCAATACCTAAAAAAATTTTTTCCTAATAATAGAAGAGAATGAGGTCGAGTAGAATAAATATTCAAATTTTCATTACTTAAACGTAAAATTGTCCTACGCGTATTCAGTTCTGTTCAAACTTTGTACAGTAATGGATAAATTACATGTTGTTAATGAATTACATAGGAATGCACGTAAAAATTTTCCACGTAATAACAAAGGGGATTGATGATTTATGGCAATGTGACCTTGTTGAAATGATACCATACGCCCGAGAAAATAAAGGATTCAAATATATATTGACTGTTATAGATGTATTTTCCAAATACGCGTGGGCCGAAGTAAAGTGAAGTCTGCTAAAAATGTTTCAGTAGCTATGGAGAGTATATTTAATAAGGGTCGTACTCCTAGAAACCTGCAATCAGACAATGGTAAAGAGTTCTATAATAATAATTTCAAGCAATTAATGAAAACATACAGCATTAATCATTATTCAACATTTAGTCATCTCAAAGCATCTGTTTGTGAAAGGTTCAATAGGACATTAAAAACAAATATGTGGCGCCAATTCAACTATCAAGGCTCACATAAATGGTTGTATATGCTGCCAGACTTAATAACAAACTACAATAAAACCAAACATAGAACTATAAAAATGAGGCCCATAGATGTTTCTCGCAAAAATGAAAACAAATTATCAAAAACTGTATACAATAATATTAAAATAACTCATAAAGCTAAATTCAAAGTGGGAGACTTTGTGAGAGTGAGTGAATTCAAAAGTATATTTCAAAAAGGTTATGAACAAAATTGGTCAACCGAAATATTTCAAATTGAGAAAATTCAGTACACAAATCCATATAAGATGAAAGATTCACAAAATAATGCTATAAGTGGAGGGTTTTATGAATTTGAACTACAAAAACCTAAATATCCCAATATTTATCTAGTACAAAAAATATTACGTACAAAAGGCTCAAAAGTATATGTGAAATGATTAGGTTTCGATAGTTCACATAATTCTCATATAAGCAAAACTGATTTGATTAGAAAATAATTTTTAAAATTCTTGAGTTGGCATTTAATATTCTGAGTTTCAATATAATTTTTCTGAAGGGAATACATCCTGTAGTGGTTTAACTAATTACAAAATATAATCATATAGAAAGGAGATGTATCCTGTGTTGGTTTTAACTGATAATAAAATGATTAAAAGTGAAAGGAAACATATCCTGTCATTGGTTTTGGTGGCTAAGAGATATCAAACAATGGAAGGAAGTGAGCCTAATTAAATTTTCGACTTCTCATCATACTGATAAGCCGAGTGATATATAAACTTGGGATTTTTCCTATTTTAATCATAATATATTTGTTTGTTACACAGTGAACATTTTGTAACTAGCTACTTCAATCATGTCATCAAATATTTTGAAAACTTTAAACGAACTGGCTGTGACCAAAGAATCTAAAAGTTTGAAGGATCTACCGGTGAATATGAGTTTGAAGATGAAACATGTCAAACGAGTGAACACTAAATTTGGAACAACTGCTATTTTGGTTGAGCTAGAAGATTGCGTTGTATTCCTACCAACTCGATTCAACGAGCTCACTGATGAACAGCTCCAGCAGATAATTGACGATATACATACGTCATCAGCATCACTTGTTTATGATGGACATGTGAATGGAGTCTTCAAGATACACTTTGAAATGTAACATTTCATCATCATTTTAAACCAATGTGTGAGCATGTCAAGATATAATCAGCATCGCTCAGCTGCAAACAAAGAGTCTATAAAATACTTAAACGATAATTTAAAATATAGAATTGATATGTATATTGAAAAAATTAAATTGTTAAAACAAGACATTAAATTATATAGTAATGTAGTTCATATAACAGAAAATATCGAAAAAATTAGTCTTTAAGTGATATGCCATGTAAATGAAAAAATAAAAATAATAATAAATTATATTAATATATTTTAGCTTTTTTTTATTATACCTAAATCCTCATTCATCCTGAAAAATGTAAAAAGTAGGAAAATAAAACAATATGCAAATTGGAAAAAAAAGTCACTTTATTCAATATGAAGTGGTCTTACAATATTTGTGTGCATAACTATTTGAGCGTATAATTTATTTGGTGTAGACTGTTTATCTTCAGGATAAAATTGAATTTTGTCATGTTCTTTAACATTTGTGTTTCTCAAAACTAAATTTTCATAGTTCAAATATGCAGTAGCAGAAGTATTATATCTATATTTTATATCCACAATAAGTCCATCACAAGGAACAATATAATCATCAATATTTGAATCCATCACCTGGTACACTTGCCCAACTAAGAATAATTTTATATCAATTATTGTAATACATTCAGATAGCTTTTGTATTTCACCTAATTGCACAATACTATTTCTATCCAAAACAGTCTTATTTTCAACACTCAACAATTCTTCCTTACTATTGTTGACTTCATTCTTCAAACGTAGCATAGCCGTTTATGAATTGTCTGTAATTTGTTTCAGTTCTTTAGTAGAGTTATCTATTTCATACTTCAAGCTTGTTTCCAGTTTCAAATTGTCTCTTTCTATTTGATTAATTTTCAATTTTATTTCGTCACAGTTTTCCATTAGACTATTTTTATTAGCACTTATTAAATTGGCGATGTTGAAGAGCTCAACATTCAAACCTTTCGACAATGCCCTTAAATTTTTATCCATATTTTCAACTAAAACATCCACATACCTTTTGATACAAGCATCATTCAAGTCTACAGGATCGTTTATATTCACTAAGCGTTTTGAATGGAAATCGTAATCATTTTCATTAGTACAACTAAACCCTACATTGGTGAATACATGTGAAGCTGCTGCTGCAAATGCCTCGGTAGTATTCACTTTGGAAGAGTAATGTCCGAACTTATTGACACTCATGATTCAATTGAAACATTCAACTCTATTGCACACAAATATAAGTATTTTGATGGGTTCTAGGTTCCTTAAAAAAAAATTATTCACATATTTTAGGAATAAATTTATTTCAAACTAAAGAATATGTACAGATTTGTTCATATCACTTATTTCATGCTTTAACATAGGTGTTAAAAATATTGCATATTGTTCAATTCTGCATTGGAATCGATTGCGATCTCTTGCATATTGCTCCCAGATTCCTTTACGACTTGATTCATATGCAAATTTCCACGCTATCATATAATGTACGAGTACTTTATCATCAAACGTTACGGATCTCATATTAGTAAAATTATACAATAAAAATTATAACTATTGAAAATATTATATATATTACTTTAACAGCTATTACTATGCAATTTATTATATTTCTTAGCATATTTTTTCAATATTTTTTTACACACTTCACATCTTTCCATGCACGGTGCAGGCCCATCCATATGAAGCGTTTGTGTGGGTAAATTCCAGTGTTCTACACAGGGTAAACGTCTCAAAACCTGAGGTTGCAATTTATATTTGAGTGGAAGCTTTGGCCAAATTTGTGCTAAAGTCCATTCATCAAATAGTTCTAAACACAATAGAAATTTTGTCTCTTCTATAGCTTTACAGATGAATGCTTCTGGTAGTAGTTTAGCAATTACCGCATGACAATCTTTCTTTAAATTTTTCCTATGCTCATTGAATTCTTCATATTTTATTAGGCCAGCCTTATAAGCATTATCCAATAGATCGTTAGCTAATATATCGCTTAACACCATTTTTGTTTCTGAAACGTTCTCACCTGTCACTCAACTGCAACAAATGAATTGTGTGTATGTGTGTGTGGGTGTGTGTGTAAATATTTTTTTACAAAATAATAGTTTTTACTTGTGTAAATCGATGAAGAACCCCAGTGAGTGGTACTAAATTTCTCCAATCCTCATAATATATTCTTGAACCATGAACTATAATACTACTTATAGTCTTATCATCAATATCATACACTTCAATTATATTGAAATCAAAAAAATCCTCAATGTCCATATGATAGCACAACTCATCATTGATGAAAATATCAATATTTTTCCCACTCACTCTGGGCTCAATTTCATAATCTGAATCAAATAATTCATCATCCGATTTATTCAATTTTAAACAATTAGTCCGTGAGACAGCGCCTAAACTTTGTGAGTGGCTTCATTGTGATGAGTCCGACAACTTTTTCATTTGGCAAAATTCTAGATTTGGGGACGTTTACCCGCGAGGGCTAATTAATTGAAAGAATATTACCGTAATACTGATCTTTACACTAATCGAAAGATTTTTTGATGATAAAATGAAGGAAAAATATTGTCCGACAGGAATATTGAGGCTACCGGTGAATCCGACAAGCCGCACTTGTCATAAGTATGTTGGTACTAATGGTAAGTATGTTGGTACTTATGACAAGTCGGACTCACCGGTAGCCTCAATATTCATGTCGGACAATATTTTTCCTTCATTTTATTATCAAAAAATCTTTCGATTAGTGTAAAGATCAGTATTACGGTGATATTCTTTCAATTAATTATCCCTCGCGGGTAAACGTCCCCAAATCTAGAATTTTGCCAAATGAAAAAGTTGTCGGACTCACCACAATGAAGCCACTCACAAAGTTTCAAGTGAGCGGTAATTAACAAAAATTTTATGCGCTGTCTCACGGACTAAATGATGTACGGCTAACGAAAAAAAATTCTCTGATACCGACTGTGACATACTTACCGATCTAAATTGAAGCAGCTACTAAGCAAGAACATATATTTACACAAGCAATTTATATTAACAATTAACACCAACTGCGCAAACGCACAACGGCGCAGCTCTCCTCACCACAGTTAGTAGGTGTCCCCTGATCAATTATGAGCAAAGCCTAATACTTTCATAGATTGGAAAAACAGTATAATGAAAAGAAATATGTAATTGAAGCCTATTACCTTCATCAAAAGGAAAAACAGTAACATGAAAAGGAATATGTAATCTAAAGGTATTGTCATATCGACAATTACTTTATCCAATGACGATGATGAAGACATAATTGAGACAAACTGTATTTCTATACACACACACAGTGAAAAATCTCATTTAACAATGTAGAATTAAAAATAAAACCACTGATTCATACAAAACTATAGTTCCCGGCACCGCCCCCGGCCCCGCTTCCAAAAGTCATTCTCCAGTCAGCGTCGTCGAAAAAACCACTGCGTCACACAGCCTTGAAGCTAACCACAAGCACTTCCCGTGACTGGACGGCCGAAAACCACACACACACATCCGTCCAGATAAGACGTCCGCTGAAATGCGGTCAAGATCACCTTGAAGCTAGCCACAAGTGATAAGCATTTCCTGTAAGTACACCGGACGGCCGGAAACCACACACATCCGTCTAGATTAGACGTCCGGTGAAATGCGGTTAGGATCACCTTGAAGCTAGCCACAAGTGATAAGACTTCCGGTGTTTATCTACGCGACAGGCCGGATGACCTTGAAAGTGGTCCGAAACAAGCCCTGTTATACTACTAGCGAAAAACAATGTAACATGGATTCATATCAACAATATAACACTGCTTATCAGCCTGACAATAATACACATTTTATAAAGTGTATTGCATACTTAATGGAGGAAAGTAGTGTAGACAGTCAGATGGCTCCAGGAATGAAGTCCAGCCGTCCAGGGGACGTCGGTAGTGGCCTCGGACTGGGTTCGGCTTGGTCTCCGGCGGCTTAAGCAGGCATGCGCTTTTTCAGTACAGTGGCTCTTGGCTTCTCCATTTGTCGGATGGGACGCCTGCGAATAAGCTCCGTAGCGGCTCGTTGGGGACGCTTTCGTGCGTTCTCGGTCCACTGGATAAGTGGCTGGCAACTTCTTGAAGAGATGTAACAAATTTAAAGAATCTGCCTCGCAACGACTACAGCTACACTATTCTTATACTTATGCGGGTCGCAAGTAGTTTTATGTCATAGTATCAGCTACAACGACTACAGCGACTAATCATAACACTACAATAGCAATTCAGATTTAATAAGGTAATAACTCATTCATCAGGCGTATTGATGCACCACTTTTATAGTTATGCGGCTCGCAGGTAGTCTTATGTCCTAGTGATAACTTGTGAGGCCATGTTCATGAGAGCATTTGAAGCATTGGTGTTGCAGGTGAACCATTTACCGCCCGGAAAACCAGCGCAAAATTATACTTACTCCGCACTCGTGATAAAAAATAGTATCTGTAACTCGTGCAGTGTTGTCAATTGCTCACTTGGACGAATGAGTGCAGTTACTCACATACTCATTTTACGGGCGCCAGACCTTTTGTCATAAATTGGTTTCCATTAAAATGCACTCCATACCACCTCTTTGGCTATTTTTTGAAATAAAGTTCAAGATCTCTTTCATCTATTACAACTTGTCTGACTGACAGTTTTTGTTAATCAACTTTCAACAGATCATTTGTTACGGACTATTTTTCATGAAATGCACTTTCATGAAAAATAGTCCGTAACAAATGATCTGTTGAAAGTTGATTAACAAAACTATGAATGAATTGCACATTCATAGCACCTCCTTGGTTGTTTTCCTATCATGTTCAAGCTCTTTATCTTTTGAATCTTATCTGCCTTACAATTTTTACTTATAAACACCTCTAATATTGACCAGGGTTCACGCCGTAGAGTCTACGAAGTAGACCCATAGACCCTATGACGACTCCCTACAGCTACAGTAGTCTATCATTCAGCTTACGATTAGTATATGTATGAGATTCATTCAAGAACGCAGTAGAAAAAGCGAAGTCAAGCATTCGCAGTGTTTTAGAAGACATTATTAATATAAAAAAGTTCTTTTACGTACTTTTTGTTGTATTTATAACATTTTTATTGTATTTTATTCAATTATTCAGTTTAAATGCATAGGAGAGATGTCAAACCTTCTATCAGAGAAAAGTCATGCTGATTTATTTTCTGACGCGGCCATTGTAAAAGCTTATTTCTATTGGAAAAAAAAAACAAATGCTGTGCTTAAATGTGAAGTCTGACATGGTGAAAAACAATACTTTGATGAAAAACGTTGTCGAATATAAACGGGATCAAAAATATCAATTTAGAAATATGAAGAAAATAGTTTTCAATTAGCAACCAATATAACACATTTTTGATTGGAAAATGTGATGTTTGAGCTTGAAAATTAGAGTCTGACATAGTAAAAAAAATTTTTTGCTGGCAGTCCAATCTTTATGCATAGAATAGATATCAAACATCCTTTCAGAGAAAAATTGAGGTGGTGTTTCAACAAAGCTCTTATAAAAGCTCATTTCTTGAGAAAAACGCTCAAGAATAGATCTGCCATTGTGAGAAAAATAAATTTATATGCATATTTTCATGCTCAGAGGACTCCCTGAACTTAAGTTGTTTTTTCTTATAAGAAAGTATTCTGAGATGTCAGCTATTCATCTTGATGCATTGATTCAAAATAAAGTCTGACAAATTCACTGACAAAAATTTTTAGTCAGACGAATTGTAATGCTCAGAAGAAGTTCTCTAGTTCATTTTAGGAAAAAAGGGCAGTAGGTATCATGAAGTGCATTTTCATGGAAGAATAGTTCAGAACAAAATGTCTGTCAGAAGTTGTATTTATACATATATATATATGTATATATATATATATATATATATATATATATATATATATATATATATATATATATATATATATATATATATATATATATATATATATATATATATATATATATATGAATGCAGGATGTGTACGTTTGATAACAATAAAATTGATAAGCTTACATTCGTTGTTACATGCTCTGCAGGAAGATTTATCTTTTGTGACTAGCTTCAAGGTTATTGTAAATCAAATATCACTTACATAGTGATAAAGTCGTATTATTTTGTATTATAAAATAGCTGTTAGAATTTTATGCTTTCTATTTCCAATAGCCACAAGCTTTTTGTTATACATTTTTTAATTGATATGAAATCTGTAACGTTCAATGATAAAGTAATAGTACATCACATGATAGCGTGGAAATATGCATACAAATTAAGTCGTCAAGGAATATGGGAGCAATATGCAAGAGATCGTTTCCGTTTTCAATCTTCGAGGTATGCAACGCGTCTCACTATTCTTTACTAGCTATGTGAAGTTTTCCAGATGCGTACATACTCTGCCATCTATGAATGAGTAGTTTAAACTGTAAAAAAGATATCTTCCAATTGATAGGAACCTTGAAGCGATGAAAAATGAATAAAAACTGGAATTATGTGTTTTTTGAAGATAGAATGAATACAGGATGTACATGGGCGATAATAAATTTTTTTGATAATTTTATATCTGTTCTATTTTTGCAAACTATTATCGTATCATTCTATGTTTGAAAGTCATCAGAATGTGTTGTAAGTTGTGAGTGTGTTTAAAGTTAATATATTTTTTTACAAAAAAATATATGTTCTAGTTACAGCACAGGTACAAATGGTGCTAGCAATACAGAAGTTTTTGATTCTGGAGTTGAACGTGAGTGACAGTGTTTTTCTATTTTAAACAGCTGATTTTTAAAAGTGTTTGTGTTTTAGATGTCTGATTTTATTGAAATATCTTTCGAAGATTTGGGGAACCTCCAGCTGTGACGGGCTGAAAGAACAATTTATGTATATGTAAGTACATTTTGAAGTGATTAGGAAATTTTTTTAATTTTTCTTCTTTTTTTAGAACATTCATTGCCAGTATGAACCAATAAAGCTATTTTCAACACTTGATTACTATTTACATTTGAATTAACACCTCATGTTATTTTTTCTGTTATATTTTATATGTGAATTGTAATATTTATTTTTGACAACTTATTTAGAATCGTGAAGTTCTATTTATAGGTTGTTTCCTATTTTAGATTTTTTTTCAATTGGTTTCTTGTAAGAGTATTGAATGAATATTTTATTTTTTTATTTTAAGGAAGAAAGGAACAGATTTAGGTGAAAACAGGTGATGTTATAATTAGATTTTTTCTTTATTTAATTAACAAGAGAAAATATAAATATTCTTCTTACTTATTTGGGAATTTTAAGTGCTATATGGTTCTATAATTGTATGATTCAATTTTGATATAAAGTTTAGGAGAGCAAAATTACAACTGAAAGCAGGTAATGTACAGGTGAAGTATTAAATCATATATATTGTGAATATGTAGTGAGTTATTGATTTTTATTGTATTTTTGTGGATTTTGCTATACTATTTTTCTTGTACGCTTCCCAATAGATATAAAGCTTGAACAAGTAAAGTTATAAAAAAATATATGTTATTAAATTTATTACTTATTATGTTTTGACTTACATACTGGGAGGGTCCATGATTTCTTTTCTACTTTCAAAATGGGCTTTAATTTCTTATATCAACAAAAATAAGAACTTGAATAATCAACTGTTATGTGAAAGACTTAATTTTGTTCCATTTCATGAACGTAATTAGATTTCTTGTTTTATTTTTTTTATTGAATTTTTGTAAAGGTTGTTTTAAGAAGCTAATTTAAAACTGAAAACAAGTAATATAAAGATGGAGTATTGAATTATACATATAGTTATTATATAGTATTTTAAATATAGAAGTGTATTTGATTAAAATATTGGTATTGTTAGTCTGAATCAACAATTTCGATTATATCCTGGTTCGGTTGACTCAAATTTGGTAGCAATATACTAACTACTGAAAAAACAGGATTTTGAATACAAAAATAATGAAATTTATACTTAATAAAACTTACGTATTATATATAATGTTCGATTATTTCTAAATAGAAGAACTATTCCTTCAACATTAGGTAATGCCCCGATGAACATTAATTGTGCACCAATATTTGGGTTTCCAATAATATATTCGTCGAAGTTATTTTGTAACTATGGCAAAATTGTATTACGAGTTGATAAAAATGGAAAAAAGGAATAGATACGTGTACGCTCCCCAATAGAAATAAAACTTGAATAAGTAAAGATATAAAAAAATATATGTTATTGAATTTATTACGTATTATGTTTTGACTTACATACCGGGAGGGTCCATGATTTCTTTTTTACTTTCAAAATAGGCTTTAATTTCTTATATAAACAAAAATAAGAACTTGAATAATCAACTGTTATGTGAAAGACTGAATTTTGTCTTATTTCATTTGTTAAATTCAACTAATCTGCTCAAGTATGACACAAAATACAGGAAATAAAGAGTGATAAGTAATTTTTTACAGATTATGTATTAAGTTGATAATTTATTAAATTTCACAGTTTGGAATGAACTATTTTTTGCATTTACCGGGAATTGTAGAAGACTCAAATTTTAGGTACGCGTTCAGTATTGATGTAGTTATATGCAAAATTAATTGTCATTAGTCACCCCAGTTTGTAAGCTTTGGAATTGCTGGTTAAGCAATCGAACTATATTTTCTATTCATTGAAAGAATAAAGACAATTTTAGTTATGCATTGAATAATTTAAAGTTCAATCGTCTATAACTTATCAATGAGTAGAGTAATCATAACAAATTTCTTACACATTGTACTTGTATCCATTTACTATTAGTAGCCCCAGTTTGGAAGTATTTTATAGGCTGGTTACAAAATTAAAACTATGTTTTCTATTCATTGAGAGAATAGAGACACTTTTTAATGATTATTGAATAATTTAAAGTTCAATCGTCTATAACTTATCAATGTGTAGAGTGATCATGACAAATTTTTCATACATTATACTTGTACCCATTTACTATTAGTAGGCCCAGTTTGAGAGTATTATATGAGCTGGTTACAAAATTAAACTATGTTTTCTATTCATTGAGAGAATAGAGACAATTTTTATTGTGTATTGAATAATTCAAAGTTCAGTCGTCCATAACTTATCGATGGGTAGAGTAATCATGACAAATTTTTGACACATTATACTTGTATCCATTTACTATTGGTAGATCCAGTTTGGAAGTATTTTATGAGCTGGCTACAACATTAAACTATGTTTTCTATTCATTGAGAGAATAGAGACAATTTTTATTGTGTATTGAATAATTTAAAGTTCAATCGTCTATAACTTATCAATGAGTGAAGTTATCATAACAAATTTTCCACACATTATACTTGTATCCATTTACTATAAGTAGCCCCAGTTTGGAAGTATTCTATGGTCTGGTTAGAAAATTAAACTATGTTTTCTATTCATTGAAAAAATAGAGACAATTTTTTATGTATATTGAATAATTCAAAGTTCAATCGTTTATAACTTATCAATGGATGAAGTAATCATGACGAATCTTTCACACATTATACTTGTGTCCATTTACTATAAGTACCCCAGTTTGAAAGTATTCTATGAGCTGGTCTCAAATTGAAACTTGTTTTCTATTTATTGAGAGAATAGAGACAATTTTTAATGTGTATTGAATAATTCAAAGTTCAATCAACTATAACTTATTAATGGGTAGAGTAATCTTGACAAAAATTTAAAACATAATACTTGTATCCATGTATTATGTATGGCCCTAGTTTGGAAGTATTCTATACGCTGGTTACAAAATTGAACTATGTTTTCTATTCATTGAGAGAATAGGGACAATTTTCAATGTGTATTGGATAATTCAAAGTTCAATCGTCTATAACTTATCAATGGGTACAGTATTCATGACAAATTCTTCACACATTATACTTGTATCTATTTACTATCAGTAGCCCCAGTTTGGAAGTATTTTATAGGCTTGTTACAAAATTAAACTATGTTCTCTATTCATTGATAAAATAGAGACAATTTTTAATGTGTATTGAATAATTCAAAGTTCAATCGTCTATAACTTATCAATGGGTGAAGTATTCATTACAAATTTTCTACACAGTATACTTGTATCCATAAACTATTGGTATCCCCAGTTTGAGAGTATTCTATGAGCTGGTTACAAAATTAAACTATGTTTTCTATTCATTGAGAGAATAGAGACAATTTTTTATGTGTATTGAATAATTCAAAGTTCAATCGTCTATAACTTATCAATGGGTGAAGTAATCATAACAAATTTTTTACAAATCATACTTGTATCCATTCACTAGTGGTAGCTCCAGTTTAAAGTATTCTATGGGCTGGTTACAAAATTAAACTATGTTTTTTTCTATTCATTGAATAATTCAATGTTCAATCGTTTTATTACTTGTCAACGGGTAGAGTAGTCATGACAAATTTACTACACATTATACTTGTATTCATTTACTATAAGTAGCCCCTGTTTAAAAGTATTCTATGAGCTGATTACAAAATTAAACTATGTTTTTTATTCATTGAGATAATAGAGACAATTTATAATGTGTGTTGAATAATTCAAAGTTCAATCGTCTATAACTTATCAATGGGTAGAGTAATCATGACAAATTTTTCACAAATTATACTTGTATCCATTTACTATTAGTAGCCTTAGTTTGAGAGTATTCTATGAACTGGTTGCAAAATTAAACTATGTTTTCTATTCATTGAGAGAATAGAAACAATTTTAATGTGTATTAAATAATTAAAAGTTCAATCGTTTATAACTTATCAATGGGTAGAGTCATCATTACAATTTCAATCAATAGCATCAGTTGAAAAGTATTCTATGATCTGGTTACAAAATTAAACTATGTTTTCTATTCATTGAGAGAATGGAGACAATTTTCAATGTGTATTGAATAATTCAAAGTTCAATCGTCTTTAACTTATCAATGGGTAAAGTTACCATGACAAATCGTCCACACATTATACTTGTATCCATTTACTATTAGTAGCCCTAGTTTGAAAGTATTCTATTGGCTGGTTACAAAATTAAACTATGTTTTCTATTCATTGAGAGAATAGAGACAATTTTTAATATGTTTTGAATAATTCAAAGTTCAATTTCCTATAACTTATCAATGGGTAGAGTAATCATGACAAATTTTCCACACATCATGCTTGTACCCATTTACTATTAGTAGCCAAGTTTGAGAGTATAATATAAGCTGGTTACAAAATTAAACTATGTTTTCTATTCATTGAGAGAATAGAGACAATTCTTAATGTGTATTGAATAGTTCAAAGTTCAATCGACTATATCTTATCAATAGGTAGAGTAATCGTGACAAATTTCTCACACTTTATACTTGTATCTATTTACTATTAGAAGTCCCAGTTTAAGAGTATTTTATGAGCTGGTTACAAAATTGAACTATGTCTTCTATTCATTGAGAGAATAGAGACAATTTTTAATGTTTATTGAATAATTCAAAGTTCAATCGTCTATAACTTATCAATGGGTGGAGTAATCATGACAAATTTTTTACACATCATACTTGTAACCATTGACTATAAGTAGCCCTAGTTTGAAAGCTATCTGTGGGCTGGTATTTTGCTCTTTGTATAACCTGTCAAAAGCGCATGACATTCAATTGTCTAACAGTTGATGTCTGGCAACCACCGAACATCTAGTAACCGTAGGCTGTCAATCATGTCCGACAATTGGACATCGATTTGGTCAACGTCACTAGGATTACAGTTACAGCGAATTCAAATTAATAATAATGAGCTAATTATTTAAAATATTTCTCATTTGTAACAATATCTATCAGCCATATTTGCAAATAAATGACACACATGTGAGCTATTATGCGACATTGGATGCGCTCAATTCAGGGATGTATCTGAGTTTTTCGAGGATTAAAGGTTGAAATTGAATAAGAATCATATTTTTTTTGGTTCAACTAAGAATTTTCAGATCAGGGATTGAAATTCATCATCAATAAGATCAACATCAGAGTTGAAATTCTTTTATGAAATGGTGTTGAATGACAAACATTATAGGCTCAATATATATAAAAATACATAGGAAATGAAGAGAAATTATCAACAAAAACGTATGAACAAACTATTACAAAAAAATTGAATAAATATGCCGTCACAGATTCAAAATTGAAAGTAGAATGTATTGTAGAGCCGCCTTGCATCGCGTAAGCACTGAGTTCTAGCAGGCAACTATTAGATACGCTGTTGTCAAGTAAATTTCATATCAAAAGTACTGAAATCAAAAATACACTTATTTTTTTTTTCTAAGACGAAAACGTCAAAAAATGATGACATTTGTACATCAATATAGTATGTTAAATGTTACATTAGAGATGTTTATCATGACAAAGTGCACGAGGTATCTAATTCGTGCACTGATTATATCTTAAATACGTGCACAAATTATTTCGTACACGTTTGCATAATAAACAGCTCCACTAATTTTAGTATTTTAATATGTTTTGAATAATTTTTTGACATTTGTAGAAAAAAAGTTGTATGCAACACGTGCTCGGAATTTTTCTGGTGCTTTCGAATGATTTGTGCTCGGATTTGTGTCTCGACTCTCAGGCACCAAAGTGTAATTTCGCATGAATAACTATTTGTTACTATATAAATAACAAAATAAATTCGATTAAAATTGATTTTAAGTTACATCTCTAAGTAAACACTGATGTTTTCATATATAATAATTTATAATGGCAACATCCAAAATAAAGTTATCAATTTACATATTTATATTTCTTATTTTAATAAAACAAAAATCTAAATTTTGGGATGACTTTTAAAGTACCTACTGGATGAATAACCTTACAGATCAACGTATAATAAGTAGCGCACGAATCGTATTTGAACGTTCGCGTATCGTTCATTCAATTGAGTTGGCTCTTTGTAGGTTGATCTTGATATTTGCGTGAAAGTTTCTGAAATAGCAATATTCGCGTACAATAGTTGGCGTGCCATAGCTGATTGTTCGCGCATCGTTCGTCCTACTGAGTTGAAACTTTGAACAATTGTTGTTGAAGCTTCGTGAAAATTCCTGACATAGTATTAAAGTAGGACTCGCACTGCAGTATGAGTATTTCTCTCGATTATTATCTTAAGGTGGGTCTCTGCGTGAACGGCAATTATAGACAATGGAACTTTGAATTATTCAATACACATTAAAAATTGTCTCTATTCTCTCAATGAATAAAAAACATAGCTCAATTTTTGTAACCAGCCCACAGATTACTTTCAAACTAGGGCTACTAATAGTCAATGGATACAAGTATGATGTGTAAGAAATTTGTCATGATTACTCCACCCATTGATAAGTTATAGACAATTGAACTTTGAATTATTCAATAAACATTAAAAATTGTCTCCATTCTCTCGATGAATAGAAAACATAGTTAAATTTTGTACCCAGCCAATAGAATACTCTTAAACTGAGGCTTCTAACAGTAAATAGATACAAGTATATAGTGTGAAAAATTTGTCACGGTTACTCTACCCATTGATAAGATATAGTCGATTGAACTTTGAACTATTCAATACACATTAAGAATTGTCTCTATTCTCTCAATGAATAGAAAACATAGTTCAATTTTGTAACCAGCTCATATTATACTCTCAAACTGGGGCTACTAATAGTAAATGGGTACAAGCATAATGTGTGAAAAATTTGTCATGATTACTCTACCCATTGATAAGTTATAGGAAATTGAACTTTGAATTATTCAAAACACATTAAAAATTGTCTTTATCCTCTCAATGAATAGAAAACATAGTTTAATTTTGTCACCAGCCAATAGAATACTTTTAAACTAGGGCTACTGATAGTAAATGGATACAAGTATAATGTGTGGAAGATTTGTCATGATAACTTCACCCATTGATAAGTTAAAGACGATTGAACTTTGAATTATTCAATACACATTGAAAATTGTCTCCATTCTCTCAATGAATAGAAAACATAGTTTAATTTTGTAACCAGCCCATGGAATACTTTTCAACTGATGCTACTAATAGTAAATGGATACAATTATAATGTGTATAAGAAATTGTAATGATGACTCTACCCATTGATAAGTTATAGACGATTGAACTTTTAATCATTTAATACACATTGAAAATTGTTTCTATTCTCTCAATGAATAGAAAACATAGTTTAATTTTGCAACCAGTACATAGAATACTCTCAAACTAAGGCTACTAATAGTAAATGGATACAAGTATAATTTGTGAAGAATTTGTCATGATTACTCTACCCATTGATAAGTTATGGACGATTGAACTTTGAATTATTCAACACACATTATAAATTGTCTCTATTCTCTCAATAAATAAAAAACATAGTTTAATTTTGTAATCAGCCCATAGAATACTTTCAAACAGGGGCTACTAATAGTAAATGAATACAAGTATAATGTGTAGTAAATTTGTCATGATTACTTTACCCATTGACAAGTTATAAAACGATTGAACATTGAATTATTCAATGAATAGAAAAAAACATAGTTTAATTTTGTAACCAGCCCATAGAATACTTTAAACTGGGGCTACCACTAGTGAATGGATACAAGTATGATTTGTAGAAAATTTGTTATGATTACTTCACCCATTGATAAGTTATAGACGATTGAACTTTGAATTATTCAATACACATAAAAAATTGTCTCTATTCTCTCAATGAATAGAAAACATAGTTTAATTTTGTAACCAGCTGATAGAATACTCTCAAACTAGGGATACTAATAGTTAATGGATACAAGTATAATGTGTAGAAAATTTGTAATAAATACTTCACCATTGATAAGTTATAGACGATTGAACTTTGAATTATTCAATACACATTAAAAATTGTATAAAATAGATGAAGCTGACTGGATGAGTGAATTTGAGTAAGTAAAAAGTCTTGGGAATTCAGTCAATATATTTTAATTTCTTTCCTACTTTACAGTTTCGGCTGTACCTCAGCCATCTTCAGAAGCGCTACAATTAGATTATTCTTTAAATTAGCATAAATAATTAGTGATCAAAAAATAATCAAATTGTAGCGCTTCTGAAGATGGCTGAGGTACAGCCGAAACTGTAAAGTAGGAAAGAAATTAAAATATATTGACTGAATTCCCAAGACTTTTTACTTACTCAAATTAAAAATTGTCTCTATTTTATCAATGAATAGAGAACATAGTTTAATTTTGTAACCAGCCTATAAAATACTTCCAAACTGATGCTACTGATAGTAAATAGATACAAGTATAATGTGTGAAGAATTTGTCATGAATACTGTACCCATTGATAAGTTATAGACGATTGAACTTTGAATTATTCAATACACATTGAAAATTGTCCCTATTCTCTCAATGAATAGAAAACATAGTTCAATTTTGTAACCAGCGTATAGAATACTTTCAAACTGAGGCCATACATAAAACATGGATACAAGTATTATGTTTTAAATTTTTGTCATGATTACTCTACCCATTAATAGGTTATAGTTGATTGAACTTTGAATTATTCAATACACATTAAAAATTGTCTCTATTCTCTCAATTAATAGAAAACATAGTTTTAATTTGAGACCAGCTCATAGAATACTTTCAAACTGGGGTACTTATAGTAAATGGACACAAGTATAATATGTGAAAAATTTGTCACGATTACTTCATTTATTGATTAGTTATAAACGATTGAACTTTGAATTATTCAATTCACATTAAAAATTGTTTCTATTTTTTCAATGAATAGAAAACATAGTTTTAATTTTGTAACCAGTCCATAGGGTACTCACAAACTAAAGCTACTAATAGTAAATGGATACAAGTATAATGTGTGAGAAATTTGTCATGATTACTCTACCCATTAATGAGTTATAGACGATTGAATTTTGAATTATTCAATACACATAAAAATTGTCTCTATTTTCTTAATGAATAGAAAACATAGTTTAATGTTGTAACCAGCCCATAGAATATTTTTAAACTGAGGCTACTAATAGAAAATGGATACTAGTATAATGTGTAGGAAATTTGTTATAATTACTTCACTCATTGATAAGTTATAAACGATTGAACTTTAAATTATTCAATACACATTAAAAATTGACTCTATTCTTTCAGTGAATAGAAAACATAGTTTGATTCTCTAATCAGACCATAGAGTACTTTCAAACTGAGGCTACTTATAGTAAATGGATACAAGTATAATGCGTGAGAAATTTGTCATGATTAGTGTATCCATTGATAAGTTGTAGACGATTGAACTTTGAACTGTCCAATATACATTAAAAATTGTCTCTATTCTCTCAATGAATAGAAAACATAGTTTAATTCTGTAACCAGCTCATATGATACTTTTAACTGGGGCTACTTATAGTAAATGGGTTCAAGTATAATGTGTGAAGGATTTGTCATGATTTCTTCACCCATTGATAAGTTATAAACGATTGAACTTTGAATTATTCAATATACATTGAAAATTGTCTCTATTTTTTCAATGAATAGAAAACATAGTTTAATTTTCTAACCAGACCATAGAATACTTTCAAACTGGGGCTACTTATAGTAAATGGATACAAGTATAATGTGCGAAAAATTTGTTATGATAACTTCACTCATTGATAAGTTATAGACGATTGAACTTTGAATTATTCAATTCACATTAAAAATTGTCTCTATTCTCTCAATGAATTGAAAACATAGTTTAATTTTGTAACTATTTCATAAAATACTTCCAAACTGGAGCTTCTGATAGTAAATGGGTACAAGTATAATGTGTCAGAAATTTGTCATGATTACCCCACCCATTGATAAGTTATAGACGATTGAACTTTAAATTATTCAATACACGTTAAAAATTGTCTCTATTCTCTCAATGAATAGAAAACATAGTTTAATATTGTAACCAGCCCATAGAATACTTTCAAACTGGAGCTACCAATAGTAAATGGATACAAGTATAATGTTTCAAAAATTTGTCATGATTACTCTACCCATCGATAAGTTATAGACAACTGAACCTTGAATTATTCAATACACATTAAAAATTGTCTCTATTCTCTCAATGAATAGAAAACATAGTTTAATTTTGTAGCCAGCTCATATAATACTCTCAAACTGGGGCTACTAATAGCAAATGGGTACAAGTATAATGTGTGAAAAATTTGTCATGATCACTTTACCCATTGATAAGTTATAGACGATTGAACTTTAAATTATTCAATAATCATTAAAAAGTGTCTCTATTCTCTCAATGAATAGAAAACATAGTTTTAATTTTGTAACCAGCCTATAAAATACTTCCAAACTGGGGCTACTAATAGTAAATGGATACAAGTACAATGTGTAAGAAATTTGTTATGATTACTCTACTCATTGATAAGTTATAGACGATTGAACTTTAAATTATTCAATGCATAACTAAAATTGTCTTTATTCTTTCAATGAATAGAAAATATAGTTCGATTGCTTAACCAGCAATTCCAAAGCTTACAAACTGGGGTGACTAATGACAATTAATTTTGCATATAACTACATCAATACTGAACGCGTACCTAAAATTTGAGTCTTCTACAATTCCCGGTAAATGCAAAAAATAGTTCATTCCGAACTGTGAAATTTAATAAATTATCAACTTAATACATAATCTGTAAAAAATTACTTATCACTCTTTATTTCCTGTATTTTGTGTCATACTTGAGCAGATTAGTTGAATTTGACAAATGAAATAAGACAAAATTCAGTCTTTCACATAACAGTTGATTATTCAAGTTCTTATTTTTGTTTATATAAGAAATTAAAGCCTATTTTGAAAGTAAAAAAGAAATCATGGACCCTCCCGGTATGTAAGTCAAAACATAATACGTAATAAATTCAATAACATATATTTTTTTATATCTTTACTTATTCAAGTTTTATTTCTATTGGGGAGCGTACACGTATCTATTCCTTTTTTCCATTTTTATCAACTCGTAATACAATTTTGCCATAGTTACAAAATAACTTCGACGAATATATTATTGGAAACCCAAATATTGGTGCACAATTAATGTTCATCGGGGCATTACCTAATGTTGAAGGAATAGTTCTTCTATTTAGAAATAATCGAACATTATATATAATACGTAAGTTTTATTAAGTATAAATTTCATTATTTTTGTATTCAAAATCCTGTTTTTTCAGTAGTTAGTATATTGCTACCAAATTTGAGTCAACCGAACCAGGATATAATAGAAATTGTTGATTCAGACTAACAATACCAATATTTTAATCAAATACACTTCTATATTTAAAATACTATATAATAACTATATGTATAATTCAATACTCCATCTTTATATTACTTGTTTTCAGTTTTAAATTAGCTTCTTAAAACAACCTTTACAAAAATTCAATAAAAAAAATAAAACAAGAAATCTAATTACGTTCATGAAATGGAACAAAATTAAGTCTTTCACATAACAGTTGATTATTCAAGTTCTTATTTTTGTTGATATAAGAAATTAAAGCCCATTTTGAAAGTAGAAAAGAAATCATGGACCCTCCCAGTATGTAAGTCAAAACATAATAAGTAATAAATTTAATAACATATATTTTTTTATAACTTTACTTGTTCAAGCTTTATTTCTATTGGGAAGCGTACAAGAAAAATAGTATAGCAAAATCCACAAAAATACAATAAAAATCAATAACTCACTACATATTCACAATATATATGATTTAATACTTCACCTGTACATTACCTGCTTTTAGTTGTAATTTTGCTCTCCTAAACTTTATATCAAAATTGAATCATACAATTATAGAACCATATAGCACTTAAAATTCCCAAATAAGTGAGAAGAATATTTATATTTTCTCTTGTTATTTAAATAAAGAAAAAATCAAATTATAACATCACCTGTTTTCACCTAAATCTGTTCCTTTCTTCCTTAAAATGAAAAAATAAAATATTCATTCAATACTCTTACAAGAAACCAATTAAAAAAAAATCTAAAATAGGAAACAACCTATAAATAGAACTTTACGATTCTAAATAAGTTGTCAAAAATAAATATTACAATTCACATATAAAATATAACAGAAAAAATAACATGAGGTGTTAATTCAAATGTAAATAGTAATCAAGTGTTGAAAATAGCTTTATTGGTTCATACTGGCAATGAATGTTCTAAAAAAAAAAGAAAAATTAAAAAAATTTCCTAATCACTTCAAAATGTACTTACATATACATAAATTGTTCTTTCAGCCCGCCACAGCTGGAGGTTCCCCAAATCTTCGAAAGATATTTCAATAAAATCAGACATCTAAAAAACAAACACTTTTAAAAATCAGCTGTTTAAAATAGAAAAACACTGTCACTCACGTTCAACTCCAGAATCAAAAACTTCTGTATTGCTAGCACCATTTGTACCTGTGCTGTAACTAGAACATATATTTTTTTGTAAAAAAATATATTAACTTTAAACACACTCACAACTTACAACACATTCTGATGACTTTCAAACATAGAATGATACGATAATAGTTTGCAAAAATAGAACAGATATAAAATTATCAAAAAAAATTATTATCGCACATGTACATCCTGTATTCATTCTATCTTTAAAAAACACATAATTCCAGTTTTTATTCATTGTTCATCGCTTCAAGGTTTCTATCAATTAGAAGATATCTTTTTTACAGTTTAAACTACTCATTCATAGATGGCAGAGTATGTACGCATCTGGAAAACTTCACATAGCTAGTAAAGAATAGTGAGACGCGTTGCATACCTCGAAGATTGAAAACGGAAACAATCTCTTGCATATTGCTCCCATATTCCTTGACGACTTAATTTGTATGCATATTTCCGCGCTATCATGTGATGTACTATTACTTTATCATTGAACGTTACAGATTTCATATCAATTAAAAAATGTATAACAAAAAGCTTGTGGCTATCGAAAATAGAAAGCATAAAATTCTAACAGCTATTTTATAATACAAAATAATACGACCTTATCACTATGTAAGTCCAAATTTCCGTTCTACTGATAAGTCTTCCGTTCAATTTTGATTTACAATAACCTTGAAGCTAGTCACAAAAGATAAATCTTTCTGCAGAGCATGTAACAACGAATGTAAGCTTATCAATTTTATTGTTATCAAACGTACACATCCTGCATTCATATATATATATATATATATATATATATATATATATATATATATATATATATATATATATATATATATAAGTACACATGTACTCGCAAAACTTATAAACAAAATTCATATGCAAACGATACTTATTAGTGTGTAATGACACAAAAAAATTCTTTAACACACCACAAAAATCTTCCAGACGCCCCTCCATTTTTTTTCTTGCAACCTTTAGCTACTCATTCACAGATGGCAGCATCAGCGCGCTTCTTTTAATTTTCAACCATTTCTTAAGACGTTGTTCAAAAAAGAACTCAACACGTTCTTATCATTTCTTAAGACGCTGTCCAAGAAAAACTCAAGACGTTCTTATCATTTCTTAAGACGTTAGCCAAGAAAAGTCAAGACGTTCTTATCAGTTCCTAAGACGTTCTTATCACGGATGACCTTGAGATTGGCTTAGAAACCGTTTCTTATACCTACTCGCCTGGTGAGAGTGGGCCAATCAGATACAATCTTTCCGTAGTTTGCAACAGTTAGATTACACAACAATGAAATGTCAATCAACTGATAGAAAATATATCAATCATGTTCCAAATCATAACTAAAATAAATATCACAATAAATAAGCAGAGCAAACAATTAAAATGCCTAAATTATTCTACATTTGTAAAAATAGATTTAAAATCTCAGTTATACCAATGATTTACCTACATATTTTATTAAAAACTGTGATCGTAAAAAAAGTATAGTGTACAACACGTATAGAATCACCTATTTCACACTTGTGTGATTCCAGCACTCGACTCTGTCTCGTGCTGAAAATTAACACACCTTGTGTGAAATAGGTAAATTTCTATACTTGTTGTACAATATACTATTCTAGATTTGGTACAAAAGATAATCATGACAATGTTTCTTACATGCCCATTAAACTATATAATTACTTTCCCGAAAATCTGAAAGCTATAAAAAGCATACCTTTCTCCAAAATAAAACTCAAAACACTTTTGATGCAGTATCGTTTTAATCTGCCTAAGACTATTTTAATTTTACTAACAAATGAGAAATCAATTCATGTGTAATTCTCCCCAGTTGTATTTTATCGTTTCTTATGGTGAATGAACAATAATAATAATAATTCAAAGTTGAAGATCTTATTATCCAAAAAGGGTAGAAACCGTTTTTTTTTTGTTGAGCTCATTTGTGGTCAGGGCTATATGCTAAATAAAAAAATTACGCGAAATAGATTTCTATGCGGAATGAGAACCTTTTCTTCAAGATTATTGAAGGGAAAATTTGTGCTTCACCAGAAGACTTATGTGAGATTCTTGGGTTTTTAAAGAAACATTTTCCAGATAAATGAGCAAATAAATGTCAAACGTCGACAATATGGCCAATAATTGACAAGTCAAGCACCTAGTAGCCAGGAAATGTAATAGTACAATAATAATTTATACAACAAGAGTGTAAAGTTGATCATTATCACATGAGGCAAAATATTTGGTGACGAGACCAATCATGTCTAATGTCATAATGCTTGTTTACACTCGCATTGCATACAGGACTTTTTATACGGTCCTCAATTTCCATATTTCAAGAATTATTGAGTTCACAGTAAGAGAACCCAAAGTACAAATTGACATTTAGATCCAAAAAATAGCCAAAGTTATGGATCAGTGAGAGTGGTTAAAGTCATAAATTCACAGAATTTCAACTTCAGGCATTCACTCGTGAATAATTGAAAACTGGGATACAAAGAAGACAATGCATCGTTTGCTTTTTGATTTTATGCTCACAATTCAATTATTATATAAGCAACATTAGGCCAAATTTGGTGTGTTTCCGCTATGGAATATTCAATATAGGTCTTAGATAAAATTCACTATTATACTTTCGCAACTTGTTAGTTATATCATGGAAAAAAATTGGTGATGTGCCTATGCTTTTTTGGCAACAAGAATAATTTAAATTATATGTGTACTGAAACATTACTTCTAATTATGTGATCTATGATCTATCTATAAGTAGACTTGTGAATAATGAGAATTAATTCTCTTTGTCCTCCTTTCGTAGCTGCATATAGTAGGTTGGAACTTGAAATCAAATAAAAAACCAGGAATATATTCAATTCACATTATACGATAGATTTATTGATGCACAGCATATCCAGGGCATTACAATATTGTAGGTGATTGATAGAAAAAACTTTTCATCCCTGATTTTGGATTTCTCATATTTCTCAAGCACTCTTCAATACTTGAGAAAATAGCACGACCACCGGTATTAGCCTTTGTACCTGGATCATCATCATCATATGTTATCTCCACAGTATTAATCCGATCACAGGATACAATTTTTATCATTTTCCCACATATTTCTCCAGTTAGAAAAACTGCAACAGAGATAACCATTTAATACACAAATATGAAGTAGTCCAATAATAACTGTCAAGATTTCGATAACAATCAATGATAGAGCAAAGTCCTCACTATAAAAGTAGGTCTGCTTAAAAGCATCTATACAATAAATAATAAATTATATTCTTTTATATAGGATATACTAAGAGACTGGATGAAATTTCCAATTTCAAAAATAAATCTCCACATCTTTAACCTAATTTTTCTCATGATGAATTATGCCGTTTTGATGAGTACAAAATTTGATCTTGAAATATAAGATGTATAAATGGGAGGAGACAGAAGTGTTGAATGTTCTGAGTATGTATCTCTTAGATGTATTGTGTGTAAGCAAATCGAGGAGAGAACATTGTTTCAGAAGAGAAGTAAAAATAATATTCATTGTTTGTGACCATGTATAACCATAAAAGAGCATGCGAAGCAAGAAGACAAAATTTTGGTGAGTGAAAGAAGTAGAGTTTGTATGAAGTTTTGGCTTTTCCTCGCTAAGAATTTGTGACTGAGGGTAGGCCCTTTTAGAATGTTTATTGTACCAATTCATAGCTCAACTGATTCTGATAGTTATCTTGAAAAAGATCAATTCTAGATTATGCCAAATGATATGGTTGATTTGTGTAATTCTGGACAAAATAGGAATATTTATGGTGATTTGCATAGTTTGGTAGGAGTGAGAAAAAGTAAGTCTGGTAATGTTTTGGGGTAGATTCAGTGATAGCCAAGTAAATGGAAATGGCAAGGAAATTGTGACTTTTGATTTGGAGCAAAATTTCTTCATTCCTAATTAATTCTTCAAGCATAAGAGAGTATAATAGATTTTATTATGTATGATGAAAGTATAGTAGTTGATACAGAAGTAAAGCATGGTGCTGACATTGGTACAATTGATTACTTTTTTTATGGATGAAATTCTCTATGGTAGTATGTAAATTGTATTAAATAAATAAATTCATTGTTGAAAAGACATACTTATATTTTTGAAATTAAATTACTTTGTGGCTATCGATTCCGAAGTTTTTCCATCATCAGTCCCAGCTAGGAAGATATATTAATATTCATATTTTCATAATCTCTAAATTTAGTGTTTTTGAAGATACATGAATAATTTAAAGTTGAGCTTAGAATTGGTTCGAAAGATAATTTATATTTGTATAAATGAAGTTATTGAGAAAGTGGATTAGGAAACATTAAAATATTGACAAAAAAAAATAAAATTGAAAAATTAGATTGGGATTTGTATTTGAAAAAATGGAAGAGTTGAGTACACAGAAGTAAACATTATAATGAGATACATACCAGCGAAAAATAGATGTAGAAGTGTCTAAAGGTATCATGTTGTTGAAATTTTTATTTTAATTCATGCTGAAAATTAGCACATGAGAACATTTGCTGTTCCAGTCAAGAGGATGTTATACACGGAAAAATCTATTTTGGGGTCATTGTGATGTGTGTTGAATGTCGGAATTTTCTAAGATAACTAGTTTTCAATCGTTATCGTCTTCATGAAGGATTGAAGTATTTTCTATGATGGATGTATGATTTTCTGCTTTTAAGTGGGAGCCGATTGCTGAAGGAGGATTATTTTAAATGTGTTCTGTATATCTTGTTTTAAATTTTCTTATTGTCATTCCTATATACATTTGAAGATTTTTTTTAAGAGCCTCAAGAGATCCAGTTGAAAAATTGTTCAATTACAATTTTATTATACACACATGGACGTTTCGAGAGTCAAACACCCTCCTCATCAGCTATTTCGAAACGTCCATATGTGTATAATAGGATTTTAATTGAACAATTTTTCTACTGGATCTCTTAAGGCTTTTAATACAAATCTTCAAATCTACTTCCTGGATCCTCAAACAAGTATCAACAAATTCCTATATATGCACTATTGCAATCGTTACAGTTGGTTTTATAAATACCGCTTTGTTCTATAAAAGGACTTATTGACTACTCTTTGATTAGAATAAAAGTTTGCAAATGAGTGTACAAGGATCTCGTAGGATATTTCCAGTCTACTTTTAAATTATGTTGAGAAATTCTTCATCGAGAAGTTGAATGAATCTCTGGCAGAATGTGAGCCAAATTTTAATTGCTATTAATGTTTGGACGGAATTCAAGGATACTGTTCTTCAAAGTGCAAAGGATGTTTCTGGTGAATGAACGGGGCATGATTTTCAAAGTACTGTCTCCATAGATGAAAAAAAAATTGGAAGCTTTCTATACCGATTTTATATTTGCATGAGAGACTCCACGATTTGTTACTTGCCAATTTGGCTTTTGGTCTTTTGTTTGTTCGGATTTAGATCCAAGAGGTAATTTGGGTTGATTCGGGCTAATTTGATTTCATTCTATTACTTACTTTTTTATATTGGTAATCCGGGCTTAGCTTTCATAGTTCCTGAGTCATTGGTTCTTTGTTTCTTTTTCCTTAGCTAAGTTTTTTTTTTCATTCTTTGGTTATATTCCGAACGTGTTCATTGATTATTTTTAATAATTAATTTTAGTTCGGGATATTAGATATAAGTTGTCGCTATGGTGATAGTGATAGGCGCAGTGGCGAGGCCAGTTTATTTCGAATGCTAGTTGCTTTGGCTACCGTTAGGCTTTTTTAAGGCCTATTATTGGGAACGGTTTTTTTTCTTGTTGCTTAATAAGGAAGATGACTTAAGTTGAGACAGGTCCGTCAAGGCAGAAGGTTGAAGAAAAATTCTAGAACAAGCGGTTGAGAACAGTTTTGTTGACGGAGATCTACTAAAACTTCGCGTAAATCGAAGTCGCCTCGCGGGATTAATGTATGTCGAAGTTTTGCTTCGGGTCAAGTAGTGTTTTTTTTTGGAAATTAATACGTGAACAAGCAGTCCATTTTACGGATTATTAGTCACTTTTTGTGTACCTCGTGTTCGGTCTTGTTCTTTTCCACCACGAACATCCTCGGCAATTTATTCGACCTCGCAAAGCATTCAATCACGCAAGTGTCACATCCTACGGTCTTGACGACTATCCCCAGGACCCTAATCTTCACGCCTTCTTCACGACGTTGGGCTGACGCCTCCACTAGGTCGGTCGATACTATTTTCCACCGTTCTAGACGACAGTGATTAGCTAAGTGGACTGTACATTTTGTTTCGCCTACTTAGGCTTTTGGTGGTATGCTGGGTAAACTAGGGGAATCGTAGTTATTTGTCTTCGGATTCCCTTTTGATCTAAGTGACATCATTACCGTTTTTACTTGTACCAAATTCACTGATCGAGATTTTGATTCATCTCTGAATCCATTTTGACTATTTTGGGCTTGATGTCGGTAAATATGTGCGTGCGTGCGTAACTCGCAAATCTCAAAACTGGTTGAACGTATAATGTTGAAGACTGATATAGGGTCTAGTTGTGCACCTCACATTATGGTTCTAATCGTCTGGACCAGAAATGCACTTTACATAAAACTTTTTTCGAATTTTTCCGATAAATCCAGGATGATCAACCATAGGATGATGAAATTCAGTATTGGAACTTGATGTTGTATTAGAATGGTCATCTGCTATTTTTGTATGAATCGATTTGGCCTGAAATGCACTTTACTCGAAACTTTTTTCAAATCTTTTGATAAATCTGGAATGATCAGCCATAGCATATGCAAATTTTGTGTTTGAACTTGTAGTATTAAAATAGTTATCTGCTATTTTTGTATCAATCGGTCAAGCCGGAAATGCAATTTGAGAGTATACCAGACACTCAGAATTTGCTGTATAAATCAATCAGTTTAATTGGAATGATAAGGTAAGTAATGATAACCTGTTGTCAGTTTTCTAATTTTGTTTGACATTTTATATGTCAAAATATTTTTCCCTGAATTTCATTCCGTAAGCATGACAAAAGCGACAAAATTGGATCAGAACATGCTTTTTCATACAAATTTAAAATTAATTTTCATTATGTTGGTCACACGGTCTAGCTTTAATATCGGCATTATTGAACTTTAAATATACATACTTATCAAACCTCTTGAAGACATGAAACACAAAATGATGCGCTGAAATCTACGACTATCTGATGGTCTAAAAGTGCAAGGAAATATTGTGAAACCGACATAATTCACATATCAAGATTTTGATGGATATACCTGTTTTGAGCATCCCTGGATCCATTTTGACTATTTTTGGCTTGATGTCGGTACGTATGTATGTATGTGCGTATGTATGTGTATATGCACAACTTGCAAATCTCAGAATTCGTCAAACGTATAATGCTGAAATTTTGTATAAAAGACTGGTATAGGATCTAGAATCTTGATGTGTACCTCGCATTATGGTTGCAATCGTCTGTACTGGAAGTGCACTTTACCCGATACTTTTTTTGAATTTTCTGCATAAACTAGAATGATTAGTCGTAGGATACTGGAATTCAGTATTTGCAATTGCTGTAGCATCCAAATGATCAACTTCTATTTTCGTCCCAATCGACTAAACCGGAAGTGCACTTCATATCACAGACTCTTCGAATATTTCTCATGAAATTAAAATAACCAGTCGCGGAATACTGGGACTTCGTATTAAGCACTTTTAACGATACCCTTGGCTGATGGCGTGCACTGAGAAATTTTTTTAACATACAGTGTATGTTTGATGAGCATAATACTAAAACCAAGTATATATGTCTTTGATTGAACTATATCTATACTGAATTTGCATACTCAAGAGTACTAAAAACAAGGATAAAAATAAACTGAAGTATATACTTTTGGATTAAGGATACCGTATATTTAAGTTTGGATTCCCAATATGTGAACATAAACAATGTACATAAATCAAGAAAATAAATATAAAAACTACATAAAATGTATACTCACTTTAAATATACGATTATATCTATTAAATTAGTACAAACTCATACTAACCTCAATTATATTGTATATTTAAATATAGTAAATAGTTATTTAATTTTAGTATACTATTTATTTGTTTCTTGGGTCTGTTTACTTATGTCCCTATAATGATGAGCAACGTGTCAAAACACGCATAGCAGAAGCCATAGACGCCAAGTGAACGTGTCAGTGTTGGTAAGTTTGTGATTCAGTTGCGGATATTTACATTTAGTTAGCGGATCGAGATCGATTTTATAATTGTGGAAATTATTTCTGTAGTGAAAAATAGATAGATTGTGAAGTGCGCAATGGATGAGTATGTAGTCAGTATTTTAACACAGTGGGGCTGTGAAGATTTAATAGAAAAATTTAAAGGTAACGAGATATATGTTTCCATTAGAATATATTTTTTCTCAAAGAGTGTGAAAATGAGTTTCATAAATATACCTTCGCATTTTTTAATTGAAAGATTTAGATAATTCAGCATCTTTTCAAATAAATTTCAGAGAACAATATATTTTGTAAAGTTAGATTATGTTAGCTCAGAGTATTACCTAACTGTTCCAGATAATATATCATTTTGGCAAGAAAAGCAAAAAGCCTTTTTTAATATATCCAGTAAAGTTCGCAAACATACTAATTCAATCCATACATTAATTTTAGATGAATGTATCGATCAAGAGACATTTGATCTTTTGGAAGAAAGTGTCGTAAAGGAATTGATTCCGAAAATTGGACCAAGACTAAAATTCTTGCAGAAATTCCGAAAATATAATAGGGATAAGGTATATCGAGGGTTTTTATGAAATTATGAGAACTCAAGACCTTTTTTTCACCAGGATGAAGAATTAAATAAAGAAAGTATTAATTCTTTCACACCGCCCTCATCCTCTACTCCAAGTTTGAGTGGTGCTGATGCGGACGAAATAGAAAATTTGCGTCAATTCTGCATCAACAATGAAATAAGTCCTCAAGAGAGGCAACGAAATACTTCTAGCGAGGTATGCGATGAGAATAATATTTTCTTTCTAGATACAATCAATTCCTTGCCAGAAGCTTCGACATCAGCTGCAATTCCAACGCTGCAAATATTAACATTCGATTCTCCTAGTGTTTTTCCTAATGTGAGCATGTTTTACTGCTTTCATTTACAATTTATTTGAACTGATAGATATTAAATATTTTGTAGGGGCTTGAAGAGTTTCTTGAGACAACGATAGAGGGAAAGCAATTATTGACTAAAAAAAATGAGACTTTGCAACATACTGAAAGACAAAAGTTAACATCGATTACTATTGATTATTTATATAACAGATCTGGAGACGGGAGGTTTGATATCAATTTTTATTCACTTTTTTTTTATCATTCACATTGTTAATAATAATGCTTCATAACTGTGGTGGCTTCAAATAAGTATGGTCAGTGAATCAGTGACAATATTTTGGCATGCATGTCAACATTTGGATGATTGATATATCTATTTTAATATTATCAAAAGTATGTCCTGCAGGATATTTATTGGATCTTATTATTACATTGTTTTTCCCGCGTTTAGCTGTTACCAATTATACAGAGTATATAAAAAGTCTCACATTTTTTGCTCTTTCCAAAAAGCTTATATTATTTAACAATTATCTATCATAAATAGTAATGTTAGGTATTTGATAACGTCAAATAAAAGTATTTTCAGACTCATTTGTCATGGTCATTTAATAAACTATCTCAGTATTTCTTGGTTCACATTTTTGTGGTTTCCAGAATTCCGACATCGTCGTTCACAAAATTGGCTACAGAAATTTGCAAGATATTTCAGAAAGAAACACCTTTCACATATTTCATCCCATATAAAAAGAAAACTGTTGAATCACCAAAATTGCTAGCTCGAGGAAAATTATGGTCGCGATATTTGAGTTTGAAATGTAAGACCAAAATTCTTGAAACTGAAGAAAAACACACAATTGAAATAAGAGAAGGTAATATATATAAAAACTTCAATATCATGCTGAAATTGATATTATGAATGTATATATGCATCCAGAATATCTTGGAGTCCAAGATACTGCAGAAAATTTGGACGGAACGATAAATTTTCTGAAACATAACATTGGGCCTTTCGAGAAAATTGAAGAGGCGTTTAAGCAAACTTACCATGAACGAATAAAAATTTTAAGCAAATCAGAGCCTCATGAATATATGGAATTGTTCCCTGCTCTCAAACAAGCGAATAGATATTTATTGGTAAGCATGTTTTCTTTAATTTGATACATTAAAGATTAAAAAATTTGATTTCAGTTCCAGAATGATTTTAAGATCAAATATCCATTAAAATCTGATAACTTGTATGTCAAATGGCCAAAAGTTTCTACCGCTATAATCAAAATAGCAACGAAAAGAAATATAATTGATGAAGAAACTATATCAGGTTTGCTCTTGAATAAAACTTATTCCATTCCTATTCCGAAATGTGTTGGTATATGTCACATATTTTCAGGTATTTTGAATACCGAAAATTATGCAATATCCATTTTACCAGTATTATTTCCTGTTGTTACCATAAAAAGTAAGAAGGGTAGCAAGAAAATACGGTTGTCCAAGCTGGAAATGCAAGAGAGTTTCATTTTTATTATAAATGTGAGTTGAAACTATAATTTCATGATACTAGTACTTCAACATACAACTTCACTTTTAGAATCCGTCCGAATATATAACTAAAATAGAGGAAAGAAGAGAAAAAAACGGGAAATTGGTCTAACTGTTCAACCTTTTATAGTAATTGTGGGTAGCATCCATAATTTTGAAGCGTGTTATGTTTCCATCGACGATGTACTATACAAAGTAGATTCACCCATGTCAGCACTAGATACTTGTTTCAAAGTATTTTTTTCTCTGAATACGGATTATCCACCCGAAAGCAAACAACTTTGGATGTTCTTGCAGAGATCAATTTATAGTATAGAAACTCCACACGATATAATATATCCATCTACATCCACCTTGGACAATGATATTGCAGAGTATTTAAGAAATTAGTAAGTTATTTCTACATGTGTAATGGTCAATTTTTCTAGGCATTTTTTTAGGGCCTAATATATACATAAAAATGCCAGTTTGCTATATCTGTGATAAGATAACAAATACTTATAAAACTTTATTCAAACATTTCCGAAAAGAACACAATTTGAAAGAAAATAATGTATACAAATGTAATGAAACATTCTGTAAGAGGAAATTCTCTAAATTGAATTCTTTTCGAAAACATGTTAAAACTCATATATGTTACAATAAAAGTATAGCAAAATCAGGTGAATCCTCTCAAGCCACAAATATAAATATTGATTCAGACTCAAATGTTAATAAGACGGAGCATATCAATTTAAAGCCAAATTATTTAGAAACATTCAAAAATGTGTGGAATAAGCAATTAATCAATATTCTTTGCTCACTTTATGGTAAAAACGTTTATCCCAGAAAATTAGTGCAAAATATAATGGACGAATTCCAAATTTTGATAAACGATCCGATCAAAGTATTATTGGAGTATGTGAAAAGTTTGCAAACGATCAATAACAATGATTCAGAGTTATTGCAAGAAATGTTAATATTATTTAATAGTTCTTTCCAAAATTTGAATAGTGAACATCTTCGATTCAAGTATTTGAGAGAATGTGGCTATTTGATATTACCTATTCAGTATATAATTGGCCAAAACATGAAAGCATACAATGATATCATTCTTAATGCACCTATTGCAGCTCATTATGTCCCGATAAGATACATGTTGAAAACATTTTTTGAGCTACCAAACGTATTTAAATTCACTTTCGAGAATTTCCAGGAACTGAAAAGAAATAGTGATTCATTTACTAATATAGTTCAAAGCGATTTATGGAAACGTAAAACAATTAATAGACAAAATGATTTAATATTTCCCATCATAATGTATTATGATGATATTGAAATTGGAAATGCTTTGGGATCTCATGCTTCTCGTCATAAATTAGGAGCAACATATATATCAATTCCAGTGATTCCTTACGAGTATCAGTCACAGTTGGAAAATATTTTTGTTGTGAATCTATTCCATGCAACTGCTACAAAAAATATAGATAAAGCTATTTTATTTTCAAAATTAATAGAACAATTTCTTTTTTTAGAAATTGAAGGAATCGATGTTACTTTACCTGGAGAAAGTATAAAAATATATTTTATGATTGCTCTAATAATTGGAGATAATCTTGGACTCCATACAGTTCTGGGATATACTGAGAGTTTTTCTAGTAATCATTATTGTAGATTTTGTAAAGTTAGTAGAACAGAAGCACAAACTATGACTCATTTGAATCAAAAAATTGAAATGAGAACTTATCAAAATTATGAATGTGACTTGAATATGAACGATGTTAGCAAAACCGGCAATAAAGACATTTGTGTTTTTAATCAGCTTCCTTCTTTCCATGTTATTGATAATATTACTGTTGACATCATGCATGATTTATTGGAAGGAATTGTTAGTTATGAATTAGCTTTGATTCTAACACAACTTATAAGTAAAAGTAAATATTTTCCTCTGGACTATTTAAATCAAAGATAACGTTTTTTCAATTTTGGACCATACAATACAAACAGACCACCGGCTGTTACTAAAGAAAGTTTGAAAAATGAGAGCTTACGAATGTCTGCTTCCGAAATTTTGATATTCGTTAGGTTTTTACCTTTAATGTGTGCACAGTATGTACCGGAGACTGACGAATACTGGTCTTTGTTAATATTATTGAAAGAAATTCTTTCCATAACTATGCACGATTCAGTTCACAAAAGTTTGATTAAATATCTCGAATTATTAGTAAGTGAACATCATACTTTGTTTTTGAAACTATTCGAAAAATCTCTGAAGCCTAAACATCACTTCTTATTACATTATCCATTTGTAATGGAACATGTGGGGCCACTTATTTCAATATGGTGCATGCGTTTTGAGGCAAAACATAAAGGTTTGAAGCAATCAGCTAATGTGGTTAATTCGAGAGTTAATATAACTAAGACTCTGACTATTAAACAACAACTACAGTTTTGTAACAGACTTATGACTAAAAAAGGATTTAACGATAATTTAAAAATAGGAATATGTTTGAAAGTCGAGCAAATAAAAAATTATTTCATCTCACTGAATCAAAATACTTTTCAGTCATTGCCAGCTACATTTTTAGAGAATATTTTTGTAACAAACTGGATTGAAATACATGGAACAATGTACAAAATAAACTATATCGTACAAGTTGAAAACGATGAAGACATGCCACAATATGGCCCAATCGAAAATATTATTCTAGATGTTAATGATGAAATAGTATTTTTACTCAAAAACCTTAGAACTATTGGTTTGAATCAACATTTATATTCTTATATCGTGGAAAAAACTGAACAATATTGTTTTTCAAGTTACATAAATCTATGCTCCAAAATTCCATTACCTCTTTTATTTTTCAATGGCATTTATTGTATACCTATATTGTAATTAGTTATTTTCAAGCCTAATGCAAATGTGATCACTATTCTACCATTTTTCAACTCTTGAGAAACTTATTTTTTGTTTGTATAGAGCTGCAGGATAATGCACAATATGTATAATACAAATTATTTTATGTATCCATTATTTTATATGTAAATAAACTATGTTATTTCCAAATAATATGTGTTCTTATTTTGAATATATATATAAATATATTCCACTGGACTAAGTATTTGCTTCACTGTTTTTTAGTATCATATATACTAAATTCAAGTATAAGTATGTATTTTAATCAAGTAACATGATTACTCCCAGTGATAATACCAGTAATTCAATTTTAGTTGGAAGATTTCTTGAAATAAAGAGCTATATGTTTCTGATTTGAGTAGGAATGTGTATTTTGACCAAATAAGTTGATAATTGGAATAAAAATACGGATTATTTAATCCAAGTTGAAAAAATTACTCAAATATAGTATACTATACTATTGACTTGAATATAGAATGGTCAGATTTTAAATGTACTTGTTATCTATTTTAAGTATACTTTATGAGTATATAAATAAAGTGAATTTAAGTAAAATATCTCTTTGTCACTTTTTTCAATAGAATTTATGTTTGGATTGAACAAATATTTGCTTAAAGCAAATATCCATTTTTCTCCGTGTGGTTGTTTCTTTTGGCATCGCGGTCAGAATTGCTAACGGTGTGCTCGGGCGCCAATATGGTCGGTGACGCAGTTCCTAAGTGCAGACGGCTGGATAGCTCAGAAGGGAAGGATCAGGGTTGTCAAAAATTATCATTAGGAGGAAGATGTCACAATGAGATTTATTACACTAGAATGATGACGGTGAACATAGAATACATATGTTACAGGACACTTGCACGAAGATACTTCGGCTGACGGTGACGGAACGGCTGTACATGACACTCGACACCAGCGGTCGCAATACGGACCCAGGCGGTCGCAGATGACGAGAAATCGTTCTATGCGAGTAGAACCAAACTTGCTCCCTCGCAGTGATTCTACGTCAAGTCGGTTCGATACTGTGAAGTCACCAGGTAACCCCTCCAGCAGTGATTCTACGTTAAGTATTTCAAACACTGTGAAGTCAACAATGACTTCGCCAGCGGTGCTTCTACGTTAAAATAATCAAACGCTGTGAAATCACGAAGACTTCATCAGCGGTGCTTCTACGGTAAATTATTCGAGAAATATTTTAAGTTCAAGAACAGCAAAAATATCCTTAGTTCAAAACAGCAAAAGTATTCTAAGTTCGTTTTACGGACTTATAGAAAAGAAACAAACAAACTCACAAATTGTGTTAGACAGTTGTGCTAACGGAATTAGCACAAAGACTTCACTTGGACGGTAAACACTCTGAAGATGACGCTCGGTATCGGAACTAGTAGCGTACTTTGGAACGGCTGCTCAGAAGACTGGACTTACAAAGAACTGACTTAAGTCGTCCAGAAGGCCTTATGTATACCCAAATCTTATTGAAACCTCACCTCACATGTTTTCAAATTGAATTCATATTAGCACTAACAATAATGTACAGAAGACGTACAGAAAAAAAGAAGAAGTAATTTTACAAATACTTATTCAATTACAATAACAAATTTCCTATTACTCTCCTGTTGGATACATCCCTTCCTATTTTTTTTTCCTCAACATTTAAATTGCCCTAAATTCTTTTTCAATTGGTCGGTAATATAGATTATGTCGGTAAGATGAAACTGTCAAATGTCAGGTGTTTTCATTTGTTTATTGTCAAATGTCACGAACATAACATCAAAAAATATACAATATACAACATATTTACTAGACAACGATAGATTACATTTAGATTTAATTACGGTAAGACACAAATCATAAATACAGATCATACGATATCAATTGCTTCTCATTTCAGGTGTTTTCCAGATCCTAAACTTACTCCTCCACATGTGAAATATATTAAAGCGTATTTAAAGCAGTTGAAGACTGATGAACTAACGGTAAGCGGTGTTGCATGTTGAAGCAGAATTACCGAATTTGAAATTCACAGGGTGTGCAAGAGGTAAATTAATTTTGATGGACTAAAAAATTATTGACGGTAGCAGAAGGCTCTGGGATGTGCAACAGTAATGGATTTTGGGGCCTAATTCGTCACAATGGCATCTAGTTGTACACCTTGCATCATGATTGTGATCGGCTGAGCCGGGAGTGCAGCTTACTCGGAACATTTTTAAATTTTCCGCATAAATCCAAAACGATTAAACGTAGAAAATTGGAATACAGTATTCAAGACGATAGTACTGTCTAGATGCTTATGTCCTATTTTCATGAAGATCGACTGAGTCGAAAGTCCACTATTCTTGACGACCTTGGAATTTTGCGCATAATTTTAGAACTGTTAGCCGTAGAATCCTGAAAATTAGTATTTAGAAATGTTGTAGCATAAGAATGATGACCTACTGTCTCCACAGCAATCGACTAGCCGTGGAATGATGAGATACTGTGTTTGATTATATATAACCAATGATGTACAAGTAAGTCACGTGATGTCTATATCAGATTTTCCATATTTATTGTGTAACGCGGATTGGAGGTAGTGTTGGTTGAAGCGCTCTGGTTATTTTGACGCGCTATACGTCCGATTTTGTGAGGCTAAATCGATCTAGTTAGCCTGTTAGTCGACGTAGACCCTGTGGGTATTTATGGTTGGCGCAGGCGTATAGGGCGTCGTATTATTTTGTTGAGTTTTTTTTCTTTGCGAGGGCGTGCTGCCGTCCGGAATGCGTAGTTTTTTATCTTATTCGTTTGCTTGTGTAAATCGTGGATGCTTTACTCCATATTTTTTTTGTCAACCTTTTGCGACGGAAGAGTTATAATTCATTATCATTTTCTTATTTAGATTTCATCAACTTCATTAATTTCAACAACAGCTTTTTATTCATGTTTATCATTTACTCATTTCATTTTCAATATTAAAGTCACTTAGTCAAGTTCAATCGTTGTTTTATTTTTTGCTTAGTAGAAAGTGTAGAGCCCTACCGATTCTCTTTCCAGCCTTAGCTACCACAAGTCCCGTTTGAGGGTAGATATACATTTCTTTGTTTATAGTAAATGTAGTACTTTCAGGTCGACCATTTGGTGGACGCAGAAGGTCATCGTGCGGTCACGTAGTGCCGTATTTCATCGGCCAAACCAACACCTTGTTTTCCAGGCACTTTATTCGTGGTTGTGTGCTCTGTGGACGAATCGACAGTTACATGGCACCCCGGATAATGTTCGAACCTAATTACCAGCCTCAAAACTCTCACGGCTACTCTGAGCAAGAGTCTTTGATCTACGTCAAACACTTAGTTGTTTTATTTTAGTGAACAAGGATTGCTACCCCAGACTTTTACGTAACACTTTATTTACTCTTCCACATAATTACTACCCACCAGACTCTTATCATATCGACCTACAAGCTTTTGTATTTCGTCGGGCATAGAAGTTTGCCGCTTGATTTGATAGCCGCTGGAACACGACTGTTTCGAGGGTATCATTTCATAGATAGCACATCTTAATACTTGAAGGAACGCCTCTGATAACGAAAAATTCGCCAAATGTTTGTTTTCTCCTACTTTTTGTCAACTTTCTGCACCAAATCGTCAGCGATCACTGAGGGTTGCCCAATCCGTTTCTCTTCATGACCATTCTTCCAGCCATCCTTGAGAGTTCATATCCATTTGCTACCCATACCATCACTCATGATATTCTGTCCGTACATTCCATAGATCTGGCGGTAAATTTCAACTGCTAGAACGCATTCAGCACTAAGAAAACAAATTCGCATTCGACAAGATTCCTAATTGGCGGAGGCATTTTAAGTACCTACGCAAAAAAAAATGTATGAGCGACCGGTTGTCGCCACAGCGGCATTTTTGGCCTGCTAACAGATGCAGCTACACAGTGCGCATGCGCTGGGCATCGACCGCAGCGCTGCAACTACGGTATTTCAAAACGGTACTTATTTAAAAAATACATTCAGTAGATCAGACTGCCAACCGTTAAATGTACAGCGGAATAAGAGAGTGAAAGAAGCAATTTCAAAGAATAGTATATTGTGCAACAAGTGCGATTAGTTGTCGATTGCCTATGTGAGTGCATTCATTCGCTCAAGTGGGCAATTGACAACACAGCGTTAGTTGCAGATACTAATTTTTATAACGAATGCGGGATAAGTGCTATTTCGCGCTTATTTTTCCAGACGGTAAATGGTTTGTCCGCGACAAGTTTACTTGGCGCACTCAAAAGTCAATGAACCATTCACTACCCGGAAAAACGAGGGGAAATAGTGCCTATCCTGGATGAGTAATAAAAAAAATAAAGGGCACTTGAAATTTTCGAGTATTAAAGATTTATCTGGTAGTGTACGTGATAAATGTTTAATGGAATACAAGAGATTAAATAAATGTGTCAAGAAAGTATTCAGAGAAAATGAGATACGTTTTGATGAATAAGTGAGTAAAAAGTTGACGAATGGTTTCTGTTCGAATAGGAAACTGTTTTGATTAAGTGTCAGAAGATTGAAAGCTATTACAAGAATGAGTGTGACTAGTAAGTTGTTATGAAATAAATCTGATGTAAAAGAACGATGTGAGTACATATTTCTTTAGAAGCTTGTGATGTAACGTGAATAGTAGTAATACTTGGAGAGCAGATATCAGTTTGAATGTTTTCAATACAAATGAAGCTGACTATATGCTAATCCAATTCCTTTTTATGCGACAGTAAAGTCGCCCTATTGGGAAAGTGCCAAGATAGCTAGCGTATAATATCTAATGACAGGTTTGCAAATATTCCCAGAAAAGTGATCAAACAAATAAATTTCTCATGACAATAGTAGTTATTATCCGCTGTGAGTTTGAAGCCATTTTTTGATGTAGAATAACTTCTCAAATATTTGAATCGATCAAAAAGGTACACCATATTGGGAAAAATTTGACGTGAACCTCACGTGACTTACTTGTACATCATTTGATATATACACAAATTCATTCAATGAAGTTTTCTGTCGCTTCAGATCAAAATTAATATAATTTTAATCATATTTTGACATGTACGATGTTCCAAGTGAAGTGCTTTTCCGGTACAGACGATTGGAACCATTATGAGAGGTGCACAACTAGACCTTATACCAGTCTTAAATACAAAATTTAAACATTATACGTTCAACCAGTTATGAGATTTGCGCACGAGCGAACGAACGACCGCACGAACACGAACATATGTACTGACATCAAACCGAAAATAGTCAAAATAGATTCAGGGATGCTCAAAACGGATATTTCTATCAAAATCTTGATAGGTGAATTATTGTCGGTTTCGCAATACTTCTTTGTACTTAATACAAATAAGTTAAAGATTGAAACTATTTAATTGATATAAAAAAGACTTATTTGAATAATTTATTGACACAAATAGCTTCAAATATTGGAAACAATAACGTGAAAATTATTTTTTTCATTTTAATATTTGAAAAATCATGTTTATAATTTTAATTCAAATATTCTTCTGCATTTCAAAACATCGATGTAAATATAATTTCTTAATATTTTGATTTAGTCAGAGTGAGTTCTATTTTTTTTTTTTATAGAATCAAACTAGCTACCAATCTTTTCTGCTATCTCCATTAAAATCGGTTGTGATAATGTCTTCATCAAATAATGTGCTTAGTAGTAAAACTGGTCAATGGATTTTGTGAGAGACAAGCAGGAGTTCTGATTTAATTTACATTTTCCACTAGGCCCACAGGCAATATTTCTCTGAAATTCTAAGACAAGCTGCAATGCTCAACACATGAACAAAATAATAAAACCGTTGTTGAAATTACTGACTGTTTCCAATATTTCATGTTAGTTGCACCTATAAATTGATCAAATCGTTCAGCTTTTGTTGTTTCGAATGTATAAACATCGAAATAAATCGATTTCCATATCAAAAAAAATAGGTCTAATTTTTTTCAATATGACGTACCGTTCTGATGAATTTAAGGTATTCAGAAGTTATTCCACATCAAAGAATGCTTGGAAGGAAGCTTATTTCAAAATTGTTCCGGAAATATATAATGAAGAAAAAAATTTTTTTGGAGAAAGTTGTCTGTTCCCAGAGATTACTTTCAAAATTATGAGCTGGTACTCATCCAAAGGCTAGTATCTATATTATCTATATATCTCAACAATATGTACAAATTTAATTAGAATTGGGAGAGCCGTTTCAATGAAAAAAATATTTCTTAATATTAATTTTTTTTCGGAATGCAGAATAGATACAGGCATTGAACTTGTGGGATCAACGTAGATATCTCATAAGTACCAAGATACTATCAGGTAGTTGACAGTTTTTATCGCTCTACGGACTTTTTGGTAAATCAGTTCCAATTTGTTAAAAGAATATATTGTCACGAACAGAGTCCCTATAGGTTGAGCTTCTATCCCGACACGCTGGATGAACGGATAGCAAACAAAACTTAGTCATATGCGCCAAGAAAGTAGTGACGTGGAGTGAAAGTTATTATAATTATTCCAATTTGGTAATTGATGATTGAAAGGCATTGTGGAAACAAATCAATAACTCTGTCAAATTGTTCTCTATTGGTAGCCACATAGGAATTCACAGATTATGTAAAGCAGGATAAGTATATCGAGTGTCATTGTTCACTCAATTATTCGTTCGTCTACCTTGCTAAACTGAAGGTGATCCTGGTGGCGGGAGTCATTCTCAGTCCGACCATGGTTTAAGCAATCTACTAGTTGTAGGCAAAACATTCATATATCAGTAGACTCAGCTTGTATTGTACTACTATTTTCCTTATTTTAACTATACGTTTCATTTTGAACTCAGTTGTCAGCTCATTCATCAAATGAAGTACATGCCTATCCGTGATCAACTTACCAACCGAAGCAGTGGACAGCAGGTAAGTATTAACACTTATTAATCGAGAAACATTGGTGCAATCGTTGCTATCAGCCCGAATGCTACAATTGGAGCTGCGGATAAGATCCAATCTTCGATCGATTGATAATTCAAAATCGTCGTTTTAAAAGTGTGATCAATTCATTTTGTTTTTGTTGGATTCAAATTTTTGATTATGACGACTACTAATGTAATTACGGTGGCAGTAACATTAAGAAATGTAACCACCAGAACAGGCGTTACGTATACGTTACCCCCAGTTTGAAGCACAAATGTACCGACGTACGGGACTGAGAATCTGTACCGTTCACTAAGGCAGATTCCATTATGTCCTTCACAATATCCGTATTGGTATCAGAGACCGAGTACGTCACACCAACAGTCCTTCTCGTATCATTTATCACCGTACTTACATACACCGGAATATCCTAATTCTTCTACACAACAACATAGATATTTTCGGACCCAAATATAGTATCAGCTATCAAAAATATCGAAACATATTCAGGTGTACCAGAATTAGAAGCTTTTTCAGACAATGCAGCGGCAGTACCGGGAGTGCTATAGATGGACAGACATACAGATAGTTAGTGTAATCAAATGAAAGTTGCGAGTCTTGCAACGAACAATAGATGGTGCACACGTTGCATTTTTCAGTTCGCATCGTTCATTCTATTAAGCTGTAACTTTCTATAATAGTTGTTGATACTTATGTGAAAGTTGCCGATTTAGTACTTTTAACGTGTGATAGGTGGCATGCGAGTCGTACCAGATTATTCCTGAAGCTTACTGCTTACAAGTTGATTTCCACATATATCTCGCAGTACGCAAATTAGATGGGGAGCGAAATCAAGTGCTAACAGAATTCAAAGTCGTTATGTAGCGCATCTACCCAACAAATACGTGCTGCATATACTGAACCCATGTATTGATTATACTCATACATTATCAAACGTCAATTTGTGGTGGTATTCATGAGATCTATTCAACGATGCTCGAGAGAAAAATTCAATCATAAAAAACGATGTCTGCATAAAATAAAATTTAGTATTAAAAAAATATTAATTGAAAGCTGATAAAAGCAAACCTTAAAATTATCCAAAAATAATGTTGAAATATATGCAATTCCAACACATTGTTCAAAATAGTTCCGTATATCTTCAGAGTCATTGTATCATAATTTCCAAAGAATCATGATCTGTTTGTTTGGATACTGTGGTTACATCCAAACAATTCAGATATTCATCTCTAGTTAGGCTACAACTTTTGACGTTCCGAAAGCACCTTTTGAATTCTTAATGGTCCCAAAATCTTGTTAAGCTTTACGTTCGTTTGGAATAGGCGCAATTCCAATACTTTCTGTAGAATATGCTATTATTAAATCAGTGTAAATAAATATAAATAAGGGTATATGCATACTACCAGTATCATAAGAGATGTGTTTATTTCCCTCCTATGCCTATCGTATATATTCCAAGACAATCGTTCTTGAGGAGTAAGCTCCAGCCACGCATCGAGGCCGACACGCATAATTTTTATTTTTTCATAATTTGTTTGGATGTTGAAATTTGAGTTCTTCTTTAAAATTATTATTTATAAAGTTTCATACAGTGGCGATGTTATCTTTTATTCATTTTGTGAATAATCTCTGAGTAATCAAAATTGAATTTGTGTCCTATATTAACAGTATGTTTCGTGAATACACTTGACAGTCATTCAACTTCAAGGCATGATATTTAAGGACGTATAAACGTTTTTGTGAGGATTGACTCGTTTCCCCTTTATAAAATTTATTACACGGAATGCATTTTAACCTTTACACGTTCTTACGGGGCCGGCAAACATACTCCTGTCCAAACTCTTCTCCTCACCTAAAATCAAGATGGCTACCAAAGGACTATTTCAGAACATCACATTACATTTTGAACAAGAAATTGAAAACAGGACTAGAAACTTTATTAGCATTTCTATCTAAATCGCAAAGACTAAAAATAGGATATATTTCTTATATCAATGCAAATATAACAGCCTGTCACCAAATCTCATCAGTAAAAAATCTAGATAGATCACAGTTTCAATTCGAGTAAGAATAACAATAAATTGCATATAATGTACTCAACTTATTGCCATGAAATGTTAAACTAAATGATGCTAATGGTTTACTTATGGCCGATTCCACGATCTCGAGTTAAGTTAATCCGGTTTAAACGGCTCATTTCCTTGGTAACAATATCAATTTCAGCATGTTTTGTGTCATCATTGGCCAATCAAATAAATCAAATTGAATTAAACTTAGGTTATTGGTTAACTTGCCGTCATTTAAACCCAGGTTAATTTAACTCTCGGTCATGAAATCGGGCATTAGAGATTTTAAAACCCCAAAATATGTGTATATCATGTTTTTCATTAATATTTGGTCAAGCGAAGTATTCTACTATATTTTGGTTGATAATACTTTTTTTTTGTTTTTTTTTTCCAAAAGTTGTGTTGAGAGTAATAACTCCAAATTTTTCAAATTCTCTAAATCTCTGTAGTTTCTCAAATATAATTTTTCTTAAATTGAAAACCCAACAGCACGAAAGAGAATAATAGAGGAGCGGACACTTAGTTGGAGAACATGAAGCCTGAAAGATGATGCGGTAGGTGAGAGAGAGATAGCGAGAGCGGGCCTAGCTTTGTGTGCTTCACATGCATAAATAAGATTATATTCCAATTATTTTCAATAAAATACAATTGCCAGATGGAGTTTTTGTTTTTATTACGGTAAATACTACATTATTTATTGAATGAGAGGTAAAAGTGGAAGAAAATTTGTATTTTTTTTTATTAAAACCTTTATATATTATGAAACATGTTTTATGAACACTTCTTTGGACACAAGTTTTCTGATTATAAATTATAATAGGCACATAAATAATATAATAGATATTTTATATTACAATGGGCGTAATGAATTGGAGAAATATACAGAAACCATTTCTCATTCAATAGAAGAAAGGTAGCTTTAAAATATGCTGCTCTGCAAAAAAATTTTGTTTGTTGAACATATACGAGAAGTTCAACAAAAATATAATATACATCTACGATCTAACAAAGAGTAGCAGTTTTTGACATAATTTCTGGTGTGAAGAAAAATAGTTATAAAAATGATCTGCGCAATGAAAGTTTCATTACTTGACTCAATTCTATCAGTAAGAATATTGATACTTGGAACATAGTTTATATCACTCATGCAGGATAAGTACTATTTTGCATACATTTTTCCAGGCGGTAAATGACTCTTTGGCTTTTGTGTGCGCCAAATATAGTTTTCCGTCCAGAAAAAATAAGCGCAAAATAGTATTTACCCGCATTCGTAATAAAAAATATTATCTGCAACTCGTGCGGTGTTGTCAATTGCCCACTTGAGCTATCGTGGGCAATCGGAAAATTATCGCACTTGTTGCACAATATACTATTTCAAATTTAAATTTTTCGAAAGCAGCACAGGAGAAATAAAAAAATATTCTAATATGCCACAGGGCTAACAAGAACACTTGCTTCGCTCACTTTTGACAATAATTGTATACTAAATATACACTTAGCCTCTGGCTTTAATAATGGTCAGTTGTTGCCACGCTTAGTTTTCATATTTTGAATTTTTTTTTCATATGTACACTTATTTATTCTTTTATTCTTGACTTAAAACATGTTTGTTTTTTCTCATTTTTATTTCATCGACTTATAAAAGAAAACAACATATTTATGTAACACTACAGATGACAACATACACAAACACTAATTCTATCCACTCCTGGAGATGGTCCAGGTGGGACCGGAACTGTAGAATAGGATAGAAATAATAAACTTGTGACTAAATGCTCATACATCGTTTTCTTCAATGATTGTATTCTCAATAGCTTTTATATATTGATTAAAAGTGAAGGAATCAATGTTTCAATTTTGTGTTAATCTATAAATCTTATGAATTTATAAATTGATTGATGAGAAGCTTCCTCGAAGTTGAATTTTTCACTAAGAATTTGGGTTAGATACGTTTAATAATTTGAAACTGAGATATAACCTTTCAATTTCTAACATAGAATTGTTAGTACATCTGCTATTAGTGCACTTCCGGCTCGGTTGATCTCAATAAAAATAGGATATCAGCAACTGGATGGTATAATCGTCCTGAATACTGAACTCTAACAATCCACGTTCAATTGTTTTGAATTTATGCGGAAAATTCCAGCTCAGTCGATAGCAATCATAATGTAAGGTGTAAAACTAGATATCATAAAAGTGCCTAATACAAAATTTAAATATTCTACGACTGATTGTTACAAAAATAGAAGATGACCATTGATGCTACAGCAATCTTAAATACTAAATTCCAGTATCCTACGGCTGATCATTGTGAATTTATGCGGAAAATTTAAAAAAAGTCAAATGCACTTTCGGCTAAGCCGATCGCAATCATAATGCAAGGTGTACAATAAGATGTTGTAGAAGTTCTTTATATGAAATTTCGATATGCTATGGCGAATCATCCTATATTTATGCAAAAAATTCAAAAATAGTTTCAAGTAAAGTGCACTTCTGGCCTGGACGATTCTTACAAAAATAGCAGATAACCATTCCGATACAACATCAAGTTCAAATACTGAATTTCAACATTCTACGGTTGATCATTCTGGATTTATTAAATTCGAAAGAAGTTCCATGTGAAGTGCACTTCCGGTACAGCCGATTGGAACCATAATGCGAGGTGCACAGCTAGGCCCTATACCAGTCTTAAATACAAAATTTCAACATTATACGTTCAACCAGTTTTGAGATTTGCGAGTTAAGCACGAACGCAAGCACGTACGAACGCACGCACGCACGCACGAACATACGTACCGACATCAAGCTAAAAATAGTCAAAATGGATTCAGGGATGCTCAAAACGGATATATACATCAAAATCTCGATAGGTGAGTTTTATCGGTTTCACAATACTTACTTGTTTCTACAAGTAAAAATTATTAAAAATGAGAAAGGAGGAATTCGAAAACTACGCGCGCCAAGCCGCTGAATACAAATATTCAAGCAAGGTGTTTGGGGAAAAACTGAAGAATCCTTTGTCTTAAATATACGCAAAACAAAAAAATTAGAAGTGGAGACTCTAAGCTTCCTGATGAAGTCATTAGTTTTTGATAATGATTGTTTTCTCTTATAGAAAATTTGACCGGAAGTTATAATTTCTAAAACTCTCACTGACTTTTATAAAATTGGAGATATACATAAAAAAATAAAATCATTGTACATTTATCATCACTATAATTCCACTTTCAATGGAAAAATGATTAAAATGATGATCATTGTCTCTGTTCAATAAGACTCATGTTTTAAAATAATCACTTTTTTCTGTAGCATTCATTCGACACAATTTCAATTTGAAAACGGTTCTTTTTCATTTATATGAATCGGAAATTTTTATATATTTTTTTTTGAATAAATTTGAAAATACACTTCATAATGTGTAATAATCCAGGAATAGATACAACATGGTATTTTTGAGTGCTTTTAGATGTAAGAAATATACAAGAGAATGCATGTTCTTTGCTTATTTCAACTCCTGCAGCTTAAAGCTAGGCTTAAAAAAGTCATTGAAATACAGAATCAAAGATGAAGTCTTGAGCTTTTAGAATATATTATTTATTTTTCTACTTACGCATTCATGTTATTAGCAAACATTCATTGAAAAATGGACGATTCTAACTCAAAAACATCCAGCCCTGTTAAAATGACAAAACTGCTAACTTCGAAATCTCGTTTGGATTTGATGCTCTACAATTATTGCAAAAAAAGATGTGGGAGAGTTTGTGAGTGTAAATCAACAGACTTACTATAAGCTCCGCTATATGTGGTTTTTGTTTAACAGGTAATGTTTGTAGAAATTTACCTAAAATTTCAGTGCTAGAGCAAGACAGCGATGTTGAAGATGTTTGTAATATCAAAGAAGAAGAAGGCAGTAAGTACAAATTTGAGATTTTTTTTATCAATTTTCGAATTGTTCTATGGAATACATCTTATTCTTGTGTTCATTTATTGACAAATTTTTACTTATTTTTAATACCTCCATAATGAATACATCCTTTTAACTCTGACTCAATTTTTATACAATGATCCTAATCAGCGAAAAAACCATGTTCATATCACCCGTTCACACTACCAAAATATATAAATTTAGCATACTCTCTAGAGCAGCAAAGATTCTTTTTTAGGCGATCATGATAAAAAAAGTGTTTTTATGGCTTCTTTTGCGGCCGTGAAGTTTCACCTTTTGGGACTGATCTGTCAAATTTTACTTTTTGGAACTGATCTGTCAAATACTACTTTTTGGGATTGATCTGTCAAAAAATATTTCATAAACACTTTATATTTACCTATATGGGCAGCTTGATGAACTCTTTAAGAAACAGTTTTCGCTTAAATAGTACATATATTCTTCCGTCAACCTCTGTAGTTCTTGCAATTCAAAAAATAAATACGCATTTTTTGTTAAATGTCGACTTGATAGGAGACAATTGAATAAAACAATTTCAACGGCAACTAAGATTAACAATTGCAATGTTTTAGAAATAAATAGATAAAATGATGTGATTTTGAATTATTTCGTGATGATCGCCTAAAAAACGTTGTGTGCACCTCGGCCTACAGTTCTTTTTTGGTCTCACCTAAATTGCACATTCGACCAGAAAAGATAACCTTTACGGCCTTGATACACAAATAACTATTATTGATCTCTACACCCAAAAATGTATCTATAAATCATGTTTCAGCGACATCACATTTTATGAGAGATTTTGGAATGAATTTGTCTCCGACAACTGGGCTATCCGTATATAATCTATCTTTGACATATAATATTTCGGTTTATAAATAAAATATCATCATTCAGAATATAGTCTAGCCGTATACCCCTCGATAATAGAAAATTCTCGAGATTTGACGTATTACCAAATGGAAACACCACTCGACATTCTGTCTCGTGATGTTTCCAGGCAATACATCTCGTATAATCAAGAATTTTCTATTGTCTAGTGATATAATATATGATAATTTGTTTGTTTTCTATGATAGCTATGGTTTTTTCAATTATCTAAGCAACTGAGATCTCAAAATGATATATGAAAATAGATTTATATTTAATTTATCCAATTTTGACGTTTTAAAGCTACATTATTAAATCCATAGCCAACAGTCTTAAGTTAATCTTAATCCACAAGTGATTTCGAATGAATTATTTGTGATTTTAAAAAGTTTCAATCTCTGTTGGGATTCCTTTTCATAAGAAGATTTCGATTTCTAAGGAATAATTCTTCCAACTGCTGCTGCTGCTTCGTTCAAAATGTTATCGGAAACGAGAACACTGTTTAAATTACTTTTCTTCATCATTTCAGACAATACTTCTCACCATTATACGCTGCGTCAGTAGCGTTGTGAGCGGCGCGAGCGCCGTCCTGGTGGCGACACTTGGCGTTTATTTACTAATATATTTAAAATCGTGACAATCAACAAATTTTGACGTATTAACGTAATTTGCAAAACTGGCACTCAGAATTAGCAGAAAGTTTGTTACAATGACAATAGTACTTCGATGCGGGTCTCAAGAAGTTGATTCATGTATATTTAGATCCAAAGTTTGAGCAAAGAGAAAAAATTGATACAAAGTTTACATATCAGCGACGAAGAAGAAATTAAAAATAACGAAGAAGTTAGTGAAATTACGCGAAACGCTTGGCACATTTAGTGATGGAACAAATTCGACTTTGTATAATGTATTGGTCGAGATATGTGTAAATTATTGCAAGTATAAACATAGTTTTCTACTTGACATGATAATATAATACTTATGATCGAGTGTACTTTTTGTATGTTCTGTTTAATTATTGTCTAAATATTGAATCGATAAACAATATTAATTTTTCTCATGATTTTACATAACTTCATCTGATATCTAAGAGTTATTTTTATGAATTGAAAATAATATGTGTAACTATCATAGAAACTTCTTGATTTGATGTGATTTGAATTCTTCATTAAGGAATCAGCATCATTCATCCCTGATGATTTAATATTTGCTTGCCAGATACGAGTTATCCGAAAGCACCATTCATTTAAATAAGTGAAAACTCATTAATAAGGATTCATTCATGATATTTTGTCTTTAATTTATAATCAATGATAATATTGTTGGAATATAATTATAATAATCCAATATTGATACTGTACAAACATTATACAATTTAAGAAACACTAACTGCTTATTTCTAAAGTTCGCTAATATAATAATAAGTCTGTGTTTTTTTACATGATTGCTGTAAAACTTCATTAAAACAGGTAAATTTAGGTCGAACAATTGTTAGTATCAGTTGCAACTGCAAACATGCAGCTGCAATTTACATATTAATTAACACAGAAAGTATCTGCTTTAAGACTGATATGTCAACGATTTGGAATCGTCCAGCACAGTTGAATAAATATCATAAGAGTGCAAGGATTGATAGTATGTACTATTGCATAAAAGCAAACTAAGAAGATAACTTTTTCAGTTTCTTACGCCCAAACGCGATTAGGAAATTAATAAAATTTCAGTTCACCATTGGGCTATTGTGTATGCGAACACTCAGGAACACAACAAATCAAACCTTGTCCCGATGATTTCCACTTTTTCAAAGGATTTTACATGTTTATTTGGCTCAAAAATTCAGTTCAACTTTAGGTTCTTTTATATTTGTTTTGACAGCTCCAGTCAGTATTAGTAAAGAGCTTATAATTTCTACCGCGTGGGGTCGCCTTCGTCGCTACTGACATAGCGTATAACGCTTCAATTCAAAATTAACAAAACTGACAGTTTACTGACAGTCACACTCCCGAATGTTTGAAAAACAAATACTCGTCGCGATGTCAACGAAGCTTCCTTGCAACTGCAATTTAATTTTTTTGAATTTTGTTCCTCAGTTTCATGCTCCAGAAATTCACGCAAAATTGAATAAAATTATGTATACAAACACGTGAATTAAACCTTTTTATTTGCTCGAAGAATTAAACCACTCACGCTCAATGCGCTCGTGATTTTGAACTTCCTTCCCGCAAATAAACAGTGGTTCAATTCACTTGTTGTATAAATAGCTATTATTTCGTTGGGCAATATTCTTATTGAATATCACTCGTGAAATTGAATACTTCCTGATAATTTTTTCTCGCAGTTTACTTATGCATTTGTTGTCCTTAGAAAATACGCACTCGTCTGCGACTCGAGCATATTTCCATTGCAACAAAAGCATTCGAGAGCTCAAAAAAATTATCGGTAGTATTCAATGCACCTGTGATAATAAGTGAAAATTACTTACATGAAAATAAGAATGCGGAAAGGAAAACTTTCTTCATTAGTGGATGCAGAAAATTCCAACGATACTTATATTGGACGTTTTTGAATTTGAACTTGAAATAACAAAAGAATTATTGCTTATAGAAGTTTTCAAACGATAAGAGCGATTTATGGTATGTACAATCAGTATTAAACATCGAACCCGCGCAAAGTGGCTTCAGGAAGGGACACTCAACCCAAGATCATATCTTTACCATCAGAACATTGACAGAAATAGTAATGAAACAAAATAAAAAGCTCTACATAACATTTGTCGACCTAGAAAAAGCCTTCGATAGAGTCCCTAGAAAAAAAATGTGGGAAATATTAAGAAAGAGAGGAATAAGTGAGGAACTTACAAATGCGATAAAGAATATATATAGTAATACCTCAAATTATATAAGAACTGGAAATGAGACCTCATCAGAATTTATTACAACACAAGGACTTAGGCAAGGAGGAGCCTTGAGCCCTATACTATTTATAATTTTCCTGGACAATATAATGAAGAACATAAAGAGCAAAATAAAGAGAGTAGATGTTGGCTACCATAAACTTGCCAGGATATCAATAGCAGAGTGCGCTTTTGCGGATGATCTGGCAATTCTGGCAAAAAACGAAAACGATATGCAACACAACCTGAACGTGTGGAATGAAGAACTCACAAAGCACAACATGAAAGTGAACATAGAAAAAACAAAAGTAATGGTAATAGCAAAAGAAGACATAGAAGCAAACGTAACAATGAACGGGAAAGAGATAGAACAAGTGGAAACTTTCACATACCTTGGATCTGTTATACATAATAGAGGAGGAATTGAAGAAGAAATAAACCAAAGAATACTCAACGCGAATAAAAGCTATTACTCAATAAACAAAACAATATTGAACAATAAACAGATATCTAAGGGAACTAAGATGACACTTTACAAAACAATGTATAGACCAACATTAATATATGGAAGTGAGTCATGGAAGATGAATAATAGACTTAAGAGTAAAATACAAGCGAGTGAAATGAAATTCCTAAGAAGAGTAGAAGGGGTTACAAGGATGGACAAAATCAGAAATGAACATATAAGAGCTAGTCTAGAAATTGAAAGTATTCAAACCACCATTGAAAAGAAACAAGCTGCATGGTACGGTCACCTAATAAGAATGCCGGAAACTCGACAAACCAAACAAGTATGGAACTCCAAAATAGTGAAAGAAAAAAGAAGAGGAAGACCAGCCAAAACATGGCAAGATATAGTGGAAGAAATACTAAGAAGGAACAACATCAGCACCCAAGAGGCAAAGAGAATGGCAAAAAATCGAAAAGAGTGGAAAGACTTCGTAAATAATATGAACTAGAATTAATAGTCAATCCTGACACCCGTAAGGGTATTAAAGGATTTAAAATGATAATAATAATAACAATCAGTATTTTTTCCAAAATATTTTCTTTTCTCCGGAAAATTTTGTGAAATTATTATATGGAAATTTTTCCAATCGTTTACTTCATACAAACATCAATGATATCAAACTGACTCCCAGAGAATAGTACTTATGAGATTATATCAATATTTTTCATATTATGGAGAAAATTAAGTTCTGTAAAACCTTGATTATTCTGTCCTTTTACTGAAATCAGACAAAATTTATCTTAACTTTCCTGCCCTATATGTGGAAGGAGAATTATTGTAATCGTTGGTCGGATAGAATTGACAAATCCGATTTATTTTTTTGTTAATAACGTGACACAGAACAAATGCATTTTTTGTATGTGGCCACATTGTCCAACAGGCTGTCAAAAAAATTGTTGAGAAAAATTCCCTAGAAGAAATCACATCGAATGAGTTTTCTTGAATCCTGACCGGTCTAGTAGCTTTTGAAAAGATTGCAAAAAACCATAATTATTTGCCATTTCTTTGAAAATTCATGACTAGCATTTCATTTAATATTAGGACATGCTAGAATGTTTGCTCTGTGGCTTCCAGCATACGCGCCAAATTTCTAGAGGAACACAATAACGATTCATGATGACTTCTCTATAATTATTGATATTTTGGAAAATCGTTCTCGTCGAAGTGCTTTTCTCTTGCAATCAATTTTTTTGATTCTTATATTAGCTCAGAAGGAATGCCATTTGAATACTTTAGAAAGTAACACATGACAAGAGAGAGGCTTTCTGTAAAATTGGTTCACGTTGGCTAAATACTTTTTCATGGCCGTTTTTCCGAGAGACCTATTTTGATTCTTTCATCATTTATCGAAAATTTTACAGCTGATCTTTTTGAAATTTGATGCGTACGCTGGAAGCTTCAGAGCCCACATTCTGGTGAAATTTTAAGTATAAACATCAAATAGAACGCGAGTATTTTATTTTAGCAGTCGGCCAGATAACGTAGCCGCGTGCAAACGGTATATGTTATTCGCTACGTTGAAAACTAACAAATGGGGGAAAAAAAATTGAGTTATTAATTTTCTTAGTTGTAGTCGCTCATTGTGCTAATTCTATCCGAAAACATGATTCTCAGAAAAATCAGTAAATCTATCGATCTGAGGGTCACGATAACTTGAGAACGCGTATGAATTTTCGACAGAAATTCTATATTCAAGTTTTTTTTTGAAAAGCTAGGTCCTAAGTCCGTTAATGACTTTTTTAGGATCAGTGGTACCAGAACATTATGAGAACTTTTAAATTTTTTCGTTAATTTTTAAACGGTAGTATTTTTCATAAAATATAAAATTTTGATTGAAGTAGAAAAAAAATGTCTACAATTCTTGTATAACTATGGCTTTATTTTTGTTGAACAATGAGGTGTCGACGTTTTGACTTTGGATTAGTCATTTTTCAAGTCAAAAGGTAGAAGTTTACAATTTTTTTAATTTTCTGAGGAATTTTACAATGTATAAGTTGAACAATATAATTAAATAACTAGTCTAGCCAGTTATAAGAGACACAACAAACATCAAGCTGGAGTGATCACTCCAAAGAGTCAAACATGACTAAAATTCACTTAGAATATTTCCCAAAACTATCAGTGGCTCTTTTGTGACTATAAAAATTTGGATTATTATATAATTATCCAATATTTATTATCAGTTCAATTGTTCACAAAAGTCACAGCTTCATAACAATGTTGATTGACAAACAGGTACACAAATATCTTATCTCTTTAGTTAACTATTCAAACAATGAAAATTAATGATGGTAACCAAGAAATTTCCTAAATAATATTAGTTCAATGACCAGCTTAGTATTCACATAGTTCATACAGAATAAAAGTTATTATTTGTGAGCAGAAAACTCCTTCAATAATAGTAGAGAAATGACAAATTGATTAGATAAAGTTCACATTGTTTAAGAGGAAATTTTTACGATTTTTGATAGCATGTTCTTTATAGTAGCAGCCCGATGGGCATGTTAATTTTGAAGCAACATGCTCAAGTACACGGTCAAAACTATAAGTATTCATCAATGATCAAGATATTTGACAAGAAGATTTTTCCACTGTACTAATTCATTTATATATTTGCAATTATCTTTCGAAATGCGTCGTTTAAATAAAAAATAAATGAAATTCGAATGAGACACACAATACGTTTAAATTTTGGTTGTTAGCGATTGTAAACAGCTCTAAAACTGTTTCTAGCATAATTTTCATTCAATTTGTTAATTTCATACAAATAGTTCGAGCTGCTGCATCGAAGACTACTCATCATGTAGCTTGGAATATCTTGTATTATAAATTCCAAATAACATAGACCTGATGCTCATTTTTGGCTCCATATCGTCAGGAATCAGATTTATATTCGATTATGAAATATATTTCATCATCCTATAATACGGTATCGTATCTGAATGAATTGGAAACATGTATTTTGTGTTGATATTTCCTATCTAGTCCTTGCTTTATGAACAAACAATAGTTAAATTTGACAACTGATGGTATTGAGTTGGCAAATGTTTGGCCTCTAATAATTCATAATAGACATACATATTTTGTAGAATATTTGTCGTGATTCCCATTGTCACTATGTTTATGTACATAATTGAAACTCAGTTTTTTCGTGAAAAAATTTTTATGACACGTTTGGACTTTGGAACTGTGTGCGTCCGCAAGAACGGATCATCGTCGTTGTATGTAATATCAATTAATTAATTTTTGACTATAATGATTATCAAGACTCATATTATTTCATTCTTCTGTAAGAGTTATACCTGATTTGTGAAATATTCGTCTTGACACCAGTGACGTGCGATCCATATGTGCACTGCACACCCTATGAAAATATAAAAAATTACGTAGATAAAATTAAAGTAACGGTTTATTGAATACTTTATTTTGTTTCACAAGTTTTCATTATAAAATCAGAGAAAGAGCGTTTTTTATCCATGTATGCAACCAGAAATACAAGCGCGCCTCGCGGGCCACTCTGCCATATATTTGAAACGAATGTCGACGCTTGAAGTGCAGATTTCTCGCCTGCACGGCGAGCGAGGTCGGTTTGGCATAGTCAGTTCTAGGAAAATGAAGGAATAGAGTCCGACAGAGAAAAAGCATACCGGAATCAGCGTTCTCCCATCGCTCGTTCTCTCTCGCTGGGTGCAGGCAGACATTATGCACTTGGAGCTGGATATTCAACGTTTAGCTGAGTTCTTTTTCGAATGCTTTTTATAAGTTTGTTTTAAAGTGCAGTCCTTGTAATTGGCAGAATGATTTCCAGTTTAGAGGACGCATTTTCTTTGGTGCATTCTTTGGTAGAATAATTTTTGGTGCATTTTACGCAATGTGGAGTACGATAGCAGTATTTTTGGCTGGTCATCAGCGCATTGTAATAGTTCTTTCTCCGGATTTGGTATTACAAATTTCGTGTACTGTAAGTTGTTGCCGTTATAAATCAATAGTGGTTCTCATCCAATATTTAAAACTGTCTATTCACCCTACTCCGCTCCTCGAAGGCTAGAAAGGAATCATTAGACTTTCATTTCAGTTAATCCTCCAATCGATGCATATTTCTTCATATATTCCAGCGAAAAATACTTTCGGATTCAGCAGTACATTGGAATAAAACACTCCGTTAATTTCTGCACTTCTTCACCATATGAATTTCAATTATGCCATTTCTCACGTTTCTTTGTGCACGCGGTACAAAGTTTTCATCCCACGTAAAATTGAAATAAGACACTGTATATAATTCCAGCTTTCTGAATTTCTTCTCTATACATGCTTGAAGTATGCCAAATCTCACATTTATTCGTGCTCACGGTATAAAATCTTCTCTTTACCTGAATTTTAGATGAGCTACCTGTATATAGTTTGAGATATATACTGCTTGTTCATATAAACTTTAAATATGCTAAATCTCACACTCCCTCGTGCACGCGGTATTCAGTTTCCTTCTCACGTTCCGTTCAAATAGAGCAGCCTTCATATAGTTCTAGCTTTCTGCATTCTTTTTCCATACAAACTTTAGGTATGCCAATTGTCACATTTTTTCGTACATGCAATTTACTTAAAATGAATGACAAATTTTCCTCTTCACCTGTCAATATATAATTAAAATGAAACGCCTGTATATAATCTCTGTTTACTGCACTTCTCCTACATATATACTTGAGATACGCCAAATCTCACAAGCATTCGTGCATGCAATATGCTCAAAAATGGATGGAAAGTTTCATCTTCACGTATTAATATATAGATTACTGGATGCTTGGCAGGCAGTGCTATCGACAGACCCAATCTATATTGTCTTCTCGGGTAAGTTGACTCAATTTCTAAGCTTCGTCATCTGTATGGGTACTCAATGTTGCAAGATCTCTTTTTCCGTCTAGGGCTCTCTTAATTTATGTCTTAATATACTTTTTTCAGCATCTTCTAGTCCTCCCACCGTAATACTTTATGACGACAAACGTAAGAGTTATGCAGTCACACAAATTGATCACTTGTAATCTGCGAAATATTTGGTTATCCATATTCATAGACCATCAATGCAGGTACAGCTGTTTTCTTCCTTTCTTTGGCCATCTATTCTTCATTCCACGAGTTAATCAATACTAGTCAATTATTCGATATTCCTTTGAGACACAGCGGCTCCTCCTGCCACTTTTCTTGTGAAAGTTGTCGAGTTTCGCAACCTCTTGATTTTGAATCATCTGGATTATCTGTTCCTACTACATACTGCCATTGAACTAGATTTGTGTGTTGCCACTTCTTGTACACGATTATTAATGGGAATAGTGTGCAAAATTGGAACGTAACAGAGCTTCACCCAGTTGATCTTCCTTATGATTCCCTAGTTTAAAGACTATCGTCAGCAGAAATACTCTTTTTTCTGCTTGTTGAATTGCGTACACCTGTGTCAAATTGAGCGTGTCACTCTCCGTTTGATTATAAGAATTTTTTGTTTTTTTTTTGCACATCTAGCTTCTTTTTTTGTCAATTTTGGACATAATAACAACATATGTTCATCTTGACAGGCAACACAATTCACATATGTCCTACATCTTTTTGCAAAATGTCCGATTCTCAAATGAAGCAAACAGCCTATCTTCTTATTAATTAGGTTTCGTATTTCGGAAAGTGATATTTTTTGTGCTCTAGTACATTCCACAGTACTGTGAGCTCGTTCAGTTATTGTGTTTTTCCTGTTTGATACTTGCCAAGCTCGCTGCGGTGAGATTACTTCTTTCTGAAACGTGGATTGGTTTTCCATTCTCATTTTTGTCTGTGTCAGGTACAAGACTTAAACTTGGCGTGACTAAGTGAGCTAATTCTTCTTCTCTTACCTTGGATCGTGAGAAATCTATCAAATGTGTCCTCGGTGTTGTATTTGTCGCCTCAAAGTCATCCGCAGAAGAAGGTGAGCGTTGTCAGACACGTAACAGCTCTTTCGGTTCACAAGATTCAACAAGCGAGAACAGCATGGCTGCGTATTTTTCACTTATCACTTCCAATGACTGAAATTCATGTAATTGTGATTCAAATTTGTCGTATATAGTATCTAGAGTTATTTTTTCACTACTTAACACGAGAACCAACAATTCTCTGAAGTACACTTAATTATATCAGTACATCCTCTTCTCCTATAGGTGGAGAGCTATGTACAAGTTCTCTTGCTTTGCTACTTTTGATTATTGATTGAACGATATTGACATTTGTTTGCTAACAGAATGTCTGGATCATCGTCAATTTTCTTAAAGATGATCCATCTTAAAAAACAAATTATAGGCCAATTTTGATACTGTCCAATTTCAGTTAAGTTTTTGAGAGCAGTATCTACCGTACTATATACACTTAAGTTCATGATTCAATATCTTTTTCTCAACATGGCCTCTTTGAACGTAAGTCTACCTTCACAAACTTATGTTATTTAACTCAGTTCATTTCCGAAAATCTTGATAAAAACTCCAAAGTCGATGTCATATATACAGAATTTGCTGAAGCCTGTGTTCGAATTGATCACCAAACTATCACTCAGAAATTGCATACGTTTGCTTTATCCCAGTTTTTAATTAATTTAATCTCATCCTATTCGAGCAATCGCCTACTATTTGCGAACTATCTTGGATCTGATTCATTCCCATTTCTTACTTTTTCTGGAGTTCCTCAGGGCTCTAACTTAGAACCCCTTCTTATTTTGCTTTTCCATTCACGAGAAAAATAACTAGAATTAATAATCTCAACAATTTTCAGAATTTGATGTCTTAAAAACAACTTTTAATTTCAAATTCTGAATATTTATTTGAAACTTTAAAAATGTGGAACGCTTCACGATGTTGCGTGTCATCCTTGCGCAGGGGCAGTACATATTGTAACGTTATTTATTTTAATTTTGGCAGCAAAAGTAACTATACACTACTATTAATTTTTTTGATTTATTAGGGTGATAAATTAGATAACTAACACTATTTTCAATAAATATTCTGATTTAAACCAAATATTATCACACCAAACTATAACTTAACTTAGATTATTTATGTCGATATTGATTTGTTTCGCATAACACAATTTATCTCAACCACTAGCAGTCCGTATTATAAGGTCTCTGAGCCAAAATCAATAATCATCCTCGTTGAGTCAGCCACTGATATATACCATGGGTCTCTCTCCACTACGTTCTTCCCGCAAACTTCCAAGCTTTTCTAGAAAGCACTAGAAGGTACCAGCAATTTCCTAGAAAACAAATATATTCGCTTCTATTCCTTGATGTAAAATATTTCCACAATAATTCTAAGCACCAGTAAAGCCGAAATGACCAATTTATACACCTAAATTCGTTACAATATACTAAAATTGTAACGATACAGAGAAGGTTTGCATGGCCCCTGCGCAAGGATGACACGCAAAATCGTGAAGCGTTCCACATTTTTAAAGTTTCAAATAAATATACAGAATTTAAAATCAAAAGTAGTTTCTATAACTAGAATTGATTATTCTTATAATATATCAAGAATTCTCCTGGCTAGGTGTTTGGGATATAAAGACCTGGAAGTTATATTTGATATCAAATTGACTTTAAATGCTCACATGTATTATATTGTTCCATGTGCTTATCGCACGCTTGGATTCATCATACGAAATTCAAGCAATTTCTCTACCATTGCACCTATCCTAATCATTTATTATGCTTTTGTACGATCTAAACTAGAATATTGTTTTGTTGTGTGGAGCCCCATGTACTAAGAAAATATAAACTTGATTGAGTCCGTACAAAAAAAATCTCTTCGCTATTTATCATATGAAGAAAATAATGTCCACCCTGCTAGTTTTCTATCACCATGCGCCCACGCCAACATCCTACTTCATTCTCCTTTACACCGTATGTACACACTTCATAATAATATACAATCAGAAATTGACATCTTCAATGTCTCGCTTGGAGAATTCAGAACATTTTTGAAGTGTAATTCCAGCTGAATCACTATAACTCAATCTCATTTGACAATATTCAGATATGTTTGAGACATGACAAATTTTTGTTTCAAGATATTGTATCTTATAATCGGATAGAATTAGCGCAAATACAAGCTAAAATCAAGGAAATTGATAACTTGGAATATTCTCTAATTATTAGTTTATAATGTGGCAAATAACATATCCTGTTTGTACGTGGCTACGTTGTCAGGAAGGCTATGAAAAAAATCTGACGTGGACATCACGTGACTTACTTGTACATCATTGGATATATATAATCAAACACAACATCTCATCATTCTACGGTTAGTCGGTTGCCATGAAATCAGTAGGTCATCATTCTCATGCTACAAAATTCCTAAATACTGTTTACATACGTACCAACATCAAGCCAAGAACAGTCAAAATGGATTCAGGGATGCTCAAAACGGATATATCCATGAAAATCTCGATAAGTGAATTTTGTCGGTTTCACAATATTTTCTTGTACTTTTAGACTGTCAGATAGTCGTAGATTTCAGAGCCTCATTTTGAATTTCCTGCCTTCAAGAGATTTGATAGGTAGGTATATTTGGAGTTCAATGATGCTGAAATTGAAGCTGGGCCGTGTGACCAACATAATGAAAATTAATTTTAAATTTGTAAGGAAAAGCATGTTCTGATCCAATTTTGTCACTTTTGTCATGCTTACAGAATGAAATTCAGGGGAGAATATTTTAACATGTAAAATGTCGAACAAAATTGAAAGATTGACAACAGATTATCATTGCCCACCTCATCATTTCAATTGAACTGATTGTTATACACGGCAAATTCTGAATGTCTGTTATACTCATAAACTGCACTTCTGGCTTGGCCGATTGATACACAAATAGAAGATAACTATTTTGATGCTACAAGTTTAATCACTAAATTTCAATATGCTATGGCTGATCTTCCTAGATTTATGCAAAAAATTGAAAAAAGATTTGAGTAGAGTGTACTCCTAGCATGGCCGATTCATACAATAATAGCAGATAACTTTTCTCATACAGCATCAGTCCAAATACTGAATTTCAACATCCTACGGTTGATTATTCTGGATTAATTAGAAAAATTCGAAAAAAGTTTCAAATAAAGTGCACTTCCGGTACAGATGATTGGAACTATAATGCGAGCTGCACAACTAGACCCTATACCAGTCGCAAATACAAAATTTCAACACTATGCATACAACCAGCTTTGAGATTTGCGAGTTACGCACGCACGCACGCTCGCACGAACATACGTACCGACATCAAGCCAAAAATCTGGATAGGTGAGTTTTGTCGGTCTCACATTACTTCCTTGTACTTAGTACAAGTAAGTAAAAATTGACAAAAACTGTCAAAAATGGTTTTCTGCGTTTTACTTTTACAAAAAACCATGCATCTGACGGTAAAAGTTGTTCCTGTAGAAAAAGTGCGCAATAAGAAGCAAAATCAAATAGGTTCCTTTGATTCCCGATCAGTTTAGTAGCTTTTGGATAAATTGCAAGAAACCATTATTTTTGGTCATTCATTCGAAAAAAACTCGCGTTCTGTTTAGTATTGAGACTCGAAATTCTCACATATTGTGGGTTCTATAGTTGCCAGCATAAATAACCCTTTCAAAAAACGGTCATAAAAAAGTTGTTAGCCAGCATAGATCAATCGACCAGATTGCATTTCCTTCCTCAAGAGTTATTCTATAACGTATCTAAATAGCGTTTCTTTTGAGCGAAAGTGAGTATAAAAAAAAATCCATAGCAAAAATCGCATTTCATCAATACAAGGAATATTCTACATAATTTTTTGTGAAAAGCAATGTTTTACTCATACTTAATATACAATTGTAAGTCAAATAAGCGTGAATATATCGAGTAATGTTCTTTTCTAGCAAAAAATGATGTACAAATATAAACTAAATTAAAGTTCGCAATATGTTATGATAAATTACGGAGAATCAGTATTATTGCCACTCGTCCTTCACTTGTAGTAGTAGTCACTTAGATGAGGGGTGGAGAGAAAGGGTGATGGAATCCAAATGCTTAAATCATAAATAATATCTAGATGGAAGAGACTGCGAACGGCTACGACGGAAAGAAATGGAGGATTTATTGTAAGAAAGTTGGAGAAATGAACTGTGCAGGCGTGACAATGATCAAATTTCGGTTTGTCAATCCCGCAAAGTTACGAACACATGATGTAATGAGTTTTTACTCCTATAGAAAATATTTATATTCATTCGCCGTTTTATAGTTGCAAAGTACATCTTCTTAACATTTCTTTTATGGATATCAAATGAAATTCGGTGGACATGCGCAGTTCGTTCTACTTCATTTTTCTTTCATTATATCATACTTCTTTGTCCCTCTAACGTAACTAATATTTTCTCTCTCTCTGGCATAACCGTTCGCGAAAATGTATTGTGTGATATAGGACTCCCTACATCTAGATATTATTTATGATCTAAGGCCAAAAGAAATAGCAGAGGCTGCTTGGGTGGAGACGAGGGAGAGAAGAGATCTGGAGAGCTGCAGTAGCAATCGAGGCTGTTTGGTGAGAAAAGAGTCGGTGTCGTTCGGAAATCTGTCAGTCTCTGTCATTTCACTGCTCATGCGGAGAATCACAACGTCGCAGCAGAAGCTCCGTTTCAAAGCCGCATTTCCGCGCTCTGGCCGGTGCCCAGTGGTAGAAGGCCGCTACGTTCGGGAGGCTACGCTCAATTCGCGTGAACCAGTTCCGCACATTCTGACCGTTTGGAATGTTATTGAAATAAGTTATTCACAATTACGATCTATGAACCCTTTTCCATAATTGTTGACATTTTAAAAATCATTATTGCAGAAGTTTATTGCAACCTATGTTTTCATACTTACACTTGCTCAATGATAACGCTATTTGAGTACATTATAGAATAACTCTTGACAAAGGAGAAGCTTCTTGTAAAATTGGTTCACGTTGAGCAATAACTTTTTTATGGCCATTTTTCGGAAAAGTTTTTTTTTGTTTTTTCAACATTTCTCGAAAAGTTGACTTTCAACCTCTCTGAGATTTTGTGCGTATGTTGGGAGCTAGTAAACTCACATTCCATCGAAATTTCAAGTCCTAACAACAAATACAACGCAAGTTATGAGTTTTAGAAAAAATTACCAAAAATCACGGTTTTTTGCAAACAATCCAAAAGCTACTAGAACGATCAGGGTTCAAGAGAACTTATTTGATTCGTCTTCTCATTGCGCACTTCTTTAATGGAACACTTTTTTTCGTCAGTTCCAAAATTTTATTGTTACCCGTAAAAAACCGTTTTTGGCAGTTTTTGACGATTTTCTTGACAGCCTGCCCAATAACGTAGCTGCGTACAAATAGGATATGTTAATCTGCACGGTATATACTAACAAATGACGAATTCAAAATTCGAGCTATCAAATTTTCTCTTGGATATGCTAATTCTATGTGATTATTACTTGTACTCTCTTTTCTAATTTCATTTGTTTCTGTTCACATTATCGGGTTTGCCTATTTGGACAAGGTATTTAAATGAATGAATGAATAGATAAAAGTCAGCCATTCTTTGATATCCCAGCTTAAATTCTTCCATTTCGTTTCAAAGCAACGGTTGGTTGAGTTGGTTTCAATATTGATGTTGGCTGAAAAATGATACTTTTTATTTGCTCAAATCTATCTCTGTACTCATCAGCAATGATCGACTTCTTTTCAATCGGTCACAGTATCCAACATAGAATCGAAAGTTCATCTTTCAAGTGCTTCTAGCTCTTGCTTTTTAGTGTCCATCAGTTTGGAATTTACATTGACAGTGTCTACAACTTATTACTCAGTTCTGCATCAATGAAGAAGCTAAAATACGTTTGGATAAACTTCTTGTGTAATCACAAGCAGCAATATTACCTGTAATTTTGCGAACTCACTTCAACATGTGAATTAAAAGTTGCATTGCCCGTAAAAACTATGATTTACAGCAGATCGAGATGATTGGTGATTTTCTCAAACATTATTTTACGGAGTTTCATCCTTCGTTCAGTATCACTTGCAACTATTTCCTAATGATTTCAAGAATGGAATATCTTCAAATGATTTCTCGTCAATAATTTATGTATAGCACTTTTGCTTACACCAATGGCTTGTTCTCGCTTCTTCCGATAATGTGCTATTATTATACAGGGTGTAACAGAAATAAGTACATTAATTTTAACCTGTGACGCAATTTGTCAAGCATAACAATTTTTCCTAATAACTTTTTTCCGTAAATCCTCTGGATACAGAGTAAAAATTCATCAAAGCTTTGTCAAAAATTTCATAGTGCGCCTATGGTTCAAACTGAATGGTTTTCATTTGTTGGAAGAATGACAGCTGTCGATTGAAAGGAGTATTTTGCAACTTTGAGCCATCGTTGTCTTGTCAATCATTCATTTGAAACTGAAAAAATATTAGTATTTTGGCAATACATTGATATTCGCTCACCTCGATCATTCTATTTTTGTATATGTTGGAAGAAAGACTGAATTTGTGTCTGTAATCAACAATTTGGTCTTTTAGTCGTATTTATATGTCATTTTTAAGAAGTTTGATTTTTATTTAGGGATTTCACGTATATTTTTGGATAGTACGTTTCTTAAACATAAGATTGTCTGCACAAATTCATTGCACTTGAATCAGCTGATTTGGATTGGTGTGAAACTGTGTCACTGTGTCAGGAGACTGTGCTGCCATCTACCAGCAGTTCGAAGAGTGGTTGCTGTTTCTAACCTACTTCATCAGAAACATAAAGAGAATATCATTCAACGATTTATTTAAAGAAAACGGTAGAATATTGAATAGAATGTAATTCTAAATTAATTAATTCACTGAATAATTCAATAGAAATATTGCTGCATGAAATTTTGAAGATTCTATTGAAGAACAGAAAATATAACCTATAAATGTATCAAACTGAATTTGGTAATTGATTTTAAATATATTCTGAAATATATGATACAATATTTTGCTTATTCAGCAGATCAATTGACTGGGCATACTTTATTGAAACGACCTGAATGTGAAGTGTGAAGTTTGTAATAATATGAGGAAAACTAATACATAGGTGCTTCATTTATAAATTAATGTATTTCATTCATCTCATCTGCTTCCAGATAAACATTAGGTTCTAAATAACTCATGATATTCTCATCGTAATGTATAAGTGCATAATATTTTGACATTAAATACATTAGCATAACCACAATAATTCAATTTTTAGTGAAAAATGACAGTTCGGAGATCGTTCCAAATAAATTTGCTAAGCTAATCCTAAACTGCCCATGAAATCGTACACAGAATTAATAAATTATAATCTGTTTTATTCCAGAATTTATTTGAAGGAATTGATAACTCACATATGTCAAAATCAATTATTGTTCTATTGCAACTGCTACTAGATCCGATAACTATGCACCTGAACGACTCGTTAAATTATAGGGGATAAAAAATGCTAAAAAAAGATGAGAATTCGGGAAAAAGTTACTAAGAAAAAATGTTAGGCTTGACGAGAACTATCACTGGTTAAAATTAATGTACTTATTTCTGTTACACCCTGTATATCAACCTCGGTTAATAACGTTGAAATTTCATAGTTATTCTCCGCAGTTGATAATTGATTGAATGCATCCCTCTTCTAATGATCAAGTAGAGCGCAGCAAATTTCTGCAAATTTCTATACTTTTCTGATCACTGTCACAGGACTTGGAGTTAGGGATGTTAGGAGATGATGTTAAGAACAAGTCCGACACTTGCCTGCAACTAGGATTGGATTCCGTGTGATACCATCGAACGATTTCCATTTTTACTCACTTGTACTAAGTAAAAGAAAGTATTGTGAAACCGACAAAATTCACCTATCGAGATGTACGTTTTGGGCATCCCTGAATCCATTTTGACTATTTTTGGCTTGATGTCGGTACGTATGTTCGTTCGATCGTGCGTGCGTGCGTAACTCGCAAATCTCAAAACTAGTTGAACGTATGATGTTGAAATTTTGTGTTTAAGACTGGAATAGTGTCTAGTTGTGCACCTCGCATTATGGTTCCAATTGTCTGTACCGGATGTGCACTTTACTTGAAAATATTTTTGAATTTTTCTAATAAATCCAGAATAATCAACCGTAGGATGTTGAAATTCAGTATTTGAACTTGAAGTTGTATCAAAATGGTCATCTGCTATTGTTTTATGAAACGGCTGAGCCAGTAGTGCACCTTATTCGAAACTTTTTCTTAATTTTTCTCATGAATCTAGAATTATCAGCCATAGAATATTGAAATTTAGTGTTTGAACTTGTTGTAGCATTAAAATAGTTATCTAATATTTTTGTATCAATCGGCCAAGCCGAGAGTGCAGTTTATGGGTATAACAAACATTCAGAATTTGCAATATAAAACAATTAGTTTAATTAAAATGATAAGGTAGGTAATGATTATCTGTTGTCAATTTTCTAATTTTGTTCGACATTTTATATGTCAAAATATTTTTCTCTAAATTTCATTTCGTAAGCATGACAATAGTGACAAAATTGGATAAGAACATACTTTTCCATAGAAATTTAAAATTAATTTTCATTATGTTGGTCACACGGCCCAGCTTCAATTTCAGAATTATTGGACTCTCAATAAACATACTTATCAAACCTCTTGAAGGCATGAATAACAAAATGTGGCACTGAGATATACGACTATCTGACGGTCTCAAAGTACAAGAAAATATTGTGAAACCGACTAAATTTACATATCAAGATTTTGATGGATATATCTGTATTGAGCATCCCTGAATCCATTATGACTATTTTTGGTTTGATGTTGGTACATATGTACGTATGTATGTGTGTATGTGCATAACTCGCAAATCTCAGAATTCGCCAAACGTTTAATGCTGTAATTCTGTATAAAAGACTGGTATAGGATCTAGGATCTTGATGTGCACCTCGCATTATGGTTGCAATCGTCTGTACCGGAAGTGCACTTCACCTGATACTTTTTTCGAATTTTCGGCATAAATCTAGAATGATCAGCCGTAGGATACTGGAATTCAGTATTTGGAATTGCTGTAGCATCCAAATGATCATCTACTATTTTTACAATTGAGTTTTTGAAAAAGTCTTGTACAGTGCTGGGAGACTTACTCAGTTGTCTAAGCGTGGTGTAGCGGTTATCACGCATGCCCGGAATTAGTGTTTCATCAAGACAAGATCTCTTGTCTTGATGACCATTTCTTGTCTCGTCTTGATTTTCAAGACAAGAAAATAAAAATTTCTTGTCTTGCCCATTTTTTGACGACGCATTTCTTGTCTTGTTCCAAGAATTCTTGATATTTCTTGATCTTGACATTTAGCAGAAGTCCCCTTTCTCTATTGTTTCATCCAATCCGAACACTCAGTTTAGCGTTAGTGTATACCTTTTATCCTCCCTGTCAGTTATGTTATAAATCGATTCTAGCTACGTTATTCAAGATTGCCATCATTGTCATTTTGACGATCACAGCTGTCACTTCGACAATGACAGCTGTCACTTTGAAAATAACGCTATCACTTTGACAATGACGCTGTCACTTTGAACTGTCAGTTTGACAATGACAAATGTCACTATGAAAGTTGGTATGATACTCCTAAATACATGTAACATTGATGAAACTGGCCATGAAATTTATTGTCGGGAAAAAGCTGTGATGACCACAGCAGATCTCAATATTCCAATAATAGATTAATAAATATGCAGATTTGAAAAATTAATTGTCAAGATATCAAGATTTCCTGACAAGAAGTCTTGATTCTTGATAGTACTCTCTTGTCTTGTCTTCGAAAATGAAAAATACTTCTAGTCTTGTTCTTGCCTTGATTTCAAGACAAGATCTAGACAAGATCAAGTTAAGATCAAGACTATTTCTTGATTCTTGTGAAACACTACATTGTTTAGTTAAAATAAATAGTTGAATAAATGGACAAACAAAGTTATCTGAATAACTTTTTCTTATGATATAACACTTTCTTCCTAAAAATAGTTTTACAGTATAAAAATTCCCTTCACAATATGTAATACATCTAGGGTGACGATATTCACCTCCCATTACCTATTATAATTATTCATCAATAATAAAACTGTTTAGCCTCAAAGAGCTTATCGTATACAGATAAATATTTTTAATTATTTTCCTTGTCGGATGATTGACAAGGGATATAAAATTCTCTGAGTTGATATTTCCAATTTTGAGTGTATCGAAGATCGGTACAAGATAAGTACTCCGATACGGGGTGTGGATTGGACATTTACAAAAGAGATGAAAAAGAGCCTCATTTCTGTGTAAATTGCAAAAAGTTCATTTGGATTTTGCATCAAGAGTATATTTAATTTGGTTATAAAAAAATCATCGAACCTCTTTTGTTTGACAATCCAATTTGCGCTAATATTCTAGCTTTTTCTGCAATATTTATGCAATTTGAATAGCTTTCGATTCCATATTTGATTTTTAATTCTTTGTTATGCGTTGTAAGACGTATTTTCAATATGTTTGAGATCCTTTTGTTGTGAACTTTGTTTATATAAGTCGAACAACTCCTTTATTTTACTTTCGTTAATGCTTTGATTTCCCCAAATTTCCTTGAAGCCCAGACTGAGAATTATATTTTTCAATTGTGTGGTCCAATTATTGAACTCTTGCTTACTATCCTCATACAAATCCAATTGTAATAGTCGCTTGAGTACAATTTTGGGCAATCTATTATCACCCATTTTGATGATTTTACTCCACCAATGGATTGCTTGGTTAGAAATTGTAATTTCTATGTGAGACATACCAGTTTTTGATTCTCAGCATATAATCAGAGTACCACGAGGACATTGAAGCATTATTTCAATGTATTTTCAATCTAGTTTTCTTATACTGTCTAAGTATCGCAATGCCCAGATCTCCGCACAATAGAGTCCCATAGCAGTTACAATTGCCGAGTACAATTTACATTTTCCGGACCATGAATTAGATTTGTCTTCTACAAGGATGTTATTAGTTTTATCTATAGCTGCATGCGCTTTTTTTATTGCATGATTTGAAACAGCTCAAAATTTCCCTGAGCTAGAAAAGAAAACACCCATATATGTAAGTGTACCGTCAAAATACCTCTATATTATCATTTTAATATGAAAACATCCCATTGAGTTTGTTCCGGCCTTTGAGAAATTTACTATCTTAGGTCTTTCTCTGTTCACCACAAAACCATTCTGATCACAGCATTTTGCAAGAATATTGAGCTTGGTCTGAACATCGATCAAAGAGCAACAAAGTATGTATAACGATGTTGTCTGCGTGAGCCAGCAGAACGAGATCGTTATGGCCGTCAGTGTTCAGTTCTCACGTTCCTTGAAACTTGCTCAATATCGTTCAAATATAAGAAAAATAGTGTGGGGCTTCAAATTTTCCCATGCAAAATGCCTTATGTTTCTGTATAATTCATATAGTTTGAGATTACGCACTTATTTTCAATAAATACTTCAGATTTTATGTATGGATCATGTAATATTTGAATATATTTGGAGGTGAGACTAATCTGGTAGAGTTTTTTCCATAATTTAGTATGCGATAGTTGATCAAATGCTCTCTTTGGATCTATAAAAATCGCAGAGCAACTATTACATATCAACCGGAGATTTAAGTGAATTATCGAGATTAGAACGAAAATATTATCCGTCGTACCTCTACCTGCTCTAAAACCGGCTTGAAACTCATTTATGATTTCATTTTCGTCTAACCACGTATTAAGTCTATGAGCCAAAATTGTAGTAAAGATTTTTGTGACAGCATTAATTAAGGCGATGCCACGGTAATTATTTGGAACGGTCGGATCACCTTTTTTATGGAGCATGTGAAGCTGAATTTTCGACTATTCAGTTGGTTCTTTTTCTTTGGAAAAAATTTCATTGAATAAGTTTTGAATGTAATGGCTCCAATTTGAAGACAAGAATTTAAGAAAATCCTCAATAATCTTGAGGCTTTACCGGTTTTCATTTTCTTTAGATTTCTTTACGTTTGAAAGCGAGTTTGTAACGTGCTGCTCATAATCGACTTTTTGATTCTTAATATTTGCAGGTAATTCTTTCTTATCAATGGATATTGATTTAATTACTGCTTGGAGTTCATCTTACGCTATTATTTTGAGTTTCTCTGAGCCTCGGTTTCAAGAGCTCGGCAGTCTGAATCAAACCATGGACGGTGGAAAGTTTCGGTCAATGTATTATTAGGATGATTCTTCTTCACCTTCAACATATTTGAATGAGAAGCAGCATCTTTTATGGCTGTGATAAGGTTATTGTCTAAAATATCAACACTTTCACTGTTACAGTAAATATATTGAGAGATATATAAGATGTTTGTGAAATTTGCTGCAAAATGTGCGTCAAATTTAAAGGCGATTGAGAAGGAGACTCTTTCATTAATTATTTGCTCACTTGTTGAGGGAAGAAATGTGTCTACATCCTGTTTCAGATCTAGGATTAAGTGCTTAATACTGTAACCAGATATAGTAAACGTGGGAAAAAACTCGAAACTGATTACACGTTCAACTGTATCTACGTCTGTCCATGCAAGATCAATGATACTGCAACTCAAATGATTCATGAAGGTACACTTATCAGAAGTATCTCCTTCTGATCGTCCATTTAGACAAAACAACCCGAATAGACTGTCAGATAGTCGTAAATTTAATTGCCTCATTTTACTTTCTCTGCCTTCAAGAGGTTTGAGAAGTATGTTTGATCAGATTATAATAATGCTTAAATTGAAGCTAGACTGAGTGACCAACACAATAAAAATTCATTTGAATTTTCATGAAAAAACTTGTGATCAAATTTTGTCGCTTCTGCCATGCTCACGAAATTAAATACAGAAAGAAAAAAGTCTGACGAGTAGGTCATCATTCTTATGCTACAACATTCCTAAATATTGATTTCCGGGATTCTACGGCTAACAGTTCTGAATTTAAGCGCAAAATTCCAAGATCTTCAAGTATAGTGCACTTTCGACTCAGTTGATCTCAATGAAAATAGAATATGAGCATCTAGACAGTACTATCATCTTGAATACTGTATTTTAATATTCTACATTCAATCGTTTTGGATTTATGCGGAATATTACAAAATGTTTTGAGTAACCTGCGTTTCCGGCTTAGCCGATCACAATCATAATGCAAGGTGTACAACAAGATGCTATGAAAGTGCTTAATACCAGATCTAAATATTCTGCGAGTGATTATTTCAAATTTATGAGAGAAATTCGTAAAGTCTGTAATATGAAGTGCACTTCCGCTAAGTCGATTGGGACGAAAATAGGAGATGATCATTTGGATGCTACAGCAATTTCAAATACTGTATCCCAGTATCCTACGGCTAATCATTCTAGATTTATGCTAAAAATTCGAAAAAAGTATCTGGTTAAGTGCACTTCCAATACAGACGATTGCAACCATAATGCGAGATGCACATCAAGATCCTAGATCCTATACCAGTCTTTCATACAAAACCTCAGCATTATACGTTTGACGCATTCTGAGATTTGCGAGTTAAGCACATACACACATACATACGTAAATACGTACCAACATCAAGCTGAATATAGTCAAAATGGATTCAGGGATGCTCAAAACGGATATATCCATCAAAATCTCGATATGTGAATTTTGTCGGTTTCACAATATTTCCTTGTACTTTGAGACCGTCAAATAGTCGTAGATTGCAGTGCCTCATTTTGTTTTTCATGCCTTCAAGAGGTTTGATAAGTATGCATATTTGGAGTTCAATGATGCTGAAATTAGAGCTGGACCGTGTGACCAACATAATGAAAATTGATTTTGAATTTGTATGAAGAAGCATGCTCTGATCCAGTTTTGTCGCTTTTGTTATGCTTACGAAATGAAATCAAGGGAGGAATATTTTGACATGTAAAATGTGAAAGCAAAATTAGAAAATTGACTGCAGATTGTCATAGCCCACCTTATCATTCCAATTGAACTGATTGTTTTATACGGCAAATTCTGAATGTCTGTTATACTCATAAACTGCACTTACGGCTTGGCTGATTGATACAGAAATAGTAGATAACTATTTTGAGGCTACAACATGTTTAAACACTAAATTTCAATATGCTATGGCTGATCATTCTAGATTTATGCAGAAAATTTGAAAAAAGCTCCAAGTAAAGTGCACTTTTGGCTTGACCGATACATACAAAAGTAGCAGATAACCATTCTGATACAACATCAAGTTCAATAGTGAATTTCAACAACCTGCGGTTGATCATTTTTAAATCCTTTAGAAAAATTCCAGAAAAGTTTCAGGTAAAGTGCACATCCGGTACAGACGATTCGAACCATAATGCGAGGTGCACAACTAGACCCTATACCAGTTCTAAATACAAAATTTCAACATCATATGTTCAACCAGTTTTGAGATTTGCGAGTTACGCACGCATATACGTACCGACATCAAGCCAAAAATTATCAACATGGATTCAGGGATGCTCAAAACGGATATTTCCATCAAAATCTCGATAGGTAAATTTTGTCGGTCTCGCAATACTTTATTGTACTTAGTACAAGTAAGTAATAAGTCATCAAAAAACGTCAGCAAAAAAGCGAAAAAAGATAGACAGAAGGGCCGTATGACAGTTGATATCATTAGTATCCTGTAGAAACAAATGGCAGAAGGTTTTCGAGTGACCAAGTCAAGATATATACAAAAATATTGAAATCTGCAAGATGTTTATATGATTTATTATTAGGCGCTTCATTTCATACAGCTTTTCATGATTTTCCTTATTGACATTGAAGAACACAAATTATCAAAAAACGAATTATATTTTTCTAAAGTAAAGAGATAATAAGAATCATAATATGCAATTAGAAGTGTTATTACTTATACTTGGACATCACATGCAAACGTCAATTGTTTTTTCAATATAGTTAATTTGGTTTTATAGTGTTTGGTATCAAATTGAAGCTCCTGCGAAAATAATCCTAGTAGAAGTATCAAAGAGGATATTCAAACGACTGTCAATTGTTTTTCGCAAGTTGTTTGCATGATGTCTAGATTAGTAACAATTTGAATCTCTTGGGGACATGAGCTTAGTAGAGATCTAAAATCGATAATTTTTTCGATATTTTATTGTTGTTTTACATCTTAACAAGATTATGCAAAATTTGGAATCATCTAAAGCAACTGGACATCAAACTCTTAGCTATTGTAGAATAAAATAGCAATGCCATATAGCCGCAATCTATCACTTTGACAATAAGAGTCATCACTTTCAAATATGCAATTAATTGAAACGATACTTCAAATTTATGATACAGCAATGATACTAACCAAATAATTTGTGACTGAGAGAAAACTGCACTGGCAAAAGTAGATTTCTAGATTGCAAATATCAACAGCCATGTACTTCAAAGCTAGGAATTCAAACAAAGTAGTAAATCCGTGACGTACATTCTATTTTCCTGCCAATACTGTCTCTCATAACAAAATTTTTCCACTATAAGTACTTATTTCCGTGTCATCACAAGCATCATACCGATCATATTCTTAGTCTTTCTGTTTCAACATAAAAAGAAAGAACTTGAAACCGTCATACTTCACGTTTTGCATATAATGGAAACCTCCTTTTTTTTCATGTGAAACCACATTTTCACATCTAGTCTTTTGTTTATTTTGAATTGTCTAGATACTTGCCTTGTTTTTTATTAGTTGTATTCTGAAGACGATCCTTGGTTGAAGGATCAGAACATTGAATCTCCAGTGGAATATACAGCACACAGAATCAAAAGCTATTTATTTTCAATTGTGACGTCTGGGTGTCCCGACTAAGTTGCATACGAAGTTCGGGCGCCAATAGCGATGCAACTCGCAACTCCTTCATGTTGATGCTAGGTAGCTAGCGTGAAGGGCTGGGCTTCCGAAATGACTACAAAAAACATGTAGGGGTAAGCATTTATTCATACATTGTGCCAAAAATGACATAGACAATAGACAAAACGTCCAACGTGACAACAGCTTTTAACTAGCACATTCCGTGCGATGACACAAAAACTACTTCTCCTGCTTTTATGGGTTTTGCAGACTTAGAAAAATAGAATCTATAGTTTCCGACAATAACTAGTGATTCAGTGAATTCCTCCAGCAGAAATTACTGCGGTAGTAACTCAATGAGCATATATTTCAAGAAGAAGCAGATTAGACAATTCTGGAGTAGAAGTTACTCAAAGCGATGAACCTGGCAGCTATGAGCCAGTAGTTGTAGACGGAGAGCCCATGACCAAAAAAAAATGATGAGAATGACAACGGCTGGTCCTCTTACAGTCGATTCCCATGAGGGTGTAGAATTATAGGCTCTGGTCAGTGAGGCATTGAGTAGGACAGGTATACCACGTGTCTAATCTAACATGTAGCGATTCAAAAATACATGCGATGACTTGATAAAGGTTTGAACAAACATTCAACGTTTTGTTCAATGATATAAAAAACGATAAAAATTGTCAATCAATCTTCAGGTAGGACTGTGATCAGTCAGTCAGATTACAAGGTTACGATATCGCACGTGTGATGTGTGCGGACTGCGGCTACTATCGGTAATCGTTTTTTAATCAATGAGAGAGAATGTAGTCACTAATTAGGAAGTTATTCTAGCAAATTGATGATCTCACGAGGTTTTTATTCAATGTTGGTCGGATAATTGATCATTTCTATAGTAAATATTTTCAAAAAAATGTGTTTATATAACACCATGAGAGTTAAAAAAAAAACTTGATTGTAATTGAGAAAATATATTTCATACGACAATGGTTGGTGCCATTATTCATCAAATTTATCAGCATCATCCTTGATATCAAGTTCATTGTAGGATCATAATTTTCAAAGTTTTCAGATTGAATGTCTACAAAAAATCTGTAAAGTGCACTTTTGGCTTGACCTATTCATACAAAAGTAGCAGATAACCATTCTGATACAACATCAAGTTCAAATACTGAATTTCAACAACCTACGGTTGATCATTTTTTATTTCTTTAGAAAAATTCGAGAAAAGTTCCAGGTGAAGTGCACATCTGGTACAGACGATTGGAACCATAATGCGAGGTGCACAACTAGACCCTATACCAGTTTTAAATACAAAGTTTCAACATCATACGTTTAACCAGTTTTGAGATTTGCGAGTTACGCTCGCACATACGTACCGACATCAAGCCAAAAATTATCAACATGGATTCAGGGATGCTCAAAACGGATATTTCCATCAAAATCACGATAGGTGAATTTTGTCGGTTTCGCAAAACTTTATTGTACTTAGTACAAGTAAGTAATAAGTCATCAAAAAACGTCAGCAAAAGAGCAAAAAAAGATAGACAGAAGGGCCGTACGACAGTTGATACCATTAGTATCCTGTAGAAACAAATGGCAGAAGGTTTTTGGATGACCAAGTCAAAATATATAGAAAAACATTGAAATCTGCAAGATGTTTCTATTATTTATTATTCAATGAAAATACATGCAATGACTTGATAAAGGTTTGAACAAAAATTCAACGTTTTGTTCAATGATATAAAAAACGAAAAAAATTGTCAATCAATCTTCAGGTAGGACTGTGATCAGTCAGTCAGATTACAAGATTACGATATCGCACGTGTGATGTGTGCGGACTGAGGCTACTATCGGTGATCGTTTTTTAATCAATGAGAGAGAATATAGTCACTAATAAGAAAGTTATACTAGCAAATTGATGATCTCACGGGGTTTTTATTCAATGTTGGTCGGATAATTGATCATTTCTATAGTAAATATTTTCAAAAAAATGTGTTTATATAACACCATGAGAGTTAAAAAAAAAAACTTGAATATAATTGAGAAAATATATTTCATACGACAATGGTTGGTGCCATTATTCATCAAATTTATCAGCATCATCCTTGATATCAAGTTCATTGTAGGATCATAAATTTCAAAGTTTTCAGATTAAATGTCTACAAAAAATCTGTAAAGTGCACTTTTGGCTTGACCTATTCATACAAAAGTAGCAGATAACCATTCTGATACAACATCAAGTTCAAATACTGAATTTCAACAACCTACGGTTGATCATTTTTTATTCCTTTAGAAAAATTCGAGAAAAGTTTCAGGTAAAGTGCACATCTGGTACGGACGATTAGAACCATAATGCGAGGTGCACAACTAGACCCTATACCAGTTTTAAATACAAAGTTTCAACATCATACGTTTAACCAGTTTTGAGATTTGCGAGTTACGCTCGCACATACGTACCGACATCAAGCCAAAAATTATCAACATGGATTCAGGGATGCTCAAAACGGATATTTCCATCAAAATCACGATAGGTGAATTTTGTCGGTTTCGCAAAACTTTATTGTACTTAGTACAAGTAAGTAATAAGTCATCAAAAAACGTCAGCAAAAGAGCAAAAAAAGATAGACAGAAGGGCCGTACGACAGTTGATACCATTAGTATCCTGTAGAAACAAATGGCAGAAGGTTTTTGGATGACCAAGTCAAAATATATAGAAAAACATTGAAATCTGCAAGATGTTTCTATTATTTATTATTCAATGAAAATACATGCAATGACTTGATAAAGGTTTGAACAAACATTCAACGTTTTGTTCAATGATATAAAAAACGAAAAAAATTGTCAATCAATCTTCAGGTAGGACTGTGATCAGTCAGTCAGATTACAAGATTACGATATCGCACGTGTGATGTGTGCGGACTGAGGCTACTATCGGTGATCGTTTTTTAATCAATGAGAGAGAATATAGTCACTAATTAGAAAGTTATACTAGCAAATTGATGATCTCACGAGGTTTTTATTCAATATTGGTCGGATAATTGATCATTTCTATAGTAAATATTTTCAAAAAAATGTGTTTATATAACACTATGAGAGTTTCATACGACAATGATTGGTGCCATTATTCATCAAATTTATCAGCATCATCCCTGATATCAAGTTAATTGTAGGATCATAAATTTCAAAGGTTTCAGATTGAATGTCTACAAAAAAATCTGTTAATATGACTTTCACGAAAGAATAATAATAAAAAAAATTGTTGTTTCTTGAATACCTGCAATCTTCACTTGCAGTTCGATTAAGACATCCTCTATCAATATTGGCATGGTCACCCTAAAACCAAAAAATTAAAATAGTATTCATCATCAATCAATTGCAAATCATAATCTGTTGGGAGTGATGGACTGGGCTCTCTAAGATGATCTTATTCCAAATTATTGTAATATAATTTTCATAAATAAAAATTTGCTAAAACGAGCGTAGCGAGTTTTGCAAATTACGTGACATGAAAAATGGGACGTTGCAGATCGTTAGAAATTGATGGTCAATTTCACTTTTCAAAACAGAATTAGATAAATACAATTTATTCCAAATATTTATTATGAAAATGACTAATTATCTGACCAATAATTGGATAAAGACCTCATCAAATCATTAATCTCTTACTGTAATTCCATAGTCAGTGATTCCTCTCTCTCTGATTAATAAAAAAACGATTACCGATAGTAGCCACAGTCCGTATACTTCACGCGTGCGATATCGCAACTTTGTTACCTGACTGACTGGTCACAGTCCCACCTAATGCCTGACTGATCAGAGCTTACGATTCTACACCCTCATGGGAATCGACTGTAACAAAACCAGCCTCATTCATTCTCATTGAAGCGCAGTTTAGAGACTCTGTAATAAAAGTCACTTTGATTCTTTCAGCAGATATTATCAGTCCTATGAATGTCTCAGGTTGTGGAAGCTGAGTTTTTTTATTCTTGAATATCATTAACCAATATTTCAATACTAGCAGCTGGTGATTCCCTGATCCATGTCATGCCAGAAAAAAATCCATTTTTGAAGTAATACTGGGAAATAGTAACACAAGCATTCCTGGGTGACGGAAATGAACGAAAAACATGCGTGAGCTCCAAAAGATCTTACTAGTCCAGATGAAGGATATATGGCACTTTTGAAAGCAGTGAAAAAATACCTGCCTACATGTGAACAGCTTACCGATATCTTCATCAAAATGATATGATTGAATATTAGTAAGTATTGAAATAGTCACTCTGGACTCATAAATAAACTCAATCCTATTTCTAAAGAGAGTTCATCCTATGCGACACCATAAATCAGATTCAGTGGTCATGCAAAGTGGAATGATTGAGTTTTTATTCGGAATTGGTAAGGGCTTTTTTAATAAAAAAAAAAACATAAAATTCTTGATCACACTGTTCTCTAATTTTGTTTAGTGTTTTTATCCGTTGAATTTCCAAATTTGAGTTACAATCTATCTTCTGTTGATAATAAGTGAAAATAAAATCAGATCAATGATGTTATTCTGTTGTGAACATGTTCATTGACATTCATATTATCTACAAACGTCTTGCATAGCTTATTATGTACTAGATCTAAAAGATAACTCTAAGGAGCTATTCTTTTTAGTCTACAGGTCCATGCTGTTTACTGTGCCCTGGCTTATAGAATTTCTTGTCTTTTCAGATAGTTTGCACTGCACATTCTTAATTTTCACTTACTTGTGCAAAGTAACAAGTAAGTATTGTGAAACCGATAAAATTCACCAATCGAGATTTTGAAGAAAATATCCGTTTTAAGCATCCCTGAATCCAATTTGACTATTTTTGGCTTGATGTCGGAACGTATGTTCGTGCGTTCGTACGTGCGTGCGTCCGTGCGTGCGAAACTCGCAAATCTCAAAACTGGTTGAACGTATAATGTCGAAATTTTGTATTTAAGACTGGTACAGAGTCTAGTTATGCATCTCGCATTATGGTTTCAATCGTCTGTACCGGAAGTGCACTTTACTTGAAACTTTTCTCGAATTTCTCTTATAAATCCAGGATGATCAACCATAGGATGTTTAAATTCAGTATTTGAACTTGCTGTTGTATTAGAATGGTTATTTGCTATTCATGTAAGAATCGGCCAGACCAGAAGTGCACTTTACTTGGAACTTTTTTTGAATTTTTTGCATAAATATAGAATGATCCGCCAAAGCATATTGAAATTTCGTATGAAGAACTTTTATAACATCTTATTGTACATCTTGTATTATGTTTGCGATCAGCCGTAGGATACTGGAATTCAGCATTTGAAATTGCTGTAGCACCTCAATGGTCATCTTCTATTTTTGTAACAGATTTTTTGAATTTTCCGCATAAATTCTGAACAATTAGTCGTAGAATATTTAAATTCTGTATTAGGCACTTTTATAATATCTATTTGTACACCCTGCATTATGATTGCTAACGACTAAACCAGAAGAGCACTTTATTTGGAACATTTTCTGAATTTTCCGCATAAATCCAAAACGATGGAACGAAGATTGTTAGAATCCAATATTTAGGACGATTATACCGTCTGGATGCTCATTTCCTATTTTTATTTGGATCCACCGAGCCGGAAGTGCGCTTTACTTGACAGTCTTTCGGAATTTCTCGCATAAATTCGAAACGATCAGGTGAAGAATACTGATATTTGGTATTTCAGTCTGCTGTAACATCTGAATGATTGCCCACTATTTTCATAACAATAGACAGAGCCGGAAGTGCCCTTCAGTATGAATTTATTCTTTGATTTTGCGCATAAATTCAGATCTGTTGGTAGTCGTAGTACTCTGGAAATCAGTCTTAAGGCGGGTCTCTGCGTAAAAGGCAATAATTGTCACTTTTCAAATCGTTATACAGCTTTCATTTATTATTGGAATGGCAAATTTCATATATCATTTTGAAGGTTGAAGGCTTATAAACAATTATACGTATCAAAATTTGATAATCCTCTCTAGATCCAGAGTAAAAAGCTCCTAAACATAGTACAAATATTGATTGCAATGCTTTTCAAATCGTTTTAACTCAAATATAATTTGACTTACACTTATAAAAATTAACTATATAAAAAATATTACTGTTAGCTTGAAATGAGCGTATGGAATTTCCAAAAAATTATTCCAGTCCTCAGTAGAAAGATTGTGAAGTTCACTAAAATAGGTACTTTTCAAACCTATTTTTCTTGTATGAAAATCAAAGAATCAGTTCAAATACCTATATGTTGATTTACTTTCAACTTTTATCTCTCATTTCTTAGCCATATATTCATCAAAAAAGCCATGTATTCGGGGTAATTAGCAAAATAAAATTATGAATATAATTTATCTCGTTGGTTCATAGATGGCGTTAGTGAAGTGATATATTTCTGGAAGACTAGCTTTTGGCATAACTCTGCCTCCCAATTTGTTTCCATAGCAACGAATTTTTGAATGAACTGGTACTCGGAAGTAAAAGCGGTATAAATGTGAATTCTGTTGGTTTTTGAGGGATTTACCAGGATTTTTACTTTTCGTCACTCGATTGTCGATTAAAAGTGAAAGTGGTAGATTTGTTGATTCTGTTGGTTTTTGATTTTTCTAAGTATTGTGATATTTTTGAATATTAAATATTCAATACATTATTAACAACGGTTCGCTTAAGCAAGACGAGAATTAGAATGAGAAAATTAATTTCAAAAAGATGGTAAGATATAAAAACATCTTCTTCATGAATATTCTCTGACAAAGTATGGAAAAAATATACCAAACAACAAAAACATGCATTCTGCATAAAATCCAGTCTATGATGATTGTTGCTTCCAAATACAAAAATATTCAAACAAAGAACTGATATTGCACGCCGTTTTGCTATTTAATAGCAAGAATTCATTCCAATTGAATTTAAACTATACATTTTTATTATCTTGCTAGATAATTTCAACTCATTGAATTTTTATAATTGAATTAGAGATTTGTACATAATGAAAATTCAGAATTATTATGATCTTGCAAGATAATTTGAGTGCATTGAATTTTTATGATTGAATTAAAATTATGTACATAATGGCAATCAGGAATTTTTATTATCTTGCAGGATAATTTCAATTCTTTTAATTTTTTTGATTGAATTAAAATTATGTACATAACGGAAATTCATTATTATTCTCATCTTGCGAGATAATTTTATTGCATTGAATTTTTATGATTGGATTGAAATTATGTACATAATGATAATTCAGCATAGGGACTATCTAGCAAAATTATACGGAACCGTTGAATTTTTATGATTTAATTGAAATTATGTACATAATGAAAATTCAGAATTATCATTATCTTGCAAGATAATTTTAATGCATTGAATTTTCATGATTGATTTAAAATTATGTACATAATGGAAATTCAGAATTATTATTTTCTTGCAAGATAATTTTGATACATTGAATTTTTATGATTGAATTAAAATTATGTACATAATGGGAATTCAGAATTCTAATTATCTTGCAGAATACTTTCAATTCATTGAATTTCCATGATTGAATTGAAATTATGTACAAAATAGAAATTCAGAATTATCATTACCCTGCAAGGTAATTGTAATCAATTGAATTTCTACGATTGATTAAAATTATGTACATAATTGTAATTCAATTAATATTCATTCATAAGAATTGAATGGATTAAAATTATCTTGCAAAATTATAATAATTCTAAACTTCCATTATGTACATAATTTTAATTCAATCATGGAAATTCGATGAATTCAAATTGTCCTGCAAGATAATAGGAATTCCGTATAACCATTATGTACATAATTTTAATTGGATCATAAAAATTCAATGCATTGAAATAATCTTGCGGGAAAATAATTATTCTGAATTTCAATTATGTACAGAATATTAGTTCAATCATAAAAATTCAATGAATCGGAATTATTCTGCAAGATAATGAGAATACTGAATTTCAATGATGTACATAATTTCAATTCAATCATAAAAATCCAATATATTGAAATTATCTTGCAAGATAATAATTATTCTTAATTTTCATTATGTACATAGTTTTAATTCAATTTATATTCAATCGTAAAAGTTCAATGGATTGAAATTATCATGCAAGGTAATAATAATACTGAAATTCCATTATGTACATAATTTTGATTCAATCAAAAAAATTAATTAGAATTGTCCTGCAAGATAATAGGAATTTCAAATTACTATTATGTACATAATTTTAATTGGATCATAAAAATTCAATGCATTGAAATTATCTTGCAAGAAAATAATTATTCTGAATCGTCATTATGTTTACTGATGTTGATACTCTAGTTATCTATTTGAATTTTTTTTATCAGGTAGAAGAAAATTTGTTTCTCACCTTACAATCTAATATATGATTTTCTCAGTCGATAATAACTTTAGAGATAATAATTATTCAAAGACTTACTCAGCTCTTCTTGATTAATGTCTCACTTATGAATAAGTTACGAGAGTGAATTGGAAAAATATCTATTTTCCACACCAAAAACCTATAAATAAGAATTGTAGTAGTCAGTACTTGGAGAAAAATATATTTAAATGAATTATATTTTAATTAAAAAATTATATCATGAAAAGTGTTCCATGGTAATAATTAGTTTAAGAAATGTTTAACAAGTGTTCCTCAGGCAACTCTTTTTTTCCTGTTGGAATAATTATTTCATGAAGAGAAGAAAAAAATATACTCATACTATTAGAGTTCCAACCGTAATCATCTGCCACATCTTATGATTTGTTCATTAATTTGTATAAATATGCAGTACATTGCAAAATTTCATATTCTGGTTTAACAGTACATCCATTTAACAAAGACTCAAAATTGAATCAATTATCAACAAATGAATTGTTGTACTCTTTGAATTGCAAGTAGGAAAGTTTTGGATAGTTCTTTTTATATCACGCCATCTTTTAGTCATTTCTATGGTCTCTACTGCTGTATATTGACTTACAACTGAAGTAATATAATAAAATCTTCATTTGATTTTAAAAGCTTCCTATGCAAATTCTTGATACATTTTTTAAATTTGTAAACGTGATTTTCTGACAGTTCCTGATTTTGATGAATCTTCACCTTTCAACCCTACTGAGCCCGGAAAACATAATTCTGAAAAAAGTCGGTCTGTCAGTCCGTCGATCTGTGTAGAAGCACGATAACTTGAGAATGCATGCGAATTTTTAACTAAATCTCATATCTACGTTTTTTATCAAAAAGCTAGATTCAAGTTCGTAGATGAGCTTTTTTCAACAAGTGGTACCGAATTTTTGTTGATAAAACTTCTTAGTTTCTTGCGATTATTTCATAAACGGTTGTATTTATCATAAAATATGAAATAACTAAAACTAATCTTTAAATGATTTGGCACAACATTCACAGTGAACATTTCTCAAAATTATCAACGGTTTAGTTGTAATTATAAAATTTGTTACATTTTTCTGAAGCAAAGGAATGATTAGAATCATAATGTGATATTAGAATAATCGTCATTCATACTTGGACATCACATGCGAACGTACGTGAACTGTTTATTTTTTAAAGTAATTTGGCTCTATCATGTTTGGTATCAAATTGAAGCTCTTGTGGAGAGAATTCTGTCAAAAAGCATATTTGAACGATTGTCAATTGTTTCTTTCACAAAACATTCAAACAATGTTTAGTTTATTATCAACTTTAAGCCCTCGGGGAAATAAGCTTAGTAGGTATCAGAAATAAAAATTGGTGGAATCCACGTTACTATCTTCAAATTACACTTCCGCCGATCGGATGTCGGAACTGTGTGTTTCAATGGATCAAAAACCCCAAAAATCTAGGAAAGGACACTCCATTTTCTTATATATAAGATACTTATTTGTATAAGGACAAAAAAGTAACCGACATCTGTCACTTTAGCAATTACAGCTTACACTTCGACAATGACAGTTTTCACTTTGACAATACGCAATTAATTCTTTCGACATTTTAAACTCCTGAAACTGCGATGGAACTAACCATAAAATTCATAGCCGGGAAAGTATTGTGTAACTACAGCTGATTTTCAATCAATTTACAATTTTGCATATTTTCAATGTATCAAAGAGTCATATATAAACATTCAAACTTCAGTACAGCAAAGATCGCTTGAGCGTTGTCTAAATACGCTTAGCCACCGAGGCAGCTATCATACAACTAAAAAATGCCTATTATTATTGATGGTAACTCATATCCTGAAAATAGTAGAATTTTGTGTCGCATTTCCAAGCTGGGCATAAAAAAGAAATATATTTTAAGTGACTGTATAGTCCTCGAAAAAGAATGCATAGATCACGACATATTGAAAAAACATAAAATCTCTGATTTTTGAAAAATAAATTTTTTTATTTCGAAAATTGTGATAGAGAAGTTTGAAGAAATACTTTCAGCTATTAAAGCTCTTCTCAGGCTGAAATGAAGTAAATTAATGACTCGATTTTTTATGAATTTTTAGTTCATAACGTGGCAAATACCATTATCTCATTTTTCACGCGGTTACGTTGTCAGGCAGACTGTGAAAATGGTGATAGAAAAGTTTGAAGAATTACTTTTAGCTTTTTAAATTCTTCTCAGGCTTGAATGAAGTAAATTGATGACTCGATTTTTCATTTATTGTTAGTTCATAGCGTGGCAAATAACATTATCTCATGCTTACGCGGCTACGTTATAAGGCAGACTGTGAAAAAAGTGTCAAAAATTGCCAAAAAATATTATTTCTTATTAAAAAAAAAACTATACATCGGACAGAAAGTGTTTTGGTAAAAAAAAATTGCAATTGAAAGACAAATAAAATCAGTTCATTTAAGCCCTAGTCGATTTAGTTGCTTTGGATAAATTGTGAGAAACTGTTGTTTACTTACTTGTACTGAGTACAGGGAAGTATTGTAAAACTGACAGAATTCACCTATCGAGATTTTGGTGGAAATATCCGTTTTGAGCATCACTGAATCCATTTTGACTATTTTTGGCTTGATGTCGGTACGTATGTACAGATGTACGTGACTCGCAAATCTCAAAAATCATTGAATGTATTATACTGAAATTTCGTATTCAAGACTGGTATGGGATGTTGATTTGCACCTCGCATTATGGTTGCAATCGCCTGTACCAGTAGTGCACTTTACTTGAAACTTTTTCTGAATTTTCCGCATAAATCGAGAATGATTAGCCGTAGGATACTGAAATGCAGTATTTGAGATTGCTGTAATATTTAAATGATCATGTCTCATTTTTGCTTCAATCGGCTGAGCCGAAAGAGCACATTATATGACAGACTTTTCGAATTTTCCGCGTGAATTCAAAACAATCAATCGTAGAATTTTGAAATTTTGTATCAAGCACATTTGTAACATCTAGTTGTGGGCCTCGCATCATGATTGCAATCGTCTATACCGAAAGTGCAATTTATTCCGAAATTTTTTTGAATTCTTTGCGTAAATACAGAACAATTGAACGTAGAATGTTAAAATTCAGAATTTGAGACGATAGTACCGGCTAAATAATCATACCTTATTTTCATTGAGATATTGTGTTTGATTATATATCCAATTATATATATGATCAAATTCAAAATATCATCGTAAAATGCATATATATATATATATATATATATATATATATATATATATATATATATATATATATATATATATATATATATATATATATATATATATATATATATATCCAATGATGTACAAGTAAGTCACGTCAGATTTTTTTGGCCATTTTCTCGAAAATTCACAGTTTGCATTATATTTAATATAAATATTTGAAATTTTGATGGGATATGGGTCTTGCAGCTTTCAACATATGCACCACATTTCAGGAAGATTGAATGTAAGTGCACTTTCGGTTCAGTCTATTGTTATGAAAATAGCAGACAATTATTCATATGCTACAGCAGACTGTAATACCAAATTTCAATACTTTATAGCTGACCGTTCCAAATATATGCAAATAATTCTCAAAGATTGTCAAGTAAAGTACATTTTGGACTCAGTCGATCTCAATGAAAATATAATATGAACATTAAGATAGTATTCATCGTCTTGAATACTGAATTCTGAAAAGCTACGATCAATCATTTTGTATTTATGCTGAAAACTCAGAAAATGTTCCGGGTAAAGTGCACTTCCGGTTTAGCATCGCAATCATACAGCTAGATGTTATAGAAATGCTCAATACGCAATTTCAATATTCTACAATTCATTGTTTTGAATTTATGCAAAAAATTTGAGAAGACTGATCTATAAAATGCACTTCCAGCTTTAACGACTGGTACAAAAGTAGAAAAAAATCATTAAAATGCTGCAGTTATTACAAATATCGAATTTCAGTATCCTACGTCTGATCAATCTGGATTTATGCGGAAAATTCAATAAAGTTTCAAGTAAAGTGTACTTCCGGTACAGACGACTGCAACCATAATGCAAGGTGCTAGTTAAACACCCTATATTGATGTTAAATACAAAATTTCAGTACAATACTTTTGACGGGATTTGAGATTTTCGAGTTACGCACATACGTACCGACATCAAGCCGAAAATAATCGAAATGGACTCAGGGATGCTTAAAACGGATATTTTCATCAAAATCTCGATAGGCGAATTTTTTCGGCTTACAATACTTCCTTAAACTCATAGTACAGATGAATAAAAAAAACCCTTAACGATAAAAACTTTGATACGAATTTCACCGAACAACTAACCATAATCTCTATGATATTATGTGCCATTTTCGAACGTATCGACCAATTTTTGTTAGCATTCTAACAAATTTCCAATTTTGATCGAGAAATTTGGAAAATCAAGCTTCATTTTGGAGATTTTGGAGCGAATTTTCTAAGAAAATGCTTTGATTGTGCGTTTTAACTTTTATTTTTAATCAAATAGAAGTAAATCACTTCCTCACCTTCAAATCAGATAGACAACTTCCACAATTAGAAATGATTAGGTTATGGTAGTAATTATCTGCTGCTTCTTTCACTCAACTCACTTAATTACTCCGTTTATAAATTTATCACAGCATCAAACTCCGAAATTGCTATTCCTGTAGTAGAGCCTACGAGAAAAATTGTTTTAGTGATGATTTCATTGATAAGTATGTCTTAAAAATTCACATTTATAGGTTAAGTTGGTATAATGATTATTTCGTTATATTCCTACCTTATTTTGATTGAAATCTTAATCTCTAATACAATCAACTTCCGCAAAATATAAAATCCAATGCGAAATTATTGTAATTTTTCCCGTCAATTAAGAAATCGGAGGAAGATATATTGTCGTTTATTCTACAAACAATGCAGGACGTTGCATTAAACGCGGCAATATTACATCTGTTGTTCATAAGTGCGCAAGCGCAAGATCTCAATCTGGAGTGCGTTCGGACTCTAAATGTTGACAAACTTGACAAACACAGGCAATGTTAAAAGTGTAGGTTATGAATTGAATTAACTGATACTATTTGTTCATAATGAAATAAATCAAGTCACATGAATTAGATTTGCACGCATCACACATTTAATATATTTTGATGCACAAAAGATCAGGATGGGGAAAATTTAGCTGCATTACATGTAAAAAGAATTAGCAGGAACTAACGGTGGCGGGTTAATCCGTGGTAGTGTTGTTAGAACAAAATCAGTGACTTTATGTCCATAAACAGTGAAATTAGAAGTAAGAATCAAGTATTCATAACGCATTTATTTTTGTATTCAAGTAGACATATCTGACATTTCGTCTGCACATGTCAAAGTTTGTACTGCTGTTAGAAATAAGTGATTTTGATATGATATATCATATATTTGGAGTAGGAGCAACTGATCCGTAAACGAAAGAATGATTCATACTAATTTTGATCAAGGTGATCTCTTATTTGTTCAATCGTTAGGATTATCGAAGTACTGGCTTCATTGATAGCGGAAGGATATTCTAATCAACTCTTGATTGCTTGTTTTATTGTTGTACTAGAACAAGATGTTCGATTGGCTGAGTTTATCAAGACCCAAATTCAAATTTATTCGACTGAAAGAAGTGTGAGATACTATAAACCAAACTATTAATGAACAATATTGAAAATCTGAATAAATACTCGTGTATTGTTGAATATTTACCACATGTATCTACCAGACTATACTTGACATGTTACAAATTCCATTCAATCTTCAATACTTATTTCATCCACAACAGGAAAACATCATAAATTGTATAATCAAATGATGGATCTTTGAATAATAGATAAATCAGAATCAGTGATTAGAATTCACTTGAGCAAGCGTTTTGAGTTTTATTAATTCTTCTTCAATGCCTACAAATAGTTAAGTTACCTGCAACAATATCATTACAAAACAATTATTGACGGAACCTCTTCTTCAACCTCTTGAATTCAATGTATGCACATTTTCTACAATAATTGTTAAGGTGATATTCATTGTCATGTGTATTGCCCATACACATGCCCATGTTTCACTATTCTTCAAGATTTTTTCAGAGGATTTATCCAATTCTACGGTATAAAATACAAATTTAGTTTAATAATAATGAAAACATACCCATGAATGAACTTATCTTGTTCCATCTTCAATTATCCATCAAATTCGTAGAGTAAGAGTGACATTTATCTAAAATAATCCTCAAGATTATTGTATACGCTTTCGACAATATCTTAGAATGTCAAAAAGTTGAAATGTCATTTCAACAATTGAATATTAACATCAAGTCGCAATGATCAGAGCAGGACCAGCCACATTGGAACGATAATCAATGCTACGGACCCCGCAGCTTGTGATATCCACACACAAACGCCTGATAGAATGTAAAAAAAAAATGTCTCAATCGAGTTGGGACCATAAAAGTATTTTTCCGAATCAAGGTAGGGCCTCTAGATAGAATTTGCAACAGAGCGCAGGCTGACCTAATCCGGCGCTGTCGCAGAAGCCACGTTTACATTAGAGCGGAACAACTAATAAATGTTGGAGATATAAATTATTTAAAACAACTTTTCAGTAAATAAAATGCATCAGATGACATGTGCTCATGACTAATTTGTACTAAACTATCATTTAAATTCATGTAAACTCAGTAGATTTTATGAAATCCACCAAAATATTTTTCAACATGACATGTCAAAGTGACGTTTTCGAGATACAGTAAAAAGCATGAATCACAGTAGAGCGATAAAATTTATAAAAGTTGTACTTCTAAATTATTTAAAATACCTTTTTAACAATTGAATTGTATCACAGGACATTTGCTCATGCATATTAAACATTAAACTAATTTTAAAATGGACGTAAAAATAACAGAAATAATCAAATTTATAAAAATGTTTTCGAAATTGAAATGTCAAAATGACGTGTGATTTTGTATACCCCTGATGAAATAGATGACTAAAAGATAGGGGCACGCTGATCAACGCAAATTTTCGTCGTTTTTAATTTTTCCTGCAAATACTATAAGTACCAAAAATATGAGACCCCCGGAAGGCACTCGTCCTAAAAAATATCTATCAAATAAAACAAATTTCATAAAAATCCATCAATAAATAGAGGCTGTAGAAGAGCGCAAAAAAGTGGCTAATCTATACCGAGAGCTTGGTACATTTAGACGATTAGTATATAGTGACTAGCGTTTCGACCTGCTTCGCAGGTCTAAGCGCTAGACTTCGCAGCTTCATATGTGAACCGCCTCCGGCAAAAATAATTTCTTGATAAGATTAGTTCCGATTATAATTTTAGCCTACAGAATCCTTCTGCTCCATATTATATTTCTGCATTCTCTCTTATTCGTGATTTCACTGTTTTTTATAGACAAGTCCCAATGTTTTTTTATGTATTTATCTGGAGAGAAATTATTGATTTCAACTCCTTCACAAACTACAGAAACACTAGGCGTCGCAGCTCCATATATGTACCGCCTCTCTGACAAGAATTCTTCTTTTACAAAACCAATCTCGAATGTGAATTGAGCTCACATAATTCCTCTGATTCATATTATATTTCTACACTTTTCTCTGTCCGTGATTGAATTGATTGACAGTTTCCAATGATATCTAGATAAAACTCCTTGATAAAATCATTGATTTCATTCCCTTTAAGGATTAGCGACGAGATGGCGAAATTGTTCCTCTAGTAGAACCATCTTTTCAACCGGGCCTAAGACTATTATTATAAGTAGATATATAATCATCAAATACAATATATCACATCTTGAGGAACTAATAATAGCTAAATACTCCAATAAAAGTCAACCTCTTACAAATGGTAGTAAAATGCTAGTGCCAAGACCTGTATATAAGACCGTGATGCGTGAATTCACATGCTCTATTTCTTCATGGAAAACTGCAAAAGTTTCACAAATTGCCAATACCACTGTGAAAATACTTTACTCCATGTGTTAAGTTTGCAACAATTTAAGAGTTAGCGGACATAATTTTTGACTTATATATTCATGTTGTTCTTTCTTATTTGCAACGTTTTTCGTCTAACGCATCGTCAACGCTACCATCGACAAACCTTGGCATGCCACGTCCAAATATAAGTATGAAAAGTTCTAATTTTGCATTGATAATAATTATTTTCCTACTTTAAAAAAATTCATCGAACTTTATGATAAATAAAATTAAACCGCTGATAATTCTGGGGAATGTTCCAGGTGAATGTTGTGCCAATTCATTCGGGGATCAATCTAAGTTATTTTATTTCTTTTGATAAATACCACCGTTGATAAAATAAAGGCAAAAAACTCAAACATTCCATCAATGAAGTTTTGGTATTACAGATTGAAAGTACCTTATTTATAAATATGAACTTATTTTTCGGATAAAAAACTTGAATATGAAACTTCAGTCAAAGATTTCTAGGCCAAGTACTCGTGTTTTGAGACATAGACAAACAACGACTGACTTTCTTTTGAATTATGCTTTTGGGCTCAGTAGGGTCTAAAAAGTGAAGATTCATTGAAAGCGACAACTGTCCTTATACTTTCTTGTAAATGCGTCTCAGTGGTTGATTTTAATTCAAATTTTGAATGGAGTTGCATACCAATAGCGGAAAAATTGATGATAGAAAACTTAGATCTGTAACTTAAAGTTCCAAATATCCAGGAAAGCTATGCAGAGCAAGTATTTAATATGTTACATTCAATAATATTCGAGTATGTTACCTATTGTATTCATAATCAAATTTCAAATATACGTTTGCTCCAATCACTGAAAATTTGCAAGATGATAGACATAAACCGAAGAACACAAGCTTCACTCTTCCAGAGCCCCTTAAAAAAAGACGTTTCTGCAACAGATCTATCTTCCTAGATGATTACAAATGATTGAGTAGCCAAATGAATTTTTGAGAACAAAATAAATTTAATGGAGATCAATCAGGCACATCTTTGGCAGAATTCAGTTGAAGAGTACCTGATTGCGTTCAAGAAATTTTATGTGATTGCTGACATCTTCCACTTCAAGTTGCTAGAAATAAGAGATTGAAATTATTGTAAATTGACGATGATGGACTCAAATTTCATGCTATACTTTGTTTCCAACAATTGGTTACTTCATCTTGATAGCAATAATATCATATCTCTTGATAACAACAATAAATTTCTTAATTACATGAATGGATTCTCTCATAACAATTATATGGTAATTTCATCATGAAGTTCATTCAATAACTACATGATTCTACGATCTCTTGTTTGATAAGAGTTTTATAGTGTGAAATATGCATGTTCCCTATTTTGTATTCAAAATGTAATAATATTGTCGCATATTACTCTTATCCTGGAAATTTCTGAGCATAACTTGAAGAAGATCACAGAAATCTGTCATTTTATAAATATTCGACTAAACTACCTACATTCTCTTCTATGAGATGTGTACATTGTTGTGAATTGATATTGGAAATGTGCGCAAAAGCGTACCCATAAATAGTATAATCAAATGATAGATCGTCGGATGATGGATCGTCGGATGATGGATGAATCAGCAGGATTAGTATATTAAATTCATATCTCTTGAGCCAACGTTTCGAATCTTATCAATTCTTCTTCATTGTCTACAAACAATTAAATTTTCTGCAACAATATCATTACAGAACCATAATTTCACTGACATACGCAGTAACTAGATACCAAGTAGACTGACTGAACCTCTTCACAACCTGCAGCGCTAATAATGAATTTATTATGAGCATGTTTCCTACAATATTTGTAAATGTGGTATAAATTGTCTAGTGCATTCATAAACACTTAGTCATGTTCAATTTTCCTTTAAAATTGTTCTTGAGGATTTATTCAATTCTACGGTACAAAATACAAATTTAGTTGAGTAATTAAACAGAATTCATCATATGCTTACAGTTTATTTGAGTGAAGTTTCATAATTTACATTTCTCAACAGATGAATAATGTTAATTGATACCTCCATTGTTGTTTTTAACCAATCTTTTCTTGATTCAAACTGAGAGTTTTCACAAATTAGAAATAGCATATATTCTCTCCTAATTACTTTGAATAATACACTTTTTATTCGACATGCCAGTTAAAAACGGTCCAAGAGCTTTTATGGGACCAATATCTCAGCCTCCAGGTTGACAGGGATACCGAGTCGATTTACTCTCAATAAATATACATGATTTTAAACACTGTTTCTAAAAATTATATCAAGTTATAAGAGCAACAAATATATACATCAACTACCTGAACAGATCTAATTTGAATCTTCTGACTGCATGAATTCAGTTATGATGTTATTGATGTTTGATGCACGACTAACAGTAGATGGAACTGTCTGATAGCAAAGTACAATTTTGTGCTATTGTAAAACTGGTTCAGAAGACTTAAATCGAAGTAGCACATTTTTAACTGAAATAGATCATAATTTTAATAAAATAACAATAATTCTATGAAACATTTCGGTTAAGAACGGTCCAAAGATTCTTATGGGACTATGATTCTAGCCTTCCGATTGACCATGATGCGAACCAGTTTCACATAAGCACAATAACACTCGGCTATGTGTCAGTTGCATCATTTATCAGTTGCTCATCAATTAACATAAACAGATTATTTTGAAGATTCAAATTTGCTTCCATTCGGTTAATATGTGACTGTATTTGTTGCTCTTATTTCTTGACTTTATTTCTAGCAAACTTGTTGTGAAACCTATATTCATTGTAAGTGGATCATATTCGCATTCCAGTCTATTGAAAGACTTAAATCGTAATGCCATAAGAGCCCTTGGACCATCCATGACATAAATGAACCATAGACAAAAATACTTCAGATCACTTCTAACCATTATTCATTGAACTTGATACTTTTCCTGCAATATACTATTTCATACATTGTTATCTATCATACAGATTGATACAATATTTTAGAATCTGCTGTCTTATTATAAATTTAAAATTATTTCATGTCACGACATTCTAATTTTTCGTGAACATATAAGATTTCATTTTCTCACATCGCTAAAACAATAAGTATTGTTAAAGCTGTAGAATATTTGATAGAAAAAAATACGAATACAAATTACGGCTCACTTTTATTAAGGCACTGAAAACATGAGTATTATCATCCGCCATTCTGTGTCCTGTCAAAGTGCTTGAGCATATGTAAACAGTGCATGAAACGCGATGGTTGAGTCAAAAAAAGTTGATCTTTAGGTGAAAAACGTGATAGAATAATATTGGAGTTTATCAGATTATTTATTTTTGACATGATATATTATTTGTAATCAAATTACATGCTTCGATTTATAATTTTCAGCTTGCAAATGTTGAATCAAGTTATCCGGTTTTCAATCGTATGTAATTTGAGTAATATTAAGTACTGAGAATATTATTATGGAATTTTAATTTATATTATGTTGCACATTTTTTGAAAATAAACTGACAAATTTCTTGAGTTCTGGGGTTTCTGATTATGTGAGACTATTGTTTATCTTTAAACTTTGTAATCTTCAACTTACCTACATAAACTTTTAAATATACACATTGGAAGCTTCATTATTTTAATGCTCTCATTCAAGGGTCAAATATAATAGAAGTCTACTATTTGCAATTTCTGTCTTGATAGAAAATTTTGATCGCACGTCGAATAAATGGGTAGTGCATAACAAATAAAAATGAAGTCAATGTGAAATATTTTTTTATTTTATTATACAACACTGAATTATTCATACAAATGCACTTAAAACTATTTCATAGACGCACTGCCATACTGTTTCTGTTTTTTTTTATAATTTTCTGAGAAAGATGTCGTGCAAAATGATCGGACATTGAAATAATGACGAACAATTTTTTGCTTGATATTACAGCATGTAGGAAAGTCAATCATAACGAATTCAATCAAACTTTTAATTAAATGAATATTTCTGTTTGTTTGGAGATAGTTTCTGAATGCTGCATAATAAATTTCACAATGCAGTGAGTTTTTGGGCTGTAACTTTGGATTTCTGACTCGTGTTTGTCACTCCCATCGGAGGATTTTTTACTAAAATATTCTGAAAAATGAATAAGGAAAAGTTATCGGTCAATTTCCTGTCTCGATTAGGTATTATCTAGAATTCTCAACAGCAAATTTTGTTACCTTGTAAACAGATTTCCGTGGCGGAGGATCTAACATCTGTGGCGGATTTGGAATATCAAACAATGTTGGAATGGCATTTGGTTTCAATTTAATCCAGTCATCTTCACGGGGACTCTCAAACTGAGATTTTTCGAAATGTTTCTGAAAAATGAGAGTCAAAAAAAAACATAATTAAAAAATCGGTCTATCTGAAAGCACGATAACTTGAGAACGCATATGAATTTTTGATTGAATATTCATATCTAAGATTTCTATCAAAAAGTTAGTTTTAAGGAACTTAAAACTAACTTTTTGATGAGAAAAGAACATAAGGAAACTTTTTGGAAAAAGCATCTTTTATTGTTTTTCGAGTGATTCTTTTTGTTTATTAATAATTATCTACATGCATTGTAGGTAGATATATACATCACCTAAACGAGAATGCGCTGATGGTTTCCAGTTTCCACCTCGTCGCATATTATGCAGCCATTTGCCATATCGCTTGTCATTTAAACTGTAAATATATATCAAAATTGTAATGAATATTAATTTCTTAAAATCTCACATTGAAAACATAGTATTAACGGCTTGTCTACGTATCAAGTGCCCAAGAAACATGGCGGATGTCCAGGCATGCGCACAAAAAAAATCCAATCATGAGAAGAGCAATTGTTGGCATCTTATATAAAAGTAAATTTCTTGATTGAAAGAATTGATTTCCTGATAACAATTGGAATCATAATCATCGAGCATTCTGCTATAGCAGCTTCCAATAAATCCTGGAGCATAACCTAGAAAATATCACATAAAGTTACACTTGAATTACAAAAATGAGTTTCTTGATTACTAGAATCGGTTTCCTTATAACAATTACATGTTGAAATCATCTTGGAACTTATGCGATCGCTTGCTAGGAAGGATTTATATTGTACGAGATATGCCTGTTTTCTATTTTGTGTTGAAAATGCATAGTATTGTGACATTAAACTTTATTCCAAAAGAAGTTTGAGTATAGCCTAAAAAATATTACATAAGATTGTCATTTTGTTGATATTATTCAATTAAACTACTTACTTTCTATTTATGAGATGTGTACATTGATGTGAACTGTTATTGACTGCAAATGCGAGTACGCATGTGCAGTTTCTGCTTGGGGAATAAGTTGGCAATACTGACGTTGTATTGAATGCCAAAAAATTCATTTCTATTAAAATAAGCCTTATAGAAGCTTCGAATACATCACAAATTATCCATTTGAATGTTTTATCTATATAACAATACATATTATCTATATTAAATAGTGATGTTGTAATATTATGAGAAATATTTAAAATACCTGTATGTCAAACTTGACAGAAGCGACCTGATATTCATTAATTTTTTGTCAGAGATAACTTGAGAATATTTCGACGGCCGGTGAACTGTCATTTTTGACAATTGTAATCGATGGTTTTGGCCTTCTCCTGTGATTACTATACATGTGACAGTTTTCAAATATATAAAAGGCACTAGTCTTAATTGAGATGCATCAAATAGAGAAGAAATGAACAAAATTAAATATACCGTTCAAGCTGCAGCGACGAATGAAAATTTTTTTGGTAACATCCAACTGACAGTTGTAATTGCAAAAATTTATGCGGATTAGTATATAGGACTAGCGCTTCGACCCTCTTCGCAGGTCTAAGCGCTAGGCTTCGCAGCTCCATATGTAAACCGCCTCCGGCAAAAATAATTTCTTGATAGGATTAGTTCCGATTATAATTTTAGCGTACAGAATCCTTCTGCTCCATATCATATTTCTGCATCCTCTCTCATTCGTGATTTCACTGTTTTTCATAGACAAATCCCAATTTTTTTTTTATGTATTTATCTGGAGAGATATCATTGATTTCAACTCCTTCACAAACTACAGAAACACTAGTCGTCGCAGCTCCATATATGTACCGCCTCTCTGACAAGAATTCTTCTTTTACAAAATCAATCTCGAATGTGAATTGAGCTCACATAATTCCTCTGATTCATATTATATTTCTACACTTTTCTCTGCCCGTGATTGAATTGATTGACAGTTTCCAATGATATCTAGATAAAATTTTTTGAGAAAATCATTGATTTCATTCCCTTTAAGGATTAGCGACGAGATGGCGAAATTGTTCCTCCAGTAGAACCATCTTTTCAACCGGGCCTGGGACTATTATTATAAGTAGATATATAATCATCAAATACAATATATTACATCTTGAGGAACTAATAATAGCTAAATCCTCCAACAAGAGTCAATCTCTTATCAATGGTTGTCAGATGCTAGTGCCAAGACCTGTATATAAGACCGTGATGCGTGAATTTACATGCTCTATTTCTGCATGGAAAACTGCAAAAGTTTTACAAATTGCCAATACCACTGTGAAAATAATTTACTCCTTGTATTAAGTTTGCAATAATTTAAGAGTTAGCGGACATAATTTTTTACTTATATATTCATGTTGTTCTTTCTTATTTGCAACGTTTTTTGTCTAACGCATCGTCAACGCTACCATCGACAAACCTTGGTATGCCACGTCCAAATATAAGTATAAAAATTCCATCTTGCATTGATAATAATTATTTCCCTACTTTAAAAAAATTCATCGAACTTCATGATAAATAAAATTAAACCGCTAATAATTTAGGGAAATGTTCCAGGTGAATGTTGTGCCAATTCATTTGGGGATCAATCTAAGTTATTTTATTTCTTCTGATAAATACCACCGTTGATAAAATAAAGGCAAAAAACTCAAACATTCCATCAATGAAGTTTTGGTATTACAGATTGAAAGTACCTTATTTATAAATATGAACTAATTTTTCGGATAAAAAAATTTGAATATGAAATTTCAGTTAAAGATTTCTAGGCGTTCTCAAGTACTCGTGTTTTGAGACATAGACAAACAACGACTGACTCCCTTTTGAATAATGTTTTTGGGCTCAGTAGGGTCTAAAAAGTGAAGACTCATTGAAAGCGACAACTGTCCTTATACTTTCTTGTAAATGCGTCTCAGTGGTTGATTTTAATTTTGATTTTGAATGGAGTTGCATACCAATATATACATCAACTACCTGAACAGATCTAATTTGAATCTTCTGACTGCATGAATTCAGTTATGATGTTATTGATGTCTGATGCACGACTAACAGTAGATGGAACTGTCTGATAGTAAAGTACAATTTTGTGCTATTGTAAAACTGGTTCAGAAGACTTAAATCGAAGTAGCACATTTTTAACTGAAATAGATCATAATTTTGATAAAACAACAATAATTCTATAATACATTTCGGTTAAGAACGGTCCAAAGATTCTTATGGGTCTATGATTCTAGCCTTCCGATTGACCATGATGCGAACCAGTTTCACAGAAGCACAATAACACTTGGCTATGTGTCAGTTGCATCATTTATCAGTTGCTTATCGATCATCATAAACAGATTATTTTGAAGATTCAAATTTGCTTCCATTCGGTTAATATGTGACTATATTTGTTGCTCCTATTTCTTGACTTTATTTTTAGCAAACTTGTTGTGAAACCTATATTCATTGTGAGTGTATCATATTCGCATTTCAGTCTATTGAAAGACTTAAATCGTAATGCCGTAAGAGCCCTTGGACCATTCATGACATAAATGAACCATAGAAAAAAATACTTTTGATCACTTCTAACAATTATTCATTGAACTTGATACTTTCCCTGCAATATACTATTTCATACATTGTTATCCATAATATAGATTGATACAATATTTCAGAATCTGCTGTCTCATTATAAATTTAAAATATTTTCATGTCACGACATTCTAATTTTTCGTGAACATATAAAATTTCATTTTCTCACATCGCTAAAACAATAAGTATTGTAAAAGCTGTAGAATATTTGATGGAAAAAAATACGAATACAAATTACGGCTCACTTTTATGCTAGGAACCTAGTGACGTGCGCATGCCCGTACCTTGTATATGTATTGCTATAGTCAGTGGCTTTCAAACAAAGAGCATTCCACCTAAATACGTACAAGTGTGTGGCTCGCTGACAATAATGAATTTTTTTCAATACTAATTGGCTTATAAAGCTTGATTAAGGTTTTATTCTGACTGTTTTTTTTTTTATCTGAAAAAACACTAATTTACTGTTTTCCAATAACACTTGACCTTAAAAAGCTAGGTTTAGGTTAAGTTTTGTAGTTTTTCAACTAAAAAACACTGATTTACTGTTTTCCAATACTAATTGACCTGGAAAGCTCGTTTTAGGTTATGTTAAAGTTGCTTTTTCCTGAATGTAAAATTCTGGTCCCCACCGTTCTAGTGCCACTGGAAAATTTATTTGAATATCTGTGGCGCCATCTCTTTTTACTTTTATAACTACCACTAGGTTCCTATTGTAAAAATCTACCCAAATTACTTATGGTCTAATGGAAGACTCTATTCGCATACGAAAGTTTAATAGAATAACATCACTTCTAGATTTCAAATTAGTTTGCAGCAACAGATTAATAATTGACAATTGACGCATGTGCACAAACGGTTTAGAAGTGTATGCGTACGTTCCGTTTGTATCTCAAAATTTGAGAAAGAATGAATTATGACAAATGATACTTTCATCATCGTTTTCACCCAAGCTTATCGTGTTTTATCAGCTCAATGCAGCTTTTAGGAGAAATATTGAAATACTACAAACACGAAATTGATAGAACTATGTATACTATAATATGAATTTGTGTCATCATATTGTAACATGATCCATTTGATGATTCATAGATTATTGCACAAAATATTTAGGTACAGTTAGTTCCTTAAGAAATATTTGATTTATATTCTTAAACAAATAAAAAATTCAGATTGATGGCCCCATTGTCGTAATCTAATGTCATTACTCTATTTGATCCATTGTTAGGTGACGGACTGATGGTTCTCACCAATTTTGATCAATGTAAACTCCTATTCGTTGATTCAATTGAATTTTCAATGTATTGGCTTCATTGATTGAAAGGGATTTCATAATCTGCTGATGATTGCATGTTTCATTGTTGTACCCCAACAAAATGTACGATTGGATTGGTTGGTCCTTGCAATATATGTGGTAATGTCTGATTTATACATTTAAACCGTAGAAAGAGCACCTCACTAATATTTTAATGGAGTATTATGTACAAAATTATCATTGAGAACTCCTCCAAGTTGAGTATCTTTTGGTACATATCTTCTGTAATCCATATAGGCTACATTTGTTGTGTATAACCTGTGTACAACAATGAACTCTTGAATTCAACAATGCCATTCAAGTCTCTAGTGCATACATCAGATTTATCTACTACGCATTGAATCATTAGCTCATGAATAAACATCAGAGCCTAGGCTATTAGATGTCAGAAACTTCAGATCGAAATCTTAGAACTACTGGGATTTGCTACTCTTTTCAATGAACTTGATATAGCCAAGGATCTTCCAACGGTATATAGCAGTATGATATAATTGTCTTTATATCAAACTTTGAATGAATATTTGCGGTATATGTACACCGATCGAATTTTTGGGATCGAAAGCAGAATCATCAAGTGATTATCTCTTATCATTTTCCATTTCATTCACCCAGTGAATAGGAACATCCATAATAAATATCAAATTGGTCACTTTTTTATACTATACAGAATATATACGTTTAATCTATTCGAGTATTATTTTATTATTTGAATCGTCCACACCCAAGCTTTTCGTGTTTCATCAGCTCAATGCAGTTTTCAGGAGAAAGTTGATGAGAATATTTATTTTTTTATTGCAGAATATTTATCACATGTACCAAACTATAGTAACTTGAGATATTCCAAGTGGCATTTAATCTTCAGTACTTATTCTACAAGAAATCAATATTGTAAATCAGGATATAAATCGTATCTAGAGAATAGTATATTCAAATGATGGATCGTCAGAGAATGGATGAATTAGTATTAGTGAATTGAATTCATATCACTCAAGCAGACGTTTCAAATCTTATTAATTCTTCTCCAGTACCTACGAATAATTAAATTTGCTTCAATAATATCACCACAAAACTATAATTTTGTGATTAGATAGGTACCAAGTAGACTGACTGAACTTCTCTTCAACCTGCAGCGCTAATCATGAATTTATTGTATGCATGTTCCTGAAATATTCTTAAATATAAGATAAATTGTCTAGTGTATTCATGAATACATGCTTATGGTCCATTCATCTCGAATACTTTTCTTGATGATTTATTCGACTCTACGATATAAAATACGGAGTTAGTTGAATAATTATGAATACATATCAATGAATAACCTCATTCCGTTGATGATCCTGAATGGATATATTTGATTTGAGAAATATCTAAAAAAATTTGTCGTAAAAGCCAGAATACTTTTTATAAATAAGGCTGGGCAACAACGATCATTACCACTATTACCAGTTCAATAATATGAGAGAGTAATTGATGGTGTGTTCATACAATAACGACGATGATTGAAATGTTATGCTCGTCCTCATGGTGGTAATAAAGCAGAACTTATTGATACGCTAAGATGACAATTATTTTCATATTAGGTTCAAATTATTCAATACAATATTAATTCTGAATACAGAAGGTAATAATCAAGATCACATTTAACACATTCTGGACATAATTTCAGATACTTTTGCTTCGTTGATTTGATAAATTTTCGACGAAATTCAAGACAAGGCTTTGGGAAGCAAATCAAATGATATTAATTGTCCAAAAATCACTTACTACGCATATCGCTGTGACATATTCCATAACAACAGCGCTATTTTGCCTCTTTGTGAACTGATAGCAATATATATTTTTATTAAAAAGCTTGTATTATCATTTTACTGTGAATATATATCAAAATTGTAATAAATATTAGTTTCTTGAAATCTCACATTGAAAACATAGTATTAACGGCTTGTCTACGTTTCAAGTGCCCAAGAAACATGGCGGATGTCCAGGCATGCGCACAAAAAAATTCCAATCATGAGAAGAGCTATTGTTGGCATCTTATATAAAAGTAAGTTTCTTGATTGAAAGAATTGATTTCCTGATAACAATTGGAATCATAATCAACGAGCATTCTGCTATAGCAGCTTCCAATAAATCCTTGAGCATAACCTAGAAAATATCACATAAAGTTACACTTGAATTACAAAAATGAGTTTCTTGATTACTAGAATCGGTTTCCTTATAACAATTACATGTTGAAATCATCTTGGAACTTATGCGATCGCTTGCTCGGAAGGATTTATATTGTACGAGATATGCCTGTTTTCTATTTTGTGTTGAAAATGCATAGTATTGTGACATTAAACTTTATTCCAAAAGAAGTTTGAGTATAGCCTAAAAAATATTACATAAGATTGTCATTTTGTTAATATTATTCAATTAAACTACTTACTTTCTATTTATGAGATGTGTACATTGATGTGAACTGTCATTGACTGCAAATGCGAGTCCGCATGTGCAGTTTCTGCTCATGAAATAAGTTGGCAATACTGACGTTTTATTGAATGTCAAAAAATTTATTTCTATTAAAATAAGCTTGATGGAAGCTTCAAATACATCACAAATTATCCATTTGAATATTTTATTTATATAACAATACATAATATCTATATTAAATAGTGATGTTGTAATATTTTGAGAAATATTTGAAATACCTGTATGTCAAACTTGACAGAAGCGACCTGATGTTCATCAATTTTTTGTCAGAGATGACTTGAGAATATTTCGACGGCCGGTGAACTGTCATTTTTGACAATTGTAATCGATGGTTTTGGCCTTCTCCTGTGATTACTATACATGTGACAGTTTTCAAATATATAAAAGGCACTAGTCCCCATTAAGATGCATTAAATGGAGAAGAAATGAACATAATTGAATATACCGTTCAAGCTGCAGCGACGAATAAAAATTTTTTTGGTAACATCCAACTGATAGTTGTAATTGCAAAAATTTAAGCAAATTAGTATATAGGACCAGCGTTTCGACCTTCTTCGCAGGTCTAAGCGCTAGGCTTCGCAGCTCCATATGTGAACCGCCTCCGGCAAAAATAATTTCTTGATAAGATTAGTTCCGATTATAATTTCAGCCTACAGTATCCTTTTGCTCTATATTATATTTCTGCATTCTCTCTTATTCGTGATTCCACTGTTTTTTATAGACAATTCCCAATGTTATTTTATGTATTCATCTGGGGAGAAATTACTGATTTCAACTACTTCACAAACTACAGAGACACTAGGTGTCGCAGCTCTGTATATGTACCGCCTGTCTGACAAGAATTCTTCTTTGACAAGATCAATCTCGAATGTGAATTGAGCTCACGTAATTCCTTTGCTTCATATTATATTTCTACACTTTTCTCTGCCCGTGATTACATTGACTGACAGTTTCCAATGATATCAAGGTAAAATTCCTTGAGAAAATCATTGATTTCATTCCCTTTAAGGATTAGCGACGAAATGGCGAAATTGTTCTTCTAGTAGATCCATCTTTCCAATTGGGCCTAAAACTATCATTATAAGCAGATATACAATCATCAAATATAATATATTACAGCTTCTTACATCTTGAGGAACTAATAATAGCTAAATACTCCAATAAGAGTCAACCCCTCACCAATGGTAGTGAGATGCTAGTGCCCAGACCTGTATATAAGACCGGGATGCGTAAATTTACATGCTCTATTTTTGCATGGAAAACTTAAAAAGTTTCACAAATTGCTAACACCACTGTAAAAATATTTCACTCCATGTATTGAGTTTGCAACTATTTAAGAGTTAGCGGACATAATTTTTTTCTTATATATTCATGTTGTTCTTTCTAATTGCAACGTTTTTGTCTAACGCATCGTCAACGCTACCATCGACAAATCTTGGCATGCGGCGTCCAAATATGAGTATTATAAATTCATATTTAGCATTGATAATAATTATTTCCCTACTTTAAAAAAATTCATCGAGCTTTATAATAAATAAAATCAAACCGCTAATAATTTTATTGAATGTTCCAGGTGAATGTTGTGCCAATCCATTTGCGGATCAATCTGAGTTATTTTATATCTTTTGATAAATACCACCGTTGATGAAATAAACGCAAAAAACTCAAACATTCCATCAATGAAGTTTTGGTACCACAGATTGAAAGTACCTTATTTATGAATATGAACCTATTTTTTGGAGGAAGAACTTGAATATGAAATTTCAGTCGAAGGCTTCTAGGCGTTCTTAAGTTATCGTGTTTTGAAAAATAGATAAACACAATGACTGACTTTCTTTTGAGTTATGTTTTTGGGTTCAGTAGGGTCTAAAATGTGAAGATTTATTGGATGCGACAGCTGTCGTCATACTTTTTTGTGAATGCGTCTCAGTGGTTGATTTTAATTCTTATTTTGATTGGAGTTGCATACCAATAGCGGAAAAATTTATGATTGAAAACTTGGATCTGTGACTTCAGATTTCAAATATTCAGGAAAGCTATGCAAAGCAAGTATTCAATATGTGACATTCAATAATATTCGAGTATGTTACCTAATGTATTCATAATCAAATTTCAAATATACGTTTGCTTCAATCACTGAAAATTTGCAAGATGATAGACATAAACCGAGAAACACAAGCTCCACTCTTTCAGAGACCCTTCAAAAAAACACGTTTTTGCAATAGATCTATCTTCCTAGATGATTACAAATTTTTGAGTAGCCAAATGAATTTTTGAGAACAGAATAAATTCAATAAAGAGCAATCAGGCACATCTTTGGCAGAATTCAGTTGAAGAGTACCTGATTGCGTTCAAGAAATTTTATGGGATTGCTGACATCTTCCACTTCAGGTTGTTGGAAATAAGAGATTGAAATTATTGTAAATTGACGATGATGGACTCAAATCTCATGCTATACTCTGTCCTCAACAATTGGTTACTTCATTTTGATAACAATAATAATCTATCTCTTTATAACAAAAATAAATTTCTTGATCACAAGAATGGATTCTCTTATAACAATTATATGGTAATTTCATCTTAAAGTTTAGTCAATAACTACATCATTCCACGATCTCTTGTTTGATAAGAGTCTTATAGTGTGAAATATGCATGCTTTCTATGTTGTTTTCAAAATGCAATAATATTGTCGCATATTACTCTTATCTTAGAAATTTCTGAGCATAACCTGAAGAAGATCACAGAAATTGGTCATTTTATCAATATTCGATTAAACTACCTACATTCTCTTCTATGAGATGTGTACATTGTTGTGAATTGAAATTGGCAATGTGCGCAAAAGCGTACTTATAACTAGTATAATCGAATGATGGATCGTCGGAAGATGGACCAAGGTTTCAAATCTTATCAATTCTTCTTCATTGTCTACAAACAATTAAATTTTCTGCAACAATATCATTAAAGAACTATAATTTCACTGACATACGCAGTGATTAGATACCAAGTAAACTGACTGAACCTCTCCACAACCTGCAGGGCTAATAATGAATTTATTATGAGCATGTTCTCTACAATATTTGTAAATGTGGTATAAATTGTATAGTGCATTCATAAATACTTAGTCATGTTCAATTTTCCTTTTAAACTCTTCTTAAGGATTGACTTAATTCTACGGTACAAAATACAAATTTAGTTGAGTAATTAAACAGAATTCATCATATGCTTACAGTTTATTTGAGTGAAGTTTCATAATTTACATTTCTCAACAGATGAATAATGTTAATTGATACCTCCATTGTTGTTTTTAACCAATCTTTTCTTGATTCAAACTGAGAGTTTTCACAAATTAAAAATAGCATATATTCTCTCCTAATTACTTTGAATAATACACTTTTCATTCGACAAGCCAGTTAAAAACGGTCCAAGAGCTTTTATGGGACCAATATCTCAGCCTCCAGGTTGACAGGGATACCGAGTCGATTTACTCTCAATAAATATACATGATTTTAAACACTGTTTCTAAAAATTATATCAAGTTATAAGAGCAACAAATATATACATCAACTACCTGAACAGATCTAATTTGAATCTTCTGACTGCATGAATTCAGTTATGATGTTATTAATGTTTGATGCACGACTAACAGTAGATGGAACTGTCTGATAGCAAAGTACAATTTTGTACTATTGTAAAACTGATTCAGAAGACTTAAATCGAAGTAGCACATTCTCAACTGAAATAGATCATAATTTTAAGAACGGTCCAAAGATTCTTATGGGACTATGATTCTAGCCTTCCGATTGACCATGATGCAAACCAGTTTCACATAAGCACAATCACACTTGGCTATGTGTCAGTTGCATCATTTATCAGTTGCTCATCAATTAACATAAACAGATTATTTTGAAGACTCAAATTTGCTTCCATTCGGTTAATATGTGACTGTATTTGTTGCTCTTATTTCTTGACTTTATTTCTAGCAAACTTGTTGTGAAACTTATATTCATTGTGAGTGGATCATATTCGCATTTCAGTCTATTGAAAGACTCAAATCGTGATGCCGTAAGAGCCCTTGGACCATTCATGACATGAATGAACCATAGAAGAAAATACTTTTGATCACTTCTAACAATTATTCATTGAACTTGATACTTTTCCTGCAATATACTATTCCATACATTGTTATCTATTATACAGATTGATACAATATTTTAGAATCTGCTGTCTTATTATAAATTTAAAATATTTTCATGTCACGACATTATAATTTTTCGTGAACATATAAAATTTCATTTTCTCACATCGCTAAAACAATAATAGACCGCGGTACAGAACCCCTTTCTCCGGATTATCAACACTCCTTTGAAACTCTGTGAGTGGCCTCATTTTGATGAGTCCGACAACTTTTTTATCTGCGAAAATCTTTGAAACTGCTGCTTTTTCCATCGAACAGCCTAAAAAGACGTCGATTCTATGATTTATTCTTGATCAATAACATCACTCTCTTTTATAGTTCAATCGTAAGATAATAATAGCAAAAACACACACAGTACTTTGTCCGACAAAAATATTGCGGCGTTCGGCGTAACACCTATCTCCAACATGTCAAAATTACAAGTTTTGTTAGATTATTAACACTCTGTTGGAATTCTCAGTACTATCAAATAAACATTAGTGAAGTTGAGTGGTGATACTGTCCGATAAAATTTCTGCTGCATATTTTCAGTCCGAAGCTCTGAAAATGTCAATTCTATGAGTTTGGTTTGCTGATTAACACTTGTCGGACAAAAATTATACATAGAGGTGAGTATATTTCTTGATCAAACAATATATTGTCCGACAAAAATAGTGCGCCGTTTTGCCAGTCCGAAAATAAAAAGATAAGAAGTAGCGTTTTCTGTGTTTGTATGCGCACAATATTAAATGTACCTTTCAACCAAATTTTGTACATCTATTTGTGAGATCAAAAAATAATATTCTCAAAATTTCTATGTCTTTATTTCTATAACTTGGTCCATGGTGATTTTTCTTTCGCAAAAATTTTTTCTCATATTTCCTCCACAATATAGAACAACATGTAAAAAAAGGAATTCAAGAAATATATTGATCTAAAACTGAACATACAATTCGAAAACATAATTATTATAGAGAAAATTTTTGAAGGAAAGCGGAAAATTGGAAGCAGATGTGAAACAAGAAACATAAAAACATGCTTAGAAAAAATTGTTTCAACATTAGAAAACCAATCGAAATGATATTTTTCATACGATTCTAAAATATTGGTATCTCAAAAATTGTGTCCGAATCACTAATCTCGATGACACTTGCAGATATGTTTCAATTATGAGAAAGATAGAAAGCGTAAGTATAGAGACTATTGCCAGGTAGAAGAATATTATTCTTTCTACCTTCTATGGTATTACAATGGGGAATATCACGATTCATATCTTTAGAAATCGATTTCAACATATCATTAGTGAGAATTTGCGAAATAAGTTTTTTGAATTTTTTATGAATATGCAGCAGATATTCTGTCGGACAATTATACCAATGTCTTCTGTTCATCATTCCAAAGGGAAAAACATTTGAAATAAATGAGTGTTATTCAGCAAACCAAACTCATAGAATTGACATTTTCAGAGCTTCGTACTGAAAATATGCAGCAGAAATTTTATCGGACAATATCACCACTCAACTTCACTAATGTTTATTTGATAGTACTGAGAATTCCAACAGAGTGTTAATAATCTAACAAAACTTGTAATTTTGACATGTTGGAGATGGGGGTTACGCCGAACTCCGCAATATTTTTGTCGAACAAAGTATTGTATGTGTTTTTGCTATTATTATCTTACGATTAAACTATAAAAGAGAGTGATGTTATTGATCAAGAATAAATCATAGAATCGACGTCTTTTTAGGCTGTTCGATGGAAAAAGCAGCAGTTTCAAAGATTTTCGCAGATAAAAAAGTTGTCGGACTCATCAAAATGAGGTCATTCACAAAGTTTCAAAAGAGTGTTAATAATCCGGAGAAAGAGGGTCTGTGCCGCGGTCTATAAGTTTTGTTAGAGCTGTAGAATATCTGATAGAAAAAAATACGAATACAAATTACGACTCACTTTCATGCTAGGAACCTAGTGACGTGCGCATGCGCGTACCTTGTACATGTATCGCTATAGTCAGTGGCTTTCAAACAAAGAGCATTCCACCTAAATACGTACAAGTGTGTGGCTCGCTGACAATAATGAATTTTTTTCAATACTAGTTGGCTTATAAAGCTTGGTTTAGGTTTTATTCTGGCTGTTTTTTTTTTGATCTGAATTTTTCAATACTACTTGACCTTAAAAAGCTCGGTTTAGGTTAAGTTTTGTATTTTTTGAACTAAAAAACACTGATTTACTGTTTTCCAATACTAATTGGCCTGGAAAGCTCGTTTTAGGTTATGTTAAAGTTGCTTTTTCTTGAATGTAAAATACTAGTCCCCACCGTTCTAGTGCCACTGGAAAATTTCTTCGAATCTCTGTGGCGCCATCTCTTTTTACTTTTATAACTACCACTAGGTTCCTATTGTAAAAATCTACCAAAATTACTTATGGTCTAATGGAAGACTCTATTCGCATACGAAAGTTTAATAGAATAACATCACTTCTAGATTTCAAATTAGTTTGCAGCTACAGATTGATAATTGACAACTGACGCATGCGCACAAACAGTTTAGAAGTGTATGCGTACGTTCCGTTTGTATCTCAAAATTTGAGAAAGAATGAATAATGACAAATGATACTTTCATCATCGTTTTCACCCAAGCTTATCGTGTTTTATCAGCTCAATGCAGTTTTTAGGAGAAATATATAAATACTACAAATACGTAATTGATAGAACTATTTATATTATAATATGAATTTGTGTCATCATATTGTAACATGATCCATTTGATGATTCATAGATTATTGTACAAAGTATTTAGGTACAGTTAGTTCCTTAAGAAATATTTGATTTATATTCTTAAACAAATAAAAAATTCAGATTGATGGCCCCATTGTCGTAATCTAATGTCATTACTCTATTTGATCCATTGTTAGGTTATGGACTGATGGTTGTCACCAATTTTGATCAATGTAAACTCCTATTCGTTGATTCAATTGAATTTTCAATGTAATGGCTTCATTGATTGAAAGGGATTTTATAATCTGCTGATGATTGCATGTTTCATTGTTGTACCTCAACAAAATGTACGATTGGATTGGTTGGTCCTTGCAATATATGTGTTAATGTCTGATTCATACATTTATAACGTAGAGAGAGCACCTTACTAATATTTTAATGGAATATTATGTACAAAATTATCATTAGGAACTCCTCCAAGTTGAGTATCCTTTGGTACATATCTTCTGTAATCCATATAGGCTACGTTTGTTGTGTATAACCTGTGAACAACAATGAACTCTTGAATTCAACAATGCCATTCAAGTCTCTAGTGCATACATCAGATTTATTTACTACGCATTGTATCATTAGCTCATGAATAAACATCAGATCCTAGGCTGTTGGATGACAAAAACTTCAGATCGAAATCTTAGAATTACTGGGACTTGCTACTCTTTTCAATGAACTTGAAATAGCTAAAGATCTTCCAACGGTATATAGCAGTATGATATAATTGTCTTTATATCAAACTTTGAATGAATATTTGCAGTATATGTACATCGATCAAATTTTTGGGATCGAAAGCAGAATCATCAAGTAATTATCTCTTATCATTTTCCATTTCATTCACCCAGTGAATAGGAACATCCATAATGAATATCAAATTGGTCACTTTTTTATAGTATACAGAATATATACGTTTAATCTATTCGAGTATTATTCTATTATTTGAATCATCCACACCCAAGCTTATCGTGTTTCATCAGCTCAATGCAGTTTTCAGGAGAATTATTTTCCACATAACCTCAAATAAAAAGTTGATGAGAATATTTATTTTTTTATTGCAGAATATTTATCACATGTACCAAACTATAGTTACTTGAGATATTTCAAGTGGCATTTATTCTTCAGTACTTGTTTGACAGGAAATCAATACTGTTAATCAGGATATAAATCGTATCTAGAAAATAGTATATTCAAATGATGGATCGTCGGAAAATGGATGAATCAGTATTAGTGAATTAAATTCATATCACTCAAGCAGACGTTTCAAATCTTATTAATTCTTCTCCAGTACCTACGAATAATTAAATTTGCTTCAATAATATCACCACAAAACTATAATTTTGTGATTAGATAGGTACCAAGTAGACTGACTGAACTTCTCTTCAACCTGCAGCGCTAATCATGAATTTATTGTATGCATGTTCCTGAAATATTCTTAAATATAAGATAAATTGTCTAGTGTATTCATGAATACATGCTTATGGTCCATTCATCTCAAATACTTTTCTTGATGATTTATTCGACTCTACGATATAAAATACGGAGTTAGTTGGATAATTATGAATACATACCAATGAATAACATTATTCCGTTGATGATCCTGAATGGATATATTCGATTTGAGAAATATCTAGAAAAATTTGTCGCAAAGGCCAGAATACTTTTCATAAATAAGGCTGGGCAACAACGATCATTACCACTATTACCAGTTCAATATTATGAAAGAGTAATTGATGGTGTGTTAATACAATAACGACGATAATTGAAATGTTATGCTCGTCCTCATGGTGGTAATAGAGCAGAACTTATTGATACGCTAGGATGACAATCATTTTCATATTAGGCTCAAATTATTCAATATGATATTAATTCTGAATACAGAGGGTAATAATCAAAAAATTCAGTAATAGATCACATTTAACACATTCTGGACATAATTTCAGATACTTTTGCTTCGTTGATTTGATAAGTTTTCGACGAAATTCAAGACAAGGCTTTGGGAAGCTAATTAAATAATATTAATTGTCCAAGAATCACTTACTACGTATATCGCTGTGACATATTCCATAAAAATAGCGCTATTCTGCCCCTTTGTGAACTGATAACAATATATACTTTCATTAAAAAGCTTGTATCATGATTTTACTGTAAATAAATATCAAAATTGTAATAAATATGAATTTCCTGAAGTCTCACATTGAAAACATAGTATTAACGGCTTATCTACGTATTAAGTGCCCAAGAAACATGGCGGATGTCCAGGCATGCGCACAAAAAAAATCCTATTATGAAAAGAGCTATTGTTGGCATCTTATATGAAAGTAAGTTTCTTGATTGAAAGAATTGATTTCCTGATAACAATTGGAATCGTAATCATCGAGCATTCTACTATAACAACTTCTAGTAAATCCTCAAGCATAACCTAGAAAATATTACATAAATTACACTCTAATTACAAAAATAAGTTTCTTGATTACTAGAATCGATTTTCTCTTGACAATTACATGTTGGAATCATCTTGGAACCTATGCGATCGCTTGTTTGGAAGAATTTATATTGTACGAAATATGCCTGTTTTCTATTTTGTGTTGAAAATGCATTAGTATTGTGACATTATAGTTTATTTCAAAAAAAGTTTGAGTATAGCCTGAAAAATATTACATAAGATTGTCATTTTTCAATAATATTCAGTTGAACTACTTACTTTCTATTTATCAGATGTGTACATTGCTGTGAACTGGCATTGACATTTCGCGTAAAAGCGAGTACGCATGTGCAGTTTCTGCTTGAGGAATAAGTTGGCAACACTGACGTTGTATTGAGTGCCAAAAAATTCATTTCTATTAGAATAAGCTTTATAGAAGCTTCGAATACATCACAAATTATCCATTTGAATGTTTTATCTATATAACAATACATATTATCTATATTAAATAGTGATGTTGTAATATTATGAGAAATATTTAAAATACCTGTATGTCAAACTTGACAGAAGCGACCTGATATTCATTAATTTTTTGTCAGGGATAACTTGAGAATATTCTGACGGCCGGTGAACTGTCATTTTTGACAATTGTAATCGATGGTTTTGGCCTTCTCTTGTGATTACTATACATGTGATGGTATTCAAATATATAAAAGGTGCTAGTCCTCATTAAGATGCATTAAATAGAGAAGAAATGAACAAAATTGAATATACCGTTAAAGCTGTAGGGACGAATAAAAATTTTTTTGGGAACATACAACTGACAGTTGTAATTGCAAAAATTTAAGCAAATTAGTATATAGGACTAGCGCTTGGCCTGCTACGCAGGCCTAAGCCCTAGGCTTCGCAGCTCGATATGTGAACCGCCTCCGGCAAAAATTCTGTCTCTATAAGATAAATTCCAAATATATTTTTAGCCCACAATATCCTCCTGCTCCCTATTATATTTGTGCATTTCTCCCTACTCGTGATTCCACTGTTTTTTATTGACAATTCTCAATATTATTTCATGTATTCATCAATCGGATAAATTGATTCCAACTCTTCTACGAATTACAGAGTCTAGATTCAGAACGTCACAGCAAGATAACAGGATTTCCAATCAAGCCTTTCCTAGGTCATTGTCAAAGTTTTGCAGTGAAATAACAGAATTTTTTATCAAGCAAGGCTACCTCTTTTTGTGGAATGTTCTCTTTACTCCCAGTGATAATTTCACAGCTCACGTACTTCACTTGACTTATGTGTTCGCGCAACATAACTCTCATCTATTTAATCATCACTCTGAAACTCACAAACATCACATTTCTCTACTCTTTAGCTAAAACTACAATATTTATAAGAATCATAATGTTTCTTGACTGTAGGAAAAAGTGACAAATGCAAAAAAAAGCTCTGGTTTCAGCCATAAAAATTTTTGATTGATCAATTTACATCTATCAGATTCGGTTCCACTCAAGCCACCTTCGGGAGTTGGATGGAAACAATTCAGACAGAAAAATACATCGCTTACGGATTATTGAATTATTCATGAGAAAAAATTATCAATAAAATAGTGAGAAATGACGTACAGCAATTAAAATATGTCCAAAAAGCATATAATTACGGTAATTGAGTTGAATCTTGGAATGAGTTACATGAAACTTCGTGTCAATCAATAGTTACAAGAATAATAGTTCTTCTACTTTTTATCATCAATGAGAAAACACGTCCACATTTGTAACTTAATTCTTACTCATGAGTTTCGACTTAGCTGCAATAATTATATGCTATTTTCGCATATTTCAATTGCTGTATGTCATTTCTTTGTATTCCATTCACCTATTCTTTTTTTTTCATATATTATTCAACAATATATCGGTGATGTATTTTTCTGCCTAAATTGTATTCATATAACTTCTGAAGAGAGCTCAAGTGCAGCCAAAGAAATTTGTCTTCATTTATTATAATATCGATGTTCCTGTGAAATTGAGATATTACTTGTATCAAAGCAATGCAGCATGTTCCTGGAGTTTTTCTGTGATTGCTATGAATTCGGCATGTTGAATTTCTAATCATTTTCATACAGAATTTATTTTCAATAAAACATATGTAAAGATTTTTTTTAATTTTCTAATTCTAGTCAAGCATAGATACTGTCAACTGATTGGGATGTTTGTATTCGATAGATACAAGATAATGCTTCATTCAGTCATAGGTGTATCTGATTACACATATGTTCAGCAAGAACCACGTGAAGGTAGAAGCATATTTCTTGCCGGGAGAGGATGGGAGTCAAGGGATTTTTAGGTGGAGGAGACATACAGGCAAATTCAGTAATCTTACTATGTGATTAATCTTTCTCATATATATTTTAACTGTTCTTCTATATTCATCTTTCTTTTATACAATAAATTCTAGAGACATAAGGTTCAGTTTTCGAGGGCGAGACCTCGCACCGTTCCAAAATGTCCTAGGATATGACGATATTCCTCGTAGTATTTTCCAAACAGTGACTCTAATTAGACGTGATCTTCCCAAAATATTTTGATGTTCCAAACTTTAAGACCGTAAATATATTTGCTGCATACTATGTAAGATCCATTCAATCATGCTAACGTGATAACTAATAAGAGCATAAAAAGAGATCAGAAGCACATTTTTTACTTAGTCTGAATTCAGAAGTTGTTATTTTCCTTGTTATAATAAAAAAAAAAGTTGAAATTCATAGCACGTTTCAACATTTTTGATTCGTATGATTCACGTTATAATTTAGTATGTAAGCTATGATATACTCAAAATTATTTGAATGAGAATCGCTTATTGAAACAATTCTGAGAAATATCAAATTTATCCTCTATATGAGCTATGTGGATTATCATTATCTTCTTATTAACATGTATAAGCTATATTATATTGATCTATGCATTACTGTGAAGTAGGCAAGAACAGTTTCAAAAGTAAAGACATACATATTCAACTTTGCTTTAGTCATGATGGACATTTGCATTTTTTTTGTTTTGCACGATAAACTCTATCCCCTGTTCTATTTTATTTCACAATTCATAAGGAAACAACAATTATTAATTTGAATCGTGATCCACATTCCCCAATTGAGTTTTTTGAGCTGATTTGACTTCTTTTATTAAGGATGAAGGAATGGAATGAAAATATTCGTGCATTATAATTTTTATTTTAATTGTGATGGAAAGATATGATCTAAATGGAATTTTCGAAAGAAAATATACGTCATCAAACTATTTGTCTCAATACTTATATGAAGAGTTGATAGAATAATATTTGTGTGTGATGAGAATTAAAACTATTCTTCATTCATTTTTATTACTTTTATAATATAATATGATTGAAATGAACTCATTTAGTGGATATATCGATTCGGTATGAATAATAGAAAAAAAAAATAGTAACGTAAATGAAAACTGATGAATGGTATAAGTGAACATATTCTACTTGGTCTGAAAATGTGGGATTTTTCCTTGTGTTATACCTGTATGATGAATTCTGTTCTATTTTATTCATATTATAGGAAGAATTTATTTTTTTTGCAAATTAATAGCACGTCTTAACATATCCCGGTAAAGTATTTCAATTATAGTTTGTTCAATGTAGGTTATGACTAAGCATGAAGGCTAGAGAATATTTAGAATTATTAGAATAGAAATGGTTGATCGGAAAAATTTTGAAAAATATTGGAGTTATTCTCAATATGAGGTACGTGGATTATCTTTTTTTTTTGTCTATCAGAATGCATTAGCTATATCATGTTGATTATCTAGATTATGTACAGTAGGCAAGAACAGATTCGAAAGTGAAGACGTACATATGGAACTTTGCTTTGGTCATGGTGGACATTTGCATTTTGTTTGTTCTGTACGATAAACTCTATCCTCTGTTCTGTTTTACTCCACAGTTTATAAAGGAACATAGGTGATAATTTAAATCGTAATCCATGTACCTCAATTGAATTTTTAAACTATATCCTATATATATATATATATATATATATATATATATATATATATATATATATATATATATATATATATATATATATATATATATATATATATATATATATATATATATATATATATATATATATATATATATATATATATATATATATATATATATATATATATATATATATATATATATATATATATATATATATATATATATATATATATATATATATATATATATATATATATATATATCTGTTAAATTCAATTAATGTATTTTGATTGGTTTCTTTCCTTCCATTCTATATTTTGTAACATGTGAAATATAATTGGAGTATTGTATGTGTATAGAACTGCTGCTAGCCTGTGAATATCATCATGTTGGCTTCCATTTAGCATTGCTGTTTATTTTCATACGTTTCTTCTCCAATAAATACTACACAATGGGTAATGGAATGGACTGGGAAAGTGTAAAAACCATTTGTTCTTGGAAAATACATTCCAAAATTCAAATTATCAATAACATTTACAATAGATTCAGCAGTAAACTGATAGTTATGTCCTAGATTCAGATCGGAATTTTCTATTGAATAAATATTATTTCAAGTAGATTATTGAAATATTTCTTTGAAAACTATATTTTTTGTTATACCTTGGTTACTTTCATTGTCTTTATCGTTCTCTGGTATTTTAATCTTCAAACTATCAAAAGATTGAACTCGAGACATAGCAACATATAATTGTCCATGTGAAAACACAGGTTTCTCCAAGTTTATTCCAACGAAATCAAAAGTCTGTCCCTGTGACTTATTTATTGTCATTGAAAAAGCCAGTCTTATTGGAAATTGTCTCCGTTTGATTATGAATGGAAGATTTGTGTCTGTTTGTATCAAATCTATTCTTGGTAAAAAGATTCTGGAATGTGCACTTTGACCTGTTAACACTTCTAGGTCTAAATAGTTATTCTTCATTTGTTTCACGATCAATCGTGTTCCATTGCAAAGACCTTTTCTTGGATTCATGTTACGTAGAAGCATAACAATTGCCCCAATTTTTAATGAGAGTTTATGGGGTGGATATCCAGATGGTGTTTGCTTATGTAAGAATTCAATTGGAAAGTTCATATCGTTCTTTCCCTCATATATCGCTGTATCTGCACTATAATATATTTTTGTTTCACCTACAATTTTTGATAATACAAGTTCATTTTGAATCATCGTATCATCATTCTTTGGTGATAAAATAGCTCTGTTCATAAACTTATATATATTTTGTGGCAAAATCATCTCATTTCCAAATATTTCGTCGGCTAATGAGCTTTTGATAAGACAGTGGGATGGTATTGTAGCAATTTCCTCAGTACCATTTCCAATGTGGAGTAAATATCCAGCAAATTCTTGTTCATTCTTATTTACCCGCATGTTTTGTGTCAAGGATAGTTTTTTGAATAGGGGCCACAATGAACTACGTAACATTGAAATTTCGATTATCGCTGTTCTATGATTCGAATGTTGAACTATTGGAAGACATTGTCGGAAATCGCCCCCTAGAACAATCACTTTTCCTCCAAAGAGTGATGAATTATCCATTAAATCTTGTAAAACTAAATTGATAGCTTTAAGTGCATATGATGGTGCCATAGTTATTTCATCCCAGATAATAATGCTTGCTTTTCGAATCAATTTTCCTGCTATTTGCTGAGATTTTACATACGCTATCTTCATTTATTGGTACTGGAAGTTTAAATACAGAATGAACTGTTTGACCACCTTTTAATAGAGTTGCCGCAATTCCGGTCCAAGCTACAGCGAGAACTGTATGTCCTTGTCCTCTTAAAATGCTGATGATGGTATTATAAAGGGATGTTTTGCCGGTTCCGCCTGGACCATCAATATAAAAGTAACGCTCTTTACAATTACTATCATTTACTGCATTCAAAATATAATTGGAGATTTCTAATTGTTCAGAGTTAAATTTTTCTGCATTTTGTGCACCTTCGCGTCTTTCCAAATCTCTATCAATTGTACTGTCAAAATCATCTTTGGTGATCTTGACTGGTTCAGGAAGACCAAAATCTTTCAATTGCAATCTATGTACAATTAGAGTTTCTTGAATTTTTTGTAAGCATTTGTTTTCAGCGACTTGCTTAGAATATTTTCGTGAATAGTCTTCCATCAAATATTCTTTAAAATTTTCCCACAAACGAAGTGCATTTGTTGAAGTATGGAAACTGATCAAATATGCAAATAATTCACGTAATTGCTTGGGGAATTTGTCGAGCACAGCTTCTTGTAAGCAATTTTTGCATTCTTCATCATTTTCTAGTAATCCTTTCGCGCGTGCTGCTTCCTGATAAGTGTTGTATAATTCACCATCGACAGTTCGTAAATCGTCAAAGCTTTTCGCTCCCATAACATCAACTAATAGTAATCGGAGATGGAATCTCTCTATATCTTTTGGACTTACAGAAACTATTCTACCAATTACGGGCTCAGTTTCTCTCTGTCTTATTTTCCATACGTTTTGATTGGTGAATACGTAGTATTTTGGAATATCCATATAATTGTATTGTCGTGCTGCAACATCGGTTTGATTCAACAAGAACCAAGCTGTCAATGTAGTATGACGTGTTTTTGCTCGTTCAACTGCTTTCTGTATTTGTGCTGGATGAAATACAACTGTTTGTTGATATTGTAGATGAACTGCCAAATCAAAAACTGCATGTGATTTATCATATAGTTGGTATTCATATAGTCGCCAAATACACTCGACTGGACAAATGTATCTTGTACTTTCATAGCCTTGAATCTCGTCCCAAACGAAATTTGTTGCGTTCTCTTTTGGTCTCAATTTGATGGTAGCACAATCATGTCCTTTGCATAAATAATCACATATATACTTTATACTCTTGACTGATGAACATATTTTTACATTAATATGAGTTCTATACTTCTTGCATGAATATGGATTATACGGAACAATCCACCTGTTGTCTATTTCGTATTTGATAGTACCGTTTTTGTAAAAAATGTGCATTATAAGATTGTTATTACGTCGTCTGTAAATAGGATATCCATTCACATTTTCAATAGTTTCGTTTCGGAAATCCTTCGGATATTTTTTGGAACATCTATTATCACTCATACATGGTGAGTTTTTATTTAAAACACCACAAGGTCCATGAATCATGTGCGTTCTGATTATTTGATATAATTCCTCTTCCTTAACTTCATCGGGTATTTCTGCACTTACAATTGCATCAATATCGTCCTTGTTTCGAATTTTGTCTCTCTCATCCAATGTAACTAATAGATGCATATGCGGTAAACCGCGTTTTTGAAATTCTATTACATATTTATAAGCTGCCACTTTTCCAAAAATATTTTCTTTGATTATTTCATTCAAAATCGATTTGTTCTTACCATGAAAAACACGTGCAACAAGATCTGGTCGATCTGAAGCTGTTTGTCCTTTTTGTAAATTTTCTGTGATTTTTTTCCACTTCGGATTGCAAGTAACAGTTATGAAAAGATCAGGTTTACCGAATTCACGAACAATTGCCATGGCGTTTTGATACATTTCTTGCATAAATCGTGGACCGCCTTGAAAAGTTGAGGGTAATATCACCATTGTACCTGGTTTTGCACCTTCGCTGGCAGATTTATTATTGATATGATCCATCAACCCACTATATAGCTCCACTCTCAGCTTTGGTTGATTTTGTCGAATAAAATTCAAACGTTCAGCTTCTACTTTTACGTAAGCATCCACAATGTACTGTTGCGTAAGTTTACCAGCTGATAAACACGGATTGAAAACACTACGATCTGCTAAGCGATTTGTATAAAATTAAAGCATGGTCTGTTTCTTAACACCGTCCACTTGTTTCATATTCATTTGCCAACCTCTTTCTCCACAGGGGAACAATAAAGGATATGTCATTGGATCACAATTCTCACTAAACTGATGAATTCTGACACTACCTTTTCCTTTTGGATGTACACAAATATCTCGATCAATTGGTGGTTCACCATCATTTGAAGTGAAAACAACAGCAACCTCATTACTCGTTGGTAGATTATATCTTCGTTTGTCTTGTGTGCGATCACTAATAATCCAAAGATTGATTTCTGGTAATGTTTGATTATTTTGTCTAGCCTTCTCAACCTCAATTTGTTCAACTTCTGCCAGCATCATGTATGCAGATGCATATGGATTAACTTGCCGTATGAGTTCATCTAGTCTCCGCATTATTTCTGGTTTGCATACTTTATTAGAATCTTGATCCATCCGTTCTGCTAACGCATCCATTGTATCAATGATGTACAACTGTGCATATTTTTCTGTCTTACCATTCGATGGGTAAATTGATCCATATGTATTATGATATATTTGACCATGAATCCTGAAAGTATATGGTCCTTTTCCTGGAGGTAGCGCAATCTGTGCTCCCATGGAGGCAAAAGCTAAAGCACTGTTATAATTTCTGATATGTTGTCTGAAATTTCTGCTATCCGCATCATTTTCTGTCATCAGTTTTCTTAAATACTCTGGAAATTCTGGTAGTATATCAACTGCCAATTTTCCTTCACGGCAACAAGTTGTAAACATCCCGTCTGATGGTTTTTCACATGCGAAATTTCTTGACTGACAATTTGAACATAGAACATTGATTAATCCTAAATAATGTGGTTCAACAATTTCTGCAGAGTCTTTTGTTGCCATTTTATATGTATCTACTGGTTTTTTCAGAATTTTGCTTCGCTTGCTCATCATTATTTCTTTTTTATGAATTAATCTTTCCTGTTTTTGCTTTTCTGTTTCTGATTCTGTTATTTTACGTCTCTCCTCTTCATTTCTTTCTGATCGTTTACTCTTTTTTTGTAGCCTTTCATCACGTTTATCTGGTGTCTCCTTTTCTATATATTTTTCCTTATTATCTTTTAATACCTGAAGCCTTTTTTCACGTTCTGCTATTGATTCATTACTCAAACGAATATTTTTATAGGTGGCTTGCATCATAGAACGTCTATTCCTTTCATCTTCACTTTCTAATTGCTTCCTTCTCTCATAATTTTCATGTTTTTTTTGCTGTCTTACATTGTTGGGAAAGTTTGATATTCGTCGAGCTCTGAACATACCAACTGCATGAGTCCTGAGTTGTGCAATATCGTAAATTTCATTTTCTGGATCTCTATTCAGTAGAATACTTGAGCAAAATGCCATTGCAAATAAACCACAATCAAAGCCATTTGTTTGTTTCTGTACTTTTGCGATCCTAATTTGAGGATGATATGGAAATAAATGATCCAAATAATTTCTTGCATCTTGATGAAGAGTTGTTGAATTCAAACTATCATAAATCGTGATGAATATGCCATTATAATGAGCTGTTATCCAATGTCCAATTCCAGGGCCAAAATTGCGCAAATTTAAAACTTGTAGATGCTTAGTACCCTCTGGTATTGCCTGAATCCTATTCAAAGCCTCTAAATAATAAGTTGGTTGAGGCCTGTAGTCCGAAAAAGCATGGATCATGGTGAAAGATACGTCGAAATGAGTATCTTCAAGCTAACCTGAAGGATTTTGTAAGATGTTGTAATCGTGCTCTGTAAGTTCTTGTATCATTCTGAAATCATTATTCACGTCTAAATTGATATCTTCTGTACTGATATTAGTTTGCGTTCCGCTTTCTCCATGTATATCAGAATCTTTGGACTTCTGATATCTTACCTGCCGCTTGGAACGTTTTGACCTATTTTTCGCTGGCATTATAACGTATTTGCGAGTACAACTAAGAAATGAATATAATTGATTTATTATTTGAAAATTATCAAATGAATTACTGATGTTGATACTCTAGTTATCTGTTGAAATTCTCTTTATCAAGTAAAAGTAAATTTTTTTCTCACCTTTTAATCGAATATATGATTTTCTCAGTCGATAATAACTCTAGAGATACTAATTATTCAAGGACTTACTCAGCTCTTCTTGATTAATGTCTCACTTATGAATAGAGAATGAGTTGGAAAAATATCTATTTTCCACACCAAAAACCTATAAATAAGAATTGTAGTAGTCAGTACTTGGAGAAAAATATATTTAAATAAATTATATTATAATGAAAAAATTATATCATGAAAAGTGTTCGATGGTAATAATTATTTTGAGAAATGTTAAACTAATGTTTCGCAGGAAACTCTTTTTTTCCTGTTGAAATTAATATTTCATGAGGAGAAGAAAATAATATACTCATACTATTCGAGTTCCAACCGTAATCATTTGCCACATCTTATGATTTGTTTATTAATTTGTATAAATAGGCAGTACATTGCAAAATTTCATATTATGGTTGAACAGTACATCTATTTAACAAAGATTCAAAATTGAATCAATTATCAACAAATGAATTGTTCTACTTTTTGAATTGCAAGTAGGAAAGTTTTGGATAGTTCTTTTGCTGTATATTGACTTACAACTGAAGTAATATAATAAAATCTTCATTTGATTTTAAAAGCTTCCTACGCAAATTCTTGATACATTTTTTAAATTTGTAAACGTGATTTTCTGACAGTTCCTGATTTTGATGAATCTTTACGTTTTAGACCCTACTGAGCCCGGAAAACATTATTCTAAAAAAAATCGGTCTATCGGTCTGTCAGTCCGTCGGTCTGTGTGGAAGCACGATAACTTGAGAATGCATGCGAGTTTTTAACTAAATCTCATATCTACGTTTTTTATCAAAAAGCTAGGTTCAAGTTCGTGGATGAGCTTTTTTCAACAAGTGGTACCGAATTTTTATTGGTGAAACTTTTTAGTTTTTTGCGATTATTTCATAAACGGTGGTATTTATCATGAAATATGAAATAACTGAAACTAATCTTTGAATGATTTGGCACAACACTCACAGTGAACATTTCTCAAAATTAGCAACGGTTTAGTTGTAATTATATAATTTGTTACATTTTTCTGAAGCAAAGAAATAATTAGGATCATAATCGTCATTCAAACTTGGACATCACATGCGAACGTACGTAAATTGTTTATTTTTTTTAAGTAATTTGGCTCTATCATGTTTGGTATCAAATTGAAGCTCTTGTGGAGATAATTCTGTCAAAGAGCGTATTTGAACGATTGTCAATTGTTTCTCTCACAAAACATTCAAACAATGTTTAGTTTATTATCAACTTTGAGCCCTCGGGGAGATAAGATTAGTAGGTATCAGAAATAAAAATTGGTAGAATCCACGTTACTATCTTCAAATTACACTTCCGCCGATCGAATCTTGAAACTGTGTGTTTCAATGGATTAAAAACCCCAAAAATCTAGGAAAGGACTCTCCATTTTCTTATATATAAAATACCCATTTGTATAAGGACAAAAAAATAACCGCCATCTGTCACTTTAACAATTACAGCTGTCACTTTGACAACGACAGTTTTCACTTTGACAATACGCAATTGATTGTTTCGACATTTCAAATTCCTGAAACTGCGATGGAACTGGCCATAAAATTTATGGTCGGGAAAGTATTGTGTGGCTACAGCTGATTTTCAATCAATTTACAATTTTGCATATTTTCAATGTATCAAAGAGTCATACATAAACATTCAAACTTCAGTACAGCAAAGATCGCTTGAGCGTTGTCTAAATATATATATATATATATATATATATATATATATATATATATATATATATATATATATATATATATATATATATATATATATCTCCAATGATGTACAAGTAAGTCACGTCAGATTTTTTTGACCATTTTCTCGAAAATTCACAATTTGCATTATATTTAATATAAATATTTGAAATTTTGATGGGATATGGGTCTTGCAGCTTTTAACATATGCACCACATTTCAGGAAGATTGACTGTAGAATTTTCAAAAAATTTCAAAGAAAAAATCTGATGTGGATTTCACGTGACTTACTTGTACATCATTGGATATATAGTCGAACACAAAATCTCATTCCAGGGCTAATCGTTTTGGATTAATCTTAAGGACTCTAAGAATCTGTCAAGTAAAATGCGCTTTTAGCCTAGCCGGTTGCTATGGGAACAGTAGATAATCATTATTATGCTACAACATTCCTAAATACTGATTTGAAAGATTCTACGGCTATCAGTTCTGAATTCATGTGCATAATTGGAAAATGTATTCCAACTGAAGTGCACTTTCGGTTCAGTCTATTGTTATGAAAATAGCAGGCAATTATTCATATGCTACAGCAGACTATAATACCAAATTTCAGTACTTTATAGCCGACCGTTCCGAATATATGCAAATAATTTTCAAAGATTGTCAAGTGAAGTACATTTTCGGCTCAGTCGATCTCAATGAAAATAGAATATGAATATTAAGATAGTATTCATCGTCTTGAATACTGAATTCTGAAAAGCTGCGATCAATCATTTTGTATTTATGCTGAAAACTCGAAAAATGTTTCGGGTAAAGTGCACTTCCGGTTTAGCACATCGCAATCATACAGCTAGATGTAATAGAAATGCTCAATACGCAATTTCAATATTCTACAACTCATTGTTTTGAATTTATGCAAAAAATTTGAGAAGACTGTTCTATAAAGTGCACTTCCAGCTTGAACGATTGGTACAAAAGTAGAAGAAAACCATAAATATGCTACAGCTATTACAATTATCAAATTTCAGTATCCTACGGCTGATCAATCTGGATTTATGCGGAAAATTCAAAAAAGTTTCAAGTAAAGTGTACTTCCGGTACAGACGACTGCAACCATAATGCAAGGTGCTAGTTGAACACCCTATATTAGTGTTAAATACGAAATTTCAGCACAATACTTTCAAAGGGTTTTGAGATTTTCGAGTTACGCACATACGTACCGACATCAAGCCGAAAATAGTCAAAATGGACTCAGGAATGCTTAAAACGGATATTCCCATCCAAATATCGATAGGCGAATTTTTTCGGCTTATAATACTTTCTTGTACTATGAGTACAAATGAATAAAAAATACCCTCAACGATAAAAGCTTTAATACGAGTTCCACCGAGCAACTAACTTTGATCTCTATGATATTATGTGCCATTTTTGAATGTATCGACCGATTTTTGTTAGCATTCTAACGAGTCTCCAATTTTGATCGAGAAATTTGGTGAATCGAGCTTCATTTTAGAGATTTTGGAGCGAATTCTCTAAGAAAATGCTTTGAGTGTGCGTTTTAACTTTTATTTTCAATCAAATAGAAGTGAATCCCTTTCTCACCTTCAAATCAGATAGACAACTTCCACAATTAGATATGATTAGGTTATGGTAATAATTATTTGCTGCTTCTTTCACTCAGCTCACTTAATTACTCCGTTTATAAAATTATTACAGCATCAAACTCCGAAATTCCTATTCCTGTAGTAGAACCTACGAGAAAAATTGTTTTAGTGATGATTTCATAGATAAGTATGTCTAAAAAATTCACATTCTTAGGTTAAGTTGGTAAAATGATTATTTCGTTATATTCCTACCTTATTTTGATTGAAATCTGAATCTCTAATACAATCAACTTCCGCAAAATATAAAATTCAATGCGAAACTATTGTAATTTTTTCCGTCAATTAAGAAATCGAAGAGAGATATATTGTCGTATATTCTACACACAATGCAGGACAAAACTGACTGTTATTAAACGCGGCAATATCACATCTGTTGTTTATAAGTGCGCAAGCGCAAGAACTCAATCTGGAGTGCGTTCGGATGCTGAATGTATCGCTCAAAGCAAAGCGATGTCAAATATGATATGATTGATGCTTAGCTAATTTAGTCGAACGACTTGGACCAACTTTTTTTCATTTTAACTAATCTTAAATTCAAAATAATGGCAGAGTTGCCTGTTTGCATGTTGAGGACCTCTGAATTTTTACTTTATAATGTTTCCCATTGCAAATCAATAAATTGTAGTAATATAGAATTTATCAACAATAATAACTATTTCTTGCTTCATTCGACCTGTCAAAAAATAAGTACACCAGTTATATCATATGTAAATACATTGAAGAATATTTTTCATAATATTTGCTTCACTCAGTATAGCGATAAACCTAACAAACACAGGCAATGTTAGGAGTGTAGGTTATGAATTAAATTAACTGATACTATTTGTTTATAATGAAATAAATCAAGTCACATGAATTAGATTTGCACGCATCAAACATTTAATAAATTTTGATGCACAAAAGATCAGGATGGGGAAAATTTAGCTGCATTACATGTAAAAAGAATTAGTAGGTACAGTTCATCGAGTGATGTATGAATCATATTCCATAACATGTCAAATTATAATGATTGATGACTTCATTGTCGTAATTAGATGTCATTACTTAATATGACTCAGTTTTCTGATACAGACTGATGATTCTCACAAAATTTGATTAATGTAAACTCTTATTTGTTCATTCGTTGGAATTTTCAAAGTGTTAGTTTCATTGATAGCGAAAGGATATTATAGTCAGCTCTTGATTGCTTGTTCTATTGTTGTATTTGGACAGAATGTTCGATTGGCTGGGTTCATCAAGATCCAAATCCAAATTCATTCAACTAAAAGAAGTGTGAGATTAGTATAAACCAAACTATCAATGAACAATATTGAAAATCAGAATAGATACTCGTGCATTGTTTAATTTGTACCACAGGTATCTACCAAACTGTAATTGACATGTTTCAAATTCCATTCAATCTTCAATACTTATTCCATCCACAACCGAGAAATATCGTGGATTGGAATATCGTATCCAGAAAATAGTATAATTAAATGATGGATCTTCGAATGACAGATAATCAGTATCAGTTATTAAAATTCACATCACTTGAGCAAGCGTTTTAAGTCTCATTAGTTATTCTTTAGTGCCTACGAACAGTTAGGTTTCTTCCAACAATATCATAAAAAATCAATTACTGAGAGTACCACTTCTTCAATTTCTTGAATTTATTGTATGCACGTTTCCTACAATATTTGTGAATGTGAAATAAATTGTCCAGTGTATTAATAACTACATGCCCATATTTCACTATTCTTCAAGATTTGATCCAAGAATTTATCCAATTCTACGGTACGAAATACAAATTTAGTTTGATAATTATGTATACATACCCATGAATAACCTTTTTTTTGTGCCATCTTCAATTATCCACTATATTCATCAAGTAAAAATGATATTTATCCAAAATGATCCTTAAAACTCTCGTATTTGTTTCCAAAAATATCTATGAATGTCAAAAAGTTGAAATGTCATTTCAACAATTGAATATGAACATCAAGTCGCAATGATCAGAGCAGGACCAGCCACATTGGAACGATAATCAATGCTACAGACATCGCAGCTTGTGATATTCACGCACAAACGCTTGATAGAATGTAGAAAAAAAATGTCTCAATCGGGTTGGTACCATAAAAGTATTTTTCCTAATCAAGATAGGGCCTGTAGATAGAATTTGCTACAGAACGCAGGCTGACTTAATCCGGCGCTGTCGCAAAAGCCTTGTTTACATTAGAGTGAAACAACTAAAAAATGTTGGAGATATAAATTATTTAAAACAACTTTTCAGTAAATAAAATGCATCAGATGACATTTGCTCATGACTATTATTTACTAATCTATCATTTGAATTCATGTAGACTCAGTAGATTTTATGAAATCTACCAAAATATTTTGCAGCCTGACATGTCAAAGTGACGTTTTCGAAATACAGCAAAAAGCATGAATCACAGTAGAGCGACAAAATTTATAAAAGTTGTACTTATAAATTATTTAAAATACTTTTTTAACAATTGAATTGTATCACAGGACATTTGCTCATGCATATTAAACATTAAACTAATGTTAAAATTCACGTAAATGTAACACAATTAATAAAATTTATAAAAATGTTTTCGAAATTGAAATGTCAAAATGACGTGTGATTTTGTATACCCCTGTGAAATAGATGAGCAAAAGATAGGGGCACGCTGAACAACGCAAATTTTCGTCGTTTTTAGTTTTTCCTGCAAATACTATAAGTACCAAAAATATGAGACCCCCGGAAGGCACTCGTCCTTATGAATATCTATCGATTAAAAAAAAATTCATAAAAATCCATCAATAAATAGAGGCTGTAGAAATGCGCAAAAAAATGACGAATCTATACCCAGAGTGGAACATAGGGCTTTTAGTATATATGAATGACTAGCGCTTGGCCTGCTACGCAGGCCTAAGCCCTAGGCTTTGCAGCTCGATATGTGAACTGCCTCCGGCAAAAATTCTGTCTCTATAAAATAAATTTCAAGTATATTTTCAGCATACAAAATCCTCCTGCTCCATATTATATTTGTGCATTTCTCCCTACCCGTGATTTCACTGTTTTTTATTGACAATCCTCAATATTATTCCATGTATTCATCAATCGGATAAATTGATTCCAATTCTTCTACGAATAACAGAGTCTAAATCCAAAACTTCACAGCGAGATAATATGTCTGTGCCGTGCTTCGCATATTCTCAGTCATTGCTTCACTGTTTTCGAATACAAATTAGAGTATTAGTCATTACAACTCATGTAATCCTTCTGTTTTATCTTGACGACATACTTACATCCTCACAATTCGCTTCGTTCAGAGTAACATGATGCATCTACATCGAATATACAAAAAGATGGTTACTCCAGGTGAAACCGAGAATATTGAGTGGAAAAGTCGAATAGAATTTCAGTTGAAATTTTGTGTTTTCATCACTTACACCCATTATCCCAAATATTTCTCTCAGGAGAATCATTCAGTTGATTCCCTCCATGAATTAGCGTATCTGATTTCTGAGCTCAATTGCGAGATTGATAGACCGCCTATTAAGCAGGACTATTTTCTCGGTAATAACATTTTTTCCTCATAGAGTTTCTTCTAAATCACTGCTTTGAGTCTGAATTACTCAGCTCCAATTGTGCATTCAAAGAAACATGCATGTCCCACGTTCCTCCAGTGATAATTTTGAAGCTCACGCACTTTAATATACTTTTGCCTTCTAAAGACATGTTTTTTATCCATTCAGTCACTACTCTGGCACTCGAAAGCTCACGCTACATGTTTTGACTTCTTATATATAGCTACAATATTCAATTCCCTCTGGAATTGTGATATAACTTGTTTCAAAATCAATTCGACATGTGTCTCAGATTCTTCTTTGACAAAAAGAACATTTTCCCTTTAAAAAATAGCTAATAAAAAAAGAAATAACATCAAAGACCATCATAAAATCCACATATTTCGACTATTTTCTATTCCAATTGAGGGCACTTCAAAGTGATTATGAGACAACGATTCAAGTATTTTAATTGGCCGATATACGAATCAATCTCACATAGGCAAAAACATTGGCTTTGGCTATCCGTCAGTTGCATTAACTTATAGCCGTTCATTAATCATGATAAAAGAATTTGTGCAGTATGAAAATTTAGTTTACATATAGAAAAATGATTCTTTTTCATTTATTTCATTCATTGAATTTATTTAAAAGAGCATTCAATGTAAATGAACTGTGTTTATATCTCCGCCAATCAGTAGGCTCAAATTGTGGTCTCATGAAAGTCTTTGCATCGTTCTCAGCTAGAATAAGCTATGATATATTCCACATTACTTTGCAATGTACGTCCACCTCAAAAAAGAGCCTCAAACTATTTCTGTTATGCGAATTTTTTTTTTTTGAAATGTCAGAAAATTAAAACTGTTATACGCTAATAAAATGCAATCACCAGAGTATTTATCTCTTCCCCAACTACGCATTGGAACATTAGTAGAATATCGAGATCCAGAGATTGATAAATATTGGGGCCTAGATAATGAGATGCTGAAAACTCGAGATCCAAATTTCAGAACATCTCACATGATTTTTGGGAATGTTGGAAGCACATAGTTATGACAACTCCAAAATGTCCACACAAAATTGAACATTGTTGTGTGGGAGAGATGGAATATATAGTTTTGTCTCAGTGTAAGTATGCTGGCTTTGTGATTTGGAAGTCGTGGGGTCGAATCTTACCGACGTAAAAGGAGTTGGTAAAATATCTACTGAATTTTGATGTACTCTGTGGCGTACTCCTCAAGAGTAAGAAATGAGAGTACCCGTATTTTGGCGAATGGTAACAGTACTCTCAGAGAATATCAGTCAATTTCACAGATTGCCTGGTGCACTCTTACCAGGTAAAAATCGTGACTGATATTTATTTATCTATCATATTTAAAATATACCGTTTTCTGAGAGCAACTATGCTTCAATAATCTTTTTCAAATTCATCAAACGTTGATAAAATTATTCAAATTAATTCCATTTTTGAGAGAAATGATCAGAAATTCACAAGAAAAATTAAACTATGCCAACAATGAAACAGTTTTTCCGAGATGCCACGCGGCTCTCTTAAGAACTTCTAAGCATGCGAAATAAGTATTATCCTATTGTGACTGTAGAAAAATACTTTTCTGGTTCTTTCACTTGATTCACCAGAGTAGTATTCTATATTTCTCCCAAAGTTATACAATCTGGAAAAATTTTCTCTAATAATATTGACTTCTCAATTCATTATTTTCCAATTCATGATATCACAAATGAATGTAAGATATGTTAACGGAATGAATCATATTGAATGTGAGCACATCATTTCTTTCAAAACAACACTGCTAGGGCTTTTACTTTATCAAATACAAAAACTTTTAATATTTTTTCTCAACCAATGTCTTATTGATTAGAATTAAAAATCATTATAAATTTGAATTGATATCAAATCTTCAACAATCACCCTGAATAATACACTAATTGTCCGATATGCCAGTAGAAAACAGTCCAAGAGCTGTTATGGGACTACGATTCAATCTACCATGCTGTCAAAAATACAGACACGATTCACTCCCAGTAAAAATACACTTTCTAAAAATTGGATCAAGTCATAAGAGCAATAGTTATATACATATACCATTCAAACAAATCCAATTTGAATCTTCCGTCTGTATACATTTGATAAAAATATTTGATGCACGACTAACAGTTGATGTTAGCCAGATACGATTCTGTGCTGATGTAAAATTGGTTCGCATTTCTGCCTATCAGAGATCTCTAATCGGAGTCCTATAAGAGCCTTGAGCAGGTCTCAACTGAGATAGACTGTATTTTGATGAGAACAACATTATTCCAATGGTCATTTTGATTAAGAACTGTCCAAAGATTGTTATGGGACTTCAAGCGTTGAACTAATTTCACAAAAGCACAATAATAGCACTCAGTTTGTCAGTTGCTCATTAATTATCATGAACAGATTGGTTCAAAGATTGAAATTTGTATCCATTCAGGTGATATGTGAGTATAAACCTTGCTTTTATTTTTTGGATTCAATCACAGCAAAGTTGAATTCATTGTGAGTGAATCATGTTCGCGGCTCGGTCATTCAGAAGACTTGAATCTTAATGCCGTGGGAGCTCTTGGACTGTTCATGAAACACATGAACTATAGACGAAAGTGCTATTGATAACTTCTAACAATTATTCATTGGACTTGATACATTTTCTGCAACGCACTATTTCATACATTGTTACCTATTATACAGGATGATACAATCTTTTAGAATCTATTATTGTCTCATTTTCAATTTGAAAGAGTTTTTCTGCCATGACATTCTGGTATATGCGAATATATAAAATTTTCTTTTCCTAAAGACGATGTTTTTGCAATTTTCGGCCTTCTTATCCAAGCTGAATGAAATATTTCTTGAAGAATGTCAATCCAATGTTTGTAAATTCAATTCATCAAAAAGTGACATCGAATACTTTTCTTGACAACGTTTATGATCATGGAATTCTGCAGCAGGCGCTTCTCTTACCGCAAGCTCATAATTTCTGCTTCAGGATCTCTACCGCGGGGGAACAATTCCTCTAGAACCCCGTGAACAAAACATAAGTCATCCTTTACACAATAATCATTGTATAAGCTATAAAATGTTTCACAGAAAAAAATGCAAATGGGAAATAACTTACGCTCTAAAACATCAACCAAACTTTTATTCACATGGAAAAGTTCAATAAAATTAGCTTCCGATAATCTCACTTCTAGACCACGTATTCCTCTGCAGCAGTCGATTTGCAATGGACGACTGACGCATCCGCACAAACGGTCCAGAAGCATAGGCCTTCAAAATGACTGAATCTCTGAGTCTTATAATCAATACCCTGATCTTGAATTCCTATTCACAATGATTCTATTCTAATGTCAAAATAGACATTCACCCTTGCATAAATTCCCAAGAAGCTGAAAATTGGCATGAACGTTAGGGATACCATTATGATGAAGTTGTGGAAAGTCACCATTGATCCCATGTGTGCAAAAAATTTTATGCGAGGTTAGAGTTCGTAGTAATGGGTTTTTCGGATTTTGCAACGAAATTGTAAGTTTTATGATAGGAATAGCTTCGACGAAATTTATAGATCTTCCAATTTTCTACAAAGAAGGTGCTCACACTTTTTTCTCAAGGTATACTATTTCTGAGAAAATGCCATCCTAAAGCTATATTCTCCATGACATGCACACGTTTCCATGCCACCTATGAGGTAGTGTACTTGGCGCGTATTTTTCGTCATGGCTTCTCTGGTGGTCTTATTCCACGGTCTTCATATTAAAGTTCAATATAATATTAAATCTTGTTATTCAACTGCTTCTTGTTATTCTCCATCTTCCTGAGTTGACATAAATTGTTCCAACGGCGAAACATCAGTTGTTTCGTCATTGATGTAAGGATCATCTTCTGTTAGAGACTCAGTAATTGAACACGACTGGTCTTCACAACTGGTGCATGCTGGTGAACAAAGTAAGCCTATTTTTTTGAAGTTGCTTTTGAATAACATCCCATTTTGCAGTTGAAAAAATAGTATTAGAGAGCTTTTCTGGTGCAGGTAGAAGTAGAGTGTGGATTGGCTGCCATACATTATCAATTAGCTTCCATCCCCATTCTTCTGGGTTTAGCTGATTACCAAGCCATCCATGAACTCGATAAAAATGTTGATGAGCAGAAAACCAAGGTTAGAGGAAGACAACCCAATTGAACACCATTTTTATTGCGTGTATGTTTTGCAAAAGATACGTAGCGTAATTTATCTTTGCAAATAATTTAAAGTAAGTAACAGACGGGCACATGTTCATAGGCAGCGTGATCATGCATATTATTGAAAATATAACTTTAGAATGGCTTTTTCTCAGAAATGGCAAGTCTTGGTAAAAAAAAGTGTGAGAACTTTGTTTGTGGAGAATTGGAAGATCTATAATTTTTTGCTGACCTATTTCTATCATGAAACTGACAATTTCGTTAAAAATTTTAAAAACCTATTTCTATGAGCTTTGACCTCAAATAAAATTTTTCGCACACATGGGATCGATGGGAACTTCTCACAACTTCATCATAATGGTATCTCTAACGTTCATGCCAATTTTCAGCTTCTTGGAAATTTATGCAAGCGTATCCGTATTTTCAGGGCTAACTTGACCGGACTATAGATAGTCGGATAGAATTAGCATATCTTAGAGAAGAGTAATTTCTATTATTCATTTGTTAGTTTATAACATGGCAGATAACATATCCCATTTGTCATTTTTTGCCATTTTTTCAAAAATTCATAACTTGTATTGTATTTATTATTTAGACTTTAAATTCTGACAGAATGTGGGTAAAGAATGATTCTAACACATACATCAAATTTTCAGAAGATCAACTGTGAACTTTTGAAGATATGTTGAAAAAACTAGAAGAAGGCTCTTCCGGAAAACGGCCATTGAGAAGTTATTAGATAACGTACTCTAATTTCACAAAAAGCTATTATTTTTTCAAGAAATACTCTACAATGTACCCGAATGGCGTTTTTTGTTTAGCTAGTGAGAGTATGAAAAAAAATCGATTGCAAAAAGCCGCACTTCTGCGATAACGATTTTTGGAGTATCAACAATTATAAAGAAGGCTTCATGAGTCGTTATTGTGTTATTGTACATTGACCATCTGAAAAACATTCTCAATAGTCAGAATATTTGTAGTCGGTCCACGCGAATTGGAAATGGCCCCCCGAGCGTAGCGGCATCCTACCACTTGCCACCGGTCAGAGCGCAAAAATGCGTTTTTTCAAGCAAAGCTTCTATCGCAATGTTATGATTCTTCACGTGAGCAGTAGAATGACAAAGACTGAGTGATTTTCGAACGACACCGATTCTTCCCTTACCAAACAGCCTTGATTGCTACTGCTGCTCTCCAGCTCTCTTCTCTCTCTTGCCTCTAATATTGCTGCTGGATGTCGTTTCCCTCTCTTCACCTCTCACCCAAGCAGCCAATACAACAAGTGAATGACGCGTGGTAATAATACTGCTCTTTCGCAATCAATCGTAACATATTATACCAATTTTTATTTTAGTTCTTAATTTTACATAATTCTTTGTTGGAGAAAAATATTCTTCTGCTTCATTCACACTTATTTGACCTCCAATTATATAATAAATATAAGTAGTACATTGCTTCTCACAAAAAACTACTGCAAATATTCCTTGTATTAGTGAAGTGCGATTTTTGCAATCGATCTTTTCTATACTCGCACTTTCTCAAAAAGGATGCCATTTAGTTACTTTGTAGAGTAACTCTTGACAAAGTAAATGCAATCTGTGAAATTGATCTTTGTTGACTAACCATTTTTTATGGCCGTTTTTCGATAGGGCCTTTTTTTAATTTTTTCAACATTTCTTGGAAAGTTCACAGTCGATCTTTCAAAAAATTTGATGCGTATGCTAGAAGCTGACACATTCTGTCAAAATTTCAAGTCTCAATAGCAGACACAATGCAAGTTATGAATTTCCGAAAAAATGGCAAAATAATTACGATTTTTGCAATCAACCCAAAAGCAGCTGGACTGATCAAGATTCAAGAGAACTTATTCGATCCGTCTTTCTATTGCGTACGTTTTTCAATGGAACACTATTTTCCGTCAGATGCGTGGTTTTTTAGTAAAACGCAAAAAACCGTTTTTGGCAGTTTTTGACCTTTTTTTTGACGGCCTTTCTGACATTGTAGCCGCGTACAAATGGAATATGTTATTTGTCACGTTATGAACTAACAAATACGAAAAAATAGATTTCAAATTATCAATCTTCTTGATTTTAGCATGTATTTGCGCTTATTCTGCCCAACTTGAATCTCATTATCATGAGAAGTTGTTAGATAACGTACTCTAATTTTACAAAAAGCTTTTATTTTTCCAAGAAATACTCTACAATGTACCCGAATGGCGTTCCTTTTGAGCAAGTGAGAGTGTGACGCCATCTAGTTACTTTGTAGAGTAACTCTTGACAAAGGAAATGCAATCTGTGGAATTGATCTTTGTTGGCTAACCATTTTTTAGGGCCGTTTTTCGGCAGGGCCTTTTTTAGTTTCTTCAACATTCCTTGAAAAGTTCAAATCGATCTTCTTAAAAATTTGATGCGTATGTTAGAAGCTACTCTACCCACATTCTGTCAAAATTTGAAGTCCAAATAACAGATACTATGCAAGTTATGAGTTTCCGAAAAAATGGCAAAACTAATTACGATTTTTGCAATCAACCCAAAAGCAGCTGGACTAATCAAGATACAAGAGATTTTATTCGATCCTTCTTTCTATTGCGTACGTTTTTCAGCAGAGCACTATTTTCCGTCAGATGCGTGGTTTTTTAGTAAATCGCAAAAAACCGGTTTTGGCAGCTTTTGACCTTTTTTTTGACAGGCTTTCTGACATTGTAGCCGCGTACAAATGGAATATGTTATTTGTTACGTTATCAGCTAACAAATACAAAAGAGAAGATTTTAAATTATAGATTTTCTTGATTTTAGCATGTATTTGCGCTAATTCTGCCCGACTTGAATTAGCAAGAATGACAGACCTATATATAAATTGATGAGCTAAATCTGATACTGAGATCTAGTTCGTATATATCTATTACTACAAAGGTCGTATCTGAAAGTTATTGAAATTTTATTCTAAATTCTACCACTACGGGCAGTGATGCGCGTCCTGAATTCTAATTTCAAATTTTATGGTCTTTGCAGTATTTTTGTCTATGTCCGTATCAAAAACTAATTCAATTATTCGACACGTAGAAAGAGCACTCTCCAAATGTTCAAATGGAATAAAACGTACAATATTATTATTAAAGATTCCTACAAGAAGAGTATCTTTTGGAAAAAATATTTGTCTGAGTACATATTTCTCTGTCTGTTTTGTACAACAATTAACTCTTGATTCCAACAATCACACTCCAGTACATGGTGTTTACCTCGAAATTGTCTACTAAGCCCTACTTAAACATTAGCTCATGAAAAGAATAAAAATTAGAGCCCAGAATATTAGATGACAGAAACTTTAGAACCAGATTTTAGAACTACTGGGTATGCTGCCCTGTCCAAAAGATGACAGATAACAATAAACTTCAAATGAATATCTGCAACTCATGTATATTGATCAAATTTCCAGGATCAAAAGCAGGCTTATCGGAAAACTATCTTATATCCAGTTTCATACACCAAGTGGAAAAATACATTTATACTAAATCATCTACTACATAACCTAAAATACGAAGTTGATGGAAAAACCTTTACTCGAATAGAAATTAGTCACTTGTCATACATTGGATGTTATATATTTGAATACTTGTGGATTATTATACAGAATAATGGAGGTACAGTTCATTAAGTGATGTTTGAATTATAATTTTCAGCAAATCAAATATGATGATTGATGACTCAATTGTTGTAATCAGATTTTGTCACTTAACTTGACTCAGTTTTATGATACAGACTGATGATTTTGATCAATGTAATCTCCTGTTTGTTCATTCGTTGGAGTTTTCAAAGTGCTAGCTTCATTGATAGCGAAAGGATATTATAGTCAGCTCTTGATTGCTTGTTCTATTGTTGTATTTGGACAGAATGTTCGATTGGCTGGGTTCATCAAGATCCAAATTCAAATTTATTCAACTGAAAGAAGTGTGAGTTCAGTATAAACCAAACCAGCAATAAACAATATTGAAAATCAGAGTAGATACTCGTATATTGTTGAATTTGTACCACATGTATCTACCAAACTGTACTTAAAATGTTCCAAATTCCATTCATTTTCCAGTACTTCTTTCATCCACAACAGAGAAACATCTTGAATTGAAATATCGTATCCAGAAAATAGTATAATTAAATGATGGATTTCTGAATAACAGATAATCAGTATCAGTAATTGAAATTTACATCACTTGAGCAAGCGTTTTGAGTCTCATTGATTATTCTCCAGTGCCTACGAATAGTTAGGTTTCTTCCAACAATATCATTACAAATCAATTACTGATTGTACCACTTCTTCAATCTCTTTAATTTATTGTATGCACGTTTCCTAAGATATTTGTGTATGTGATATAAATTGTCCGGTGTATTAATAACAACATGCCCATATTCCTCTATTCTTCATGATTTTTTCCAAGAATTCATCCAATTCTACGGTACGGAATACAAATTTAGTTGAATAATTATGTATACATACCCTTGAATAACCTTTTTTTTGATTCCATCTACAATTATCCACTATATTCATCAAGTAAGAATGATATTCATCCGAAATGATCCTCAAAACTGATGTATTTGTTTTCAAAAATATTTTAAAATGTTAAAAAGTTGAAATGACATTTCAACAATTGAATATGAACATCAAGTCACAATGATCAGAGCAGGACCAGCCACATTGGAACAATAATCAATGGTACGGACATCGCAGCTTGTGATATCCACGCACAAACGCTTGATAGAATGTAGAAAAAAAATGTCTCAATCGGGTTGGGACCATAAAAGTATTTTTCCTAATCAAGGTAGAGCCTGTAGATAGAATTTGCTACAGAACGCAGGCTGACTTCATCCGGCGCTGTCGCAGAAGTCAGGTTTACATTAGAGCAAAACAACTAATAAATGTTGGAGATATAAATCATTTAAAACAACTTTTCAGTAAATAAAATGCATCAGATGACATTTGCTCATTACTATTATGTATTAAACTATCATTAAAATTCATGTAGACTCAGTAGATTTTTCGAAATTTACAGGAATATTTTTCAGTTTGACATGTCAGAATGACGTTTTCGAGATACAGTAAAATGCATGGATCACAGTAGAGCGACAAAATTTATAAAAGTTGTACTTATAAATTATTTAAAATACCTTTTTAACAAATGAATTGTATCACAGGACATTTGCTCATGCATATTAAACATTAAACTAATGTTAAAATTGACGTAAAAATAACAGAAATGATAAAATTTATGAAAATGTTTTCGAAATTGAAATGTCAAAATGACGTGTGATTTTGTAAACCCCTGTTGAATAGATGAATAAAAGATAGGGGCACGCTGATCAACGCAAATTTTCGTCATTTTTAATTTTTCCTGCAAATACTATAAGTACCAAAAATATGAGACCCCCGGAAGGCACTCGTCCCAATGAATATCTATCAAATAAAAAAAATTTCATAAAAATCCATCAATAAATACGACCTGTAGAAATGCGCAAAAAAATGACGAATCTATACCCAGAGTGGAACATAGGGCTTTTAGTATATATGACTAGCGCTTGGCCTGCTACGCAGGCCTAAGCCCTAGGCTTCGCAGCTCGATATGTGAACCGCCTCCGGCAAAAATTCTGTCCCTATAAGATAATTTCCAAATATATTTTTAGCCCACAAAATCCTCCTGCTCCATATTATATTTGTGCATTTCTCCCTACTCGTGATTCCACTGTTTTTTATTGACAATTCTCAATATTATTTCATGTATTCATCAATCGGATAAATTGATTCCAATTCTTCTACGAATTACAGAGTCTGAATTTAGAACGTCACAGCAAGATAACAGGATTTCCAATCAAGCCTTTCCTAGTTCATTGTCAAAGTTTTGCAGTGAAATAACAGAATTTTTTATCAAGCAAGGCTACCTCTTTTTGTGGAATGTTCTCTTTACTCCCAGTGATAATTTCACAGCTCACGCACTTCACTTGACTTATGTGTTCGCGCAACATAATTCTCATCTATTCAATCATCACTCTGAAACTCACAAACATCACATTTCTCTACTTAGCTAAAACTACAATATTTATAAGAATCATAATGTTTCTTGACTGTAGGAAAAAGTGACAAATGCAGAAAAAAGCTCTGGTTTCAGCCATAAAAATTTTTGATTGATCAATTTACATCTATCAGATTCGGTTCCACTCAAGCTACCTTCGGGAGTTGAATGGAAACAATTCAGACAGGAAAATACATCGCTTACGGATTGTTGAATTATTCATGAGAAAAAATTATGAATAAAATAGTGAGAAATGAAGTACAGCAATTAAAATATGTCCAAAAAGCATATAATTACGGTAATTGAGTTGAATCTTGGAATGAGTTACATGAAACTTCGTGTTTTCCAATTAATAGTTACAAGAATGATAGTTCTTCTACTTTTTATCATCAATGAGAAAACACGTCTTCATTTGTAACCTAATTCTTACTCATGAGTTTCGACTTAGCTGTAATAATTATATGCTATTTTCGCATATTCCAATTGCTGTATGTCATTTCTTCTTATTCCATTCACCTATTCTTTTTTTCCCATGTATTATTCAACAATATATCGGTGATATATTTTTCTGCTTAAATTGTATTCATATAACTTCTGAAGAGGACTCAAGTGCAGCCGAAGAAATTTGCCTTCATTTATTATAATATCTATGTTCCTGTGAAATTGAGATATTACTTGTATCAAAACAATGCAGCATGTTTCTGGAGTTTTTTTGTGATTACTATGAATTCGGCACGTTGAATTTCTAATCATTCTCATACAGAATTTATTTTTAATAAAACATATGTAGATTTTTTTGAATTTTCTTATTCAAGTCAATTCTTTCCAGGAGCATAGATAATGTCAATTGATTGGGATGTTTGTATTCGATAGATACAAGATAATGCTCCATTCAGTCATATGTGTATCTGATTATACATATGTTCAGCAAGAACCACGTGAAGGTAGAAGCATATTTCTTGCCGGGAGAGGATGGGAGTCAAAGGATTTTCAGGTGGAGGAGACATACAGGCAAATTCAGTAATCTTACTATGTGATTAATCTTTCTCATATATATTTCAACTGTTCTTCTATATTCATCGTTCTTTGATACAATAAATTCTAGAGACATAAGGTTCAGTTTTCGAGGGCGAGACCTCGCACCGTTCCAAAATGTCCTAGGATATGACGATATTCCTCGTAGTATTTTCAAAACAGTGACTCTAATTAGACGTATTCTTCCCAAAATATTTTGATGCGCCAAACTTTGAGACCGTAAATATATTTGCTGCATACTATGAAAGATCCATTCGATCATGCTAACGTGATAACTGATAAGAGCATAAAAAGAGATCAAAAGCACATTTTTTACTTAGTCTGAATTCTAATGTTGTTATTTTTCTAGTTATAATAGAAAGGGAAGTTGAAATTCATAGCACATTTTAACATTTTTGATACGTATAATTCACGTTATAATTTAGTATGTAAGCTATGATATACTCAAAATTATTTGAATGAGAATCACCTATTGAAACAATTCTGAGAAATGTCAAATCTATCCTCTATATGAGCTACGTGGATTATCATTATCTTCTTATTAAGATGTAGAAGCTATATTATATTGATCTATGCATTACTGTGAAATAGGCAAGAACAGTTTCAAAAGTAAAGACGTACATATTCAACTTTGCTTTAGTCATGATGGACATTTGCATTTTGTTTTGTTTTGCACGATAAACTCTATCCCCTGTTCTATTTTATTCCATAATTTATAAGGAAACAACAATTAATAATTTGAATCGTAATCCACATTCCTCAATTCAGTTTTTTGACCTGATTTGACTTCTTTTATTAAGGATGAAGGAATGGAATGAAAATATTTGTGCATTATAATTTTTATTTTAATTGTGATGAAAAGATATGATCGAAATGGAATTTTCGAAAGAAAATATACGTCTTCAAAGTATTTGTCTCAATACTTATATGAAGAGTTGATAGAATAATATTTGTGCGTGATGAGAATTAGAACGATTCTTTATTCATTTTTATTATTTTTATCATATAATATGATTGAAATGAACTCATTCAGTGGATGTATTGATTCGTTATAAATAATAGAAAATCGATTAAAGAAATAGTCACTCAAATTTATCCTCTATATGAGCTATGTGGATTATCATTATCTTCTCATTGAGATGTATAAGCTATATTATATTGATTTATGCATTACTGTGAAGTAGGCAAGAACAGTTTCAAAAGTAAAGACGTACATATTCAACTTTGCTTTAGTCATGATGGACATTTGCATTTTGTTTTGTTTCGCACGATAAACTCTATCCCCTGTTCTATTTTATTTCACAATTTATAAGGAAACAACAATTAATAATTTGAATCATGATCCACATTCCCCAATTGAGTTTTTTGAGCTGATTTGATTTCTTTTATTAAGGATGATGAAATGGAATGGAAATATTTGTGCATTATAATTTTTATTCTAATTGTGTGATAAAAAGATTTGATCTAAATGGAATTTTCGGAAGAAAATATACGTCATCAAACTATTTGTTCCAATACTTATATGAAGAGTTGATAAAATAATATTTGTGTGGGATGAGAATTAAAACGATTCTTCATTCATTTTTATTATCATTATCATATAATATGATTGAAATGAACTCATTCAGTGGATATATCAATTTGTTATGAATAATAGGAAATCTATTTGAAAAATAGTAACGTAAATGAAAACTGATCAATGGTATAAGTGAACATATTCAACTTGGTCTGAAAATGTGAGATTTTTTTCTTGTTGTACCTGTTTGATGAATTCTGTTCTATTTTATTCATATTATGGGAAGAACTTTTTTTTGCAAATTAATAGCACGTCTAAACATATCCTGGTAAAATATTTCAATTTTAGTTTGTTCAATGTAGATTATGACTGAACATGAAGGCTAGAGGATATTTAAAATTATTAAAATAGAAATGGTTGATCGGAAAAATTTTGAAAGATATCGGAGTTATTCTCAATATGAGGTACGTAGATTATCTTTTTTTTTTGTTTATCAGAATGCATTAGCTATATCATGTTGATTATTTAGATTATGTACAGTAGGCAAGAACAGATTCGAAAGTGAAGACATACATATGGAACTTTGCTTTGGTCATGGTGGACATTTGCATTTTGTTTGTTCTGTACGATAAACTCTATCCTCTGTTCTGCTTTACTCCACAGTTTATAGAAGAAAACAGGTGATAATTCAAATCTTAATCCATGTACCTCAATTGAATTTTGAGGCTATATATATTATATATATATATATATATATATATATATATATATATATATATATATATATATATATATATATATATATATATATATATATATATATAAATCCTCATATCATTTTGGCGTCCTAATATTGCGCGTTTGCATTTAATCTGGCGTCCATTGTAAATTGGAGTCCTTATATCGGACGCCACTTTAGAATTGCTTCAAAATTTTTTCCTGGCTTGTTCCCGACCTCTAGAGGCCAAATTCAAAATTTCATTTTGACGCCAAAATGATAGGGAAATGAAAATTTTCGTATATTTTTAGTTCCGAAAAATTCCGCTCCAACACTGTCGCAGAACATCGATCGATAATGAAACAGATGCTTACGCTTCTGACATGGAATTTGTTGGGAGTATTTGGAATTGCATTTCTCATGTATGTCATAACATAATATTTCTACCAATATTTTATTGCAGACTGAAGTATTATAGTACAGTTACTTGATGTCAGAAATTATTCTTGCTTAGAAGTAATTCTTTATCAACTTAAAATTTGAGCAGTCAATTTGAAATATTAGGAAAAAACTGTTGAGTACTGACTCAAGTATGAGGAGTAGGTGAGTAAATTCATGTACCTCTTTCTAATAGTTCAAAAGCCGACCGCACCTTAACGTTCCTAGTCAGATTTAGGGCCGAATTGTATATGAATTGATCGAGGATATAGTAGTCATTAGGATGTCACCTTCATAAATCCAGGATCTAGTCCTAAGGATCGAAAAAAGGCCATATCCGGTCAATAAGTTCGTGGTTATTCTGAAACTAGTATCAATCGATTGCAGAGGTCAAGTACTTTAAGACAAAACCAGGATACTACCTCTGTTCTATTCAAAACAGAGGAAAAAGCACAACAATCATAAGGGAAGTTCTAAACGACAGGGCAGAGGGTGATACCTTGGTTTTTTCTCGGAGAATCCGACCTTCGCTACTAACAAGTACCAGTTTTAATTATAAGTTCTATCAGAGAAGTTGACTCTGACGAAAATTGACCCGAAGTAGCCTTTTTCTGACGCTTAGGACAAGATTCCAGATTTAAAAAGTATGTCACCCAATTGACCACTATATTTTTGATTGATTCATATAAAATTTGACCGTAAGTTCGATTAGGGAACATAAGGTGCGGTCGGCTCCTCAGCTATAGGATCACTATAGAATGTGAGAACTCGCTATTTCATCCGTGATGTGGTCTTATAATTGTTGTAGAAAAACAAATTATATCGTTTGTACAAAGCAAGTGGAACATTTTTGTTGCAAGTTCATCATTGCTGTTACTAGGGCCAAATTGATGAATCTCAAATTATTCATGTTTTTGAAGTTCCTGATGGTCACAAAGTTGCACTCTCAGTGTGATCGAAAGAAAGTTAAAATAGATGGATGAATTATCATTATTACATATCTCCTGTAATACATTATAAGATTAATATAAGCTTGTGATATACAAGGAAATGAAAACTAATTTTTGCTCCCAATAATATAATCTATTACAGGATATCACATCCATCATGGCTGAAAAATGTAAAGAGTTGGTATACAACATACATATAAGTTGGGACTTGGCGAAAACATTATTTGAGTTTTTCTTTTTGTTCAATTTAGAATTCACTGGCAACATAAAACCGGAACAGTTTTGTGTAAGAAACGAAAATGTTGCTTTATTTTTTTTGAATCTGTCGGTAACAGGGTACACCAGAAGATAATTTGAGGTACTGTGGAAAGCCACAATTTGGCTCAAGGTACTAGTTGAATTTTTTCAAATGAGAGCTCTAACTATTCGTTTGCCCGGTTTTTGCAAAGGGCTATATATTGAATGTATTCAACAATAACTGTAGTTTGGAAATGATATGCTCAAACTGATTCCAAATAACATGCATCCATTCTATGTCATATTTCAATTTGTGCGAGTTATCATATCATCGCTTCTCTTATTCAGTTTGTGGATAGATGAACATTGACTCTGTTGTCGCAACTGTGTGAAAACATTTCTTGAAGTCGGGGAGCCGGCCGCACCTCAAGTTCCCTGATCGAACTTATGGTCAAATTGTATAATATGAATCAATCGAGAATATTGTGGTCAATGGGGTGACAGACTTTATAAATCTAGAATTCTGCTTCAAGTGTCGGAAAAAGGTTACTATTGTTCATTTTTGTTAGGATCAACTTCCCTGTTAGATCTTATGATTGAAACTAGTACCAATTGATAGTGAAGGTCAAATGCCTAAGGAAAAAACCATGGTGCTACCCCCTGCTCCGTTCGGAAGGGAAAGGAGAAGAATAGACAAGGATAATATTATGTGGTGGCAAAATTAGGCTGGTAGCATTTTGAACAATTTTGCATTCCATATTTAATCTTTGATGAAAGATATAACACCGTTTTGCTCGAAAACATGAAACAAATCTAATGTGAACACCACATGTGTTACTTGTACACCTTTTGACTCAATAATTAACAGTTGATACTAATATTGACTCTAGGCAAAATCGACTCCAACCAAAATTTGAGATGATAATTCAATCATTCAGATGCTACAGTTCATTAATGGTCAGTTGTACCGCTCTAACTCAAATTTTAAACTTCACTTATACAAAAAATGTCGAATCGAAATAAGGACAGCAATGTTCATGTCACATTCAATTTTCAAATTTTGATACGATATTGTTGAGTTAGGTGGCACCTAAAATTTAAGTGACAGCGGTGCAACTGGCCATGGAACGCTTTAGCAGTCTCAAATACCAAATTTCATCATTCTACGGCCTAAGTCTCGAATTTATGCGAAAACTTGAGAAAGATTGTCAGATAAAGCTTACTTCCAGCTAATAGATTGTTATGAATATATTAAGTTATTATTCGAATGCTACAATTTCTTTAGATACAAAATTTCAAGATTCTACGGCTGATTGTTCTGGATTTATATGAAAATTCGAAAACGTGCTTAGTAAACTGCACTCCTGTTTAATCCGACTGCAGTCATAATGCAAGGTGTACAATTAGGTTTTATAGAAGTGTTTGATACTAAATTTCAATACTCCACGGCTGATTGTTTTGAATTAATACAAAAAACTCGAATAGACTTTGCAATTTCAGCACAGCCAATTATTATTAAAATAGAAAATAACCATTAAGATGCCTCAGGAGAACTAAAAAAAAATTCCAAGTACAGTGCATTTGCGGTAAAGACGATTGCAACCATAATAGGGGCTGCAAAACTAGACTTTGGACCAGTCTCAAATACAAAATTCAACTATATAGATACATACATTCATACATACGTACCGAAGTCAAGCCGAAAATAGTCAAAATGCATTTAGGGATGCTCAAAACAAGAATTTCCATCAAAATCTCGAAATGTGATTCTGGCGGTTCAACAATACTTCTTATTTATACTTTGTACAAGTGAGTTAAAAGAGATTCACTTGGATTACTTCGATACTTATTGAATGTTCATTATTTCATATTATAAGTAATATCTGACTTTGTGCACCATATTGCAACACGAACAGCGAAGGAAATTCTTAGGGATATACGATATGGAAGACTCCCGACTTTCAAAATTATACGTTTACCAATTTGCATTGTGGAAAAACTAATCAGAGAATATAGTTGTACATAGTTCAACAAAATCCATTCTCAACGCTTGAGAATGGTTACTGATATACGACATGCTCCCAGCAACTTTGAAGAATAGGAGTCAAATATTTGGACAATTTTGGTCGTAGATTAATTTTATGCCCACATAATTGTTGTATTTATCATCAGTTACAGTTTTGCTTCAGAAGTTTATGTGCGATGTGCTATAAATCAATTTTGTAGGCGATTATAACGGAAAAGGTATTTCTATGGCCCTTTTTGTTACCATGGAGTTTTACTTACTTATACACATCTATCTAAATTCACTATTTGCACGATTGGGCATATTCATATGTTAACCGGCTCTCCATTCAAAGTGGTATGTTGATTTTACCGGTAAACTGTGATTACTATGGTTATGCTGACTTACCGCCCATGAGCAAAAGCGGTAAGTGAAAAATTGTGGACTTCCACAGAAAGTATAAATTTATTTATCGTTATTTATGATTGAATATTCACAATAAAATGTCAAACTTGACAGCTGACAGCGAGTGCGCTATGAGTGGTTACTCAATTTGAAAGAGAATATTAGGATCCATATTTGGGGTAGGTCTCCCAATCGTGCAAAAAACTTTTTAAGCATCACTGTTAATAATTACAGGACCGATTTCGCTCAATATTTGCAAACCTCGCCAAGGCTCGGCCTTCAAGCAATTATTCTCAATCGGTAAACCGTACTTACTGACCTTAATACTTGAATAACTATTTTGGGACTGGTCTGTCCAATATTACTTTTTTGGGACTGATCTATGAGAACTACTTGATTAACACTTCACACACACCTCTATGGGCAGTTTGATGAAGTCTTAGAAACAATTTTCGCCGAAATATGTATCATATCCTTCCGTCAATCTCTATAGATCTTGCTATTAGAGAAGTAGATACGCATTTTCAGACAATAAAATAAGACAATTTCAATGGCAACTAAGATAAACATTTGCAATGTTTCAGAAACGAATGAATAAAATTTAGTGATTTTAAATTCTTCCGTGATAATCGCCCAAAAAGCGAAATATTCTGATACTCTCTTCTGATCTCAGCTGGCGTTACGGCCGTGAACCACAAATTCGACCAAAAAAGATCACCTCTATGGTCTTGATACACTAATTCCTTTTTTGTATCTTCCATATAATTCCTATTTTGTATCTTCCATCTAACAGGATCAATTCATAATGATGAAGTGAGTTTTCTCTCAGGTATTCATAAGGATATGTATGAAGACTACTCGATAGACTGGTATCTATTATTGAAGTACTAAGATGAGGCATCTTATGAAAGCAGCAAATAATAACTCAGCACACATATAAAGTTTCATTTAGTTGCCTGAAACTCCATTACTGTTGCTATCCAAATTTAATTCCCAACCAAAAGTTTCTGTAGAGAAGATTTCCCAGCATTTCAATAATTTAAATTGACGATTATTGATTGGACTGATAACGCATACTTGAATTAGGGTAGCAACACTAGTTTAAATATTTTGAATGTTGAGAGGAAAGTCGGTAATATGATAATAATTGTAGACAAATATTTTGTCCGCTAGAGCTAAATCCAAGGGAAGAACTCTAAGACATGTACCAAGTAGTATAGGGTATTTCATAAGGTGAGTGAGAAGTATTCCTTACCAGAGCCAGATTATGCATAAAGACCGATAGGCACGGGTTCACGGACCTTGGCTTAAGGAGGCCTTAACTTTGAGGATTTCACAAGCATTTGAGTCACCAGCTCATGGATCTCATTGAATTACGACCTATGAGCTTCAATAAGTCTTGATCCGGCATTTGTGTTGATTAAGAGAGGACGTAGACATAATAATTTCACAGTGAAAAGTATCTGAATTAAGATGGTGAAGAATTCAATACTCTTTCAAGAAGTTATGAGATTTTTTTGTGTGCCTTACGGCTCTTAGGATATTGCAAAAATACTCTGTACTTTTTTTTACAATATGATGACCTAATAAGGGGAGGTTTCCAGCTCTCAGAATTAAGATTTATATTCACACTGACCCTCATCACACATTTATAGAAAAATCTTGAGCAAAATGCAAGTTTAGACCAAAATTTTGTCACATTTCCATACACCAATTATTATCACAATTTATATGACATCCGTAAGTCCTTCCTGATAAATTATCCTTCACATATTTCCATTCATGAAATCTACTAACAGTTCACGGACATGGCAAATACATTTTACTTCAGAACCCGAAAAAAGCAATTATCAATCAAAAATCCATATTTTTTCGCAAAATCTTTCAATTTACTATGAGTTCTCTATCAACCAATAACAAATTACTACTCTGTGAAGATGTCTTGAGTATCAACCCATTTCAAAACTTGAATAATGTAATTCTACGCAAACCTTTGAATATATCGCTTCACATGTGTCATCGATAGAACATTCTATGCAAGGGAGGTGCTTATCGGACTGTAAAAACTAAATCTGGCAACAAGGGGGACGCCACTTCAAACATGAAGTGAAAGCATATATATAGATAGGACGTCACAATAAACGCAATATGTAACGTATATTATTGACGCCACATTGATGTTATGATGAAAGGAGGTCATATTGTATAGGAAATGGAAACTCTGTGAATATTTCGTGAAATGGAATTTCTGTGTGGAATCTGAAGAGCCCATGAGAAATTATGTAATATACTTCGATCAGATCTCAACTATACGCGTTCCTTTCAGTAGACGCCAAAATGAACATCTTTGTAAGGACGTCAAATTGATAGGGTGATTTATATATATATATATATATATATATATATATATATATATATATATATATATATATATATATATATATATATATATATATATATATATATATATATATATATATATATATATAAATCCTCATATCATTTTAGCGTCCTAATATTGCGCGTTTGCATTTAATCTGGCGTCCATTGTAAATTGGAGTCCGTATATCGGACGCCACTTTAGAATTGCTTCAAAATTTTTTCCTGGCTTGTTCTCGACCTCCAGAGGCTAAATTCAAAATTTCATTTTGACGCCAAAATGATAGGAAAATGTAAATTTCCGTATATTTTTAGTTCCGAAAAATTCCGCTCCCATTTTTAGTGGCGTCAAAAATATACGTGTATATTCTCACTTTATATATTTCGCTATCATACTGGCGTCCAGAAACTTGACAACACTGTCGCAGAACATCGATCGATAATGAAACAGATGCTTACGCTTCTGACATGGAATTTGTTGGGAGTATTTGGAATTGCATTTCTCATGTATGTCATAACATAATATTTCTACCAATATTTTATTGCAGATTAAAGTATTATAGTACAGTTACTTGATGTCAGAAATTATTCTTGCTTAGGAGTAATTCTTCATCAACTCAAAATTTGAGCAGTCAATTTTAAATATTAGGAAAAAACAGTTGAGTACTGACTCAAGTATGAGGAGTAAGTGAGCAAATTCATGTACCTCTTTCTAATAGTTCAAAAGCCGACCGCACCTTAACGTTCCTAGTCAGATTTAGGGCCGAATTGTATATGAATTGATCGAAGATATAGTAGTCATTAGGATATCACCTTTATAAATCCAGGATCTAGTCCTAAGGATCCGGTCAATAAGTTCGTGGTTAATCTTAAACTAGTATCAATCGATTGCAGAGGTCAAGTACTTTAGGACAAAACCAGGATACTACCTCTGTTCTATTCAAAGCAGAGGAAAAAGCACAGCAATCATAAGGGAAGTTCTAAACGACAGGGCAGATGGTGATACCTTGGTTTTTTCTCGGAGTATCTGACCTCCGCTACCAACAAGTACCAGTTTTAATTATAAGTTCTATCAGAGAAGTTGACTCTGACGAAAATTGACCGGAAGTAGCCTTTTTCTGACGCTTAGGACAAGATTCCAGATTTAAAAAGTCTGTCACCCAATTGACCACTATATTTTTGATTGATTCATGTAAAATTTTACCGTAAGTTCGATTAGGGAACATAAGGTGCGGTCGGCTCCCCAACTATAGGATCACTATAGAATGTGAGAACTCGCTATTTCATCTGTGATGTGGTTTTATGATTGTTGTAGAAAAACAAATTATATCGTTTGTACAAAGCAAGTGGAACATTTTTGTTGCAAGTTCGTCATTGCTTTTACTAGCACCAAATTGATGAATCTCAAATTATTCATGTTTTTGAAGTCCCTGATGGTCACAAAGTTGCAATCTCAGTGTGATCAAAAGAAAGTTAGAATGGATGGATGAATTATCATCATTACATATCTCCTGTAATACATTATAAGATTAATATAAGCTTGTGATATACAATGGAGTGGAAACTCATTTTTGCTCCTAATAATATAATCTATTACAGGATATCACATTCATCATGGCTGATAAATGTAAAGAGTTGGTATACAACATACATATAAGTTGGGACTTGGCGAAGACATTATTTGAGTTCTTCTTTTTGTTCAATTTAGAATTCACTGGCAACATAAGACTGGAACAATTTTGTGTAAGAAACGAAAATGTTGCTTTATTTTTCTTGAATCTGTCGGTAACAGAGTACACCAAAAGATAATTTGAGTTACTGTGAAAAGCCACAATTTGGTTCAAGGTACAAGTTGAGTTTTTTTCAAATGAGAGCTTGAACTATTCGAGTGCCCGGTTTTTGCAAAGGGCTATATATTGAATGCATTCAACAATAACTGTAGTTTGGAAATGATATGCTCAAATTGATTCCATGTAACATACATCCATTCTATCTTATATTTCAATTTGTGCGCGTTATTATATCATTGCTTCTCTTATTCAGTTTGTGGATAGATGAACATTGACTCTGTTGTCGCAACTGTGTGAAAACATTTCTTGAAGTCGGGGAGCCGGCCGCACCTCAAGTTCCCTGATCGAACTTATGGTCAAATTGTATAATATGAATCAATCGAGAATATTGTGGTCAATGAGGTGACAGACTTTATAAATCTAGAATCCTGCTTCAAGTGTCGGAAGAAGGTTACTATTTTTCATTTCTGTTAGGGTCAACTTCCCTGTTAGATCTTATGATTGAAACTAGTACCAATTGATAATGAAGGTCAAATGCCTTAGGAAAAACTAAGTCGCTATCCCCTGCTCCGTTCGGAAGGAAAAGGAGAAGAATAGACAAGGATAATATTATGTGGTGGCAAAATTAGGCTGGTAGCATTTTGAACAATTTTGCATCCCATATTTAATCTTTGATGAAAGATATAACACCGTTTTGCTCGAAAACATGAAAAAAATCTAATGTGAACACCACATGTCTTATTTGTACATCTTTTGACTCAATATTTAACAGTTAATACTAATATTGACTCTAGGCAAAATCGACTTGAACCAAAATTTGAGATGATAATTCAATCATTTAGATGCTACAGTTCATTAATGGTCAGTTGTACCACTCTAACTCAAATTTCAAACTTCACTTATACAAAAAATGTCGAATCGAAATAAGGACAGCAATGTTCATGTCACATTCAATTTTCAAATTTTGATACGATATTGTTGAGTTAGGTGGCACCTAAAATTCAAATGACAGCGGTGCAACTGGCCATGTAACGCTTAAGCAGTCTCAAATACCAAATTTCATCATTCTACGGCCTGAGTTTCGAATTTATGCGAAAACTTGAGAAAGATTGTCAGATAAAGCTTACTTCCAGCTAATAGATTGTTATGAAAATATTAAGTTATTATTCGAATGCTACAATTTCTTTAGATACAGAATTTCAAGATTCTACGGCTGATTGTTCTGGATTTATATGGAAACTCGAAAACGTGCTTAGTAAACTGCACTCCTGTTTAATCCGACTGCAGTCATAATGCAAGGTGTACAATTAGGTTTTATAGGAATGTTTGATACGAAATTTCAATACTCCGCGCCTGATTGTCTTGAATTAATACAAGAAACTCGAATAGAATGTGCAATTTCAGCACAGCCAATTAGTATTAAAATAGAAAATAACCATTAAGATGCCTCAGGAAAATTCAAAAAAAGTTCCAAGTACAGTGCATTTGCGGTACAGACGATTGCAACCATAATAGGGGCTGCAAAACTAGACTTTGGACCAGTCTCATACAAAATTCATCTATATAGATACATACATTCATACGTACGTACTGAAATCAAGCCGAAAATAGTCAAAATGCATTTAGGGATGCTCAAAACGAGAGTTTCCATCAAAATCCCGAAATGTGATTCTGGCGGTTCAACAATACTACTTATATATACTTTGTACAAGTGAGCTAAAAGATATTTACTTGGATTACTTCGATACTTATTGAATGTTCATTATTTCATATTATAAGTAGTATCTGACTGTGTGCACCATATTGCAACACGAACAGCGAAGAAAATTCTCAAGGATATGCGATATGGAAGACTCCCGACTTTCAAAATTATACGTTTACCAATTTGCATTGTGGAAAAACTAATCAGAGAATGTAGTTGTACATAGTTCAACAGAATCCATTCTCAACGTTTGAACTTTTTGCCTTTAGATTGATATATAAGATATGAAGAATGGATACTGATATATGACATGCTCCCAGCAACTTTGAAGAATAGGAGTCAAATATTTGGACAATTTGTGTCGTAGATTAATTTTATGCCCACATAATTGTTGTATTTATCATCAGTTACAGTTTTGCTTCATAAGTTTATGTGCGATGTGTTATGAATCAATTTTGTAGGCGATTATAACAAAAAGTATTTCTATGGCCCTTTTTGTTACCATGGAGTTTCACTTACTTGTACACATGTATCTAAATTCACTATTTGCACGATTGAACGTATTCATATGTTCACCGGCTCTCCATTCAAGGTGGTATGTTGATTTTACCGGCAAACTGTGATTACTATGGTTATGCTGACTTACCGCCCATGAGCAAAAGCGGTAAGTGAAAAATTGTGGACTTCCACAGAAAGTATTAATTTATTTATCGTTATTTATGATCGAATATTCACAATAAAATGTCAAACTTGACAGCTGACAGCGAGTGAGCTATGAGTGGTAATTCAATTTAAAAGAGAATATTAGGATTCATATTTGGGGTAGGTCTTCCAATCGTGCAAAAAATTTTTTAAGCATCACTGTCAATAGTTACAGGACCGATTTCGCTCAATATTTGCAAACTTTGCCAAGGCTCGGCCTCCAAACAATTATTCCCAATCGGTAAACCGTACTTACTGACCTTAATACTTGAATAACTATTTTAGGACTGATCTGTCCAATATTAATTTTTTGGGACTGATCTATGAAAACTACTTGATTAACACTTCACACCCATCTCTATTTGCAGTTTGATGAAGTCTTAGAAACAATTTTCGCCGAAACATGTATCATATCCTTCCGTCAATCTCTATAGATCTTGCAATTAGAGAAGTAGATTCGCATTTTCAGACAATGAAATAGGACAATTTCAATGGCAACTGAGATAAACATTTGCAATGTTCCAGAAACGAATGAATAAAATTTAGTGATTTCAAATTCTTTCGTAATGATCGCCTAAAAAAACGAAATATTCTGATATTCTCTTCTGGTCTCAGCTGACGTTTCGGCCGTGAACCACAAATTCGACCAAAAAAGATCACCTCCATGGTCTTAATACACTAATTTCTTTCTTGTATCTTCCACCTAACAGGATCGATTCATAATGGTGAAGTGAGTTTTCTCTCAGGTACTCATTGGGATATGTATGAAGACCACTCAATAGACTGGTATTTATTATTAAAGTACTAAGATGAGGCATCTTATGGAAGCAACAAATAATAACTCAGTACACAGATAAGGTTCCATTTAGTTGCCTGAAACTCCATTACAGTTGCTAACCAAATTTCATTCCCAACCAAAAGTTTCTGTAGGGAAGATTTCCCAGCATTTCAATAATTTAAATTGACGATTATTGATTGAACCAATAACGAATAATTGAATTAGGGTAGCAACACTAGTTTAAATATTTTGAATGTTGAGAGGAAAGTCGGTTATATGATAATAATTGTAGACAAATATTTTATCCGCTAGAGCTGAATCCAAGGGAAGAATTCAAAGACATGTGCCAAGTAGTGTAGGGTATTTAATAAGGTGAGTGGGAAGTATTCCTTACCAGAGCCAGATTATGCATGAAGCCCGATAGACACGGGTTCACGGACCTTGGCTTAAGGAGGCCTTAACTTTGAGGATTTCACAAGCATTTGAGTCACCAGCTCATGGATCTCATTGAATTACGACCTATGAGCTTCAATGAGTCTTGATCCGGCATTTGTGTTGATTAAGAGAGGATGTAGACATGATAATTTCACAGTGAAAAGTATCTGAACTTAGATTGTGAAGAATTCAATACTCTTCCAAGAAGTTATGAGATTTTTTTGTGTGCCTTACGGCTCTTAGGATATTGCAAAAATACTGTGTACTTTTTTTCACAATATGATAACCTAATGAGGAAAGGTTTCCAGCTCCCAAAATTAAGATTTATATTCACACTGACCCTCATCACACATTTATAGAAAAATCTTGAGCAAAATGCAAGTTTAGATCAAAATTTTGTCACATTTCCATAGAGCAATTATTATCACTATTTAAATGACATCCGTAAGTCCTTTCTGATAGATTATCCTTCACATACTTCCATTCATGGAATCTACCAACAGTTCACGGACATGGCAAATACATTTTACTTCAGAACTCGAAAATAGCAATTATTAATCAAAAATCCATATTTTTTCGCGAAATATTTCAATTTACTATGAGTTCTCTATCAATCAATGACATATTACTACTCTATGAAGATGTCTTGAGTATCAACTCATTTCAAAACTTGAATAATGTAGTTCTACGCAAAACTTTGAATATACCGCTTCACTTGTGTCATCGATAGAACATTCTACGCAAGAGAAGTGCTTATCGGACTGTAAAAACTAAATCTGGCAACAAGGGGGACGCCACTTCAAACATGAAGTGAAAGCGTATATATAGATAGGACGCCACTATAAACGCAATATGTAACGTATATTATTGACGCCACATTGATATTATGATGAAAGGAGGTCATATTGTATAGGAAATGGGAACTCTCAGAATATTGCGTGAAATGGAATTTCTGTGTGAAATCTGAAGAGCCCATGAGAAATTATGTAATATACTTCGATCAGATCTCAACTATACGCGTTCTTTTCAGTAGACGCCAAAATGAACATCTTTGTAAGGACGTCAAATTGATAAGGTGATTTATATATATATATATATATATATATATATATATATATATATATATATATAAATATAAATCCTCATATCATTCTGGCGTCCTAATATTGCGCGTTAGCATTTAATCTGGCGTCCATTGTAAATTGGAGTCCGTATATCGGACGCCACTTTAGAATTGCTTCAAAATTTTTTCCTGGCTTGTTCTCGACCTCTAGAGGCTAAATTCAAAATTTCATTTTGACGCCAAAATGATAGGGAAATGAAAATTTTCGTATATTTTTAGTTCCGAAAAATTCCGCTCCAATTTTGAGTGGCGTCAAAAATATACGTGTATATTCCCACTTCATATATTTCGCCATCATACTGGCGTCCAGAAACTTGACAACACTGTCGCAGAACATCGATCGATAATGAAACAGATGCTTGCGCTTCTGACATGGAATTTGTTGGGAGTATGGCTTGAAATTGGAATTGCATTTCTTATGTATGTCATAACATAATATTTCTACCAATATTTTATTGCAGACTGAAGTATTATAGTACAGTTACTTGATGTCAGAAATTATTCTTGCTTAGAAGTAATTCTTTATCAACTTAAAATTTGAGCAGTCAATTTGAAATATTAGGAAAAAACAGTTGAGTACTGACTCAAGTATGAGGAGTAAGTGAGCAAATCTATGTAACTCTTTCTAATAGTTCAAGAGCCGACCGCACCTTAACGTTCCTATTCAGATTTAGGGCCGAATTGTATATGAATTGATCGAAGATATAGTAGTCATAAGGATGTCACCTTTATAAATCCAGGATCTAGTCCTAAGGATCAAAAAAAGGCCATATCCGGTCAATAAGTTCATGGTTAATCTGAAACTAGTATCAATCGATTGCAGAGGTCAAGTACTTTAGGACAAAACCAGGATACTACCTCTGTTCTATTCAAAACAGAGGAAAAAGCACAACAATCATAAGGGAAGTTCTAAACGACAGGGCAGAGGATGATACCTTGGTTTTTTCTCGGAGTATCCGACCTTCGCCACTAACAAGTACCAGTTTTAATTATAAGTTCTATCAGAGAAGTTGACTCTGATGAAAATTGACCGGAAGTAGCCTTTTTCTGACGCTTAGGACAAGATTCCAGATTTAAAAAGTCTGTCACCCAATTGACCACTATATTTTTGATTGATTCATATAGAATTTGACCGTAAGTTCGATTAGGGAACATAAGGTGCGGTCGGCTCCTCAACTATAGGATCACTATAAAATGTGAGAACTCGCTATTTCATCCGTGGTGTGGTCTTATAATTGTTGTAGAAAAACAAATTATATCGTTTGTACAAAGCAAGTGGAACATTTTTGTTGCAAGTTCATCATTGCTGTTACTAGGACCAAATTGATGAATCTCAAATTATTCATGTTTTTGAAGTCCCTGATGGTCACAAAGTTGCACTCTCAGTGTGATCGAAACAAAGTTAGAATGGATGGATGAATTATCATTATTACATATCTCCTGTAATACATTATAAGATTAATATAGGCTTGTGATATACAAGGGAATGAAAACTAATTTTTGCTCCTAATAATATAATCTATTACAGGATATCACATCCATCATGGCTGAAAAATGTAAAGAGCTGGTATACAACATACATATAAGTTGGGACTTGACGAGAACATTATTTGAGTTTTTCTTTTTGTTCAATCTAGAATTCACTGGCAACATGAAACCGGAACAATTTTGTGGGAGAATCGGAAATGTTGCTTCATTTTTTAGTTCTGTCGGTAACAGAGTACACCAGTTGATAATTTGAGTCACTGTGAAAAGCCACAATTTGGTTCAAGGTACAAGTTCAATTTTTTTCGAATGAGAGCTTTAACTATTCAAGTGCGCGGTTTTTGCAAAGGGCAATATATTGAATGTATTCAACAATAACTGTAGTTTGGAAATGATATGCTGAAACTGATTCCATATAACATACATCCATTCTATCTCATATTTCAATTTGTGCGAGTTATCATATCATCGCTTCTCTTATTCAGTTTGTGGATAGATGAACATTGACTCTGTTGTCGCAACTGTGTGAAAACATTTCTTGAAGTCGGGGAGCCGGCCGCACCTCAAGTTCCCTGATTGAGCTTATGGTCAAATTGTATAATATGAATCAATCGAGAATATTGTGGTCAATGAGGTGACAGACTCAATAAATCTAGAAATCTGCTTCAAGTGTCGAAAAAAGGTTACTTTTGTTCATTTTTGTTAGGATCAACTTCCCTGTTAGATCTTATGATTGAAACTAGTACCAATTGATAGTGAAGGTCAAATGCCTTAGGAAAAAAAACATGGTGCTACACCCTGCTTCGTTCGGAAGGGAAAGGAGAAGAATAGACAAGGATAATATTATGTGGTGGCAAAATTAGGCTGGTAGCATTTTGAACAATTTTGCATTCCATATTTAATCTTTGATGAAAGATATAACACCGTTTTGCTCGAAAATATGAAAAAAATCTAATGTGAACACCACATGTCTTACTTGTACATCTTTTGACTCAATAATTAACAGTTGATACTAATATTGACTCTAGGCAAAATCGACTTCAACCAAAATTTGAGATGATAATTCAATCATTCAGATGCTACAGTTCATTGATGGTCAGTTGTACCGCTCTAACTCAAATTTTAAACTTCACTTATACAAAAAATGTCGAATCGAAATAAGGACAGCAATGTTCATGTCACATTCAATTTTCAAATTTTGATACGATATTGTTGAGTTAGGTGGCACCTAAAATTTAAGTGACAGCGGTGCAACTGGCCATGGAACGCTCAAGCAGTCTCAAATACCAAATTTCATCATTCTACGGCCTAAGTCTCGAATTTATGCGAAAACTTGAGAAAGATTGTCAGATAAAGCTTACTCCCAGCTAATAGCTTGTTATGAAAATATTAAGTTATTATTCGAATGCTACAATTTTTCAGATACAAAATTTTAAGATTCTACGGCTGATTGTTCTGGATTTATATGAAAATTCGAAAACGTGCTTAGTAAACTGCACTCCTGTTTAATCCGACTGCAGTCATAACGCAAGGTGTACAATTAGGTTTTATAGAAGTGTTTGATATGAAATTTCAATATTCCACGCCTGATTGTTTTAAATAAATACAAGAAACTCGAATAGACTGTGCAATTTCAGCACAGCCAATCAATATTAAAATAGAAAATATCAATCAAGATGCCTCAGGAAAATTCAAAAAAATTCCAAGTACAGTGCAATTGCGGTGCAGACGATCGCAACCATAATAGGGGCTGCAAAACTAGACTTTGGACCAGTCTCAAATACAAAATTCAACTATATAGATACATACATTCATACGTACGTACCGAAGTCAAGCCGAAAATAGTCAAAATGCATTGAGGGATGCTCATAACGAGAATTTCCATCAAAATCTCGAAATGTGATTCTGGCGGTTCAACAATACTACTTATTTATACTTTGTACGAGTGAGTTTAAAGAGATTCACTTGGATTACTTCGATACTTATTGAATGCTCATTATTTCATATTATAAGTAGTATCTGACTTTGTGCACCATATTGCAACACGAACAGCAAAGGAAATTCTTAGGGATATACGATATGGAAGACTCCCGACTTTCAAAATTATACGTTCACCAATTTGCATTGTGGAAAAACTAATCAGAGAATGTAGTTGTACATAGTTCAACAAAATCCATTCTCAACGCTTGAACTCTTTGCTTTTAGATTGATATATAAGATATGAAGAATGAATACTGATGTACGACATGCTCCCAGCAACTTTGAAAAATAGGAGTCAAATATTTGGACAATTTTGGTCGTAGATTAATTTTATGCCCACATAATTGTTGTATTCATCATCAGTTACAGTTTTGCTACAGGAGTTTATGTGCGATGTGCTGTAAATCAATTTTGTAGGCGATTATAACGGAAAAGGTATTTCTATGGCCCTTTTTGTTACCATGGAGTTTAACTTACTTGTACACATCTATCTAAATTCACTATTTGCACGATTGGGCGTATTCATATGTTTACCGGCTCTCCATTCAAGGTGGTATGTTGATTTTACCGGCAAACTGTGATTACTATGGTTATGCTGACTTACCGCTCATGGGCAGAAGCGATAAGTGAAAAATTGTGGACTTCCACAGAAAGTATAAATTTATTTATCGTTATTTATGATTGAATACTCACAATAGAATGTCAAACTTGACAGCTGACAGCGAGTGCGCTATGAGTGGTTACTCAATTTGAAAGAGAATATTAGGATTCATATTTGCGGTAGGTCTTCCAATCGTGCAAAAAAAATTTTAAGCATCACTGTTAATAATTACAGGACAGATTTCGCTCAATATTTGCAAACCTTGCCATGGCTCGGCCTCCAAATAATTATTCTCAATCGGTAAAAAGTACTTACTGACCTTAATACTTGAATAACTATTTTGGGACTGATCTGTACAATATTACTTTTTTGGGACTGATCTATGATAACTACTCGATTAACACTTCACACCCACCTCTATGAGCAGTTTGATGAAGTCTTAGAAACAATTTTCGCCGGAATATGTATCATATCTATCCGTCAATCTCTATAGATCTTGCAATTAGAGAAGTAGATACGCATTTTCAGACAATAGAATAAGACAATTGCAATGGCAACTAAGATAAACATTTGCAATGTTCCAGAAACGAATGAATGAAATTTAGTGATTTTAAATTCTTTCGTGATGATCGCCTAAAAAAACGAAATATTCTGATACTCTCTTCTGGTCTTAGCTGGCGTTTCAGCCGTGAACCACAAATTTGACCAAAAAAAGTCACCTCCATGGTCTTGATACACTAATTCCTTTTTTGTATCTTCCATACAATTCCTATTTTGTATCTTCCATCTAACAGGATCGATTCATAATGGTGAAGTGAGTTTTCTCTCAGGTATTCATTAGGATATGTATGAAGACTACTCGATAGACTGGTATTTATTATTGAAGTACTAAGATGGGACATCTTATGAAAGCAAAAAATAATAACTCAGTACACAGATAAAGTTTCATTTAGCTGCCTGAAACTCCATTACTGTTGCTATCCAAATTTCATTTTCAACCAAAAGTTTCTGTAGGGAAGATTTCCTAGCATTTCAATAATTTAGATTGACGATTATTGATTGAACTGATAACGCATACTTGAATTAGGGTAGCAACACTAGTTCAAATAATTTGAATGTTGAGAGGAAAGTCGGTAATATGATAATAATCGTAGACAAATATTTTATCCGCTAGAGCTGTATCCAAGGGAAGAACCCTAAGACATGTACCAAGTAGTATAGGGTATTTGATAAGGTTAGTAGGAAATATTCCTTACCAGAGCCAGATTATGCATAGAACCCGATAGGCACGGGTTCACGGACCTTTGCTTAAGGAGGCCTTGACCTTGAGGATTTCACAAGCATTTGAGTCACCAGCTCATGGATCTCATTGAATTACGAACTATGAGCTTCAATGAGTCTTGATCCGGCATTTGTGTTGATTAAGAGAGGACGTAGACAAGATAATTTCACAGTGAAAAGTATCTGAACTAAGATTGTGAAGAATTCAATACTCTTCCAAGAAGTTATGAGATTTTTTTGTGTGCCTTACGGCTCTTAGGATATTGCAAAAATACTCTGTAGTTTTTTTCACAATATTATGACCTGATGAGGGGAAGTTTCCAGCTCCCAGAATTAGGATTTATATTCACACTGACCCTCATCACACATTTATAGAAAAGTCTTGAGCAAAATGCAAGTTTAGACCAAAATTTTGTCACATTTCCATAGAGCAATTATTATCACAATTTATATGACATCCGTAAGTCCTTCCTGATAAATTATCCTTCACATACTTCCATTCATGGAATCAACCAACAGTTCACGGACATGGCAAATACATTTTACTTCAGAACTCGAAAATAGCAATTATCAATCAAAAATCCATATTTTTTCGCAGAATCTTTCAAATTACTATGAGTTCTCTATCAACCAATGACATATTACTACTCTATGAAGATGTCTTAAGTATCAACCCATTTCAAAACTTGAATAATGTAATTCTACGCAAACCTTTGAATATATCGCTTAACATGTGTCATCGATAGAACATTCTACGCAAGAGAGGTGCTTATCGGACTGTGAAAACTAAATCTGGCAACAAGGGGGACGCCACTTTAAACATGGAGTGAAAGCATATATATAGATAGGACGCCACTATAAACGCAATATGTAACGTATATTATTGACGCCACATTGATGTTATGATGAAAGGAGGTCATATTGTATAGGAAATGAGAACTCTGTGAATATTGCGTGGAATGGAATTTCTGTGTGGAATCCGAAGAGCCCATGAGAAATTATGTAATATACTTCGATCAGATCTCAACTATACGCGTTCCTTTCAGTAGACGCCAAAATGAACATCTTTGTAAGGACGTCAAATCGATAGGAGGATTTATATATATATATATATATATATATATATATATATATATATATATATATATATATATATATATATATATCTCCAATGATGTACAAGTAAGTCACGTCAGATTTTTTTGACCATTTTCTCGAAAATTCACAATTTGCATTATATTTAATATAAATATTTGAAATTTTGATGGGATATGGGTCTTGCAGCTTTTAACATATGCACCACATTTCAGGAAGATTGACTGTAGAATTTTCAAAAAATTTCAAAGAAAAAATCTGATGTGGATTTCACGTGACTTACTTGTACATCATTGGATATATAGTCGAACACAAAATCTCATTCCAGGGCTAATCGTTTTGGATTAATCTTAAGGACTCCAAGAATCTGTCAAGTAAAATGCGCTTTTAGCCTAGCCGGTTGCTATGGGAACAGTAGATAATCATTATTATGCTACAACATTCCTAAATACTGATTTGAAAGATTCTACGGCTATCAGTTCTGAATTCATGTGCATAATTGGAAAATGTATTCCAACTGAAGTGCACTTTCGGTTCAGTCTATTGTTATGAAAATAGCAGGCAATTATTCATATGCTACAGCAGACTATAATACCAAATTTCAGTACTTTATAGCCGACCGTTCCGAATATATGCAAATAATTTTCAAAGATTGTCAAGTGAAGTACATTTTCGGCTCAGTCGATCTCAATGAAAATAGAATATGAATATTAAGATAGTATTCATCGTCTTGAATACTGAATTCTGAAAAGCTGCGATCAATCATTTTGTATTTATGCTGAAAACTCGAAAAATGTTTCGGGTAAAGTGCACTTCCGGTTTAGCACATCGCAATCATACAGCTAGATGTAATAGAAATGCTCAATACGCAATTTCAATATTCTACAACTCATTGTTTTGAATTTATGCAAAAAATTTGAGAAGACTGTTCTATAAAGTGCACTTCCAGCTTGAACGATTGGTACAAAAGTAGAAGAAAACCATAAATATGCTACAGCTATTACAATTATCAAATTTCAGTATCCTACGGCTGATCAATCTGGATTTATGCGGAAAATTCAAAAAAGTTTCAAGTAAAGTGTACTTCCGGTACAGACGACTGCAACCATAATGCAAGGTGCTAGTTGAACACCCTATATTAGTGTTAAATACGAAATTTCAGCACAATACTTTCAAAGGGTTTTGAGATTTTCGAGTTACGCACATACGTACCGACATCAAGCCGAAAATAGTCAAAATGGACTCAGGAATGCTTAAAACGGATATTCCCATCCAAATATCGATGGGCGAGTTTTTTCGGCTTATAATACTTTCTTGTACTATGAGTACAAATGAATAAAAAATACCCTCAACGATAAAAGCTTTAATACGAGTTCCACCGAGCAACTAACTTTGATCTCTATGATATTATGTGCCATTTTCGAATGTATCGACCGATTTTTGTTAGCATTCTAACGAGTCTCCAATTTTGATCAAGAAATTTGGTGAATCGAGCTTCATTTTAGAGATTTTGGAGCGAATTCTCTAAGAAAATGCTTTGAGTGTGCGTTTTAACTTTTATTTTCAATCAAATAGAAGTGAATCACTTTCTCACCTTCAAATCAGATAGACAACTTCCACAATTAGATATGATTAGGTTATGGTAATAATTATTTGCTGCTTCTTTCACTCAGCTCACTTAATTACTCCGTTTATAAAATTATTACAGCATCAAACTCCGAAATTCCTATTCCTGTAGTAGAACCTACGAGAAAAATTGTTTTAGTGATGATTTCATAGATAAGTATGTCTAAAAAATTCACATTCTTAGGTTAAGTTGGTAAAATGATTATTTCGTTATATTCCTACCTTATTTTGATTGAAATCTGAATCTCTAATACAATCAACTTCCGCAAAATATAAAATTCAATGCGAAACTATTGTAATTTTTTCCGTCAATTAAGAAATCGAAGGGAGATATATTGTCGTATATTCTACACACAATGCAGGACAAAACTGACTGTTATTAAACGCGGCAATATCACATCTGTTGTTTATAAGTGCGCAAGCGCAAGAACTCAATCTGGAGTGCGTTCGGATGCTGAATGTATCGCTCAAAGCAAAGCGATGTCAAATATGATATGATTGATGCTTAGCTAATTTAGTCGAACGACTTGAACCAACTTTTTTTCATTTTAACTAATCTTAAATTCAAAATAATGGCAGAGTTGCCTGTTTGCATGTTGAGGACCTCTGAATTTTTACTTTATAATGTTTCCCATTGCAAATCAATAAATTGTAGTAATATAGAATTTATCAACAATAATAACTATTTCTTGCTTCATTCGACCTGTCAAAAAATAAGTACACCAGTTATATCATATGTAAATACATTGAAGAATATTTTTCATAATATTTGCTTCACTCAGTATAGCGATAAACCTAACAAACACAGGCAATGTTAGGAGTGTAGGTTATGAATTAAATTAACTGATACTATTTGTTTATAATGAAATAAATCAAGTCACATGAATTAGATTTGCACGCATCAAACATTTAATAAATTTTGATGCACAAAAGATCAGGATGGGGAAAATTTAGCTGCATTACATGTAAAAAGAATTAGTAGGTACAGTTCATCGAGTGATGTATGAATCATATTCCATAACATGTCAAATTATAATGATTGATGACTTCATTGTCGTAATTAGATGTCATTACTTAATATGACTCAGTTTTCTGATACAGACTGATGATTCTCACAAAATTTGATTAATGTAAACTCTTATTTGTTCATTCGTTGGAATTTTCAAAGTGTTAGTTTCATTGATAGCGAAAGGATATTATAGTCAGCTCTTGATTGCTTGTTCTATTGTTGTATTTGGACAGAATGTTCGATTGGCTGGGTTCATCAAGATCCAAATCCAAATTCATTCAACTAAAAGAAGTGTGAGATTAGTATAAACCAAACTATCAATGAACAATATTGAAAATCAGAATAGATACTCGTGTATTGTTGAATTTGTACCACAGGTATCTACCAAACTGTAATTGACATGTTTCAAATTCCATTCAATCTTCAATACTTATTCCATCCACAACCGAGAAATATCGTGGATTGGAATATCGTATCCAGAAAATAGTATAATTAAATGATGGATCTTCGAATGACAGATAATCAGTATCAGTAATTAAAATTCACATCACTTGAGCAAGCGTTTTAAGTCTCATTAGTTATTCTTTAGTGCCTACGAACAGTTAGGTTTCTTCCAACAATATCATAAAAAATCAATTACTGAGAGTACCACTTCTTCAATTTCTTGAATTTATTGTATGCACGTTTCCTACAATATTTGTGAATGTGAAATAAATTGTCCAGTGTATTAATAACTACATGCCCATATTTCACTATTCTTCAAGATTTGATCCAAGAATTTATCCAATTCTACGGTACGAAATACAAATTTAGTTTGATAATTATGTATACATACCCATGAATAACCTTTTTTTTGTGCCATCTTCAAGTATCCACTATATTCATCAAGTAAAAATGATATTTATCCAAAATGATCCTTAAAACTCTCGTATTTGTTTCCAAAAATATCTATGAATGTCAAAAAGTTGAAATGTCATTTCAACAATTGAATATGAACATCAAGTCGCAATGATCAGAGCAGGACCAGCCACATTGGACCGATAATCAATGCTACAGACATCGCAGCTTGTGATATTCACGCACAAACGCTTGATAGAATGTAGAAAAAAAATGTCTCAAATGGGTTGGTACCATGAAAGTATTTTTCCTAATCAAGGTAGGGCCTGTAGATAGAATTTGCTACAGAGCGACTTATTCCGGCGCTGTCGCAAAAGCCTCGTTTACATTAGAGTGAAACAACTAAAAAATGTTGGAGATATAAATTATTTAAAACAACTTTTCAGTAAATAAAATGCATCAGATGACATTTGCTCATGACTATTATTTACTAATCTATCATTTGAATTCATGTAGACTCAGTAGATTTTATGAAATCTACCAAAATATTTTGCAGCCTGACATGTCAAAGTGACGTTTTCGAAATACAGCAAAAAGCATGAATCACAGTGGAGCGACCAAATTTATAAAAGTTGTACTTATAAATCATTTAAAATACCTTTTTAACAATTGAATTGTATCACAGGACATTTGCTCATGCATATTAAACATTAAACTTATGTTAAAATTGACGTAAAAATAACAGAAATAATAAAATTCATTAAAATGTTTTCGAAATTGAAATGTCAAAATGACGTGTGATTTTGTATACCCCTGTGAAATAGATGAGTAAAAGATAGGGGCACGCTGATCAACGCAAATTTTCGTCGTTTTTAATTTTTCCTGCAAATACTATAAGTACCAAGAATATGAGACCCCCTAAAGGCACTCGTCCTAATGAATATCTATCGATTAAAAAAAAATTCATAAAAATCCATCAATAAATAGAGGCTGTAGAAATGCGCAAAAAAATGACGAATCTATACCCAGAGTGGAACATAGGGCTTTTAGTATATATAACTAGCGTTTCGACCTGCTTCGCAGGTCTAAGCGCTAGGCTTCGCAGCTCCATATGTGAACCGCCTCCGGCAATAATAATTTCTTAATAAGAATAATCTTAATCATAATTCTAGCGTACAGAATTCTCCTGCTCCATATTATATTTCTGCATTTCTCCCTATTCGTGATTTCACTCTATTTTCATAGACAATTCTCACTGTTATTTCATGTATTTATCTGGAGAAAAATTATTGATTTCAACTTCTTCACGAATTACAGAGACTCTAGGCGTCGCAGCTCCAAATATGTACCGCCTCTCTGAAAAGAATTCTTCCTTGACAAGATCAATCTCGGATGTGAACTAAGCTCACGTAGTTCCTCTGATTCGTATTATATTACTACACTTTTCTCTGCCCGTGTTTACATTGATTGACAGTTCCCAATCATATTCAGGTATAAATCCTTAAGAAAATCATCGATTTCATTCGTTTTAAGAATTAGCGACGAGATGGCAAGATTGTTTCTCTAGTAGAACTATCTTCTCAAAAGAACCACTCTTGCCGCACAATTTTCAATATTATACATAGGTCTTGATACTCACTAGTAAAGGTATTCATTATTGAAGCAGCTTATTAGTTATTCAAACTACTACAGACGGCGTTACGATCGACAAAATAAGTGTGCGAGGAAAACAGAAAATGTGCATCAGAAAGACAAGAAACAGCGATTCGAATAATTCAGGTCTGGATTGAATATTTAATTTTACATCCTAAAATTCATTGATATATAGCACTCAATATCAATAATATTCAAAACATTGCCATCAAATAGCAATATAGCTCCTAATATTTCATAATAATCACATTTAATTCCTTTGTATTAACAAAAATGGATATTTGAACTTGTGACAAATGGATGTTCCCCTCAATCTTCCTTCAACTATTATCATAAGTAGATTTATAATCATCAACTACAATATAATACAGCTCCTCACATCTTGAGGAACTGATAATAACTAAATACCTCAATAAAAGTCAATCCCTTGCCAATGGTAGTGAGACGCTAGTGTCAAGTCCTATATATAAAACCGTGGTGCGTGAATTAACATGCTCTATTCTTGCATCGAAAACTGCGAAAGTTCTTCAAATTGCTAGTACCCCTGTAGAAATACTTTACTTCATGTATTGAATTTGCAACAATGTAAGAGTTGGCGAACATCATTTATTTGTTGTACATTCATGTTGTTCCTTCTAATTTGCAACATGTTCTGTCGAACTCATCGTCAACGCTACCATCGTCAAACCTTGGCTTGCGACGTCCAAATATGAGTATAAATAATTCTTATTTCACATTGATGATAATTATTTCCCTACTTTAAAAGAATTTATCGAATTTTATAATAAATGAAATAAAACCGCAAATTATTTTGGGAAATGTTCCAGGTGAATGCTGTGCCAATTCATGAAGGAATCAATCAAAGTTATTTTTTATCACTCATGCAGAATGCGTACTACTTTGCGCACGTAAATAGCTCTTTGGCTTTTGAGTGCGCCAGGTATAATTTATGTGCGACAAGTAAACTTGTTGCACGCAAACCATTTATCACTCGGAAAAATAAGTGCAAGATAGTACCAATCCTGCATTCGTAATAAAAAATAGTATCCCCAACTTATGCAGTATTGTCAATTGCCCACTTCGCTCTCGAGGGCAATCGAAAACTTATCGCACTTGTTGCACAATATACTATTATATTCTTGGATAAGTATAACCGTTTATGAAATAAACGCAAAGAACTTTAAAGTTCCATCAAAGAAGTCTTGGTACCACCGATTGAATATATCTTATTCATGAATATGAACTTATTTTTTTGATAAAAAATTTGAATGTGAAATTCTAGTCGAAAATTTCTAGCCGTTCTCAAGTTATCGTGCTTTTAGAAATAAACAAACACAACGACTGACTTTCTTTTAAATTATGTTTTTTTTTAGTTCAGTAGGATCTGAAACGTAGAGATTCATTGAAAGCGTTAACTGTCCTTATACTTTTTTGTTAATGCATCTCAGTGGTTGATTTTGATCTCAATTTTGGATGGAGTTGCATACCAATAGCGGAAAAAAAAATTGAGAGTTATTACAATAATACACATTTCTTCTCCATTGTCTTCTACACCTGATTTATAAGCCATTCAATAAGTTCATTTTCCTATCAATTTCGACCCTTGTAACAAAATCAGGATATACGATGTGACACAATGATCGAGTTCAATAAGAAACTTCTCTTCCAGGTCTGAACAAAGAATAAGGGCGTTTTTTATCTTCAATGTAATTTTGAGAACTCAAACTTTTTTCGGGATGCTTATTTCCACACAAGCAGAAACGCTATGAACCTCACTTCCATATATTTGTGCGAAATTTTATTACAAAAAGCAAATTGGCTCCAAATACATCTCCAAGGATATTTTAAATCCGAAGCGAATTTGTCCAAATCAATTGAAAGTTAAGACTCAAGTTAATAGCCTGAATGTATTTATTCAGAAAAACTGGTAAATATAATCAACGTCTCAGTTGTTATGCCGACTCATATTTCACATCTGAAACAGCATTAAAAGATGAAGAATAAATTGCTTGAATAGAGAATCAATCGGTTGTTTTCTGACTACAATAGAAATAAATCAGAAAACAACCCTGAATTGTTAAATAAAATCATCTACGCTTTGTATTTTGGAATTTTTTCACTTCAGTGGTTATTGAATGACCACAGCTATCAGTTTGCAATCGATTGCAACAATATTTTGTTTATCCCTATAATGATTGAGTGGATGAGAATAAGATTTAGAAGGTAATCCTAATTATCAATTGTTGATAGTGGCTAGTAGGTAGCATTTTCTGTTGATTATACTAATTACTTTTCCATCATAGTATGTGGTTGATAATACAATATCCATTGAATAGTGATTCTACCGATTGCAACAATCAACCATTGATCACAATTGGAATTTAGTAAATGACAACAATAATTTTTACCAAGTTTTCATCGTTTATCTAATGAATCAGCAATAACTTCACAATTAAAATCAAAATTGAATTGATCACAACAAATGATAGTTGCCCGTAATAATCTACAATCGATGATTTCTACTCAGGAATTATTGTTGATAATATGATCATAATACTCACAACAATAACAGTACTAGTTTGAAAGAAATTGCTGTTGCAGTCTTGTTGATGAGAACAGCAAAATTATTCATTAAATCAATATTAGTTGTTCGAAGTGCCTATTCAATCGGATACAATATTTAAGGATTGATCAAAATAATGAAATCGATGAATGAAGCAATGAAAATGCTGACAGCTGTTCTATCATCTGACTACTCGTCATCCGATTCCTTTATATTCAACAAAACATTCTTGTTCTTCACAATTACAATATATTTCAATAACAGATATTATAAACAAACAATAGAAGAACAATAATATCTGACTCTTGCAAAACATCTCTATCCACTCTATATTACGCATGTGCACCCAAGCGTCTACATCACACCTGACAATGTTACCAACTGTTGGAACAGATGTCTGTGTTGATTGTTTGAAATCAGCTGATTACAACAGTGAATAAACTCTTTCTGGAATAATTACTTTTAATCTATTTATATCATGTGTCTCCTACACTTTTTGAGAAATTTTCAATATTGTTAAATGATTGTAGTGGATATACAGAATAGGTATATACGTACAGTTTATCTGAGTATTATTTTATTATTTGAATCGTTCACACCCAAACTTACCGTGTTTCATCAGCGCAATTCAGGTTTTAGGAGGATTATCTTCTGCATAATCTCAAATACAAAGTTAATCGAAATATTCATTTTTTCATTGCAGAATATTCACCACATGTACCAAACTATAGTTACTTGATATATTCCAAGTGGCATTTATTCTTCAGTACTCATTTTACAGGGGAACAATATTATAAATTAGAGTATAAATCGTATCTTGAAAATAGTATAATCAAATGATGGATCGTCGGAGGATAGATGAATAGGTATCAGTGAATTAAATTCATATCACTTGAGCAAACATTCCAAACTTCATTAATTCTTCTTCAGTGCCCACAAATAATTGAATTTTCTGCAACAATATCACTTTGGAATCGTATTTATCAAGCATTTTGCTATACCAGCTTTCAATAAGTCCTTGAGCATAACCTTAAAAATATTACATGAAGTTACACTTAAATTACAGAAATAAATCTCTTGATTATAAGAATCGATTTCCTTATAACAATTACATGTTGAAATCATCTTGAAACTTATGCGATCGCTTGTTTGGAGGGATTTATATTGCAAAGAATATGCTTGTTTTCTATTTTGTGCTGAAAATGCATGGGCATTGTGACATTATACTTTATTGCAGAAAATGTTTGAGCATAGCCTAAAATATAACATAAAATTGTCATTTCATTAATATTATTCAATCAAGCTACTCACTTTATATTTATAAGATGTGTACATTGTCGTAAACTGAAATTGAAATTTTGGGTGACAGCGAGTACACATGTACAGTCTCTGTGTGGGAAATAAGTTGGCCACACTGATATTTCATATCATCTGACTACTCGTTATCCGATTCCTCTATATTTAATAAAACACTCATGTTCTTCACGATTACAATATATTACAATAACAGATATTTTAAACAAACACTAAAAGAAGAATAATATCTGACTCTTATAAAAGATCTCTATCCACTCTATCTTACGCATGCGCACCCGAGTGTCTACGTCACACTGAACAATGTTACCAACTGTTGGAACAACTTCACCTACTCGCTTCATCAGCGCAAGCACTGAACAAGCTCCAGATTCTTCTGTATAAAAAATTAATAATAAGATCTAGTTGAATAAATTGATGTTATGCGTACATAATTTCATCGAGTACTCAATATGATCACTATTGGATAAACATACAACATTCAAATAATTTCCGTATTATCTGCAGTAGTTGAAATTTGGAGTGGGGATGAATGATCCGTAAACGAATAAACATGAACATAGTGAACCAGATCAGTTAGATCAGTTCTCCGTGAACGAAAGAATACAGCTTTAATATGTCAGAATTGAAAGTAGAATCATCAAGAAAATATTTCATGTCCAAATTTATATACCATGTGAATAGAAACATCCAAACTGGATAAGTAATAGGTCACTTCTAATTATGCCTGTTCTTTGTCTTGTGTTGAAAATGCATAAATATTGTGACACATTACTTTATTTCAAAAAATTTTTGAGCCTAGTCTAAAAAATATCACATAAGATTGTCATTTTGTTAATATTATTCATTTAAACTACCAACCTTTTATTTGCGAGATGTGTACATTGTTGTAAACTGGAATTGGAATTTTGCGTAAAAGCGAGTACGCATGTACATTCTCTCCGTAGGAAATAAGTTGGCAATACTGAATTTATTTAAACGTCATAAAAATAGTTATCTCATTATTTAAACATAATAGAAGTATAAAATTTATCAGTAATAATTCGCTCATGTTTGTGATTAATATGATAATACATAATATCCGTGAATAATATAGAAATTCTACAATATTCAATGTGATAATATTGATATTCAAACGTCAAAACTGTCAGATAACATTGATGTTCAACAATTAAAAATTCCTGGCAACTGGATCTGATTTTTTTTGTCCAATTTTCGTCGGTTTTTGATTTTTTGCACAAAATCTATGAGACGGAAAAAATTTAGACCCTCAAAAGGCACTCCTCCTCAAGAATACCAAATTTGTAAAAAAAAAATCATAATAATCCGAATTTTGATTTAGGCTGTGGCTTAGGGCAAAGTTTTTCTGTAATCCAAACACTTGGCCTTTTAGTATATATGACTAGCGCTTGGCCTGCTACGCAGGCCTAAGCCCTAGGCTTCGCAGCTCGATATGTGAACCGCCTCCGGCAAAAATTCTGTTTCTATAAGATAAATTCAAAATATATTTTCAGCCCACAAAATCCTCCTGCTCCATATTATATTTGTGCATTTCTCCCTACTCGAGATTTCACTATTTTTTATTGACAATTCTCAATATTATTTCATGTATTCATCAATCGGATAAATTGATTCCAACTCTTCTACGAATTACAAAGTCTAAATTTAAAACTTCACGGCGAGATAACAAGTCTGTGCCATGTTTCGCATATTTTCAGTCATTGCTTTACTGTTTTTGAATACAAATTAGAGTATAAGTTATTACAACTCATGTAATCCTTCTGTTTTATCTAGACGACATACTTACATCCTTACAAATCGCTTCGCTCGTCAATTTGTATGTGATCACAATCTTTCGGTCTCCTTTGCAACTCTCAATATTATTTTGAATGGATATGGTAGATAATGCTGACTGAAATGATGCATGTACATCGAATATACAAAAAGATGGTTACTCCAGGGGAAACCGAGAATATCGAATGGAAAAGTGAGATATAATTTCAGTTGAAACTTTGTGTTTTCATCACTTACTCCCATTATCCTAAGTATTTCTCTCAGAAGAATCATTTATTTGATTTCTTCCATGAATTAGCGCATCTGATTTCTGAGCTCAATTGCGAGATTGATAGACCGCCTATTAAGCAGGACTATTTTCTCCGTAGTAACTTTTTTTCCTCATAGATTTTCTTCTAAATTACTGCTCTTAGTCTGAATTATTCAGCTCCAATTGTGCATTCTGAGAAACATGCATGTTTCACGTTCCTCTAGTAATAATTTTGCAGCTGACGCACTTTGATATACTTTTGCCTTCCAAAGACATGTTTTTCATCCATTCAGTCACTACTCTGGCACTCAAAAGCCCACGCTACATGTTTTGACTCCTTATATACAGCTACAATATTCGATTTCCTCTGGAATTGTGATATCACTTGTATTAAGATCAATTCAATATGTGTCTCTAATTCTTCTTTGATAAAAATAAAATTTTTCCTCCAAAATAGCTAATAAAAAAAAAAATGACATCAAAGACCATCATAAAATCCACTTGGATATATTTTAACTATTTTCTATCCCAATTGAGAGCACTCCAAAGTTATTATGGACAACGATTCAAGTATTTTAATTGGCCGATATACGAATCAATTATACATAGGCGAAAACATCGGCTTTGGCTATCCGTCAGTCGCAATTACTCATAGCCGTTCATTAATCATGATGAATAAATTTGTGCAGTATAAAAATTTAATTTACATATAGAAATATAATTCTATTTAATTTATTTCATTCATTGAATTTATTCAAAAGAGCATTTAATGTAAATAAATTGTGTTTATATCTCCGCCAATCGATAGGCTCAAATTGTGGTCCCAGCTAGAATAAGCTATGAAATATTCCACATTACTTTGCAATGTACGTCCACCTCAAAAAAGAGCCTAAAACTATTTCTGTTATGCGAATATTTTTTTTTTGAAATGTCAGAAAATTAAAACTGTTATACGCTCATAAAATGCAATCACCAGATTATTTATCTCTTCCTTAACTACGCATTGGAACATTAGTAGAATATTTAGATCCAGAGATTGATAAATATCGGGGCCTAGATAATGAGATGCTGAGATCTCAAGATCCAAGTTTCAGAGCTTCTCACATGATTCTTGGAAATGTTGGAAGCACATAGTTATGACAACTCCAAAATGTCCAAACCAAATTGAACATTGTTGTGTGAGAGAAATGGAATATATAGTTTTGTCTTGATGTAAGTATGCTGGCTTTGTGATTTGGAAGTCGTGGGATCGAATCCTACCGACGTAGAAGAAGTTGGTAGAATTTCTACTGAATTATAATGTACTCTGTGGCGTACTCTCCAAGAGTAAGAACTGAGAGTACCCGTATTTTGACGAATTGTAACAGTACTCTCAAAGAATATCAGTCAATTTCACAGATTGCCTGGTGCACTCTTACCAGGTGAAAGGCGTGACTGATATTCATTTACCTATTATATTTAAAATATACCGTTTTCTGGGAGAAACTTTGCTCCAATAATCTTTTTAGTACTTATGCGAGATAAGTACTACTTTGCGCGCGTTTTTCCGGGCGGTAAATAGCTCTTTGCTTTTCAAATGCGCCAAGTATAATTTGAGTGCGACAAGTAAACTTGTCGCACGCAAACCATTTACCGTCCGGAAAAACAAACGCAAAATAATACTCATCCCACATTCGTAATAAGAAATAGTATCTGCAACTCGTGCGGTGTTATCTATTGCCCACTTGAGCGAATGAGCGCACTCACTTCGTTCGTGCACCCAACTTCGCTCTCGTGGGCAATCGACAACTTATCGCACTTGTTACACAATATACCATTTTCAAATTCATCAAACGTTGATAAAATCACTCGAATTGATTCTATTTTGGGAAGAAATGATGAAAAATTTACAAGAAAAATTGAACTATGCCAACAATGGAACAGTTTTCCTGATATATTACGTGGCTTTCTTAAGAGCTCCTAAGCATGCGGAATAAGTATTATTCCATTGTGACTGTACGAAAATTTTTTTTTTGTTCTTACAATTGATTTACCAAAGTAGTATTCCATATTTCTCCAAAAGTTATACATTCTGGAGAAATATTCTCTTATAATATTGACTTCTCAATTCATTATTTTCCAATTTATGATATCACAAATGAATGTAAGATATGTTTACGGAATGAATCATATTAAGTGTAAGCACACCATTTCTTCCAAAACAACGCTGCTAGGGCTTTCACTTCATCAAATACAAGAACATTTAGTATTTATTCTCAGCCAATGTCTTCTTGATTAGAACTTAAAATTATTATAAATTTGAATTGACATCAATTCTCCCATAATCACCCTGAATAATACACTAATTGTCCGATATGCCAGATAAAAACAGTCCAAGAGCTCTTATGGGACTACAATTCAATCTACCATGCTGGCAAAAATACAGACACGATTCACTCCCAGTAAATATACATAATTTGGACCACACTCTCTAAAAATTGGATCAAGTCATAAGAGCAATAGTTATATACATATACCATTCGAACAAATCCAATTTGAATCTTTCGTCTGCATACATTTGATGAAAATATTTGATGCACGACTAACAGTTGATGTTAGCCAAGTACGATTCTGTGCTGATGTAAAATTGGTTCGCATTTCTGCCTATCAGAGATCTCTAATCGGAGTCCTATAAGAGCCTTGAGCAGGTCTCAACTGAAATAGACTGTATTCTGATGAGAACAACATTATTCTAATGGTCATTTTGATTGAGAACTGTCCAAAGATTGTTATGGGACTACGATTCAAGCGTTCTGATTGACTTATATTTGAACTAATTTCACAATAGCACAATAATAGCACTTAGTTTGTTGGTTGCTCATTAGTTATTATGAACAGATTGGTTCAAAGATTGAAATTTGTATCCATTCAGGTAATATGTACGTATGTATACTCCTTGCTTTTATTTCTTAGATACAATCACAGCAAAGTTGTTGTGAACTCTGAATTCATTGTGAGTGAATCATGTTAGCGACTCAGACTATTTCATACATTGTTACCTATTGTACAGAATGATACAATCTTTAAGAATCTATTATTGTCTCATTTTCAATTTGAAACAGTTTTTCTGCCATGGCATTCTGGTATCTGTGAATATATCAAATTTTCTTCTCCTAAAGACGATGTTTTTGCAATTTTCGGCCTTTTTATCCAAGCTGAAATGGAATATTTCTTGAAGAATGTCAATCCAATGTTTGTAAATTTGATTCATCAAAAAGTGACATCGAATACTTTTCTTGACAACGTTAATGATCATGGAATCCTGCAGCAGCTGCTTCTCTTACCGCAAGCTCATAATTTCTGCTTCAGGATCTCTACCGCGGGGGAACAATTCCTCAAGAACCACGTTAACAAAACATAAGTAATCCTTAACACAATAATCATTGTATAAGCCATAAAATGTTTCACAGAAAAAAAATGCAGATGGAAAATAGCTTACGCTCTAATACACCAACAAAACTTTTATTCAAATAGAAAAGTTCAATAGAATTAACTTCCGATAATCTCACTTCTAGACTACGTATACCTCTGCAGCAGTCGATTTGCAATGGACGACTAACGCATCCGCACAAACAGTCCAGAAGAATGGGCCTTCAAAATGACTGAATCTTTGAGTCTTATAATCAGTACCCTGATCTCAAATTCTGATTCACAATGATTCTATTTCAATATTTTGATGTATATCTAGTCTACATCTGAAATGAATGAAGATGAACTATCCCAAGTAACAATTATGACCAAATATGACGTTGATACGACGTCACATTTTTAGTCATAATCGCGTCAGCAAGACGTCAATGCGTGGAGCTATATGACGTCATATCATGACGTAAGTTTGACGTCATATTATGACGTAAGTTTGACGTCATATTATGACGTAAGTTTGACGTCATATTATGACCTAAGTTTGACGTCAAATTATGACCTTAGTTTGACATCACATTATGACCTAATTTTGACGTCATATTATGACTTGAATTCAACATCACTTTATGATCTTAGTCATCACCTAAATGTTCCTCAAGAAGTAAATAATAATAAAATAAGTAATATAGAACATCATAATGTCATATGGTAACATTAATACGTTGCATATCACCTGTTTGAATTCTATTTATTTTAGGAACTTCTAGATAATTAGTGAATAATAAAATATCATTGTATTTTCAATTGATTCATTCAAAATACAAATATATTACAGGTAATAATGAACTTTCAAGTAAAAGAAAATTATATGTATCAAGACCTAAAAAAAAATTAATCACCATGAAAAGAAAAAAACTGATCGTCAAGCATCTGTGAATTCTAGACCAATTTTCGTATACCTTTGGGTTATTTATTCAAATGTTGTGACCATGACGATAGTGTCAACAGCCGGCACTGCAGCAATTGAGTCGAAATTTGAAAAAATGCACCATTATATACAGTCATCCTGGAAAACAATTTCATATGATTTCCAGTAATTCAAGGTTCAACACTATTATTCCGATCCTATCAATCCTCAGCTTTGTAGCTAGAAAAATTTTCAATAACAGTTGTGAAATTCGAAATTATCTTTTTTGATACATTTGTTTCTAGATTTTAGAATTGTTTTAAATTGATAGCAAATTATTCAATGTGTTGGATATACGATGAGTCACCTTGTTCTAATTTTAATATAGATACCTACCTTCCAATAACTTCAACAAAATTCTTGAGTGGAGCAATATCATGTAAACAAAAAAATGAACCTCCCTGAACTGAACTACAAAAGAAAGACGATTGGTTTGGTAATAGCTTGATATTATAATAGTCCGAATCTTACCAAAGATTTCCGAACTGTTGTAGAAGATGCGGGAGGCCTCCGAGCAAAAAATCAAATATGTTACCTTTTGAATGCTTGTAACCCAAATAAATAGAGGATCAGGCTCTTCTCTTTTATTGATAGACTGCTAAGAGAAATTCATAGGAATAAATAAGATTTTATCTTCACTAGAATATAAAAGTCGAACACACCTAATTTATATTTCATAACTTAACTCGTTCATAATTCCCATAATTGAACACTGATCTCTATATAATAATTTATAACTTCATATCTAGATAACCGATACTCATAATGTCGAATTGAGGTCATAAAATTAATGCTGGGATAAAAATGCTACATACGTCACAACATGACCTCGAACTTACGTCATAAAGTGACGTTGAGTTGAAAAATGAGACTCAATTGGTTGGAAACATAAGCGCAAAGTACACTGATTAAAAAAATATATTCAAAGAATCATTATATAAAGCATAAGTATGATTTCTCAAAACGCTGAAACATAACGTCAAATTATGACGTCTGTTCAACATTTTATGACGTCAAGAAATGACGTCAATTTATGACCACAATTTGACTTAAAATGTGGATGTCGAAATATGACCGTCAGCTCATGACTTCATTATGACCAAAATCTGACGTCACATTCTGGTCGAGGGTCAATCATTGTTACTTGGGATTATTCTGGCTTCATTCAGTCAATCAACAATAGATTATTGTTCAGTCAAAAAATGTATTTCAAATCCACTATCTTATCATATTTGTAGTGTATGGATACAAAGATATATGTTTATGTACAAATTGAGGCGAATTATATTTGAAAAGCCATAAATAGTCAGATAGAATTAGAATATCTTAGAAGAAAGTAATTTCTATTATTTATTTGTCAGTTCATAACATGGCAGATAACATATCCCATTTGTCATTTTTTGCCATTTTTTCGAAAATTCATAACTTGTATTGTATTCAAAATTTAGACTTCAAATTTCGACAAAATGTGAGTAAAGAATAATTCTAACACATGCATCAAATTTTCAGAAGATCGACTGTGAACTTTTGAAGATATGTTGAAAAAACTAAAAGAAGGCTCTTTCGAAAAACGGCCATTGAGAAGTTGTTAGATAACGTACACTAATTTTACACAAAGCTTCCATTTTTTGAAGAAATACTCTACAATGTACCCGAATGGCGTTCTTTTTGAGAAAGTGATAGTATGAAAAAAAATCGATTGCATAAAACCGCACTTCTGCGATAACGATTTTTGGAGTATCAACAATTATAGAGAAGGCTTCATGAGTCGTTATTGTGTTATTGTACATTGACCATTCAAACAACATTCTCAATAGTCAGAATGTGTGTAGTCGGTCCACGCGAATTGGAAATGGCTCCCCGTGCGTAGCGACATCCTACCACTTGCCACCGGTCAGAGCGCAAAAATACGGTTTCTTTAGCAATGCTTCTATCGCAACGTTATGATTCTTCACATGAGCAGTAGAATGACGGAGACTGACTGATTTTCGAACGACACTGATTCTTCCCTCACCAAACAGCCTTGATTGCTGCTGCTGCTCTCCAACTCTCTTCTCTCTCTTGCCTCTATCCAAACGGCCTCTAATATTGCTGCTTGATGTCGTTCCCCTCTCTCTACCTCTCACCTGAGCGGCCAATACAACAAGTGAATGACGCGTGGCAATAATACTGCTCTTTCGTAATTCATCGTAACATATTATACCAAACTTAAATCTAGTTCTAATTTTCACATGATTTTTTGTTGGAGAAGGCTTCATATACACTTATTTGACTTCCAATTATATAATAAATATAAGTAGTACATTGCTTTTCACATAAAACTACGGAAACTATTCCTTGTATTGGTGAAATGCGATTTTTGCAATCGATCTTTTCTATACTCACATTTGCTCAAAAGAGACGCCATCTAGTTATTTTGTAAAGTAACTCTTGACAAAGAAAATGCAATGTGTGAAATTGATCTTTGCTGACTAACCATTTTTTAAGTCCGTTTTTCGGCAGGGTCTTTTTTTTGGTTTTTCCTACATTTCTCAAAAATTTCACGTTCGATCCTCTGAAAAATTTGATGCGTATTTTGAAAGCTACTCTACCCACATTCTGTCAAAATTTTAAGTCCCAATAACAGATACAATGCAAGTTATGAATTTCCGAAAAAATAGCAAAAGAACTGCAATCAACCCAAAAGCAGCTGGACTGATCCGTCTTCCTATTGCGTACTTTTTTTAGCGGAACACTATTTTTCGTCAGATGCGTAGTTTTTTAGTAAAACGCGAAAAAACTATTTTTGCAGTTCATCACCTTTTTTTTGACAGCCTACCCGACATTGTAGCCGCGTACAAATGGAATATGTTATTTGTCACGTTATGAACCAACAGATACAAAAAAAAAATTCCAAATTATCTATTCTCTTGATTTTAGCATGTATTTGCGCTAATTCTGCCCGACTTAAATCTCATTATCATTAACCAGAATGACAGACCTATATATAAATTGATGAGCTGAATCTGATTCTGAGATCTAGTTCGTATATGTCTATTACTGCAAGGGTCGTATCTAAAAGTTATGAAAATTTGATCCTAAAATCTGCCACTACGGGCAGTGATGCGCGTCCTAACTTCTAGTTTCTGATTTTATGGTCTTTGCAGTATATTTGTCTATGTCCTTATCAAGAACTGATTCATTCATTTTAAACTTAGAGAGAGCACTCTTCAAATGTTCAAATGGAATAAAGCGTACAATATTATTATTAAAGATTCCTACAAGAAGAGTATCTTTTGGAAAAAATATTTGTCCGAGTACATATTTCTCCGTTTGTTTTGTACAACAATTAAATCTTGATTCCAACAATCACACTCTAGTACCTGGTGTTTACCTCAAAATTGTATACTACGCCCTCCAAAAACATTAGCTCATGAAAAGAATAAAAATTAGAGCCCAGAATATTAGATGACAGAAACTTTAGATCCAGATTTTAGAACTACTGGGAATGCTGCTCTGTTCAATGCTTCCAATATGACAGTTAACAATAAACTCCAAATGAATATCTGCAGTCTATGTATATTGATCAAATTTCCAGGATCGAAAGCAGAATATTATTTCATATACCAAGTGAAAAAATACATTCATACTAAATCATCTACTACATAACCTAAAATACGAAGTTGATGAAAAAACCTATACTCGAATAGAAATTAGTCACTTGTCATACATTGGATGTTATATATTTGAATACTTGTGGATTATTATACAGAATAATGTAGGTACAGTTCATTAAGTGATGTATGATTTATAATTTTTAACAAATCAAATATGATGATTGATGACTCAATCGTTGTAATCAGATTTTATTACTTAATTTGATTCAGTTTTATGATACAGACTGATGATTTCCACAAATTTTGATTGATGCAATCTTCTATTTGTTCGTTCGTTGGAATTTTCAAAGTGCTAGCTTCATTGATAGCGAAAGGATATTATAGTCAGCTCTTGATTGCTTGTTCTATTGTTGTATTTGGACAGAATGTTCGATTGGCTGGGTTTATCAAGATCCAAATTCAAATTTATCCAACTGAAAGAAGTGTGAGTTTAGTATAAGCCAAACCAGCAATAAACAATATTGAAAATCAGAATAGATACTCGTGTATTGTTGAATTTGTACCACATGTACCTACTCAACTGTACTTTAAATGTTTCAAATTCAATTCAATCTTCAATACTTATTCTATCCACAACAAAGAAACATCGTGAATTGAAATATCGTATCCAGAAAATAGTATAATTAAATGATGGATTTTTGAATAACAGATAATCAGTATCAGTAATCAGAATTTACATCACTTGAGCAAGTGTTTTGAATTCATTGATTATTTTCCAGTGTCTACGAACAGTTAGGTTTCTACCAACAATATCATAACAAATCAATTACTGAATGTATCACTTCTTCAATCTCTTGAATTTATTGTATGCACGTTTCCTAAGATATTTGTGAATGTAATATGAATTTTCCAGTGTATTAATAACAACATGCCCATATTCCACTATTCTTCAAGTTTTTTTCCAAGAATTCATCCAATTCTACGGTACGGAATTCAAATTTAGTTGAATAATTATGTATACATACCCTTGAATAACCTTTTTTTGTTCCATCTTCAATTATCCACTATATTCATTAAGTAAGAATGATATTTATCTGAAATGATCCTCAAAACTCATGTATTTGTTTCCAAAAATATTTTAAAATATTAAAAAGTTGAAATGTCATTTCGTCATTTCAACAATTAAATATGAACATCAAGTCGCAATGATCAGAACAGGACCAGCCACATTGGAAGAGTTTTTTAATGCTACGGATCTCGCAGTTTTTGATATCCACGCACAAACGCCTGATAGAATGTAAAAAAAAATGTCTCAATCGGGTTGGGACCATAAAAGTATTTTTCCAAATCAAGGTAGGGCCTTGATAGAATTTGCTACAGAACGCAGGCTGACCTAATCCGGCTCTGTCGCAGAAGCCACGTTTACATTAGAGCGAAACAACTAATAAATGTTGGAGATATAAATTATTTAAAACAACTTTTCAGTTAATAAAATACATCAGATGACATTTGCTCATGACTATTATGTACTAAACTATCATTTAAATTCATGTAGACTCAATAGATTCTATGAAATCTACAAAAATATTTTTCAGCTTGATCTGTCAAAGTGACGTTTTCAACACATCGCAGAAAGCATGAATCACAGTAGAGCGACAAAATTCATAAAAGTCAAACTTATAAATTGAAAAATATAATAATTTAACAATTGAATTGTATCACAGGACATTTGCTCATGGATATTAAACATTAAACTAATATTGAAATTCACGTAAATGTAACAGAAATAATAAAATTTATAAAAATGTTTTCCAAATTGAAATGTCAAAATGACATTAAATTTTGTATACCCCTGTTGAATAGATGAATAAAAGATAGGGGCACGCTGATCAACGCAAATTTTCGCCGTTTTTAATTTTTCCTGCAAATACTATAAGCACCAAAAATATGAGACCCCCGGAAGGCACTAGTCCTAATGGGGATGTATAATATGAAAAAAATTTCATAAAAATCCATCAATAAATACAGGCTGTAGAGGTGGACAAAAAAGTGATGAATCTATACATAGAGTGGTACACTAGACGATTAGTATATAGTAACTAGCGTTTCGACCTGCTTCGCAGGTCTAAGCGCTAGGCTTCGCAGCTCCATATGTGAACCGCCTCCGGCGAAAATAATTTCTCAATAAGATTAGTCCCAATCATAATTTAAGCATACAGAATTCTCCTGCTCCATATTAAATTTCTGCATTTTTCCCTATTCGTGATTCCACTCTTTTTTATAGACAATTCCCAATGTTATTTCATGTATTAATCTAGAGAAAAATTATTGATTTCAACTCCTTCACGAATTACAGAGACTCTAGGCGTCGCAGCTTCAAATATGTACCGCCTCTCTGACAAGAATTCTTCCTTGACAAGATCAATCTCGGATGTGAATTGAGCTCACGTAATTCCCCTGATTCATATTATATTACTACACTTTTCTCTGTCCGTGATTACATTGATTGACAGTTTCAAATCATATTTAGGTATAAATCCTTAAGAAAATCATCGATTTCATTCCCTTTAAGGATTAGCGACGAGATGGCGAGATTGTTTCTCTAGTAGAAATATCTATTCAAAAGAACCACTCTTGTCGCACAATTTCCAATATTATACATAGGTCTTGATACTCACCGGTAAGAGTATTTATCATCAAAGCAGCTTATTAGTTATTCAAACTACTAAAGACGGCGTTACGATCGACAAAATAGGTGTGCGAGGAAAACAGAAAATGTGCATCAGAAAGACAAGAAACAGCGATTCGAATCATTCAAGTCTGGATTGAATATTTAATTTCACATCCTAAGATTTATTGATATATAGCACTCAATATCAATAATATCCAAGATATTGCTATCAAGTAGCAATAGAATATCCAATATTTCATAATAATTACATTTAATTCTTTTGTATTCACAAAAATTGATATTTGAACTTGTGACAAGTGAATGTTCCTCTCAATCTCCCGTGAACTATTGTCATAAGTAGATTTATAATCATCAACTACAATATATTACAGCTTCTCACATCTTAAGGAACTAATAATAACCTAATACTTCAATAAGAGTCAATCCCTTGCCAATGGTAGTGAGATGCTAGTGTCAAGACCTATATATAAGACCGTGGTGCGTGAATTAACATGCTCTATTTTTGCATCGAAATTGCAAATTGTTAATACTCCTGTAAAAATACTTTACTTCCTGTATTAAATTGGCAACACAATGTTAGAGTCAGCGAACATCATTAATTTCTTATACATTCATGTTATTCCTTCTAATTTGCAACATGTTTTGTCGAACGCATCATCAACGCTACCATCGTCAAACCTTGGCATGGGGCGTTTGAATATGAGTAAAAATAATTCGTATCTCTCATTGATAATACATATTTCATACTTTAAAAGAATTTATCGAATCTTTTAATAAATAGAATAAAACCGCTAATAATTTCGGGCAATCTTCCAGGTGAATGTTGTGCCAATTCATTCAGGGATCAATCTGAGTTATTTTTTATTACTCATGCAGGATGCGTACTATTTTGCGCACGTAAATGGCTCTTTGGCTTTTGAGTGCGCCAGGTATAATTTATGTGCGACAAGTAAACTTGTCGCACGCAAACCATTTATCGCTCGAAAAAAATAAGTGCAGAATAGTACTTATCTCGCATTCGTTATAGAGAATAGTGTCTCCAACTCGTGTGGTGTTGTCAATGGCCCACTTCGCTCCCGTGGGTAATCAAAAACTTATCGCACTTGTTGCAAAATATACTATTATATTCTTGGATAAGTACTACCGTTTATGAAATAAACGCAGAGAACTCTAAAGTTCCATCAAAGAAGTTTTGGTACTACCAATTAAATATATCTTATTTATGAATATGAACCTATTTTTTTGATAAAGAACTTGAATGTGAAATTTTAGTCGAAAATTTCTAGCCGATCTCAGGTTATCGTGCTTCTAGAAATAAACAAACACAACGACTGACTTTCTTTTAAATTATGTTTTTTTGGGTTCAGTAGGGTCTAAAACGTAGAGATTCATTGAAAGCGTTAACTGTCCTCATACTTTTTTGTAAATGCATCTCAGTTGTTGATTTTGATTTCAATTTTAAATGAAGTTGCATACCAATAGCGGAAAAAAAATTGAGAGTAATTACAATAATACACATTCCTTCCCCATTGTCTTCTACACCTGATTGAAAAGCCATTCAATAAGTTCATTTTCCTATCAATTTCGACCCTTGTAACAAAATCAGGATATACGATGTGACACAATGATCGAGTTCAATAAGAAACTTTTCTTCCAGGTCTGAACAAAGAATAAGGGCGTTTTTATTCTCAAAGTAATTTTGAGAATTCAAACCTTTTTTGGGATGCTTATTTTCACACAAGCCAAAACGCTATGAACCTCACTTTCATATATTTGTGCAAAGTTTTATTACAAAAAGCAAATTGGCTCCAAATACATCTCCAAGGATATTTTGAACCCGAAGCGAATTTGTCCAGATCAATTGAAAGCTAAGACTCAACTTGGTAGCCTGAATGTATTCATTCAGAAAAACTGGTAGATATAATTAACGTCTCAGTTGTTATGCTGACTCATATTTCACATCTGAAACAGCATTAAAAGATAAAGAATAAATTGCTTGAATAGAGAACCAATCGGTTGTTTTTTGACTACAATGAAAATAAATCAGAAAACAACCCTGAATTCTTGAATAAAATCATCTACGCTTTGTATTTTGGAATTTTTTTACCTCAGTGATCATTGAATGATCAGAGCTATCAGTTTGCAATCGATTGCAACAATATTTTGTTCATCCCTATAATGATTGAGTGGATGAGAATAAGATTTAGGGATTATCGTTGTTCGCTTGTAGCAATAAATTTATTATTGGTTGATCACAACAATAGATGGACTGATTGAAACAATATTTTGTTGATAGCAATGATAGAGAAGGTAATCCTAATTATCAATTGTTGATAGTGGCTAGTAGGTAGCATTTTTTGTTGATTATACTAATAACTTTTCCATCATAGTATGTGGTTGATAATACAATATCCATTGAATAATCATTCTACCGATTGCAACAATCAACCATTGATCGCAATTGGAATTTAGTAAATGACAACAATAATTTTCACCAAGTTTTTATCGTTTATCTAATGAATCAGCAATAACTTCACAATTAAAATTAAAATTAAGTTGCTCACAACAAATGATTGTTGCTCGTGACAATCTACAATCGATGATTTCTACTCAGGAGTTATTGTTGATAATATGATCATAATACTCACTACAATAACAGTACTAGTTTGAAAGAAATTGCTGTTGCAGTCTTTTTGATGAGAGCAGCAAAATTACTCATTTAATCAATATTAGTTGTTCGAAGTGCCTATTTAATCGAATACAATATTTAGGGATTGATCAAAATAATGAAATCGATGACTGAAGCAATGAAAATGCGGACAGCTGTTCTATCATCTGACTACTCGTCATCCGATTCCTTTATATTCAACAAAACATTCTTGTTCTTCCCAATTACAATATATTTCAATAACAGATATTATTGGCAACTGAAATTACCGTTAGTGGCAGCACTGTATTTTCAAAATGGCGGATCAAAAGTAGCTCACGGCAAGTTTGTAGTCTGTTTACAATGTAAATACGTTGATATTCACCAAATAAATATTCGTATTTCATTGAATGATTTAATTCAATTCCAATTGTGCGGGAAAGTATTGACTTTCTTCTTTTATAATATATAGTTTTTTCTCTCAAAATCATTTTATTTATATACGGTTTTTAGTTGTAAGTGGAAAACTGCGTGAGATTATAAAATTCATAGCTTCAAAGAAAATAATATTACGGGGAAGTATGTACGACATTTTTGTATTGTACATTCCAGCTTTCAGCTTTTCTTGTACGAATTTTTCTAATCCACACAGACTATCAACTAATTCGTAGTTGTCAACTTTATTTACTACAGACACTTTCCCCCTTTTTAGAGAAATTATAGAGACTCAAATCCATTATTCGATTAAATTTGGAATGACATCCATAAACACAACAATTTATATCACCAATTCTTCGATTAAATTCCATATTTTGAAGAGTATTGTCTTGAGAAAGACTAATTTTGAGGTTATATAATTTAACAATAAAGTCGAAAGCCAAGTATTTTTCACTGAATTAACAAGAAAAAATCCATGAAGAACTATTGAAGTATAAAATTCCATATAAACAATCTCAAAAAAGTCACTAAATATTGCTAACAAAACCAGTAACATAACATACGATTATATGGAAATTAAGATCGAATCCATTTTACAATATAGTTCCGCTTATAACCGCTTGGTGGCTACGGGTTAATTTTAGTAACCAATAAACAAACAATAGAAAAACAATAATATCTGACTCTTGCAAAATATCTCTAACCACTTTATATTACGCATGCGCACCCAAGCGTCTACGTCACACCTAACAATGTTACCAACTGTTGGAACAGATGTCTGTGTTGATTGTTTGGGATCAGCTGATTACAACAGTAAATTCTTACTTACAGTAACCCGTATAATCTACCAACATTTTCCGCGAAAACTCTTTTCAGAATAACTACTTTCAATCTTTTTATATCATGTGTCTCCTATACTTTTTGAGATATTTTCAATATTGTTAAATGATTGTAGTAGATATACAGAATAGGTATATACGTACAGTTTATCTAAGTATTATTTAATTATTCAAATCGTTTACACCCAAACTTATCGTGTTCCATCAGCGCAATGCAGGTTTCAGGAGGATTATCTTCCACAAAGCCTCAAATACAAAGTTAATCGGAATATTTATTTTTTCATTGCAGAATATTTACCACATGTACCAAACTATAGGTCCTTGACATATTCCAAGTGGCATTTAATCTTCAGTACTTATTTTATAGGGAAACCATATTGTAAATTAGAGTATAAATCGTATCTTGAAAATAGTATAATCAAATGATGGATCATCGGGAGATGGATGAATCAATATTAGTGAATTAAATTCCTATCACTTGAACAAAAATTTGACATCTTATTAATTCTTCTTAAGTGCCTACAAATAATTGAATTTTCTTTAACAATATCACTTTGGAATCGTATTCATCAAGCATTCTGCTATAGCAGCTTCCAATAAATCCTTGAGCATAACCTTAAGAATATTACATGGAGTTACACTTTAAGAATTTCTTGATTATAATAATCGCTCTCCTTATAACAATTACATGTTGAAATCATCTTGAAACTTATGCGATCGCTTGTTTGAGAGGATTTATGTTGTACAAAATATGCCTGTTTCCTATTTTGTGCTGAAAATGCATGGGCATTGTGACATTATACTTTATTTCAAAAAATGTTTGAGCATAGCCTGAAAAATATAACATAAAATCGTCATTTTGTTAATATTATTCAATTGAACTACCTACTTATTATTTATAAGATGTGTACATTGTTGTGAACTGGTATTGTCATTTTGCGTCAAAGCGAGTACGCAGGTGCAGTTTCTGTTTGGGAAATGAGTTGGCAACACTGACATTCTATTGAATGTCAAAAAATTTATTTTGATTGAAATAAGCTTAATGAAAGCTTTGAATACATCACAAATTATTCATTTAAATGTTTTATCCATATAACAATACTTAAAATCTTGATTCAATAGTGAATTTTGTAATGTTTTGAATATTATTTCAATACATGTATGTCAAACTTGACAGAAGGGACCCGATGTTCATCAATTTTCTAGCATTGATAGCTTGATATTATTTCGAACTGTCACTTTTGACAATTCCCACTGATGGTTTTTGATTTTTCCTGTGAATACTATACATGTAATAATTTTCTTACATATGAAAGGCACTCCTCCTCGTGAATGCGCAATTTATAAAAAAAAAAATTCAAAAATCGACTGAACCGTTTGGGCTGTAGCCTCGGGCAAAGTCGAATTAGTAATCCCTACACTTGGCCTTTTAGTATAGTTTAGATTATTGATGTCTGATGCACGACTAACAGTAGATGGAACTGTCTGATAGCAAAGTACAATTTTGTGCTATTGTAAAACTGGTTCAGAAGACTCAAATCGAAGTAGCACATTTTCAACTGAAATAGATCATAATTTTAATAAAATAACAATAATTCTATAATACATTTCGGTTAGGAACGGTCCAAAGATTCTCATGAGACTATGATTCTAGCCTTCCGATTGACCATGATGCGAACCAGTTTCACATAAGCACAATAACACTTGGCTATGTGTCAGTTATATCATTTATCAGTTGCTCATCAATTATCATAAACAGATTATTTTGAAGATTCAAATTTGCTTCCATTCGGTTTAATTCTAGCAAACTTGTTGTGAAACCTATATTCATTGTGAGTGGATCATATTCGCATTTCAGTCTATTGAAAGACTTAAATTGTAATGCCGTAAGAGCCCTTGGACCATTCATGACATAAATGAACCATAGAAGAAAATACTTTTGATCACTTCTAACAATTATTCATTGAACTTGATACTTTCCCTGCAATATACTATTTCATACATTGTTATCTATTATACAGATTGATACAATATTTTAGAATCTGCTGTCTCATTATAAATTTAAAATATTCTCATGTCACGACATTCTTATTTTTCGTGAACATATGAAATTTCATTTTCTCACATCGCTAAAACAATAAGTATTGTAAAAGCTGTAGAATATTTGATAGAAAAAAATACGAATACAAATTACGGCTCACTTTCATGCTAGAAACCTAGTGACGTGCGCATGCGGGTACCTTGTACATGTATTGCTATAGTCAGTGGCTTTCAAACAAAGGGCATTCCACCTAAATACGTACAAGTGTGTGGCTCGCTGACAATAATGAATTTTTTGCAATACCAGTTGGCTTATAAGGCTTGGTTCAGGTTTCATTCTGGCTGTTTTTTTTGAACTGAAAAAACACTAATTTACTGTTTTCCAATACTACTTGACCTTGAAAAGCTCGGTTTAGGTTGAGTTTTGTATTTTTTGAACTAAAAAACACTGATTCACTGCTTTCCAATACTTATTGGCCTGGAAAGCTCGTTTTAGGTTATGTTAGAGTTGCTTTTTCTTGAATGTAAAATACTAGTCTCCACCATTCTAGTGCCACTGGAAAATTTCTTTGAATCTCTGTGGCACCATCTCTTTCTACTTTTATAATTACCACTAGGTTCCTATTGTAAGAATCTACCAAAATTACTTATGGTCTAATGGAAGACTATTCGCATACGAAAGTTTAATAGAATGATATCACTTCTAGACTTCAAATTAGTTTGCAGCAACAGATTGATAATTGACAACTGACGCATGCGCACAAACAGTTTAGAAGTGTATGCGTACGTTCCGTTTGTATCTCAAAATTTGAGGAAGAATGGATAATGACAAATGATACTTTCATCATCGTTTTCACCCAAGCTTATCGTGTTTTATCAGCTCAATGCAGTTTTCAGGAGAAATATAGAAATACTACAAATACGAAATTGATAGAACTATTTATACTATAATATGAATTTGTGTCCTCATATTGTAACATGATCCATTTGATGATTCATAGATCATTGTACAAAATATTTAGGTACAGTTAGTTCCTCAAGAAATATTTGATTTATATTTTTAAACAAATAAAAAATTCAGATTGATGGCTCCATTGTCGTAATCTAATGTTATTACTCTATTTGATCCATTGTTAGGTTATGGACTGATGGTTCTCATCAATTTTGATCAATGTAAACTCCTATTCGTTGATTCAATTGAATTTTCAATGTATTGGCTTCATTGATTGGAAGGGATTTTATAATCTGCTGATGATTGCATGTTTCATTGTTGTACCTCAACAAAATGTACGATTGGATTGGTTGGTCCTTGCAATATATGTGTCAATGTCTGATTCATACATTCAAAACGTAGAAAGAGCACCTCACTAATATTTTAATGGAATATTATGTACAAAATTATCATTAAGAACTCCTCCAAGTTGAGTATTTTCTGGGTACATATCTTCTGTAATCCATATAGGATGTATTTGTTGTGTACAACAATGTACTCTAATTCAACAATGACATTCTAGTCTCTAGTGCATACATCAGATTTGTCTACTACGCATCGAATCATTAGCTCATGAATAAACATCAGAGCCTAGGCTATTAGATGTCAGAAACTTCAGATCGAAATCTTAGAGCTACTAGGATTTGCTACTCTTTTCAATGAACTTGATATAGCCAAGGATCTTCCAACGGTATATAGCAGTATGATATAATTGTCTTTATATCAAACTTTGAATGAATATTCTCAGTATATGTACATCGATCGAATTTTTGGGATCGAAAGCAGAATCATCAAGTAATTATCTCTTATCATTTTCCATTTTATTTACCTAGTGAATAGGAACATCCATAATAAATATCAAATTGGTCACTTCTTCATAGTATACAGAATATATACGTTTAGTCCATTCGAGTATTATTTTATTATTTGAATCGTCCACACCCAAGCTTATCGTGTTTCATCAGCTCAATGCAGTTTTCAGCAGAATTATTTTCCACATAACCTCAAATAAAAAGTTGATGAGAATATTTATTTTTTATTGCAGAATATTTATCACATGTACAAAACTATAGTCACTTGAGATATTTCAAGTGGCATTTAATCTCCAGTACTTATTTTACAGGAAATCAATATTGTAAATCAGGGTATAGATCGTATCTAGAAAATAGTATATTCAAATGATGGATCGTCAGAAAATGGATGAATCAGTATTAGTGAATTAAATTCATATCACTCAAGCAGACGTTTCAAATCTTATTAATTCTTCTCCAGTACCTACAAATAATTAAATTTTCTTCAATAATATCACCACAAAACTATAATTATGTGATTAGATATGTAGGTACCAAGTAGACTGACTGAACTTCTCTTCAACCTGCAGCGCTAATCATGAATTTATTGTATGCATGTTTCTGAAATATTCTTAAATATAAGATAAATTGTCTAGTGTATTCATGAATACATGCTTATGGTCCATTCATCTCAAATACTTTTCTTGATGATTTATTCGACTCTACGATATAAAATACGGAGTTAGTTGGATAATTATGAATACATACCAATGAATAACATTATTCCGTTGATGATCCTGAATGGATATATTCGATTTGAGAAATATCTAAAAAAATTTGTCGCAAAAGCCAGAATACTTTTTATAAATAAGGCTGGGCAACAACGATCATTACCACTATTACCAGTTCAATAATATGAAAGAGTAATTGATGGTGTGTTAATACAAGAACGACGATGATTGAAATGTTATGCTCGTCCTCATGGTGGTAATAAAGCAGAATTTATTGATACGCTAGGATGACAATTATTTTCATATTAGGCTCAAATTATACAATATAATATTAATTCTGAATACAGAGGGTAATAATCAAAAAATTCAGTAATAGATCACATTTAACACATTCTGGACATAATTTCAGATACTTTTGTTTCGTTGATTTGATAAGTTTTCGACGAAATTCAAGACAAGGCTTTGGGAAGCTAATTAAATAATATCAATTGTCCAAGAATCACTTACTACGTATATCGCTGTGACATATTCCATAACAACAGCGCTATTCTGCCCCTTTGTGAACTGATAACAATATATATTTCCATTAAAAAGCTTGTATCATGATTTTACTGTAAATATATATCAAAATTGTAATAAATATGAATTTCCTAAAATCTCACATTGAAAACATGCACTGATAAAAGTAAAGTTTTGATTCAAAATGAATAACATTGACTGAGAACGTTTTTCGTTTTCTATATGGCGAAAACGATTTGGTTTCCAATATAGAAATAAAAAGTTTTAAATATATCACTTTGTTTCAATTCACATGAGTTTTGACCTAAAATTTTCATTATTTGTATGGAAATAACACAACCATTTAGTTGAAAATGAAAATCGTATTTCAAGAGTATCACCGTTTTCATACAAAATTTTAAAAATCTGATTCTAGAACCATCAAAACAATTCTATTTTTTCTTGAATGGTTCTTGTTTTCATTGAAAACTGATTATGTTTTGTGGAGAAATTAAACTGTTTTGAATTATATGTGAATGAGTGTGTGGATGCATATGTATGCGCGTATATATGTATATATATATATATATATATATATATATATATATATATATATATATATATATATATATATATATATATATATATATATATATATATATATATATATATATATATATATATATATATATATATATATATATGTGGGGGGTGAGGGGGGGGGGGATGTATGTACTCGTATAGGTTAGAAAAATACTAAATGTGAGCTATAAAATCTATTTAGCAATAAAAATAAATACAAATACAAATTCATAAAGGTGTACATAGATACAAAATATTTTCAAACTTCAACAAAGAATCACTCATTCGCAAATTGATGCACACATATAGGCATGAAGTTATAAAATGTTAAAACTTCTAAATACAAATGCATCTTAAACTTATACGCTATCTCAAAAAAAATATTGCACAAAAATTAAATTTGTTGTTAAACCAAGAAAATACTCGATGATTTTGGATGAAGAAAATCTAGGATTAGAAGTGGCCGAAGTGATGCTCACATCGTAAATCACAAGGCAACACCTACTTTACGCGTTATCAGTGTACCTGCAAAACATAATGAAACAAAAAATAAGTCCATTTTCAGAAATTGTACAATTTAAGGCCAAGTATTATATGCGCTGATAAACCTCAACTAAAACTTCATTTTCATATAAACAATACTGTAACAATAATTGTATCTATGAGAATAAATCTTCATATAGTCAGAATTTACTGGCGAATGTAATATTTGGGTTCAAATTACATATTATTTGGACAATTTGATCTTATTAAATTGCTTTTAATGATTTTATATCAAACTCATCTTTTAATTGCAGCCAGAAGTAATATTACACAACACAACACAAAAATCACACCGCTACGTTCAAACGATGAATAGCATATGATGAGCCAAGATGGCGAAAAAATTAAAAAGGTGATTTCCAGATCACGCAGCTGCAACATTGCGAGATACTATAGGTTTGTTTGAAAATAGAATACATTTTCAGTCAGAATATTCATTCTCAACATGAGAAATTATATTTTACATGAAAATAGTACCATTTTTATGAGAAAATATTTCAGTTTTACATTAAATAATTTTATACATTCATACGAAATTATTAATTTCTCTTTTAAAACTGAAATTGCTTTGGAAAAAAGGTTTACAGTTTTAATTCAAGACTAATAAATTCTAATTTTATTTGTATGAGTTCAAATAAAAAAGCATTTGAGTGAATGTACATCAAGTTCTAAGACAAAACTCAGAATTCAAAACCTAAAATATTTTTATACAAAAGCCTGTTGCGTGTTGATTCAAAATCACAAATGTTTGACCAATGATTTTCGTTTTCTCCACAAACGAAAAAACTCAAAACTGAAAATAGTTTTCATTCAAAGCTACCATTTTTCTCAGTGTGGTATCAACGGCTTATCTAAGTATTAAATGCCCAAGAAACATGGCGGATGTCCAGGCATGCGCACAGAAAAATTCCAATTATGAAAAGAGCTATTGTAGGCATCTCATATAAAAGTAAGTTCCTTGATTGAAAGAATTGATTTCCTGATAACAAATGGAATCGTAATCATCGAGCATTCTACTATAACAAGTTCTAGTAAATCCTCAAGCATAACCTAAAAAATATTACATAAATTACACTCTAATTACAAAAATAAGTTTCTTGAGTACTAGAATCGATTTTCTCATAACAATTACATGTTGAAATCATCTTGGAACCTATGCGATCGCTTGTTTGAAAGAATTTATATTGTACAAAATATGCCTGTTTTCTATTTTGTGTTGAAGATACATCGGTATTGTGACATTATACTTTATTCCAAGAAATGTTTGAGTATAGCCTAAAAAATATTACATAAGATTGTCATTTTGTTAATAATATACAATTAAACTACTTACTTTCTATTTATCAGATGTGTACATTGTTGTAAAATGGCATTGACATTTTGCGTGGAAGCGAGTACGCATGTGCAGTTTCTGCTCATGAAATAAGTTGGCAATACTGACGTCCTATTGAATGTCAAAAAATTTATTTCTGTTAAAATAAGCTTGATGTAAGCTTCAAATACATTACAAATTATCCATTTGAATATTTTATTTATATAACAATACATAATATGTATATTAAATAGTGAATTTTGTGATATTTTGAGAAATATTTCGAATACCTGTATGTCAAACTTGACAGAAGCGACCCGATGTTCATTAATTTTTTGTCAGGGATAACTTGAGAATATTCTGACGGCCGGTGAACTGTCATTTTTGACAATTGTAATCGATGGTTTTGGCCTTCTCCTGTGATTACTATATATGTGATGGTATTCAAATATATAAAAGGCACTAGTCCTCATTAAGATGTATTGAATAGAGAAGAAATGAACAAAATTGAATATACCGTTTAAGCTGTAGCGATGGATAAAAATTTTTTTGGGAACATACAACTGACAGTTGTAATTCAAGAAATTTAAGCGGATTAGTATATAGGACTAGCGTTTCGACCGGCTTCGCAGGTCTAAGCGCTAGGCTTCGCAGCTCCATATGTGAACCGCCTCCGGCAAAAATAATTTTTAGATAAGATTAGTTCCGATAATAATTTTAGCCTACAGAATCCTTCTGCTCCATATTATATTTCCGCATTCTCTCTTATTCGTGATTTCACTGTTTTTTATAGACAAATCCAATGTTTTCTTATATATTTATCTGGAGAGAAATTATTGATTTCCACTCCTTCACAAACTACAGAAACACTAGGCGTCGCATCTCCATATATGTACCGCCTCTCTGACAAGAATTCTTCTTTTACAAAATCAATCTCGAATGTGAATTGAGCTCACATGATTCCTCTGATTCATATTATATTTCTACACTTTTCTCTGCCCGTGATACCAAGAAAATTGACTGAACCGCAAAAAGCGTACCCATAAATAGTATAATCAAATGATAGATCGTCGGATGATGGATCGTCGGATGATGGATGAATCAGCAGGATTAGTATATTAAACTCATATCTCTTGAGCCAACGTTTCGAACCTTATCAATCCTTCTTTATTGTCTACAAACAATTAAATTTTCTGCAACAATATCATTACAGAACTATAATTTCACTGACAAACGCAGTAATTAGATACAAAGTAAACTGACTGAACTTCTTCACAACCTGCAGCACTAATAGTGAATTTATTATGAGCATGTTTTCTACAATATTTGTAAATGTGGTATAAATTGTCTAATGCATTCATAAATACTTAGTCATGTTCAATTTGCCTTCAAAACTGTTCTTAAGGATTTATTCAATTCTACGGTACAAAATACGAATTTATTGAGTTATTGAACAGAATTCATCATATGCTCACAGTTTATTTGAGTGAAGTTTCATAATTTACATTTCTCAACAAATGAATAATGTTAATTGATATCTCCATTGCTGTTTTTAACCAATCTTTTCTTGATTCAAACTGAGAGTTTTTCACAAATTAGAAATAGCATATATTCTCTCCTAATTACTTTGAATAATACACTTTTCATTCGACATGCCAGTTGAAAACGGTCCAAGAGCTTATATGGGACCAATATCTTAGCCTCCAGGTTGACCGGGATACAGAGTCGATTTACTCTCAATAAATATACATGATTTGAAACATTGTTTCCAAAAATTATATCAAGTTATCAGAGCAACAAATATTTACATCAACTACCTGAACAGATTTAATTTGAATCTTCTGACTGCATGAATTCAGTTACGATGTTATTGATGTCTGATGCACGACTAACAGTAGATGGAACTGTCTGATAGCAAAGTACAATTTTGTGCTATTGTAAAACTGGTTCAGAAGACTTAAATCGAAGTAGCACATTTTTAACTGGAATAGATCATAATTTCAATGAAATAACAATAATTCTATAATACATTTCGGTTAAGAACGGTCCAAAGATTCTTATGGGACTATGATTCTAGCCTTCCGATTGACCATGATGCGAACCAGTTTCACATAAGCACAATAACACTTGGCTATGTGTCAGTTGCATTATTTATCAGTTGCTCATCAATTATCATAAACAGATTATTTTGAAGATTCAAATTTGCTTCCTTCCGGTTAATATGTGACTGTTTTTGTTGCTCTTATTTCTTGACTTTATTTTCAGCAAACTTGTTGTGAAACCTATATTCATTGTGAGTGGATCATATTCGCATTTCAGTCTATTGAAAGACTCAAATCATAATGCCGTAAGAGCCCTTGGACCATTCATGACATAAATGAACCATAGACAAGAATACTTTTGATCACTTCTAACCATTATTCATTGAACTTGATACTTTTCCTGCAATATACCATTTCATACATTGTTATCTATTATACAGAGTGATACAATATTTTAGAATCTGCTGTCTCATTATAAATTCAAAATATTTTCTTGTCACGACATTCTAATTTTTCGTGAACATATAAAATTTCATTTTCTCACATCGCTGAAACAATAAGTATTGTAAAAGCTGTAGAATATTTGATAGAAAAAAATACGAATACAAATTACGGCTCACTTTTATGCTAGGAACCTAGTGACGTGCGCATGCGCGTACTTTGTACGTGTATTGCTATAGTCAGTGGCTTTCAAACAAAGATCATTCCACCTAAATACGTACAAGTGTGTGGCTCGCTGACAATAATGAATTTTTTTCAATACTAGTTGGCTTAGAAAGCTTGGTTTAGGTTTTATTCTGGCTGCTTTTTTTTGAACTGAAAAAACACTAATTTACTGTTTTCCAATACTACTTGACCCTAAAAAGCTCGGTTAAGGTCAAGTTTTGTGTTTTTTGAACTAAAAAACACTGATTCACTGTTTTCCAATACTAATTGGCCGGAAAGCTTGTTTTAGGTTACTTTAAAGTTGCTTTTTCTTGAATGTAAAATTCTAGTCCCCACCGTTCTAGTGCCACTGGAAAATTTCTTTGAATCTTTGTGGCGCCATCTCTTTTTACTTTTAAAGTTACCACTAGGTTCATATTGTAAAAATCTACCCAAATTACTTATGGTCTAATGGAAGACTCTATTCGCATACGAAAGTTTAATAGAATAACATCACTTCTAGATTTCAAATTAGTTTGCAGCAACAGATTAATAATTGACAACTGACGCATGCGCACAAACAGTTCAGAAGTGTATGCATACGTTCCGTTTGTATCTCAAAATTTGAGAAAGAATGAATAATGACAAATGATACTTTCATCATCGTTTTCACCCAAGCTTATCGTGTTTTATCAGCTCAATGCAGCTTTTAGGAGAAATATAGAAATACTACGAATACGAAATTGATAGAACTATTTATAGCATAAAATGAATTTGATCCATTTGATGATTCATAGATTATTGTACAAAATATTTAGATACAGTTAGTTTCTCAAGAAAAATTTGATTTATATTTTTAAACAAATAAAAAATTCAGATTGATGGCCCCATTGTCGTAATCTAATGTCATTACTCTATTTGATCCATTGTTAGGTTATGAACTGATGGTTCTCACCAATTTTGATCAATGTAAACTCCTATTCGTTGATTCAATTGTATTTTCAATGTATTGGCTTCATTGATTGATGGAATTTTATAATCTACTGATGATTGCATGTTTCATTGTTGTACCCCAACAAAATGTACGATTGGATTGGTTGGTCCTTGCAATATATGTGTTAATGTCTGATTCATACATTTAAAACGTAGAAAGAGCACCTCACTAATATTTTAATGGAATATTATGTACAAAATTATCATTAAGAACTCCTCCAAGCTGAGTATCTTTTGGATACATATCTTCTGTAATCCATATAGGCTACGTTTAATGTGTATAACCTGTGTACAACAATGAACTCTTGAATTCAACAATGCCATTTAAGTCTCTAGTGCATACATCAGATTTGTCTACTACGCATTGAATCATTAGCTCATGAATAAACATCAGAGCCTAGGCTATTAGATGTCAGGAACTTCAGATCGAAATCTTAGAGCTACTGGGATCTGCTACTCCTTCCAATGAACTTGATATAGCCAAGGATCTTCCAACGGTATATAGCAGTATGATATAATTTTCTTTACATCAATCTTTGAATGAATATTTGCAGTATATGTACATCGATCGAATTTTTGGGATCGGAAGCCGAATCATCAAGTAATTATCTCTTATCATTTTCCATTGCATTTACCTAGGGAATAGGAACATCCATAATAAATAACAAACTTGTCACTTCTTCATGGTATACAGAATATACGTTATATCCATTCGAGTATTATTTTATTATTTGAATCGTTCACACCCAAGCTTATCGTGTTCCATCAGATCAATGCAGTTTTTAGGAGAATTATCTTCAACATAACCTCAAATAAAAAGTTAATAGGAATATTTATTTTTTTATTGCAGAATATTTATCACATGTACCAAACTATAGTTACTTGAGATATTTCAAGTGGCATTTAATCTTCAGTACTTATTTTACAGGAGAGCAATGTAAATTAGAATATAAATCGTATTTAGAAAATAGTATATTCAAATGATGGATGGTCGGAAAATGGATGAATCAGTATTAGTGAATTAAATTCATATCACTCAAGCAGACGTTTCAAATCTTATTAATTCTTCTCCAGTACCTACAAATAGTTAAATTTTGTTCAATAATATCATCACAAAACTATAATTCTGTGATTAGATAGGTACCAAGTAGATTGACTGAATTTCTCTTCAACCTGCAGCGCTAATTATAAATTTATTGTATGCATGTTTCTGAAATATTCTTAAATATAAGATAAATTGTCTAGTGTATTCATGAATACATGCTTATGGTCCATTCATCTCAAATACTTTTCTTGATGATTTATTCGACTCTACGGTATGAAATACGAAGTTAGTTGGATAATTATGAATACATACCAATGAATAACCTTATTCCGTTGATGATCCTGAATGGATATATTCGATTTGAGAAATATCTGAAAAAAATTGTCGCAAAAGCAAGAATACTTTTTATAAATAAGGCTGGGCAACAACGATCATTACCACTATTACCAGTTCAATAATATGAAAGAGTAATTGATGGTGTGTTAATACAAGAACGACGATGATTGAAATGTTATGCTCGTCCTCATGGTGGTAATAAAGCAGAACTTATTGATACGCTGGGATGACAATTATTTTCATATTAGGTTCAAATTATTCAATACAATATCAATTCTGAATACAGAGGGAAACAATCAAAAAAATCAGTAACAGATCACATTTAACACATTCTGGACATAATTTCAGATACTTTTGCTTCGTTGATTTGATAAGTTTTCGACGAAATTCAAGACAAGGCTTTGGGAAGCTAATTAAATAATATTAATTGTCCAAAAATCACTTACTACGCATATCGCTGTGACATATTCCATGACAATAGCGCTATTCTGCCCCTTTGTGAACTGATAACAATAAATATTTCCATTAAAAAGCTTGTATCATGATTTTACTGTAAATATATATCAAAATTGTAATAAATATGAATTCCCTAAAATCTCACATTGAAAACATAATATCAACGGCTTATCTAAGTATCAAGTGCCCAAGAAACATGGCGGATGTCCAGGCATGCGCACGAAAAAATTCCAATTATGAAAAGAGCTATTGTTGGCATCTTAAATAAAAGTAAGTTTCTTGATTGAAAGAATTGATTTCTTGATAACAAATGGAATCGTAATCATCGAGCATTCTACTATAACAACTTCTAGTAAATCCTCAAGCATAACCTAAAAAATATTACATAAATTACACTCTCATTACAAAAATAAGTTTCTTGATTACTAGAATCGATTTTCTCATAACAATTACATGTTGAAATCATCTTGGAACCTATGCGATCGCTTGTTTGAAAGGATTTATATTGTACGAGATATGCCTGTTTTCTATTCTGTGTTGAAAATGCATAGTATTGTGACATTATACTTTATTCCAAAAGAAGTTTGAGTATAGCCTAAAAAATATTATATAAGATTGTCATTTTGTTAATATTATTCAATTAAACTACTTACTTTCTATTTATGAGATGTGTACATTGATGTGAACTGTCATTGACTGCAAATGCGAGTACGCATGTGCAGTTTCTGCTCATGAAATAAGTTGGCAATACTGACATTTTATTGAATGTCAAAAAATTTATTTCTATTAAAATAAGCTTGATGGAAGCTTCAAATACATCACAAATTATCCATTTGAATATTTTATTTATATAACAATACATAATATCTATATTAAATAGTGATGTTGTAATATTTTGAGAAACATTTAAAATACCTGTATGTCAAACTTGACAGAAGCGACCTGATGTTCATCAATTTTTTGTCAGAGATAACTTGAGAATATTTCGACGACCGGTGAACTGTCATTTTTGACAATTGTAATCGATGGTTTTGGCCTTCTCCTGTGATTACTATACATGTGATGGTATTCAAATATATAAAAGGCACTAGTCCTCATTAAGATGTATTGAATAGAGAAGAAATGAACAAAATTAAATATACCGTTTGAGCTGTAGCGATGAATAAAAATTTTTTTGGGAACATACAACTGACAGTTGTAATTCAAAAAATTTAAGCAAATTAGTATATAGGACTAGCGTTTCGACCTGCTTCGCAGGTCTAAGCGCTAGGCTTCGCAGCTCCATAAGTGAACCGCCTCCGGCATAAATAATTTCTCAATAAGATTAGTCCCAATCATAATTTCAGCGTACAGAATTCTCCTGCTCCATATTATATTTCTGCATTTTTCCCTCTTCGTGATTTCACTCATTTTTATAGACAATACTCAATGTTATTTCATGTATTTATCTGGAGAGAAATTATTGATTTCAACTTCTTCACGAATTACAGAGACTCTAGGCGTCGCAGCTCCAAATATGTACCGCCTCTCTGATAAGAATTCTTCCTTGACAAGATCAATCTCGGATGTGAATTGAGCTCACGTAATTCCCCTGATTCATATTATATTACTACACTTTTCTCTGCCCGTGATGACATTGATTGACAGTTTCCAATCATATTTAGGTATAAATCCTAAAGAAAATCATCGATTTTATTCCCTTTAAGGATTAGCGACGAGATGGCGAGATTGTTTCTCTAGTAGAACTATCTTTTCAAAAGAACCACTCTTGCCGCATAATTTCCAATATTATATATAGGTCTTGATACTCACCAGTAAGGGTATTCATTATTGAAGCAGCTTATTAGTTATTCAAACTACTACAGACGGCGTTACGATCGACAAAATAAGTGTGCGAGGGAAACAGAAAATGTGCATCAGAAAGACAAGAAACAGCGATTCGAATAATTCAAGTCTGGATTGAATATTTAATTTTACATCCTAAAATTCATCTTGAGGAACTGATAACAACTAAATATCTCAATAAGAGTCAATCCCTTGCCAATGGTAGTGAGATGCTAGTGTCAAGTCCTATATATAAAACCGTGGTGCGTGAATTAACATGCTCTATTCTTGCATCGAAAACTGCAAAAGTTTTTCAAATTGCTAATACCCCTGTAGAAATACTTTACTTCATGTATTAAATTTGCAACAATGTAAGAGTTGACGAACATCATTTATTTCTTGTACATTCATGTTGTTCCTTCTAATTTGGAACATGTTCTATCGAACTCATCGTCAACGCTACCATCGTCAAACCTTGGCTTGCGACGTCCAAATATGAGTATAAATAACTCTTATTTCACATTGATAATAATTGTTTCCCTACTTTCAAAGAATTCATCGAATTTTATAATAAATGAAATAAAACCGCAAATTATTTTGGGAAATGTTCCAGGTGAATTTTGTGCCCATTCATGAAGGAATCAATCTAAGTTATTTTTCATCACTCATGCAGAATGCGTACTACTTTGCGCACGTAAATAGCTATTTGGCTTTTGAGTGCGCCAGGTTTAATTTATGTGCGACAAGTAAACTTGTCGCACGCAAACCATTTATCGCTCGGAAAAATGAGTGCAAAATAGTACTAATCCTGCATTCGTGATAAAAAATAGTATCCTCAACTTGTGCAGTATTGTCAATTGCTCACTTCGCTCTGGTGGGCAATCAAAAACTTATCGCACTTGTTGCACAATATACTATTATATTCTTGGATAAGTACTACCGTTTCTGAAGTAAACGCAAAGAACTCTGAAGTTCCATCAAAGAAGTTTTGGTACCACCGATTGAATATATCTTATTTATGAATATGAACCTATTTTTTTGATAAAAGACTTGAATGTGAAATTTTAGTCGAAAATTTCTAGCCGTTCCCAAGTTATCCTGCTTTTAGGAATGAACAAACACAACGACTGACTCTCAGAATTCAAACTTTTCTCGGGATGCTTATTTCCACACAAGCAAAAACGCTATGAACCTCACTTTCATATATTTGTGCGAAATTTTATCACAAAAAGCAAATTGGCTCCAGATACATCTCCAAGGATATTTTAAATCCGAAGCGAATTTGTCCAAATCAATTGAAAGTTGAGACTCAATTAAATCAATATTAGTTGTTCGAAGTGCCTATTCAATCGAATACAATATTTAGGGATTGATTAAAATAATGAAATCGATGAATGAAGCAATGAAAATGCTGACAGCTGTTCTATCATCTGACTACTCGTCATCCGATTCCTTCATATTCAACAAAACATTCTTGTTCTTCACAATTACAATATATTTCAATAACAGATATTATGAACAAACAATTAAAGAACAATAATATCTGACTCTTGCAAAACATCTCTATCCACTCTATATTACGCATGCGCACCCAAGCGTCTACGTCACACCTAACAATGTTACCAACTGTTGGAACAGTGGTCTGTGTTGATTGTTTGAAATCAGCTGATTACAACAGTGAATTCTTACTTACAGTAACCCGTATAATCTACAAACATTTTCCGCGAAAACTCTTTCTAGAATAACTACTTTTAATCTATTTATATCATGTGTCTCTTACACTTTTTGAGAAATTTTCAATATTGTAAAATGATTGTAGTAGGTATACAGAATAGGTATATACGTACAGTTTATCTAAGTATTATTTTATTATTTAGATCGTTTACAGCCAAACTTATCGTGTTTCATCAGCTGAATACAGCTTTTAGGAAGATCATCTCTCACATAACCTCAAATACAAAGTTAATCGAAATATTCATTTTTTCATTGCAGAATATTCACCACATGTACCAAACTACAGTTACGTCCAAGTGGCATTTATTCTTCAGTACTTATTTTACAGGAAAACAATATTGTAAATTAGAGTATAAATCGTATCTTTAAAATAGTATAATCAAATGATGGATCATCGGAGGATGGATGAATTAGTATTGGTGAACTAAATTCATATCACTTGAGCAAACATTTCAAATTTTATTAATTCTTCTTCAGTGCCTACAAATAATTGAATTTTCTTCAACAATATCACTTTGGAATCGTATTCATCAAGCATTCTGCTATACCAGCTTTCAATAAGTCCTTGAGCATAACCTTGAAAATATTACATGAAGTTACACTTAAATTACAGAAATAAATCTCTTGATTATAAGAATCGATTTCCTTATAACAATTACATGTTAAAATCATCTTGAGACTTATACGATCGCTTGTTTGAAAGAATTTATAGTTTACAAAATATGCCTGTTTCCTATATTGTGCTGAAAATACATGGGCATTGTGACATACTTTATTCCAAGAAATGTTTGAGCAAAGCCTGAAAAATATAACATGAAATTGTCATTTTATTAATATTATTCAATTAAGCTACTCACTTTATATTTATAAGATGTGTACATTGTTGTAAACTGGAATTGAAATTTTGCGTGGAAGCGAGTACGCATGTACAGTCTCTGTGTGGGAAATAAGTTGGCAATACTGACATTTCATTGTAAACACTCACGTTCTTTACAATTGCAATATATTTCGATAACAGATATTATAAACAAACACTAAAAGAAGAATAATAACTTACTCTTACAAAAGATCTCTATCCACTCTATCTTACGCATGCGCACCCGAGTGTCTACGACACACTGAACAATGTTACCAATTGTTGGAACAACTTCACCTACTCGCTTCATCAGCGCAAGCACTGAACAAGCTCCAGATTCTTCTGTATAAAAAATTAATAATAAGATCCAGTTGAATAGATTGATGTTATGCGTACATAATTTCATCGAGTACTCAATATGATCACTATTGGATAAACATACAACATTCGATTAATTTCCGTATTATCTCCAGTAGTTGAAATTTGAAGTCGGAATAAGTGATCCGTAAACGAATGAACATGAACATAGTGAACCAGATCAGTTAGATCAGTTCTTTGTGAACGGAAGAATACAGCTTCAATATGTCACAATTGAAAGTAGAATCATCAAGAAAATATTTCATGTCTAAATTTATATACCATGTGAATAGGAACATCCAAACTGGATAAGAAATGTGTTACTTCTGATAATGCCTGTTCTTTGTTTTTTGTTGAAAATGCATTAATATTGTGACACATTACTTTATTCCAAAAAAATTTTGAGCATAGCCTAAAAAATACCACATAAGATTGTCATTTTGTTGATATTATTCATTTAAACTACTTACCTTTTATTCGTGAGATGTGTACATTGTTGTAAACTGGAATTGGAATTTTGCGTAAAAGCGAGTACGCATGTACATTCTCTCCTTAGGAAATAAGTTGGCAATACTGAATTCATTTAAACGTCATAAAAATAGTTATCTCATTATTTAAACATAATAGAAGCATAAAATGTATCAAGAATTATTCGCTTATGTTTGTAATTAATATGATAATACATAATATTCGTGAATAATATAGAAATTCTACAATATTTAATGTAATAGTATTGAGATTCAGACGTCAAAACTGTCAGATGACATTGATGTTCAACAATTAAAAATTCCTGGCAACTGGATCTGATTTTTTTTGTCCAATTTCCGTCGGTTTTTGATTTTTTGCACAAAATCTATGAGACGGAAAAAATTTAGACCCTCAAAAGGCACTCCTCAAGAATACCAAATTTGTAAAAAAAAAATCATAATAATCCGAGTTCTGGTTTAGGCTGTGGCTTAGGGCAAAGTTTTTCTGTAATCCAAACATTTTGCGTTTTAGTATATAAGACTAGCGCTTGGCCTGCTACGCAGGCCTAAGCCCTAGGCTTCGCAGCTCGATATGTGAACCGCCTCCGGCAAAAATTTTGTCTCTATGAGATAAATTCCAAGTATATTTTTAGCTCACAAAATCCTCCTGCTTCATATTATATTTGTGCATTTTTCTCTACTCGTGATTTCACTGTTTTTATTGACAATTCTCATTATCATATCATGTATTTATCAATCGGATAAATTGATTCCAACTCTTCTACGAATTACAAAGTCTAAATTCAAAACTTCACAGCGAGATAACATGTCTGTGCCATGTTTCGCATATTTTCACTCATTGCTTTACTGTTTTCGAATACAAATTAGAGTATTAGTTATTACAACTCATGTAATCCTTCTGTTTTATTCTGACGACATACTTACATCCTAACAATTCGCTTCGCTCGTCAATTTGTATGTAATCACAATCTTTCTGTCTCCTTTGCAACTCTCAATATTATTTTGAATAGATATGGTTGATAATGCTGACTGAAATGATGCATGTACATCTAATATAGAAAAAGATGGTTACTCCAGGTGAAACAGAGAATATCGAGTGGAAAAGTAAAATAGAATTTTAGTTGAAATTTTGTGTTTTCATCACTTACACCCATTATCCCAAATATTTCTCTCAGGAGAATCATTCAGTTGGTTTCTTCCATGAATTAGCGTATCTGATTTCTGAGCTCAATTGCGAGATTGATAGACCGCCTATTAAGCAGGACTATTTTCTCCGTAGTAACATTCTTCCCTCAAAGAAACTATGCTTCAATAATCTCTTTCAAATTCATCAAACGTTGATAAAATTACTCGAATTGATTCCATTTTTGGGAGAAATAATGAAAAATTCACAAAGAAAATTAGACCATGCCAACAATGAAACAGTTTTTCAGATATAACGTGGCTTTCTCAAGAACTTCCAAGCATGCGGAATAAGTATTATTCTATTGTGACTGTAGAAACATATTTCTTTGGTTCTTTTACCTCATTTACCAAAGTAGTATTCTCTATTTCTCCCAAAGTTATACAATCTGGAGAAATATTCTCTAGAAATATTGACTTCCCAATTCATTATTTTCCAATTTATGAAATAACAAATGAATGTAAGATATGTTTACGGAATGAATCATATTGAGTGTAAGCACATCATTTCTTCCAGAACAACGCTGCTAGGGCTTTTACTTCATCAAATACAAAAACATTTAGTATCTATTCTCAACCAATGTCTTATTGATTAGAACTAAAAATTATTATAAATTTGAATTGACATTAATTCTTCCATAATCACCCTGAATAATACACGTATTGTCCGATATGCCAGATAAAAACAGTCCAAGAGCTCTTATGGGACTACGATTCAATCTACCATGCTGGCAAAAATACAGACACGATTTACTCCCAGTAAATATACATAATTTGGACCACACTCTCTAAGAATTGGATCAAGTCATAAGAGCAATAGTATACATATACCATTCGAACAAATCCAATTTGAATCTTCCGTCTGCATACATTTGATAAAAATATTTGATGCACGACTAACAGTTGATGTTAGCTAAGTACAATTCTGTGCTGATGTAAAATTAGTTCGCATTTCTGCCTATCAGAGATCTCTTATCGGAGTCCTATAAGAGCCTTGAGCAGGTCTCAACTAAAATAGACTGTATTTTGATGAAAACAACATTATTCTTATGGTCATTTTGTTTAAGAACTGTCCAAAGATTGTTATGGAACTACGATTCAAGCGTTCTGATTGACTTATATTTGAACTAATTTCACAATAGCACAATAATAGCACTCAGTCTGTCAGTTTCTCGTTAATTATCATGAACAGATTGGTTCAAAGATTGAAATTTGTATCCATTCAGGTAATTTGTAAGTATATTCCTTGCTTTTATTTCTTGAATTCATTCCCAGCAAAGTTGTTGTGAATTCTGGATTCATTGTGAGTGAATCATGTTCGTGGCTCAGTCATTCAGAGGACTTGAATCTTAGTGTCGTGAGAGCCCTCGGACTGTTCTTGAAACACATGAACTATAGTCGAAAGCACTATTGATAACTTCTAACAATTATTCATTGGATTTGATACATTTTCTGCATCGTACTATTTCATACATTGTAACCTATTATAAAGAATGATACATTCTTTTGGAATCTATTGAAGTCTCATTTTCAATTTGGGACAGTTTTTCTGCCACGGCATTCTGGTATCTGTGAATATATGAGATTTTTTCTTTTCCTAAAGACGATGTTTTTGCAATTTTGGTCTTTTTATCCAAGCTGAAATGAAATATTTCTTGAAGAATGTCAATCCAATGTTTGTAAATTCAATTCATCAGAAAGTGACAACAAATACTTCTCTTGACAACGTTAATGATCATGGAATCCTGCAGCATCTGCTTCTCTTACCGCAAGTTCATGATTTCTACTTCAGGATCTCTACCGCGGGTGAACAATTCCTCAAGAACCACGTTAACAAAACATAAGTCATCCTTAATACAATAATTATTGTATAAGCTATAAATGTTTCACAGAAAAAAATGCAAATGGGAAATAACTTACGCTCAAATACGTCTACAAAACTTTTATTCACATGGAAAAGTTCAATAAAATTAACTTCCGATAATCTCACTTCTAGACTACGTATACCTCTGCAGCAGTCGATTTGCAATGGTCGACTGACGCATCCGCACAAACAGTCCAGAAGCATAGGCCTTCAAAATGACTGAATCTCTGAGTCTTATAATCAGTACCCTGATCTAAAATTCCGATTCACAATGATTGTATTTCAATATTTTGATGTATATCTAGTCTACATCTATTGGAATGGAGATGAACTATTATTCTGGCTTCATTCAGTCAATCAACAATAGATTATTGTTCAGTCAAAAAACGTATTCTAAATCCAATATCTTATCATATTTTTAGTGTGTGGATACAAAGATATATGTTTATGTACAAATTGAGGCGAATAATATTTGAAAAGCCATAATAGTCCAGTCAAAATAGACATTCACCCTTGCATAGATTCCCAAGAAGCTGAAAATTATCATGAACTTTAGGGATACCATTATGATAAAGTTGTGGTAAGTCTCCATTGATCCTATGTGTGCAAAAAATTTTATGCGAGGTCAAAGTTCATAGTAATGGGTTTTTCGGATTTTGCAACGAAATTGTCAGTTTTATGATAGGAATAGCTCAGACAAAAATTATAGATCTTCCAATTCTCTACAAAAAGGGTGCTCACACTTTTTTCTCAAGGTTTACTATTTCTGAGAAAATGCCATTCTACAGCTTTATTCTTCAGGACATGCACACGTTTCCACGCCACCTATGAGGTAGTGTACTTGGCGCGTATTTTTCGTCGTGGCTTTTCCGGTAGTCCTATTCCACGGTCTTCATATTGAAGTTCAATATAATATTAAGTCTTGTTATTCAACTGCTTCTTGTTATTCCTCATCTTCCTGAGTTGACATAAATTGTTCCAACGGCGATAAATCAGTTGTTTCGTCGTTGATGTAGGGATCATCTTCTGTTAGAGACTCAGTAATTGAACACGACTGGTCTTTACAACTGGTGCATACTGGTGAACAAAGTAAGCCTATTGTTTTGAAGTTGCATTTCGAATTACATCCCATTTTGCAGTTAAAAAAAATTGTATTGGAGAGCTTTTCTGGTGCAGGTGAAAGTAGAGTGTGGATTGGTTGTAATACATCATCAATTAGCTCCCATCCCCATTCTTCTGGGCTTAGCTGATTACCAAGCTATCCATGGACTCGATAAAATTGTTGATGAGCAGAAGCCAAGGTTAGAGGAAGACAACCCAATTGAACACCGTTTTTATTGCGTGTATGTTTTGCAAAAGATACGTAGCGTAATTTATCTTTGCAAATAATTTAAAGTAAGTAACAGACGGACACATGTACATAGGCAGCGTAATCATGCATATTATTGAAATTATAACTTTAAAATGGCTTTTTCTCAGAAATGGCTGATCTTGGTAGAAAAAGTGTGAGCACTATTTTTGTAGAGAATTGGAAGATCTATAATTTTTGTCCAAGCTATTTCTATCATAAAACTGACAATTTCGTAAAAAATTTGAAAAACCCATTTCTATCAGCTTTGACCTCGAATAAAATTTTTTGCACACATGAGATCGATTGGAACTTCTCACAACTTCATCATAATGGTATCCCTAACGTTCATGCCAATTTTCAGCTTCTTAGGAATTTATGCAAGGGTATCCGTATTTTTTGGGCTAACTTGACCGGACTATAAATAGTCGGATAGAATTAGCATATCTTAAAGGTAAGTAATTGCTATTATTTATTTTTTAGTTCATAACATGACAGATAACATATCCCATTTGTCATTTTTTGCCATTTTTTCGAATTCATAACTTGTATTATATTTGATATTTAGACTTCAAATTCTGACAGAATGTGGGTAAAGAATGATTCTAACATATGCATCGAATTTTCAGAAGATTAACTGTGAACTTTTGAAGATATGTTGGAAAAACTGAAAGAAGGCTCTTCCGGAAAACGGCCATTGAGAAGTTGTTAGATAACGTACTCTAATTTTACAAAAAGCTTTTATTTTTTCAAGAAATACTCTAAAATGTACCCGAATGGCGTTCCTTTTGAGCAAGTGAGTGTGACGCCATCTAGTTACTTTGTAGAGTAACTCTTGACAAAGGAAATGCAATCTGTGAAATTGATTTCTGTTGGCTAACCATTTTTTAGGGCCGTTTTTCGGCAGGGCCTTTTTTTAGTTTTTTCAACATTTCTTGAAAAGTTCAAATCGATCTTCTTAGAAATTTGATGCGTATGTTAGAAGCTACTCTACCCACATTCTGTTGGAATTTTCAGTCACAATAACAGATACAATGCAAGTTATGAATTTCCGAAAAAATGGCAGACTAATTACGATTTTTGCAATCAACCCAAAAGCAGCTGGACTAATCAAGATTCAAGAGAACTTATTCGATCCGTCTTTCTATTGCGTACGTTTTCCAGTGGAACACTATTTTCCGTCAGATGCGTGGTTTTTTAGTAAAACGCAAAAAACCGTTTTTGGCAGTTTTTTACCTTTTTTTGACAGCCTTTCTGACATTGTAGCCGCGTACTGATGAAATATGTTATTAGTCACGTTATGAACTAACAAATACAGAAAAATAGATTCCAAATTATCAATTTTCTTGATTTTAGCATATATTTGCGCTAATTCTGCCCGACTTAAATCTCATCATCATTAACCAGAATGACGGACCTATATAAAAATTGATGAGCTGAATCTAATTCTGAGATCTAGCTCATATATGTCTATTACTGCAAGGATCGTATCTAAAAGTTATAAAAATTTGATTCTAAAATCTGTCACTACGGGCAGTGATGCGCGTCCTAACTTCTAGTTTCTGATTTTATGGTCTTTGCAGTATATTTGTCTATGTCCTTATCAAGAACTTATCCAATAATTTGACACGTAGAGAGAGCACTCTCCAAATGTTCAAATGGAATAAAACGTACAATATTATTATTAAAAATTCCTACAAGAAGAGTATCTTTTGGAAAAAATATTTGTCGGAGTACATATTTCTCTGTTTGCTTTGTACAACAATTAACTTTTGATTCCAACAATCACACTCTAGTACCTGGTGTTTACCTCGAAATGGGGTACTCCACTACTATCAAAATTTAAGAAATTTCCATGAAAATATGAGAATATGGCATGAATAATAGGTATAAGTGATGAAAATGATATTGAATATTGCTCCGTTTTAATGAAAAGACGATTTAATACTTATATGACGTCTAAAAGTCTATTGTGGTCCTCAAACAGTGTACTTCATAGGTGTACAAATTCCTACAAGATTTGTTCATATTCATAAAAAAATATTGTTGCGTTGCAATTTGATGTACTCATAAATTATTGGAAACGTATCGAAATAGTTGAAATATGTTTCATCTCTATTTTTCGGATGCTGTTTAGAAACATTTTGAGAGGCCTCCAAGTTTCACAGGCATGCGCATTGAATAAATCAAGCTTCAAACTACTGGTATTGTTTGGTCAAAAGAAACGTGATTTTCATAAGTGTATTTGATAACTGTATAATTTATTTAGCTCGTGTTCTTACTGACAATAATAAGAATAATTTAGATGATGTCAAATAAGCTAAACACTATCGCCACCTATTTTACTTTACGTCAATATTCTCAAAATGTTTGATGATGAATGAGACGTACCGTTTGAGTGACACAAAAGACTTCTGGACGCCACGGATGATTTTTAAAATTGAAAAAAAAAAATTTCTAAAGTACTACGAGATTGTTTTGAATCGCATTTTCACTAATACTTTTATTTATTCATGTCCTATCAGATAAGAGAATGGAAAAAGAAACAGTGGAAAACATTAGCTCATGAAAAGAATAAAAATTAGAGCCCAGAATATTAGATGACAGAAACTTTAGATCCAGATTTTAGAACTACTGGGTATGCTGCCCTGTCCAAAAGATGACAGTTAACAATAAACTCCAAATGAATATCTGCAGCTTATGTATATTGATCAAATTTCCAGGATCTAAAGCAGGCTTATCGGAAATCTATCTTATATCCAGTTTCATACACCAAGTGAAAAAATACATTTATACTGAATTATCTACAACATAACCTAAAATACGAAGTTGATGAAAAAACCTTTATTCGAATAGAAATTTGACACTTGTCATACATTGAATGTTATATATTTGAATACTTGTGGATTATTATACAGAATAATGTAGGTACAGTTCATTAAGTGATGTATGAATTATGAATTTAACAAATCAAATATGATGATTGATTACTAAATTGTTGTAATCAGATTTTGTCACCTAATTTGACTCAGTTTTATGATACAGACTGATGATTCTCACAAATTTTGATTGATGTAATCTCCTATTTGTTCATTCGTTGGAATTTTCAAAGTGCTAGCTTCATTGATAGCGAAAGGATATTATAGTCAGCTCTTGATTGCTTGTTCTATTGTTGTATTTGGACAGAATGTTCGATTGGCTGGGTTTATCAAGATCCAAATTCAAATTTATCCAACTGAAAGAAGTGTGAGTTTAGTATAAGCCAAACCAGCAATGAACAATATTGAAAATCAGAGTAGATACTCGTGTATTGTTGAATTTGTACCACATGTACCTACTAAAGTTCACTTGAAATGTTTCAAATTCAATTCAATCTTCAATACTTATTCCATCAACAACAGAGAAACATCGTGAATTGAAATATCGTATCCAGAAAATAGTATAATTAAATGATGGATTTTTGAATAACAGATATTCAGTATCAGTAATCAGAATTAACATCACTTGAGCAAGCATTTTGAATCACATTGATTACTCTCCAGTGCCTACGAACAGTTAGGTTTCTACCAACAATATCATTACAAATCAATTACTGAATGTATCACTTCTTCAATCTCTTGAATTTATTGTATGCACGTTTCCCAAGATATTTGTGAATGTGATATAAATTGTCCAGTGTATTGATAACAACATGCCCATATTTCACTATTCTTCAAGATTTTTTCCAAGAATTCATCCAATTCTACGGTATGGAATACAAATTTAGTTAAATAATTATGTATACATACCCTTGAATAACTTTTTTTTGTTCCATCTTCAATTATCCACTATATTCATCAAGTAAGAATGATATTTATCCGAAATGATCCTCAAAACTAATGTATTTGTTTCCAAAAATATTTTAAAATGTTAAAAAGTTGAGATGTCATTTCGTCATTTCAACAATTGAATATGAACATCAAGTCGCAATGATCAGAACAGGACCAGCCACATTGAAAGAGTTTTTTAATGCTACGGATCTCGCAGCTTCTGATATCTACGCACAAACGCCTGATAGAATGTAAAAAAAAATGTCTCAATCGAGTTGGGACCATAAAAGTATTTTTCCGAATCAAGGTAGGGCCTCTAGATGGAATTTGCAACAAAACGCAGGCTGACTTAATCCGGCGCTGTCGCAGAAGCCACGTTTACATTAGAGCGAAACAACTTATAAATGTTGCAGAAATAAATTATTTTAAACAACTTTTCAGTACATAAAATGCATCAGATGACATTTGCTCATGACTATTTTGTACTAAACTATCATTCAAATTCATGTGAACTCAGTAGATTTGATGAAATCAACCAAAATATTTTACAACTTGACATGTCAAAGTGACGTTTTCGAGATACAGTAAAAAGCTTGAATCACAGTAGAGCGACAAATTTTATAGAAGTTGTACTTATAAATTATTTAAAATACCTTTTTAACAATTGGATTGTATCACAGGACATTTGCTCATGCATATTAATCATTAAACTAATGTTAAAATTCATGTAAATGTAACAAATAATTATAAAATTGATAAAAATATTTTCGAAATTGAAATGTCAAAATGACGTGTGATTTTGTATACCCCTGTGAAATAGATGAGTAAAAGATAGGGACACGCTGATCAACGCAAATTTTCGTCGTTTTTAATTTTTCCCGCAAATACTATAAGTACCAAAAATATGAGACCCCCGGAAGACACTCGTCCTAATAAAGATGTATCAAATAAAAAAAAATTGATAAAAATCCATCAATAAATACGACCTGTAGAAGAGCGCAAAAAAGTGGCTAATCTTTACCGAGAATTTGGTACATTTAGACGATTAGTATATAGTAACTAGCGTTTCGACCTGCTTCGCAGGTCTAAGCGCTAGGCTTCGCAGCTCCATATGTGAACCGCCTCCGGCAATAATAATTTCTTAATAAGAATAATGATGAATTTGAAAAAAGGCCTTAAGCGATCCAAATTGTTTAAATGTTATTTATTTTAACATAACTTAGGACGTTTCGAGAGTCCTATACTGCTCTCATCATCAGCTAAAAGCCGTACAAAAATTTATATAAATCGTAAGTACTAGAATAAAAATAATCTTCTTACCTAAATTTGAGTAAACATATAGTCTTAAATTTTAATATGTGAATGATGTAAAATTATTTCAATAGAAATGCCGCAAAATGTAACGCAAATCCATAGTCAGGGCCACATCCGAGGCAGTATCACATCTTGAACGGTAGGCGAACAACTGACGAAGCAAAACCGAACAATTATATAGCAAAGAGCGGAAGTTAGAATAAAATAAATATTTTAATATGTTTGCGTTCTGAATTTTGACAGAACAACCTCTGCATACTTCATGTTGTTTTTGTAATCTGTCTGAGTATTAAAATTTTTATTTTTATTTAAGTTAATATGTAAAGTTTCATGTAATAAACGATGTTGTTTTTTACTTATTTGGTCCACTATTTCGGGATTTTGGAAGTCAAATTTGTGACCTGTATCTACTGTATGTTTTGTAAGTGCACTATGACCGTCATTCAATCTCGTTGCATGGTATTTGTGAGCATATAGACGTTTGTGTAAAGGCTGACAAGTTTCTCCAGTATAAAATTTGTTGCAAGGAATACATTTTACCTTGTAGATGACGTCCCTGACATCAGTCATCTTTTCCCTGTCTTTAAGGTTAGTATGTAAATTTTTTGTGGATCAATGGTACTAGAAAATTTGTCACAAAGAATAAAGACAAAATTTACGTAACTAAGGCAGATAAAGGCTCAAAAACTGTAATCATAAACGTTAACGACTATAAAGAAAAAGCTGATGTTATTTTGAGTGACACTACCACATATAAAAAGTTAAAAAAGAACCCTATAAATATATTAGACAAGAAAACCAGACAATTTTGCAATAATGTTGAACACAATGAACTCATTGTACAAAACCCAATTCTGGGTAAAATGTATATGTTACCAAAAATCCATAAACAGGGCGCACCTTTGAGACAGGTCACATCTACTATAAATACGTCAACATATAAATTAGCTAAGTTTTACAACGATATTTTGTGTAAAGTCACAAAAAAGTCTCCTTATAATATTGCTAATTCGTTTTGCCTTGTAGAGGACGTCACTGGTCTAGTTATTCCCCCGAACTATAAAATATTTTCGTTGGATGTCACAAAACTTTTTCCAAGCATCCCACAAAATTTAGCTTTGGAGTGCATAACTGAAAAATGGGTTGATATTAGTGATTACACCGATTTAAATCTCGAACAATTTATTACCGGTATAAAACTTTGTTTTGAATCAGCAGTTTTCTCTTTCCAAGGCATTTGTTACCAACAAATTGACGGTAGCCCGATGGGCAGTAGCATCAGTAATTCATTGGCTGATATAATTTTACAGAAGCTTGAAAATGATATAATTTCGGACAGCAAACTAGGAATAATCTATTATAAGCGTTACGTAGATGATTGCCTTGTGGTGGGCCCTTCAGATAAAATCGAGATAATCTTTAATAAGTTCAATGATTTTCACCCGCGCATAAATTTTACCATTGAGATGGAAGAAAACAATTCTATCAATTTCCTAGACGTCACCTTATCCAGAATCAATGGCAAATGTACAACGAATTGGTACAAAAAACCCACCGCATCGGGTAGATATCTCAATTATTTTTCTGGAACAAATATAAAATACAAGATCAGTGTCATAAACGCCTTAGTGGATCGTGCTATTTTGCTGTCAGACAAACATTTTCACGCTGACAATATCAATTATATCAGAGAAACGCTAAAAAAGAACTGCTATCCATTACTTTTCATTAATACACACATTAATAAACGATTATACATCTTGGGAAACAAAAGCACTGAAATCCAACCCAATAATAGTCAAACTGTAGCACCAACTTATTCTGTCATACCGTATGTAAAAGAAATTCAAAATGGTTTCACAAAAATGATCAAAGGATCAAACATTAAAATAGCTAACAATGGCAACTGCTCCACAAAAAATTTACATACTAACCTTAAAGACAGGGAAAAGATGACTGATGTCAGGGACGTCATCTACAAGGTAAAATGTATTCCTTGCAACAAATTTTATATTGGAGAAACTTGTCAGCCTTTACACAAACGTCTATATGCTCACAAATACCATGCAACGAGATTGAATGACGGTCATAGTGCACTTACAAAACATACAGTAGATACAGGTCACAAATTTGACTTCCAAAATCCCGAAATAGTGGACCAAATAAGTAAAAAACAACATCGTTTATTACATGAAACTTTACATATTAACTTAAATAAAAATAAAAATTTTAATACTCAGACAGATTACAAAAACAACATGAAGTATGCAGAGGTTGTTCTGTCAAAATTCAGAACGCAAACATATTAAAATATTTATTTTATTCTAACTTCCGCTCTTTGCTATATAATTGTTCGGTTTTGCTTCGTCAGTTGTTCGCCTACCGTTCAAGATGTGATACTGCCTCGGATGTGGCCCTGACTATGGATTTGCGTTACATTTTGCGGCATTTCTATTAAAATAATTTTACATCATTCACATATTAAAATTTAAGACTATATGTTCACTCAAATTTAGGTAAGAAGATTATTTTTATTCTAGTACTTACGATTTATATAAATTTTTGTACGGCTTTTAGCTGATGATGAGAGCAGTATAGGACTCTCGAAACGTCCTAAGTTATGTTAAAATAAATAACATTTAAACAATTTGGATCGCTTAAGGCCTTTTTTCAAATTCATCCTTAACTACACTGGATCCTCCAACAACTTTACATAATAAGAATAATCTTAATCATAATTCTAGCGTACAGAATTCTCCTGCTCCATATTATATTTCTGCATTTCTCCCTATTCGTGATTTCACTCTATTTTCATAGACAATTCTCACTGTTATTTCATGTATTTATCTGGAGAAAAATTATTGATTTCAACTTCTTCACGAATTACAGAGACTCTAGGCGTCGCAGCTCCAAATATGTACCGCCTCTCTGAAAAGAATTCTTCCTTGACAAGATCAATCTCGGATGTGAACTAAGCTCACGTAGTTCCTCTGATTCGTATTATATTACTACACTTTTCTCTGCCCGTGATTACATTGATTGACAGTTCCCAATCATATTCAGGTATAAATCCTTAAGAAAATCATCGATTCCATCCGTTTTAAGAATTAGCGACGAGATGGCAAGATTGTTTCTCTAGTAGAACTATCTTCTCAAAAGAACCACTCTTGCCGCACAATTTCCAATATTATACATAGATCTTGATACTCACTAGTAAAGGTATTCATTATTGAAGCAGCTTATTAGTTATTCAAACTACTACAGACGGCGTTACGATCGACAAAATAAGTGTGCGAGGAAAACAGAAAATGTGCATCAGAAAGACAATAAACAGCGATTCGAATAATTCAGGTCTGGATTGAATATTTAATTTTACATCCTAAAATTCATTGATATATAGCACTCAATATCAATAATATTCAAAACATTGCCATCAAATAGCAATATAGCTCCTAATATTTCATAATAATCACATTTAATTCCTTTGTATTAACAAAAATGGATATTTGAACTTGTGACAAATGGATGTTCCCCTCAATCTTCCTTCAACTATTATCATAAGTAGATTTATAATCATCAACTACAATATAATACAGCTTCTCACATCTTGAGGAACTGATAATAACTAAATACCTCAATAAGAGTCAATCCCTTGCCAATGGTAGTGAGACGCTAGTGTCAAGTCCTATATATAAAACCGTGGTGCGTGAATTAACATGCTCTATTCTTGCATCGAAAACTGCGAAAGTTTTTCAAATTGCTAATACCCCTGTAGAAATACTTTACTTCATGTATTGAATTTGCAACAATGTAAGAGTTGGCGAACATCATTTATTTGTTGTACATTCATGTTGTTCCTTCTAATTTGCAACATGTTCTGTCGAACTCATCGTCAACGCTACCATCGTCAAACCTTGGCTTGCGACGTCCAAATATGAGTATAAATAATTCTTATTTCACATTGATGATAATTATTTCCCTACTTTAAAAGAATTTATCGAATTTTATAATAAATGAAATAAAACCGCAAATTATTTTGGGAAATGTTCCAGGTGAATGCTGTGCCAATTCATGAAGGAATCAATTAAAGTTATTTTTTATCACTCATGCAGAATGCGTACTACTTTGCGCACGTAAATAGCTCTTTGGCTTTTGAGTGCGCCAGGTATAATTTATGTGCGACAAGTAAACTTGTTGCACGCAAACCATTTATCACTCGGAAAAATAAGTGCAAGATAGTACCAATCCTGCATTCGTAATAAAAAATAGTATCCCCAACTTATGCAGTATTGTCAATTGCCCACTTCGCTCTCGAGGGCAATCGAAAACCTATCGCACTTGTTGCACAATATACTATTATATTCTTGGATAAGTATAACCGTTTATGAAATAAACGCAAAGAACTTTGAAGTTCCATCAAAGAAGTCTTGGTACCACCGATTGAATATATCTTATTCATGAATATGAACTTATTTTTTTGATAAAAAATTTGAATGTGAAATTCTAGTCGAAAATTTCTAGCCGTTCTCAAGTTATCGTGCTTTTAGAAATAAACAAACACAACGACTGACTTTCTTTTAAATTATGTTTTTTTTTAGTTCAGTAGGATCTGAAACGTAGAGATTCATTGAAAGCGTTAACTGTCCTTATACTTTTTTGTTAATGCATCTCAGTGGTTGATTTTGATCTCAATTTTGGATGGAGTTGCATACCAATAGCGGAAAAAAATTGAGAGTTATTACAATAATACACATTTCTTTTCCATTGTCTTCTACACCTGATTTATAAGCCATTCAATAAGTTCATTTTCCTATCAATTTCGACCCTTGTAACAAAATCAGGATATACGATGTGACACAATGATCGAGTTCAATAAGAAACTTCTCTTCCAGGTCTGAACAAAGAATAAGGGCGTTTTTTATCTTCAATGTAATTTTGAGAACTCAAACTTTTTTCGGGATGCTTATTTCCACACAAGCAGAAACGCTATGAACCTCACTTCCATATATTTGTGCGAAATTTTATTACAAAAAGCAAATTGGCTCCAAATACATCTCCAAGGATATTTTAAATCCGAAGCGAATTTGTCCAAATCAATTGAAAGTTAAGACTCAAGTTAATAGCCTGAATGTATTTATTCAGAAAAACTGGTAAATATAATCAACGTCTCAGTTGTTATGCCGACTCATATTTCACATCTGAAACAGCATTAAAAGATGAAGAATAAATTGCTTGAATAGAGAATCAATCGGTTGTTTTCTGACTACAATAGAAATAAATCAGAAAACAACCCTGAATTGTTAAATAAAATCATCTACGCTTTGTCTTTTGGAATTTTTTCACTTCAGTGGTTATTGAATGACCACAGCTATCAGTTTGCAATCGATTGCAACAATATTTTGTTTATCCCTATAATGATTGAGTGGATGAGAATAAGATTTAGAAGGTAATCCTAATTATCAATTGTTGATAGTGGCTAGTAGGTAGCATTTTTTGTTGATTATACTAATTACTTTTTTATCATAGTATGTGGTTGATAATACAATATCCATTGAATAGTGATTCTACCGATTGCAACAATCAACCATTGATCACAATTGGAATTTAGTAAATGACAACAATAATTTTTACCAAGTTTTCATCGTTTATCTAATGAATCAGCAATAACTACACAATTAAAATCAAAATTGAATTGATCACAACAAATGATAGTTGCCCGTAATAATCTACAATCGATGATTTCTACTCAGGAATTATTGTTGATAATATGATCATAATACTCACAACAATAACAGTACTAGTTTGAAAGAAATTGCTGTTGCAGTCTTGTTGATGAGAACAGCAAAATTATTCATTAAATCAATATTAGTTGTTCGAAGTGCTTATTTAATCGGATACAATATTTAAGGATTGATCAAAATAATGAAATCGATGAATGAAGCAATGAAAATGCTGACAGCTGTTCTATCATCTGACTACTCGTCATCCGATTCCTTTATATTCAACAAAACATTCTTGTTCTTCACAATTACAATATATTTCAATAACAGATATTATAAACAAACAATAGAAGAACAATAATATCTGACTCTTGCAAAACATCTCTATCCACTCTATATTACGCATGTGCACCCAAGCGTCTACATCACACCTGACAATGTTACCAACTGTTGGAACAGATGTCTGTGTTGATTGTTTAAAATCAGCTGATTACAACAGTGAATAAACTCTTCCTGGAATAACTACTTTTAATCTATTTATATCATGTGTCTCCTACACTTTTTGAGAAATTTTCAATATTGTTAAATGATTGTAGTGGATATACAGAATAGGTATATACATACAGTTTATCTGAGTATTATTTTATTATTTGAATCGTTCACACCCAAACTTACCGTGTTTCATCAGCGCAATTCAGGTTTTAGGAGGATTATCTTCTGCATAATCTCAAATACAAAGTTAATCGAAATATTCATTTTTTCATTGCAGAATATTCACCACATGTACCAAACTATAGTTACTTGATATATTCCAAGTGGCATTTATTCTTCAGTACTCATTTTACAGGGGAACAATATTATAAATTAGAGTATAAATCGTATCTTGAAAATAGTATAATCAAATGATGGATCGTCGGAGGATAGATGAATAGGTATCAGTGAATTAAATTCATATCACTTGAGCAAACATTTCAAACTTCATTAATTCTTCTTCAGTGCCCACAAATAATTGAATTTTCTGCAACAATATCACTCTGGAATCGTATTTATCAAGCATTCTGCTATACCAGCTTTCAATAAGTCCTTGAGCATAACCTTAAAAATATTACATGAAGTTACACTTAAATTACAGAAATAAATCTCTTGATTATAAGAATCGATTTCCTTATGACAATTACATGTTGAAATCATCTTGAAACTTATGCGATCGCTTGTTTGGAGGGATTCATATTGCAAAAAATATGCTTGTTTTCTATTTTGTGCTGAAAATGCATGGGCATTGTGAAATTATACTTTATTGCAGAAAATGTTTGAGCATAGCCTAAAATATAACATAAAATTGTCATTTCATTAATATTATTCAATCAAGCTACTCACTTTATATTTATAAGATGTGTACATTGTCGTAAACTGAAATTGAAATTTTGCGTGACAGCGAGTACACATGTACAGTCTCTGTGTGGGAAATAAGTTGGCCACACTGATATTTCATATCATCTGACTACTCGTTATCCGATTCCTCTATATTTAATAAAACACTCATGTTCTTCACGATTACAATATATTACAATAACAGATATTTTAAACAAACACTAAAAGAAGAATAATATCTGACTCTTATAGAAGATCTCTATCCACTCTATCTTACGCATGCGCACCCGAGTGTCTACGTCACACTGAACAATGTTGCCAACTGTTGGAACAACTTCACCTACTCGCTTCATCAGCGCAAGCACTGAACAAGCTCCAGATTCTTCTGTATAAAAAATTAATAATAAGATCTAGTTGAATAAATTGATGTTATGCGTACATAATTTCATCGAGTACTCAATATGATCACTATTGGATAAACATACAACATTCAAATAATTTCCGTATTATCTGCAGTAGTTGAAATTTGGAGTGGGGACAAGTGATCCGTAAACGAATGAACATGAACATAGTGAACCAGATCAGTTAGATCAGTTCTCCGTGAACGAAAGAATACAGCTTTAATATGTCAGAATTGAAAGTAGAATCATCAAGAAAATATTTCATGTCCAAATTTATATACCATGTGAATAGAAACATCCAAACTGGATAAGTAATAGGTCACTTCTAATTATGCCTGTTCTTTGTTTTGTGTTGAAAATGCATAAATATTGTGACACATTACTTTATTTCAAAAAATTTTTGAGCCTAGTCTAAAAAATATCACATAAGATTGTCATTTTGTTAATATTATTCATTTAAACTACCAACCTTTTATTTGCGAGATGTGTACATTGTTGTAAACTGGAATTGGAATTTAGCGTAAAAGCGAGTACGCATGTACATTCTCTCCGTAGGAAATAAGTTAGCAATACTGAATTTATTTAAACGTCATAAAAATAGTTATCTCATTATTTAAACATAATAGAAGCATAAAATTTATCAGTAATAATTCGCTCATGTTTGTAATTAATATGATAATACATAATATCCGTGAATAATATAGAAATTCTACAATATTCAATGTGATAATATTGATATTCAAACGTCAAAACTGTCAGATGACATTGATGTTCAACAATTAAAAATTCCTGGCAACTGGATCTGATTTTTTTTGTCCAATTTTCGTCGGTTTTTGATTTTTTGCACATAATCTATGAGACGGAAAAAATTTAGACCCTCAAAAGGCACTCCTCCTCAAGAATACCAAATTTGTAAAAAAAAAATCATAATAATCCGAATTTTGGTTTAGGCTGTGGCTTAGGGCAAAGTTTTTCTGTAATCCAAACACTTGGCCTTTTAGTATATAAGACTAGCGTTTCGACCGGCTTCGCAGGTCTAAGCGCTAGGCTTCGCAGCTCCATATGTGAACCGCCTCCGGCAAAAATAATTTCTCAATAAGATTAGTCCCAATCATAATTTCATGGTACAGAATTCTCCTGCTCCATATTATATTTCTGCATTTTTTTCTATTCGTGATTTCACTCTTTTTTATAGACAATTCCCAATGTTATTTCATGTATTTATCTAGAGAAAAATTATTGATTTCAACTTCTTCACGAATTACAGGGACTCTAGGGGTCGCAGCTCCAAATATGTACCGCCTCCCTTCAAGGATTAGCGACGAGATGGCGAGATTGTTTCTCTAGTAGAACTATCTTTTCAAAAGAACCACTCTTGCCGCACAATTTCCAATATTATACATGGGTCTTGATACTCACCAGTAAGGGTATCCATTATTAAAGCAGCTTATCAGTTATTCAAACTACTACAGACGGCGTTACGATCGACAAAATAAGTGTGGGAGGAAAACAGAAAGTGTGCATCAGAAAGACAAAAAACAGCGATTAGAATCATTCAATTCTGGATTGAATTTTCAATTTTACATCCTAGAATTCATCGATATATAGCACTTAATAAAAATAATATTCAAAATATTGCCATCAAATAGCAATAGAACTCCTAATATTTCATAATAATTACATTTAATTCCTTTGTATTCACAAAAATGGATATTTGAACTTATAACAAATGAATGTTCCCCTCAATCTCCCTTAAACTATTATCATAAGTAGATTTATAATCATCAACTACAATATATCACAGCTTCTCATATCTTGAGGAACTAATAATAACTAAATACTTCAATAAGAGTCAATCCCTTGCCAATGGTAGTGAGATGCTAGTGTCAAGTCCTATATATAAGACCATGGTGCGTGAATTAACATGCTCTATTCTTGCATCGAAAACTGCAAAAGTTTTTTAAATTGCTAATACCCCTGTAGAAATACTTCACTTCATGTGATAAATTTGCAACAATGAATGAGCTGGCGAACATCATTTATTTCTTGTACATTCATGTTGTTCCTTCTAATTTGCAACATGTTCTGTCGAACTCATCGTCAACGCTACCATCGTCAAACCTTGGCTTGCGACGTCCAAGTAAGAGTATAAATAACTCTTATTTCACATTGATAATAATTATCTCCCTACTTTAAAAGAATTTATCGAATTTTATGATAAATGAAATAAAAACGCAAATTATTTGGGGAAATGTTCCAGGTGAATGTTGTGCCAATTCATAAAGGAATCAATCTAAGTTATTTTCTATCACTCATGCAGAATGCGTACTACTTTTCGCACGTAAATAGCTCTTTGGCTTTTGAGTGCGCCAGGTATAATTTATGTGCGACAAGTAAACTTGTCGCACGCAAACTATTTATCGCTCGGAAAAATAAGTTCAAAATAGTACCAATCCTGCATTCGTAATAAAAAATAGTATTCCCAACTTGTGCAGTATTGTCAATTGCCCACTTCGCTCTCGTGGGCAATCAAAAACTTATCGCACTTGTTGCACAATATACTATTATATTCTTGGATAAGTACTACTGTTTATGAAATAAACGCAAAGAACTCTAAGGTTCCATCAAAGAAGTTTTGGTACCACCGATTGAATATATCTTATTCATGAATATGAACCTATTTTTTTGATAAAAAATTTGAATGTGAAATTTAATCGACAATTTCTAGCCGTTCTCAAGTTATCGTGCTGCTAGAAATAAACAAACACAACGACTGACTTTCTTTTGAATTATGTTTTTTTGAGTTCAGTAGGGTCTAAAACGTGAAGATTCATTGAAAGCGTTAACTGTCCTCATACTTTTTTGTGGATGCATCTCAGTGGTTGATTTTGATCTCAATTTTGAATGAAGTTGCGTACCAATAACAGAAAAAAAAATTGAGAGTTATTACAATAATACACATTTCTTCTCCATTGTCTTCTACACCTGACTTATAAGCCATTCAATAAGTTCATTTTCCTATCAAATTTGACCCTTGTAACAAAATCAGGATATACGATGTGACACAATGATCGAGTTCAATAAGAAACTTTTCTTCCAGGTCTAAACAAAGAATAAGGGCGTGTAAATGACAACAATAATTTTTACCAAGCTTTCATCGTTTATCTAATGAATCAGCAATAACTTTACAATTGAAATCAAAATTGAATTGATTACAAAAAATGATTGTTGCCCGTAATAATCTACAATCGATGATTTCTACTCAGGAATTATTGTTGATAATATGATCATAATACTCACTACAATAACAGTACTAGTTTGAAAGAAATTGCTGTTGCAGTCTTGTTGATGAGAACAGCAAAATTATCCATTAAATCAATATTAGTTGTTCGAAGTGCCTATTCAATCGAATACAATATTTAGGGATTGATCAGAATAATGAAATCGATGAATGAAGCAATGAAAATTCTGACAGCTGTTCTATCATCTGACTACTCGTCATCCGATTCCTTTATATTCAACAAAACATTCTTGTTCTTCACAATTACAATATATTTCAATAACAGATATTATAAACAAACAATAAAAGAACAATAATATCTGACTCTTGCAAAACATCTCTATCCACTCTAAATTACGCATGCGCACCCAAGCGTCTACGTCACACCTATCAATGTTACCAACTGTTGGAACAGATGTCTGTGTTGATTGTTTGAAATCAGCTGATTACGACAGTGAATTCTTACTTACAGTAACCCGTGTAATCTACCAACATTTTCCGCGAAAACTCTTTCTAGAATAACTACTTTTAATCTATTTATATCATGTGTCTCCTACACTTCTTGTGAAATTTTCAATATTGTTGAATGATTGTAGTGTATATACAGAATAGGTATATACGTACAGTTTATCTGAGTATTATTTTATTATTTAAATCGTTTACACCCAAACTTATCGTGTTTCATCAGCGCAATTCAGGTTTTAGGAGGATTATCTTCTGCATAATCTCAAATACAAAGTTAATCGAAATATTTATTTTTTCATTGCAGAATATTCACCACATGTACCAAACTATAGTTACTTGACATATTCCAAGTGTTATTTATTCTTCAGTACTTATTTTACAGGGGAGCAATATGATAGATTAGAGTATGAATCGTATCTTGAAAATAGTATGATCAAATGATGGATCGTCGAAGGATAGATGAATTAGTATCAGTGAATTAAATTCATATCACTTGAGCAAACATTTCAAATTTTATTAATTCTTCTTCAGTGCCTACAAATAATTGAATTTTCTTTAACAATATCACTTTGGAATCGTATTTATCAAGCATTCTGCTATACCAACTTTCAATAAGTCCTTGAGCATAACCTTGAAAATATTACATGAAGTTACACTTAAATTACAGAAATTAATCTCTTGATTATAAGAATCGATTTCCTTAAAACAATTACATGTTGAAATCATCTTGAAACTTATGCGATCGCTTGTTTGAAAGGATTTATATTGCACAAAATATGCCTGCTTTCTATTTTGTGCTGAAATGCATGGGCATTGTGACATTATACTTTATTCCAGAAAATTTTTGAGCATAGGCTAAAAAATATAACATAATATTGTCATTTTGTTAATATTATTCAATTAAGCTACTCACTTTATATTCATAAGATGTGTACATTGTTGTAAACTGGAATTGAAATTTTGCGTGAAAGCGAGTACACATGTACAGTTTCTGTGTGGGAAATAAGTTGGCCACACTGACATTTCATTGTGAATGTCAAAAAAATGATTTTAATTGAAATAAGCTTTATGAAAGCTTAAATTAAATTACAAACTATCCAATTTAATGTTTTATTCATATAACCATACATAATATCTTCAATCAATAGTGAATTCTGTAATATTTTAGATACTATTTCAAATCATTGATCACAATTGAAATTGAGTGAAATTGCTGTAGCAGTTTTGTTGATGAGAACAGCAAAATTATTCATGAAATCAATATTAGTTGTTCAAAGTGCCTATTTGATCGCATGCAATATTCAGGAATTGATCAAAATAATGAAATTGAGGAATGTAGCTATGAAAATGTTGATAGCTGTTGTATCATCTGACTACTCGTTATCTGATTCCTCTATATTCAATAAAACACTCATGTTCTTCACAATTACAATATATTACAATAACAGATATTATAAACAAACACTGAAAGAAGAATAATATCCGACTCTTACAAAAGATCTCTATCCACTCTATCTTACGCATGCGCACCCGAGTGTCTACGTCACACTGAACAATGTTATCAACTGTTGGAACAACTTCACCTACTCGCTTCATCAGCGCAAGCACTTAACAAGCTTGTTATGCGTACATAATTTCATCGAGTACTCAATATGATCACTATTGGATAAACATACAACATTCAAATAATTTCCGTATTATCTGCAATAGTTGAAATTTGGAGTGGGGATAAGTGATCCGTGAACGAATGAACCTGAACATAGTGAACCAGATCAGTTAGATCAGTTCTCCGTGAACGAAAGAATACAGCTTTAATATGTCAGAATTGAAAGTAGAATCATCAAGAAAATATTTCTTGTCCAAATTTATATACCATGTGAATAGAAACATCCAAACTGGATGAGAAATAGGTCACTTCTAATGATGCCTGTTTTTTGTTTTGTGTTGGAAATGCATAAATATTGTGACACATTACTGAATTCCAAAAAATTCTTGAGCATAGCCTAAAAAATATCACATAAAATTGCCATTTTGTTAATATTATTCATTCAAACTACTTACCTTTTATTTGTGAGATGTGTTCGTTGTTGTAAACTGGAATTGGAATTTTGCGTAAAAGCGAGTACGCATGTACATTCTCTCCTTAGAAAATAAGTTGGCAATACTGAATTTATTTAAACGTCATGAAAATAGTAATCTCATAATTTAAACATAATAGAAGCATAAAATGTATCAAGAATTATTCGCTCATGTTTGTAATTAATTTTATAATACATAATATCCGTGAATAATATAGAAATTCTACAATATTCAATGTGATAATATTGAGATTCAAACGTCCAAACTGTCAGATGACATTGATGTTCAACAATTAAAAATTCCTGGCAACTGGATCTGATTTTTTTTGTCCAATTTTCGTCGGTTTTTGATTTTTTGCACAAAATCTATGAGACGGAAAAAATTTACACCCTCAAAAGGCACTCCTTATCAAGAATACCAAATTTGTAAAAAAAAAATTATAATAATCCGAATTTTGGCTTAAGCTGTGGCTTAGGGCAAAGTTTTTCTGTAATCCAAACATTTTGCGTTTTAGTATATAAGACTAGCGCTTGGCCTGCTACGCAGGCCTAAGCCCTAGGCTTCGCAGCTCGATATGTGAACCGCCTCCGGCAAAAATTATGTCTCTATAAAATAAATTCCAAGTACATTTTTAGCCCACAAAACCCTCGTGCTCCGTATTATTTTTGTGCATTTTTCCCTACTCGTGATTTCACTGTTTTTTATTGACAATTCTCAATATTATTCCATGTATTCATCAATCGGATAAATTGATTCCAACTCTTCTACGAATTACAAAGTCTAAATTCAAAGCTTCACAGCGAGATAACATGTCTGTGCCATGTTTCGCATATTCTCAGTCATTGCTTTACTGTTTTCAAATACAAATTAGAGTATTAGTTATTACAACTCATGTGATCCTTCTGTTTTATTTTGACGACATACTTACATCCTTACAATTTGCTTCGCTCGTCAATTTGTATGTAATCACAATCTTTCTGTCTCCTTTGCAACTCTCACTATTATTTTGAATAGATATGGTTGATAATGCTGACTTAAATGATGCATGTACATTGAATATACAAAAAGATGGTTACTCCATGTGGAACCGAGAATATCGAGTGGAAAAGTGAAATGGAATTTCAGTTGAAATTTTGTGTTATCCTAAATATTTCTACCAGGAGAATCATTGAGTTGATTCCTTCCATGAATTAGCGTATCTGATTTCTGAGATCAATTGCGAGATTGAAAGACCGACTATTTTCTCCGTAGTAACATTGATCCTCATAGATTTCCTTCTAAATCACTGCTTTGAGTCTTAATCACTTAGCTCCAATGGTACATTCGGAGAAACATGCATGTTCCACGTTCCTATAGTAATAATTTTGGAGCTCATGCACTCTGCTATATTTTTGCTTCCCAAAAACATGTTTCTTATTTATTCAGGTACTACTCACAAGCCCACGCTACATGTTTTGACTCCTTGTACGGAGCTACAATATTCAACTTTCTCTGGAATTGTGATTTAACTTGTATTGAAATCAATTCAACATCATTCATTAAATCAATATTAGTTGTTCAAAGTGCCTATTCAATAGAATACAATATCAAGGAACTGATCAAAATAATGAAATTGATAAATGTAGCAATGAAAATGTTGACAGCTGTTGTATCATCTGACTACTCGTCATCCGATTCCTTAATACCCAACAAAAAACTCATGTTCTTCACAATTACAATATATTGCAATAACAGATATTATGAAAAACACTAAAAGAAAAATAATATCTGACTCTTACAAAATATCTCTTACGCACGCGCCTGCGCACGCGCACGCGAGCGTCAACGTCACACCTAACAATGCTACCAACTGTTGGAATAGATGTCTGTGTTGATTGTTCCAATGACATTCATTAAAATCAGCTGATTACAACAGTAAATTTTCACTTGCAGCAACCCGTATCATCTATCAACATTTTTCGCGAAGACCCTTTCTTGAACAACTACGTTTAATCTGAGAATAGAGTATTGAATCTATTCATATCATGTGTCTCCTACACTTCTTGAGAAATTAATTTTTTTCAATCCCATATATGACTTCTCTCAACTATTACAATAAATTTCAATAACTGATATTATGAACAAACACTAAAAGAAAAATAATATCTGATTCTCACAGAATATCTCTATCCACTCTTTCTTACGCACGCGCCTGCGCACGCGCACCTGAGAGTCTACGTCACACCCAACAATGTTACCCACTATTGGAATAGATGTCTGTGTTGATTGTTTTAATGACATTTATTAAAATCAGCTGATTACAACAGTAAAATTTCACTTGCAGCAACCCGTATCATCTATCAACATATTCCGCGAAAACCCTTTCTTGAATACGTATAATCTGAGAATGAAGCACTGAATCTATCCATATCATGTGTCTCCTACATTTCTTGAGAAATTGATTTTTTCCAATCCCATATATGATTTTTCTCATCGATATTACCGATTATTATTAAATTGGAAGCTCTGACCAATAATTCTCATTTCGTTTTATCTTCGTTCACGTCATCTACCATTTTATCGTATTTGTAGTTTTTAAATACAAAGATATATTTGGTTGACGTTTAATAATATTGTACAATTTGAGGCAGAGAATTTCCAAAAAGCCATGTATCTCGTTAATATTTAACAATTTGACGGGCCTGTATGTAAGTGGATGAATTAAATTGGTTCTAAAATCTTGTTCGTATATGTCTATTCTTACAAGGGTCTTATCTATGGGTTATTGAAATTTAGTCCTAAAATGTACCACTAATAGCAGTGATGCACGTTTCAACTTTCAGTTTAAGATCTCATGGTACTTGCAATATATATGTCTATGTCTGATTTACTCATTTGAAACCTGGAGAGAGCAAAGATGTTTGAATTGAATAATTCGTACAACGCTATTATTGAAGACTTCTTCAAGAAGAGAATCATTTCAAAAAAGCATTATTCAGGTACTTATCTTCTGTAGTCCATATTGGCTATGTTTGTTGTGTACAACCTGTGTACAATAATGAACTCTTGATTCCAACAATCACACTATAGTCTCTAGTGCATACATCAGAATGGCCTATACTACGTATTAAAACATTAACTCATGAAATGAATCAACATTAGAGCCTAGACTATTAGATGTCAAAAACTACAGATCAAAGTTTTAGAACCAGTGAGATTTGCTACTCTCCCCAATGCACTTGTCATCAAGAAAATATTTCATATCCAATTTTGTATACCAATGGGATAGGAACATCCACACTAAATAAGAAATCAGTGACTTTTGATATTGTAATAAAATGATATGTATTATACAGAATATTTACGTACAGTTCATTTCAGTAATATGTTATAATTTACATTTTTCAAAATAAATGATGACAATCGATATTTTCATCATCGTTCTCACCCAAGCTTGGTGTGTATCATCAGCTCCATGCCGCTTCTAGTAGAATTACTCTCTACATAACCTCAAATACGAAGTTATTTAAGTTCATTGAGTGATGTATGATTTATATCTTTCATCAAGTACTAAATATGGATTGATGGCTCCATTATCGTAATATTATAATCAGTTGATTATTGCTTGTTTCATTGTTGACTCAAGCAAAATGTTCGATTGGCTGGGTTTATCAAGTCTTCAACTCAAATTTATTTAACTGAAAGAGATATGAGAATAGCATAAACTAAACTATTACTAAACAATATTGAATATTTAAATAAATACTCGTGTTTTGTTGAATATTTACCACATGTACCAGCTTAACTATACTTGACATGTTTCAAACCTCATTCAATCTTCAGTACTTATTTCATCCACAACAGAGAAACATCATGAATCAAAATATCCCTTGATTATAAGAATCGATTTCTTCATAACAATTATATGTTGAAATCATTCTATAACTTAGCCAACAACTGATACATGTTGCGATCAGGCATATTCTGCGTTAAAAATGCATAAATATCGTGACATATTACTTTATTTCAAAAAATGTTTGAGCATAGCCTAAAAAATATTTCATAAAATTGTCATTAAATTAATATTATTCAATTAAACTACTTACTTTCTATTCATTAGATGTGTACATTGTTGAAACTGGAATTGGAATTTTGCGTAAAAGCGAGTACGCATGTACATTCTGGGAAATAAGTTGGCAATACTGAATTTATTGAAATGTCAAAAAAATAGTAATTTTAATATTTAAGCATAATATTAGCTCAAAATGTATCACAAGTTATTTGCTCATGTTTATTATAAATGTATTATTACATAAATTTGTGAAAATTTTTCTCATCCTGCAATATTCAATGAAATAATATTGAAACCTAAACGTCAAAGCTGACAGATATCATCGATGTTCAACAATTATTTGTACATGGCTACTATTTTTACGTGGAAGCGAGTACGCATGTACATTCTTCGTTTGGAAAATAAGTTGGCAATACTGAATTTATCGAAATGTCAAAAAAATAACAATTCTAATATTTAAGCATAATATTAGCTCAAAATGTATCACAAGTGATTTGCTCATGTTTGTAATAGATGTATTAATACATAAATTTGTGGAAATCCTTCTCATTTTGCAATATTCAATGAAATAATATTGGAACCTAAACGTCAAAGCTGACAGACGTCATCGATGTTCAACAATTATTTGTACATGCCTACTATGTCCAGGATGAATTTTTACCGGTTTTTGATTTTTTACACGAAACCTATGAGACTGAAAAAATTGAGACCCCCAAAAGGCACTGCTCGTCAAGAATATCAAATTTATAAAAAAAAATCATGTTAATCAGACTTCTCGTTTAGGCTGTAGCCGTGGCTAACTGAAAGTGTATCTTATGCCTTTTAGTATATAAGACTAGCGCTTGGCCTGCTACGCAGGCCTAAGCCCTAGGCTTCGCAGCTCGATATGTGAACCGCCTCCGGCAAAAATTCTGTCTCTATAAGATGAATTCCAAGTACATTTTCAGCCCACAAAACCCTCGTGCTCCGTATTATATTTTTGCATTTTTCTCTACTCGTGACTTCACTGTTTTTTATTGACAATCCTCAATATTATTCCATGTATTCATAAATCGGATAAATTGATTCCAACTCTTCTATGAATTACAAAGTCTAAATTCAAAACTTCACAGCGAGATAACATGCCTGTGCCATGTTTCGCATATTCTCAGTCATTGCTTTACTGTTTTCGAATACAAATCAGAGTATTAGTTATTACAACTCATGTGATCCTTCTGTTTTATTTTGACGACATACTTACATCCTTATAATTTGTTTCGCTTGTCAATTTGTATGTAATCACAATCTTTCTGTCTCCTTTGCAACTCTCACTATTATTTTGAATAAATATGGTTGATAATGCTGACTGAAATGATGCATTAACATTGAATATACAAAGAGATGGTTACTCCAGGTGGAACCGAGAATATCGAGTGGAAAAGTGAATAGAATTTCAGTAGAAATCTTGTGTTATTCTAAATATTTCTCTCAGGAGAATCATTCAGTTGATTCCTTTCATGAATTAGCGTATCTGATTTCTGAGCTCAATTGCGAGATTTAAAGACCGACTATTTTCTCCGTAGTAAGATTGATCCTCATAGATTTCCTTTTGAATCACTGCTTTGAGTCTTAATCACTTAGCTCCAATGGTACATTCGGAGAAACATGCATGTTCCACGTTCCTATAGTAATAATCTTGGAGCTCATGCACTCTGCTATACTTTTGCTTTCCAAAAACATGTTTCTTATTAATTCAGGCACTACTCACAAGCCCTCGCTACATGTTTTGACTCCTTGTACAGAGCTACAATATTCAATCTTCTCTGGAATTGTGATTTAACTTGTATTGAATTCAATTCAACATTATTCATTTAATCAATATTAGTTATTCAAAGTGCCTATTTAATAGAATACAATATCAAGGAATTGATCAAAATAATGAAATTGATGAATGTAGCAATGAAAATGTTGACTGCTGTTGTATCATCTGACTACTCGTCATCCGATTCCTTAATGTACAACAAAAAACTCATGTTCTTCACAATTACAATATATTTCAATAACAGATATTATGAAAAACACTAAAAGAAAAATAATATCTGACTCTTACAAAATATCTCTTACGCACGCACCTGCGCACGCGCACGCGAGCGTCAACGTCACACCTAACAATGTTACCAACTGTTGGAATAGATGTCTGTGTTGATTGTTCCAAAGACATTCATTAAAATCAGCTGATTACAACAGCAAATTTTTATTTGCAGCAACCCGTATTATCTATCAACATTTTCCGCGAAGACCGTTTCTTGAATAACTACGTTCAATCTGAGAATAAAATCTTGAATCTATCCATATCATGTGTCTCCTACACTTCTTGAGAAATTAATTTTTTTCAATCCCATATATGATATCTCTCAACTATTACAATATATTTCAATAACTGATATTATGAACAAACACTAAAAGAAAAATAATATCTGATTCTCACAAAATATCTCTATCCACTCTTTCTTACGCACGCGCCTGCGCACGCGCACTCAAGAGTCTACGTCACACCTAACAATGTTACCAACTGTTGGAATAGATGTCTGTGTTGACTGTTTCAATGACATTCATTAAAATCAGCTGATTACAACAGTAAAATTTCACTTGCAGCAACCCGTATCATCTATCAACATTTTCCGCGAAAACCCTTTCTTGAATACGTATAATAAGAGAATGAAGCACTGAATCTATCCATATCTTGTGTCTCCTACATTTCTTGAGAAATTAATGTTTTCCAATCCCATATTTAATTTTTTCTCATCGATATTACCGATTATTATTCAATTGGAAGTTCTAATCAATAATTCTCATTTCGTTTTATCTTCGTTCACGTCATCTACCATTTTATCGTATTTGTAGTTTTTAAATACAAAGATATATTTTGTTGACGTTTAATAAAATTGTACAATTTAAGGCAAAGAATATCCCAAAAGCCATGAATCTCGTTAATATTTAACAATTTGACAGGCCTGTATGTAAGTAGATGAATTAATTTGGTTCTAAAATCTTGTTCGTATATGTCTATTCTTACAAGGGTCTTATCTATGGGTTATTGAAACTTAGTCCTAAAATGTACCACTAATAGCAGTGATGCACGTTTCAACTTTCAATTTAAGATCTCATGGTACTTGCAATATATATGTCTATGTCTGATTTACTCATTTGAAACGTAAAGAGAGCAAAAATGTTTGAATTGAATAATTCGTACAACGTTATTATTGAAGACTTCTTCAAGAAGAGAATCATTTGAAAAAAGCATTATTCAGGTACTTATCTTCTGTAGTCCATATAGGCTATGTTTGTTGTGTACAACCTGTGTACAATAATGAACTCATGATTCCAACAATCACACTCTAGTCTCTAGTGCATACATCAGAATTGCCTATACTACGTATTAAAACATTAACTCATGAAATGAATCAACATTAGAGCCCAGACTATTGGATGTCAAAAACTACAGATCAAAGTTTTAGAACCACTGAGATTTGCTACTCTCCCCAATGCACTTAATATGTCAGAGTCATCAAGAAAATATTTCATATCCAATTTTGTATACCAATTGAATAGAAACATCCACACTAAATAAGAAATTGGTGACTTTTGATATTGTAATAAAATGATATGTATTATACAGAATATTTACGTACAGTTTATTTCAGTAATATGCTATAATTTACATTTTTCAAAATAAATGATGACAGTCGATATTTTCATCATCGTTCTCACCCAAGCTTAGTGTGTTTCATCAGCTCAATGCCGCTTCTAGTAGAGTTACTCTTTACATAACCTCAAATACGAGGTTATCGGAAATATTCATACTCTAATAGATGTTCACTGAGTGATGTATGATTAATATCTTTCAACAAGTACAAAATATTGATTGATGGCTCCATTATCGTAATATTATAATCAGTTGATTATTGCTTGTTTCATTGTTGACTCAAGCAAAATGTTCGATGGGCTGGGTTTATCAAGTCTTCAACTCAAATTTATTCAACTGAAAGAGATGTGAGAATAGCATAAACTAAACTACTACTGAACATTATTGAAAGTCTAAATAAATACTCGTGTATTGTTGAATATTTACCACATATACCAGCTAAACTATACTTGACATGTTTCAAACTTCATTCAATCTTCAGTACTTATTTCATCCACAACAGAGAAACATCATGAATCAAAATAGCCCTTGATTATAAGAATCGATTTCTTCATAACAATTATATGTTGAAATCATTCTATAACTTAGCCAACAACTAATCCATTCCGCGATCAGGCATATTCTGCGTTAGGAATGCATGAATATCGTGACATATTACTTTATTTCAAAGAATATTTGAGCATAGCCTAAAAAATATTACATAAAATTGTCATTTTGCTAATATTATTCAATTACTTTCTATGTATTATATGTGTACATTGTTGAGAACTGGAATTGGAATTTTGCGTAAAAGCGAGTACGCATGTACATTCTTCGCTTGAGAAATAAGTTGGCAATACTGATTTTATTGAAATGTCAAAAAAATAGTAATTGTAATATTTAAGCAAAATATTAGCTCAAAATGTATCACAAGTGATTTGCTCATGTTTGTTAGAAATTTATTTATACATAAATTTGTGAAAATTGTTCTCATCCTGCAATATTCAATGAAATATTATTGAAACCTAAACGTCAATGCTGACAGATATCATCGATGTTCAACAATTATTCGTACATGACTACTATTTTTACATGAAAGCGAGTACGCATGTACATTCTCCGCTTGGGCAATAAGTTGGCACTACTGAATTTATTGAAATGTCAAAAAAATTGTAATTTTAATATTTAAGCATAATATAAGCTCAAAATGCATCACAAGTGATTTGCTCATGTTTGTAAAGGATGTATTAATACATAAATTTGTGGAAATCTTTCTCATTTTGCAATATTCAATGAAATAATATTGAAACCTAAACGTCAAAACTGACAGATGTCATCGATGTTCAACAATTATTTGTACATGCCTACTATGTCCAGGATGAATTTTTGACGGTTTTTGATTTTTTACACGAAACCTATGAGACTGAAAAAATTGAGACCCCCAAAAGGCACTGCTCGTCAAGAATATCAAATTTATAAGAAAAAAATCATGTTAATCAGAGTTCTCGTTTAAGCTGTAGCCGTGGCTAACTGAAAGTGTATCTTATGCCTTTTAGTATATAAGACTAGCGTTTCGACCTGCTTCGCAGGTCTAAGCTCTAGGCTTCGCAGCTCCATATGTGAACCGCCTCCGGCAAAAATAATTTCTTGATAAGATTAGTTCCGATTATAATTTTAGCCTACAGAATCCTCCTGCTCTATATTATATTCCTGCATTTCCTCTTATTCGTGATTTCACTGTTTTCTATAGACAATTCCCAATGTTATTTAATGTATTTATCTGGAGAGGAATTATTGATTTCAACTCCTTCACAAACTACAGATACACTAGGCGTCGCAGCTCCATATATGTACCGCCTCTTTGACAAGAATTCTTCTTTTACAAAATCAATCTCGAATGTGAATTGAGCTCACATAATTCCTCTGATTCATATTATATTTCTTCACTTTTCTCTGCCCGTGATTACATTGATTGACATTTTTCAATGATATTTAGGTATAATTCGTTGAGAAAATTATTGATTTAATCCCCTTCAAGGATTAGCGACGAGATGCCGAGATTGTTTCTCTAGTAGAACTATATTTTCAAAAGAGCCACTCTTGCCTCACAATTTCAAATATTATACATAGGTCCTGATACTCACCAGTAATGAGGCTATATTCTCATCAAAGCAGCTTATACGTTATTCAAACTACTACAGACGGCGTTACGATCGACAAGATAAGTGTGAGAGAAAAACAGGAAGTGTGCATCAGAAAGGCGAGAAACAGCGATCCGAATCATTCAAGTCTGGATTGAATATTTAATTTCATATCCCATAATTCATTGATATGTAGCACTCAATATCAACAATATTCAAAATACTGCTATCAAATAGCAATAGAATATCTAATATTTCATAATAATTATATTCAAATCCTTTGTATTCACAAAAATGGATATTTTAACTTGTGACAAATAGATATTTCTCTCAATCTTCCTTAAACTATTATTATAAGTAGATTCATAATCATCAATCACAATATATTACAGCTTCTCACATCTTGAGGAACTAATATTAACTGAATACTTCAATAAGAGTCAATCCCTTACCAATGATAGTGGGATGCTAGTGTCAAGACCTGTCTATAAGACCGTATTGCGCAAATTACATTCTTTTTTTTTGCATCAAAAACTGCAAAGGGCTTACAAATTGCCAATACCACTGTAAAAATACTCTACTCGATGTATTAAGTTTGCAACAATGTAGGAGTTAGCAAACATAATTTCTTTCTTATATATTCATGATATTTCTTCTAATTTGCAGCATGTTTTGTTGAACGCATCGTCAACGCTACCACCGACAAACCTTGGCATGCGATGTCCAAATATGGGTATAAATAATTCTCATTTCAAATTGATAATAATTATTTTCCTACTTTGAAAAAATCTGACGTGAACATCACGTGACTTACTTGTACATCATCAGATCAATAATACAATGTGATTTTGTGTTTGATCATATATCTCATTGGATATATATAATCAAACACAAAATCTCATCGTTCCACAGTTAATCGTTTTGAATTTACTCAAGATATTCTAAGAATCTGTCAAGTAAAATGCGCTTTTAGCCAAGTCGGTTACAATAGAAACAGTAGGTTATTATTCTTATACTACAACATTCCTAAATACTTATTTCCAGAATTCTACGACTACCAACAGATCTGATTTTATGCGCAAAATTAAAAGATAAATTCCTACTGAAGTGCACTTCCGGTTCAGTCTATCGTTATGAAAATAGTAGGCAATCATTCAGATGCTACAGCAGATTGAAATATCAAATTTCAATATCAAGATCATTCCGAATTTATGCGAAAAATTCCAAAAGACTGTCAAGTAAAGTGCACTTTTGGTTTGGTGGATCTTGATAAAAATAGGATATGAGCATTCAGACAATATAATCATCTTGAATACTGAACTCTAACAATCCACGTTCAATTGTTTTGGATTTATGCGGAAAATTCGAAAAATGTTTCGAGTAAAGTGCTCTTCCGGTTTATTCGATATCAATCACAGTGCAAGGCAACTAGACATTATAAAAGTGCCTAATACCTTATTCAAATATTCTATGATTGATTGCTTAGAGTTTATGCGGAAAATTCAAGAGTCTGTCATATAAAGTGCACTTCCGCCTTAGCCGACTGTTACAAAAATAGAAGATAACCCTTAGGATGCTACAGCAATTCCAAATGCTGAATTCCAGTGTCCTATGGCTAGTCATTCCAAATTTATGCAAAAAATTCAAAAAGAGTCTCAAGTAAGGTGCACGTCTGGCTTGGCCGATTTATACAAAAATACCAGATTACTATTTTGATACAAAACCAAGTTTAAATTCTGAATTTCAACAATCTACGGTTGAACGTTCTGGATTTATCAGGAAACTTCAGAAAAAGTTTCAAGTAAAGTGAACTTCCGGTACAGACGATTGAAACCCTAATTCTATGTGCACAACGAGACCCTATACCAGTCTTAAATACAAAATTTCTACATAAAACGTTCGACCAGTTTTGAGATTTGCGAGCTACGCACGCATGTACGAACGCACGCATGCAAGAACATACGTAGCGACATCAAGCCAAAAATAGTCAAAATGGATTCAGGGATGCTCAAAACGGATATATCTATCAAAATCTTGATATGTGAATTTTGTCGGTTTCACAATACTTCCTTGTACTTTGTACAAGTAAGTAATAATGTACCGAGTTTAATAATAAATAAAATAAAACCACTAATAATTTTGGGAAATGTTTCAGGTGAATGTTATGCCAATTCATACATGGATCAATCTGAGTTATTTAATATTTTTTGATACATACCACCGGTAATGAAATGAACACAGAAAACTCAAACGTTCCATCAATGAAGTTTCCTAGATGATTACAAATTATTGAGTAGCCAAATGAATTTTTGAGATCAAAACAAATTCAATAAAGAGTGATCAGGCACATCTTTGGCAGAATTTAGTTGAAGAGTACCTGATTGCGTTCAAAAAATTTTATGTGATTGCCGACGTCTCTCACTTCAAGTTGCTAGAAATAAGAGATTGGAATCATTGTATATTGACGATGATGGATTTAAACTCCATGCTATACTTTGTTTCAAACAATCAGTCCTGATAACAATAATATATCTTTTGATAACAGAAATGAATTTCATAACTACAAGAATGGATTCTCTAGATTACAAGAAAGGATTCTCTTGATTACAAGAATGGATTCTCATAACAATTATATGGTGATTTTATCTCGAAGTACAGTCAATAACTACATCATTCTACGATCTCTTGTTCGATAAGTGTTTTATAGTGTGGAATATCCATGTCCCCTATTTTGTATTCAAAATGCAATAATATTGCCGCATATTACTCTTATCGTAGAAGTTTCTGAGCATAACCTGAAAAAGATTACAGAAATTTGTCATTTTATTGATATTATTCGATTAAACTATCTACTTTCTCTTCTATGAGATGTGTACATTATTGTGAATTGAAATTGGAAATGTGAGCAAACGCGTAATTATAAATAGTATAATCGAATGATGGATCGTCGGATGATGGATGAATCGGCAGGATTAGTATATTAAATTCATATCTCTTGAGCTAACATTTCGAATCTTATCAATTCTTCTTCAGTGTCTACAAACAATCGAATTTTTTGCAACAATATCATTACAGAACTATAATTTCACTGACATACGCAGTAATTAGATACCAAGTAAACTGACTGAACCTCTTATCAACCCGCAGCGCTAATAATGAATTTATTGTAAGCATGTTTACTACAATATTTGTAAATTGGTTTAAATTGTCTAGTGCATTCATGAATACATGGTCATGTTCAATTTTTCTTTGAAACTGTTCCTGAGGATTTATTCAATTCTATGGTACAAAATACAAATTTAGTCGAGTAATTGAGCAGAATATATTATATGCATACAGTTTATTTGAGTGAAGTTTCATGATTTACATTTCTCAACATATAAATGATGATGATTGATTTTTCCATTGTTGTTCCTAACCAATCTTTTCTTGATTCAAACTGAGAGTTTTCACAAATTTGAAATAACATATATTTTCTCCTAATAACATTGAATAAAACAGTTTTTATTCGACATGCCAGTTGAAAACGGTCCAAGAGCTCTTATGGGACCACTATTCTAGCCTCCAGGTTAACCGGTATACCAAGTCGATTTACTCTCAATAAATATACATGATTTGAAACACTGTTTCTAAAAATTATATCAAATTATAAGAGCAACAAATATATACATCAACTACCTGAACAGATCTGCTTTGAATCTTCTGAATGCATAAATTCAGTTATGATGTTATTGATGTTTGATGCACGACTAACAGTAGATGGAACTGTCTGATAGCAAAGTAAAATTTTGCGCTATTGTAAAACTGGTTTAGAAGACTTGAATCGAAGTAGCACATTTTCAACTGAAATAGATCATAATTTTAATAAAGAAAAACAATTATTCTATAATTCATTTCGGTTAAGAACGGTCCAAAGACTCCAATAGGACCATGACTCTAGCTTTCCGATTGACCATGATGTCAGTTGCATCATTTATCAGTTACTCGTCAACTTTCAAGTTTGTTTCCATTCAGGTAATATGTGACTACATTTGTAGCTTTTATTTCTTGATTTTATTTCCAGCAAATTTGTTGTGAAACCTATATTCATTGTGAGTGGATCAAATCCGCATTTCAGACTATTGAAAGACTCAAATCGTAACTCCGTAAGAGCCCTTGGACCATTCTTGACATAAAAGAACCATAGACAAAAATACTTTAAATCACTTCTAACAATTACTAATTGAACTTGATACTTTTTGTGCAATATACTATTTCGTACATTGTAGAAAATTTGATGCACCTACCTTTGGTGAATGACAATTCGCTGGTCAAAAGGTACACCGTCACACGCCTACTTAAATTTGTGTGACTGTTTTTTCTTTGATAGATATAAAATAATGTGATCGTTGTAGTTCAAATATTTACATTTATTTACATCTATATTACATACATTCAGTATAAAAACTGAATTACTGTTTTTTAATACAATATATTAAAAAACTGCTCCAACATGAAAGTCGGAGATGAAAAATTGACAACATGAAAGTTGGACTTGGAATTTGATAATGACTTCCAAAGAAACATAAATATCTTAAGAAAGTGGTTGTTGCCACCCTCCAAGGAGAGGGGAACCAATAGGAAAACAAAACCCCCGAGTGAGGGAAAGCGGCATCTGGACCTAGTTGAGGGTATTAACAAATTTCGGCAAATGCTCAAATAAAATTAAAGTGCACAAGCACTTAGTAAACTTAAAATATTTCTGCAATAAAACAATCTGTATCTCGTGGGAAAGGGACTCCAAAACCTTCTCAACAATATATTTACTGCCCTCTTCCTTTGAGAAACACCGAAAATAAATTCTACGGAACGTACATACCGGCCCCCTTGAACCGACAGTGTTCGAAAAGAGCCGATAATAATATCAAAAAATATCGAAAAAACAAAAAAAAATAAACAATAATATATAAGGCAAAAGGTTAAAATTAATTACACATAAATCAAGTATATACATAAATTACAATTAAAGCAATTGCTACTAGAGAAAAATATGAATAAAAATATTCACAATAATAAACATAGTTAAATACCAAGTGAAAATAGACATTTAATTATATTCTACACTGGTAATGGAGCTACGCACTTCACACTTCTTTTGAAAATCCCTGTGGCGGTTTTTACTGTCACTACCCGCACAATATTGTCATCACCGGGATGAGTTTGTATGATTCTTCCCAATTTCCAGGACATGGGAGGAGAATTATCGTCCTTTAAAGTCACTAGAGTGCCCACTTCCAAATTTTGGGCACTTGCACTACCCCACTTGCTACGCACATTGAGGTTATTTAAATATTCCTGATGCCATCGTCTCCAAAACTGTTGTTTGTTTTTTTGTAACTGCTCCCACCTACTTAATCTATTGTCCGCAGTTCCTTGGTAATCAACCTCCGGTAAACCTCTTAATGAGTCACCTATTAGGAAGTGTCCAGCGGTAAGGGCAGAAAAATCATTAGGATCTGAGGATATCGGGGTTAGAGGTCGAGAGTTCAATATGGCTTCGATTTCAATAATTATTGTATTAAATTCTTCATAAGTGAAGAGTACGTTTTTTATCGAACGATATAAATGTTGTTTAAATGTTTTCACACCAGCTTCCCAAAGTCCCGCAAAATGAGGGGATCGCGGAGGAATAAAGTGCCAGTTAACACTCTCATTAGCTAAGCTCCTTTGCATACAGGTATTAAAATCCTTTGATTGAATTAATTTTTGAATTTCATTCTTAGCTCCTACAAAATTTGTGGCATTGTCTATGTAAATGTTTCTAGATTTCCCCCTTCGACCGAAAAACCTCTTAATTGCTGCTAAACATGATTCTGTTGTTAGATCAGTTGTTAATTCGAAATGAACAGCCTTTATTGAGAAGCAAACAAAGACAACAACGTATGCTTTGACGGAATTTCGATTTTGATACTTTTTCTCTTTCAGGGAAAACGGTCCACAATTATCAATGCCAACATTTTCAAATGGCCGGGATTGAGTTACTCTATTCTTAGGTAGAGTTCCCATCAAATATTTTGGTTCTATTGGATTGAATCTGCGACAAGGCACGCATTTATGTAAAATTTTGTGTGTTGTGTTTTTTCCATCTATGGGCCAATATTCTTGACGCACTAAATTTAATGTGGTATTTATACCCGCATGATAGTTGGAAATATGAAAATTTCTGATAATTAAATCCGTAACATGACAATTTTTTGGTAAAAGTATTGGGTGTTTGTTTGAATAATCTAATTTGGATTTATCTAATCTGCCTCCTACACGTAAAATTTCCTTATTCTTCATAAAAGGACACAATGGTAAAACCTTACTCTTATTCGCGATACTTTTATGCTTCATTAAACATTCGTATTCTTCTGGAAACCCTTGAATTTGTGTTAATTTTATTATGCGCATATGTGCGCTTTGTATTTCTTGAACACTGAGTTCTCCTTTAATTTTATCCTGTTTCCGGCAGTTGGAGACCCAACGCAAACAATAGGCAACAAAACGGTTTAATTTTATTATAGATGAAAATTTGTTAAAAATATCATCTGAATCTATTGAAATGATAAGCGCTATTTTGGTACGTTTCTCTGGAGCCTCGATTACAGGAATAGGTTCCGTGGGCCATTGCTCTTGACCTTGCGAGAGCCAGGAAGGACCACAAAACCAATGATGATTATTAATAAGGTCATAGGGTTTCTGACCTCGTGAAACAAAATCCGCTGGATTGTCACCTGACGAGATATGATGCCAATCTTCAATATTTGTACTATTCTGAATTATAGCTACCCTATTAGCGACAAAAGTATCCCACACATAAGGTGGCTTAGTAATCCAATTTAATGTTATTGTCGAGTCCGACCAAAATGTAATAGAAGTGAAATTAGTGTTGAGTGCCACTGAACTTGTTTCAAATAATTTAACTAATAAAACAGCTGCGCACAACTCAAGACGAGGTAGAGAGATAGTTTTTATTGGCGCGACTCGTGATTTTGAGCAAACGAGATAGGTAGAATAATTTTTTGAATCATCTTCTGTTCTTATGTAAATACAAGCACCATAAGCCCTCTCGCTTGCATCGCAGAACCCGTGCAGTTGAATATTCTTGAAATTTTGTAAGATAATTTTGCGGGGAATTTGAAGTTTATTTAGTACATATAATTGATTCTTTAAATCGTTCCATTCTGTATGGATGACTAGTGGTACTGATTCATCCCAATTTAAATTGGCCTTCCATAACTCTTGCATGATAATTTTTGCCTTTACTATAACCGGGCTTAATAAACCTAATGGATCGAAAAGTTGAGCAATTTCCGACAGAATTATTCTCTTTGTTAATTGATTTCTGTGATTATAAGCTGGTACCGAATAGCTTATTGTATCGGATTTTGGCTCCCAATGTATTCCCAGTACTTTCTTTGAATCGTTAGATATAAAATTGACATCTTTTTCAGTTGAAGACACTCCTTCTAACAAAGTACTTTCATTTGAGGCCCATTGTCTTAAATTGAAGCCTCCTAATTGCAATAATTCGATTAGCTGATTTTTTAAAATTATTGCCTCATCATAATCGTTTGTTCCGGTTAGCAGGTCATCCATATAGAAATCCCTGACCAGAATTTTGGCTGCCAAAGGATATTTTTCTCCTTGATCAATTGCTAGCTGTTTCAAAACGCGTACTGCTAAGAATGGTGCAGCCGTAGTACCATAAGTGACTGTATTTAATCTAAAAACTTGAATGGGCTTATTCATTGAGTCACGCCATACTATTTTTTGAAATTCTGCATCGCGTTCATCTACTAGGATTTGTCTGAACATTTTTTCGATGTCCGCGGTCAACACATAATTGTGTATTCGGAATCTTAGAATTAATGATACGAGATCCTCTTGAATAGTAGAACCGGTCATCATTGCATCATTCAAAGAACAATTTTTAGCATCTTTAGCCGATGCATCAAAAATCACGCGTAATTTAGTCGTCAAACTAGCTTCTTTAATTACTGGGTGATGAGGAAGATAATAATCTGATCCGTAAGTATTAATGACAGTAATGTTTGTCATATGACCTAATTTTTCATATTCAGATAAGAAGTCCGTATACTGCTTTTTCAAGTTTTCATCTTTGTTTAATCTACTTTCCAATGCATATAATCGCCTGATTGCTATATTATATGAGCCCTCGAATTGAACGAAATTATTTTTAAATGGAATGCGAACTACGTATCTACCAGTTTGATCGCGTCGAGTATTTGAGACGAAGTGAGCTTCACATGCTGATTCTTCTTTCGATAGAAATTGTTTATTGGGCAGTTCTTCAATTTCCCAGAACTTTTGTAAATGTGTATCTAAATGAGAGGTTACTAAGCATAAAGAATTTGGATAATAGTGCTCTAAATTTGAAATTTCAGCTTCACCTGTAACTATCCAACCTAATTGCGTTTTTTGTAGAACAATCGAATTTACGTTTGACTTAATTTGACCTATTTGTAAAAGGTTGTAAAATAACGTATTACCAAGCAAAGCATCTATGCGCGCTGATTTATGAAACTCTGGGTCGGCTAGTTTTATATTTCCAGGTATAATAATATTATCTCGCTTTATATTTCGAGATGGTAATAATCCAGTAATATTGTTTAATGCAACAAGATTTATTTGATTGTTATAATTTGAAGTCTTTGACTTTATGTGCGCTTTAACATAATATTGTGATCTGGTTATATTGCTTCCTAAGCCTCTAAATGGTATATTCATCGAATGTTTTTCCAAGCCTAAACGATTGGCTAAATCCTCAGTAATGAAATGTGACTGAGAACCACCGTCGAGTAATACACGACAGTCATGTTCTTTATTGTTTCTATCTAAAATTGTGATGCAGGCTGTTCCCAATAAAACCTCAGAATCAAAGGAACTAGTTAATACAGCTTGAATCGACTCCATTGGGGTCTTAGTTGATTCATCGTTATTTGTATCCTCTGTATTAACAGCTTGTTTACTATTTAATTTAATTGACTCAAAATGCAACATCGTATTATGTCGTTTTGAACATATTCTACAACCATAATTTTTGCAATTGATTGTTTTATGATTACCGCGTAAACAATTAAGACAAAGTTGCGCGTTACGTGCGGCTTCAGAGCGATTTCTAGTTGATAGCGCCTTAAATTTTTCACATTTGTAAATGGAATGACCCTCGGAACAGATCGGAAAATTATTATTTATGCCTAAGTGAGCGAATACCCGTTTATAACTATTCTGATTTGGCCTTTGTCTATTTCTATCGGAATTATCAAATTCTTCACCGCGTGCTTGCTTTTGTAAAAAGCTCATTAATTCATTATATTTGGGCATATCTTCGTTTTCTAAACTACGTTCCCAAGCTCTGCGCGTGAATTTATCAAGTTTTGACGTAATGACATAAACAAGAAATGGATCCCAATTCGAAGTATCCATTTTAAGTGCCTTCAACGCATTCACATGCAGTTGTGACTTTTCTAATATTACCCTAAGATTGGAGGGTGAATCTTTTTGAATTTCTGGAATTTCTAATAGTGATTTCAAATGTGCCTGAACAATGAGTCTCGGTTTATTAAATCTTTGGATTAATAATTCCCATGCGACCAAATATCCTTCTGCGGAAGCATTTAATGCACTGATTACATTAGCAGCTTCACCCTTCAAAGCATTTTTCAAATAATGGAATTTTTCCACGGGGCGTAAAGTATCGCTATCATAAACTAACGATTTAAATGTATCATGAAAGGTGTGCCAATTAATTGGTGTTCCATCGAAGGGTTCGATTTTAATTTTTGGTAAGAGCGACTCAACAGATTTTGCCATGGATGTTGATGAAGTGGAACTGTTAGAATCATTACTAGCTATAATAATTGATGGAGCAGGAGCTGACAACTCGCGTAATCTTTTATTAATAATTTTTAGACAATCGTAGTATGTTTCTTCGAATGCAGTTCTTTCAGTTTCAAAATTTGATTCTAACTCATCTTCAAATTCAGCCGTGCTATCTTTTCTCTCTAAAGTCTCTATTGCTAATTGATAATTTAAAAATGTCTGATTATGCTCCTCTATATTTCTTTTACGGATTTGCAAGTCATCTAAATCTAAACCTTGTTTTTCAGTTAAAAACGTATGTAAACGTGTTAACTGGCCCTTGACTACACCGCGTTTCTTCTTAAGGCTATTTAAATCTTCAGCCATATTGAAAGTGAGGAATGGAGGAAATGATAGAATTAGGTTGACTCAATAAGAACACTTACCGGTGGCTGCAATCCAACGGAGCAATTACCGCAATTGGATCTGGTGCTGATTGGTGTCGTCCTCTGTTATGCTGCTGGATGCTGTAGACTTAGAATCTCTGATATGTGGTTGCTGAGCACCAAACTGTCTCTCTGATAGCAATTTGTATTATGCTCAGACTATAGTTGCACTTTGCACTTATACACTGCACTCGATGATGTCAAGAATGTTCGATAATAATTGCCAAAATGAACTTATATCATCCGGCTCGAAGGACCATGTAGAAAATTTGATGCACCTACCTTTGGTGAATGACAATTCGCTGGTCAAAAGGTACACCGTCACACGCCTACTTAAATTTGTGTGACTGTTTTTTCTTTGATAGATATAAAATAATGTGATCGTTGTAGTTCAAATATTTACATTTATTTACATCTATATTACATACATTCAGTATAAAAACTGAATTACTGTTTTTTAATACAATATATTAAAAAACTGCTCCAACATGAAAGTCGGAGATGAAAAATTGACAACATGAAAGTTGGACTTGGAATTTGATAATGACTTCCAGAGAAAAATAAATATCTTAAGAAAGTGGTTGTTGCCACCCTCCAAGGAGAGGGGAACCAATAGGAAAACAAAACCCCCGAGTGAGGGAAAGCGGCATCTGGACCTAGTTTGAGGGTGTTAACAAATTTCGGCAAATGCTCAAATAAAATTAAAGTGCACAAGCACTTAGTAAACTTAAAATATTTCTGCAATAAAACAATCTGTATCTCGTGGGAAAGGGACTCCAAAACCTTCTCAACAATATATTTACTGCCCTCTTCCTTTGAGAAACACCGAAAATAAATTCTACGGAACGTACATACATTATAGTCTATTATACAGATTGATACAATATTTCAGAATCGATTGATGTCTCATTATGAATTCTAAATATTTTATTGACACAGCATTCTGACTTTTTGGGAACATATAAAATTTCTTTTCCTCACAGGCCATGTGTTTGCAATTCTCGCCTCTATATTAAAGCTGATATTTAATAAAACCTAAATAATGCTATTCCAATGTTTATAGATCTAATTTACCAAAAACTAATTACAAACATTTTTCTCGGCCGTTCAAATGTTATTATGAAGTTCCGCATGAGCTGCTCCCCTTGCCGCAAGTACATTATTTCTGCTTAAGAATATCTAGCGCAGTTACAACGATCATTTGAGAACCACGTGAACAAAACATGAGTCATCCTTAAAACAATAAGTTTCGTGAAAGCTATAAAATATCTCATGGAAAAAATATGGATACAAATTACTTACGCTCTAATGGATGAACAAAGACTCTATTCGCATAGAAAAGTTTATTAGAATAACAATCCAAAACATCACTTCTAGACTGACAACCGATGCATGCGCACGAACGGCTTACAAGTGCACGCATACTGATGCGTACGGAATGACTGCAATTTTGAGGTACAAAATTTAAGGCAAAATTAATCAACTTCAGAAACTCTGATACATGGGCACACACGAATTCAATAGAAAGTACGTGAGGTACTATTAAGAGAGGATTGGCTGCATCTCAACAACAGGAAATGTAAAATTCGACCGTTACCTGCAGCCATTGTAACACATGAACACATGATTTATATCGAATTTCAGCTCAACATTATGGAATATAGTTCACCCTTCGAGGTGGTTTCCTCTCAAGTTCAAACTCACAGGCGCGCGCTGCGCAATTGCGGTAATATTCAGGAATGTTTTTCAAAGTCGCGAGCGTAGCGAGCTAACCTACAACTATGGTTATACGTTGACAATTACGAATAGATCAAATTTCAAGCCGTTCAGGGTGAATTGCAAAAAAAAAAATTTCCGAATAACATTTACTCCGCCTTGAGTACCCTTAATCATATATTTCCTAGACTCCTATCATACAATCTCTCCAGCTGTGTTTTAGCATGATTTTGCAGTTTTCTAATTGAAAAGACCACCGTTTCAGTACCGCTGACAGAATTTCATTGTATTAGGTAATCGATAGTATCGCCATCTCTTGAAAATTGTTTGAACTATAAGAGCCCGCTATTATGCATGTGTACCATTATACGGAAAGTTTATCTGAGTATTATTTTATTATTTAAATCGTTCACACCCAAACTTATCGTGTTTCATCAGCTCAATGCAACTTCCAGAAGAATTATTTTTTACTTAACCTCAAATACAAAGTTGATGAAAATATTTATTTTTCATTGCAGAATCTTTACCACATGTACGCATGTACCAAACTATAGTTACTTGACATACTCCATGAGACATTCAATCTTCAGTACCTATTTTACAGGAAAATAATATTGTAGATTATAGTATAAGTCCTATCTTGAAAATAGTACAATCAAATGATGAATCGTCGGAGGATGAATGTATCAGAATCAGTGAATTGAATTCATATCACTTGAGCAAAAGTTTCACATCTAATTAATTCTTCTTCAGTGCCTAGAAATAATTAAATTTTCTTCAACAATATCACTAAAAAACTTTAATTTTTTGATTAGATAGGTACCAAGTGAACTGTCCAAACTTCTTTTCAACCTGCAGCGTTAATTTAGAGTTTATTGTATGCATGCTTCTAAAATATTTCCGAATGTGAAATAAATTTTCTAGTGTATCAATGAATACATTCCTATGTTCCATTTATCTCCAATACTTTTCTCAATGATGTATCCGATTCTAAGGGGATAAAATACGGAGTTAGTTGAGGTTTCTGCGCAGCTTTTCTGTCAAACACAACTGCTCCAATTGTTGACATCTTATATAAAAGTAAGTTTCTTGATTGAAAGAATTGATTTCCTGATAACAATTGGATTCATAATCATCGAGCATTCTGCTATAGCAGCTTCCAATAAATCCTTGAGCATAACCTAGAAAATATTACATAAAGTTACACTTAAATTACAAAAATAAGTTTCTTGATTAGTACAATCGATTTCCTTATAACAATTACATGTTGAAATCATCTTGGAACTTATGCGATCGCTTGTTTGAAAGGATTTATATTGTACGAGATATGCCTATTTTCTATTTTGTGTTGAAACTGCATAGTATTGTGACATACTTTATTCCAAAAGAAGTTTGTGTATAGCCTAAAAAATATTACATAAGATTGTCATTTTGTTAATATTATTCAATTAAACTACTTACTTTCTATTTATGAGATGTGTACATTGATGTGAACTGTCATTAACTGCAAATGCGAGTACGCATGTGCTGTTTCTGCTCATGGAATAAGTTGGCAATACTGACGTTTTATTGAATGTCAAAAAATTTATTTCTATTAAAATAAGCTTGATGGAAGCTTGAAATACATCACAAATTATACATTTGGATATTTTATCCATATAACAATACATAATATCTATATTAAGTAGTGATGTAATATTTTGAGAAATATATAAAATACCTGTATGTAAAACTTGACAGAAGCGACCTGATGTTCATTAATTTTTTGTCAGAGATAACTTGAGAATATTTCGACGGCCGGTGAACTGTCATTTTTGACAATTGTAATCGATGGTTTTGGCCTTCTCCTGTGATTACTATACATGTCATGGTATTCAAATATATAAAAGGCACTAGTCCTCATTAAGATGTATTGAATAGAGAAGAAATGAACAAAATTAAATATACCGTTTAAGCTGTAGCGATGGATGAAAATTTTTTTGGTAACATCTAACTGACAGTTGTAATTGCAAAAATTTAAGCAAATTAGTATATAGGACTAGCGTTTCGACCTGCTTCGCAGCTCCATATGTGAACCGCCTGCGGCAAAAATAATTTCTTGATAAGATTAGTTCCGATTATAATTTCAGCGTACAGAATCCTTCTGCCCCATATCATATTTCTGCATCCTCTCTTATTCGTGATTTCACTGTTTTTTATAGACAAATCCCAATTGTTTTTTTATGTATTTATCTGGAGAGATATCATTGATTTCAACTCCTTCACAAACTACAGAAACACTAGTCGTCGCAGCTCCATATATGTACCGCCTCTCTGACAAGAATTCTTCTTTTACAAAATCAATCTCGAATGTGAATTGAGCTCACATAATTCCTCTGATTCATATTATATTTCTACACTTTTCTCTGTCCGTGATTGAATTGATTGACTGTTTCCAATGATATCTAGATAAAATTCCTTGAGAAAATCATTGATTTCATTCCCTTTAAGGATTAGCGACGAGATGGCGAAATTGTTCCTCTATTAGAACCATCTTTTCAACCGGGCCTGAGACTACTATTATTATAAGTAGATATATAATAATCAAATACAATATATTACATCTTGAGGAACTGATAATAGCTAAATCCTCCAACAAGAGTCAATCTCTTATCAATGGTAGTGAGATGCTAGTGCCAAGACCTGTATATAAGACCGTGATGCGTGAATTTACATGCTCTATTTCTGCATGGAAAACTGCAAAAGTTTTACAAATTGCCAATACCACTGTAAAAATAATTTACTCCATGTGTTAAGTTTGCAATAATTTAAGAGTTAGCGGACATAATTTTTTACTTATATATTCATGTTGTTCTTTCTTATTTGCAACGTTTTTCGTCTAACGCATCTTCAACGCTACCATCGACAAACCTTGGTATGCCACGTCCAAATATAAGTATAAGAAATTCCATCTTGCATTGATAATAATTATTTCCCTACTTTAAAAAAATTCATCGAACTTCATGATAAATAAAATTAAACCGCTAATAATCTAGGGAAATGTTCCAGGTGAATGTTGTGCCAATTCATTTGGGGATCAATCTGAGTTATTTCATTTCTTTTGATAAATACCACCGTTGATAAAATAAAGGCAAAAAACTCAAACATTCCATCAATGAAGTTTTGGTATTACAGATTGAAAGTACCTTATTTATAAATATGAACTAATTTTTCGGATAAAAAAATTTGAATATGAAATTTCAGTTAAAGATTTCTAGGCGTTCTAAAGTACTCGTGTTTTGAGACATAGACAAACAACGACTGACTCCCTTTTGAATCATGTTTTTGGGCTCAGTAGGGTCCAAAAAGTGAAGATTCATTGGAAGCGACAACTGTCCTTATACTTTCTTGTAAATGCGTCTCAGTGGTTGATTTTAATTTTAATTTTGAATGGAGTTGCATACCAATATATACATCAACTACCTGAACAGATCTAATTTGAATCTTCTGACTGCATGAATTCAGTTATGATGTTATTGATGTCTGATGCACGGACTAACAGTAGATGGAACTGTCTGATAGTAAAGTACAATTTTATGCTATTGTAAAACTGGTTCAGAAGACTTAAATCGGAGTAGCACATTTTTAACTGAAATAGATCATAATTTTAATAGAACAACAATAATTCTATAATACATTTCGGTTAAGAACGGTCCAAAGATTCTTATGGGACTATGATTCTAGCCTTCCGATTGACCATGATGCGAACCAGTTTCACAGAAGCACAATAACACTTGGCTTTGTGTCAGTTGCATCATTTATCAGTTGCTTATCGATCATCATAAACAGATTATTTTGAAGATTTGCTTTCATTCGGTTAATATGTGACTATATTTGTTGCTCCTATTTCTTGACTTTATTTTTAGCAAACTTGTTGTGAAACCTATATTCATTGTGAGTGTATCATATTCGCATTTCAGTCTATTGAAAGACTTAAATCGTAATGCCGTAAGAGCCCTTGGACCATTCATGACATAAATGAACCATAGAAAAAAATACTTTTGATCACTTCTAACAATTATTCATTGAACTTGATACTTTCCCTGCAATATACTATTTCATACACTGTTATCCATTATATAGATTGATACAATATTCTAGAATCTGCTGTCTCATTATAAATTTGAAATATTTTCATGTCACGACATTCTAATTTTTCGTGAACATATAAAATTTCATTTTCTCACATCGCTAAAACAATAAGTATTGTAAAAGCTGTAGAATATTTGATAGAAAAAAATACGAATACAAATTACGGCTCACTTTCATGCTAGGAACCTAGTGACGTGCGCATGCGCGTACCTTGTACATGTATTGCTATAGTCAGTGGCTTTCAAACAAAGAGCATTCCACCTAAATACGTACAAGTGTGTGGCTCGCTGACAATAATGAATTTTTTTCGATACTAGTTGGCTTATAAAGCTTGGTTTAGGTTTTATTCTGGCTGTTTTTTTTTTTTATCTGAAAAAACACTAATTTACTGTTTTCCAATACTACTTGACCTTAAAAAGCTTGGTTTAGGCTGAGTTTTGTATTTTTTGAACTAAAAAACACTGATTTACTGTTTTCCAATACTAATTGACCTGGAAAGCTCGTTTTAGGTTATGTTGAAGTTGCTTTTCCCTGAATGTAAAATTCTGATCCCCACCGTTCTAGTGCCACTGGAAAATTTATTTGAATATCTGTGGCGCCATCTCTTTTCACTTTTATAACTACCACTAGGTTCCTATTGTAGAAATCTACCCAAATTACTTATGGTCTAATGGAAGACTCTATTCGCATACGAAAGTTTAATAGAATAACATCACTTCTAGATTTCAAATTAGTTTGCAGCAACAGATTGATAATTGACAATTGACGCATGCGCACAAACGGTTTAGAAGTGTATGCTTACGTTCCGTTTGTATCTCAAAATTTGAGGAAGAATGGATAATGACAAATGATACTTTCATCATCGTTTTCACCCAAGCTTATCGTGTTTTATCAGCTCAATGCAGCTTTTAGGAGAAATATAGAAATACTACAAACACGAAATTGATAGAACTATGTATACTATAATATGAATTTGTGTCATCATATTGTAACATGATCCATTTGATGATTCATAGATTATTGCACAAAATATTTAGGTACAGTTAGTTCCTTAAGGAATATTTGATTTATATTCTTAAACAAATAAGAAATTCAGATTGATGGCCCCATTGACGTAATCTAATGTCATTACTCTATTTGATCCATTGTTAGGTGACGGACTGATGGTTCTCACCAATTTTGATCAATGTAAACTCCTATTCGTTGATTCAATTGAATTCTCAATGTATTGGCTTCATTGATTGAAAATGTATTGGCTTCATTGATTGAAAGGGATTTTATAATCTGCTGATGATTGCATGTTTCATTGTTGTACCTCAACAAAATGTACGATTGGATTGGTTGGTCCTTGCAATATATGTGTTAATGTCTGATTTATACATTTAAAACGTAGAAAGAGCACCTCACTAATATTTTAATGGAATATTATGTACAAAATTATCATTGAGAACTCCTCCAAGTTGAGTATCTTTTGGTACATATCTTCTGTAATCCATATAGGCTACATTTGTTGTGTATAACCTGTGTACAACAATGAACTCTTGAATTCAACAATGCCATTCAAGTCTCTAGTGCATACATCAGATTTATCTACTACGCATTGAATCATTAGCTCATGAATAAACATTAGAGCCTAGGCTATTAGATGTCAGAAACTTCAGATCGAAATTTTAGAACTACTGGGATTTGCTACTCTTTTCAATGAACTTGATATAGCCAAGGATCTTCCAACGGTATATAGCAGTATGATATAATTGTCTTTATATCAAACTTTGAATGAATATTTGCAGTATATGTACATCGATCGAATTTTTGGGATCGAAAGCAGAATCATCAAGTGACTATCTCTTATCATTTTCCATTTTATTTACCCAGTGAATAGGAACATCCATAATAAATATCAAATTGGTCACTTTTTTATACTATATAGAATATATACGTTTAATCTATTCGAGTATTATTTTATTATTTGAATCGTCCACACCCAAGCTTATCGTGTTTCATCAGCTCAATGCAGTTTTCAGGAGAATTATTTTCCACATAACTTCAAATAAAAAGTTGATGAGAATATTTATTTTTTTATTGCAGAATATTTATCACATGTACCAAACTATAGTTACTTGAGATATTCCAAGTGGCATTTATTCTTCAGTACTTATTCTACAAGAAATCAATATTGTAAACCAGGATATAAATCGTATCTAGAAAATAGTATATTCAAATTATGGATCGTCAGGAAATGGATGAATTAGTATCAGTGAATTGAATTCATATCACTCAAGCAGACGTTTCAAATCTTATTAATTCTTCTCCAGTACCTACAAATAATTAAATTTGCTTCAATAATATCACCACAAAACTATAATTTTGTGATTAGATAGGTACCAAGTAGACTGACTGAACTTCTCTTCAACCTGCAGCGCTAATTATGAATTTATTGTATGCATGTTTCTTAAATATTCTTGAATATAAGATAAATTGTCTAGTGTATTCATGAATACATGCTTATGGTCCATTCATCTCGAATACTTTTCTTGATGATTTATTCGACTCTACGATATAAAATACGGAGTTAGTTGGATAATTATGAATACATACCAATGAATAACCTCATTCCGTTGATGATCCTGAATGGATATATTTGATTTGAGAAATATCTAAAAAAATTTGTCGCAAGAGCCAGAATACTCTTTATAAATAAGGCTGGACAACAACGATCATTACCACTATTACCAGTTCAATAATATGAAAGAGTAATTGATGGTGTGTTCATACAATAACGACGATGATTGAAATGTTATGCTCGTCCTCATGGTGGTAATAAAGCAGAACTTATTGATACGCTAGGATGACAATTATTTTCATATTAGGTTCAAATTATTCAATAAAATATTAATTCTGAATACAGAAAGTAATAATCAAGATCACATTTAACACATTCTGGACATAATTTCAGATACTTTTGCTTCGTTGATTTGATAAATTTTCGACGAAATTCAAGACAAGGCTTTGGGAAGCAAATCAAATAATATTAATTGTCCAAAAATCACTTACTACGCATATCGCTGTGACATATTCCATAACAACAGCGCTATTTTGCCTCTTTGTGAACTGATAACAATATATATTTTTATTAAAAAGCTTGTATTATCATTTTACTGTGAATATATATCAAAATTGTAATAAATATTAGTTTCTTAAAATCTCACATTGAAAACATAGTATTAACGGCTTGTCTACGCCAAGAAACATGGCGGATGTCCAGGCATGCGCACAAAAAAAATTCCAATCATGAGAAGAGCTATTGTTGGCATCTTATATAAAAGTAAGTTTCTTGATTGAAAGAATTGATTTCCTGATAACAATTGGAATCATAATCATCGAGCATTCTGCTATAGCAGCTTCCAATAAATCCTTGAGCATAACCTAGAAAATATCACATAAAGTTACACTTGAATTACAAAAATGCGTTTCTTAATTACTAGAATCGGTTTCCTTATAACAATTACATGTTGAAATCATCTTGGAACTTATGCGATCGCTTGCTCGGAAGGATTTATATTGTACGAGATATGCCTGTTTTCTACTATTTTGTGTTGAAAATGCATAGTATTGTGACATTAAACTTTATTCCAAAAGAAGTTTGAGTATAGCCTGAAAATATTACATAAGATTGTCATTTTGTTAATATTATTCAATTAAACTACTTACTTTCTATTTATGAGAAGTGTACATTGATGTGAACTGTCATTGACTGCAAATGCGAGTACGCATGTGCAGTTTCTGCTTGAGGATTAGGTTGGCAACACTGACGTTTTATTGAATGTCAAAAAATTTATTTCAATTAAAATAAGCTTTATAGAAGCTTCGAATACATCACAAATTATCCATTTGAATGTTTTATCTATATAATAATACATAATATCTATATTAAATAGTGATGTTGTAATATTCTAAGAAATATTTAAAATACCTGTATGTCAAACTTGACAGAAGCGACCCGATATTCATTAATTTTTTGTCAGAGATAACTTGAGAATATTTCGACGGCCGGTGAACTGTCATTTTTGACAATTGTAATCGATGGTTTTGGCCTTCTCCTGTGATTACTATACATGTGATGGTTTTCAAATATATAAAAGGCACTAGTCCTAATTGAGATGCATTGAATAGAGAAGAAATGAATAAAATTGGAAATACCGTTTAAGCTGCAGCGATGGATAAAAATTTTTTGGGAACATACAACTGACAGTTGTAATTGAAAAAATTTAAGCGGATTAGTATATAGGACTAGCGTTTCGACCCGCTTCGCGGGTCTAAGCGCTAGGCTTCGCAGCTCCATATGTGAACCGCCTCCGGCAAAAATAATTTCTTGATAAGATTAGTTCCAATTATAATTTCAGCCTACAGAATTCTCCTGCTCCATATTATATTTCTGAATTTTTCCCTATATGTGATTTCACTCTTCTTTATAGACAATTTCCAATGTTATTTCATGTGTTTATCTGGAGAAAAATTATTGATCTCAACTCATTCACGATTTACAGAGACTCTAGGCGTCGCAGCTCCAAATATGTACCGCCTCTCTGACAAGAATTCTTGCTTGACAAGACCAATCCCGGATGTGAATTGAGCTCACGTAATTTCCCTGCTTCATATTATATTACTACACTTTTCTCTGCCCGTGATTATATTGATTGACAGTTTCCAATCATATTTGGGTATGAATCCTTAAGAAAATCATCTATTTCATTCCCTTTAGGGATTAGCGACGAGATGGCAAGATTGTTTCTCTAGTAGAACGATCTCATCAAAAGAACCACTCTTGCCGCACAATTTCCAATATTATACACAGGTCTTGATATTTACCAGTCAGGGTATTCATTATTAAAGCAGCTCATTAGTTATTTAAGCTACTACAGACGGTCTTACGATCGACAGAATAGGTGTGCGCGAGAAAAAGAAAGTGTGCATCAGAAAGACAAGAAACAGCGATTCGAATCATTCAAGTCTGGATTGAATATTTAATTTTATATCCCAAAATTTATTGACACATAGCACTCAATATCAATAATATTCAAAATATTGCCATCAAATAGCAATAGAATATCTAATATTTCATAATAATAATCTCCCTTGAACTATTATCATAAGTAGATTTATAATCATCCACTACAATATATTACAGCTTCTCACATCTTGAGGAACTGATAATAACTAAATACTAAAATAAGAGTCAACCCCTTACCAACGGTAGTGGGATGCTAGTGTTAAGACCTGTATATAAGACCGTGATGCGTGGATTAACATGCTCTATTTTTGCATCGAAAACTGCAAAAGTACGATATCCATTAAATAGTCAGTCCATCGATTGCAACAATCAACCATAGATCACAATTGGAATTGAGTAAATGACAACAATAATTTTCAGTAAGTTTTTATCGTTTATCTCATGGATTAACAATAACTTCACGATTAAAGTCAAAATTGAGTTGATCACAACAAATGATTGTTGCCCGTGATAATCTACAATCGATGATTTCTACTCAGGAATTATTGTTGATTATAAGATCATGATAACCACTACAATAACAATACAAGTTTGAAAGAGTCATGTGATTATAATAAAAATATTATTGAATACAACAATCAAATCATTTTTTCCAACAATAAAATTGTGGATTTGAGTATACAATTTGGTCGTAGCCTTAAAACAACAGTATAAGGTAACCAAAACGTCCAAACTATCAATTATAACAATACCAATGTTGATGAAAATAATGGCTTGTTGATTATAACAAAGAAATTGCTGTTGCAGTTTTGTTGATGAGAACAGTAAAACTATTCATTGAATCAATATTAGTTGTTCAAAGTGCCTATTTAGTAAAATACAATATTAAAGAATTGATCAAAGTAATGAAATTGATAAATGTAGCAATGAAAATGTTGACAGCTGTTGTATCATCTGACTACTAGTCATCCGATTCCTTAATATCCAACAAAAAACTCTTGTTCTTCACAATTACAATATATTTCAATAACAGATATTATGAACAAACACTAAAAAAAAATAATATCTGACTCTTATAGAATACTTCTATCCACTCTTTCTTACGCACGGACTTGCGCACGCGCACCCGAGCGTCAACGTCACACCTAACAATGTTATTAACTGTTAGAATAGATGTCTGTGTTGATTGTTCCAATGACATTCATTAAAATCAGCTGATTACAACAGTGAATTTTTACTTGCAGCAACCCGTATCATCTATCAACATTTTCCGCGAAGACCCTTTCTTGAATAACTACGTTTGATCTGAGAATAAAGTATTGAATCTATCCATATCATGTGTCTCCTACACTTCTTGAAAAATCAATTTTTTTCAATCCCATATATGATTTCTTCCAACTATTACAATATATTTCAATAACTGATATTATGAAAAAACACTGAAAGAAAAATAATATCTGACTCTCACAAAATATCTCTATCCACTCTTTCTTACGCACGCGCCTGCGCACGCTCACCCGAGAGTCTACGTCACACCCAACAATGTTACCAACTGTTGGAATTAAATGTCTGTGTTGATTGTTTCAATGACATTCATTAAAATTAGCTGATTACAACAGTAAAATTTCACTTGCAGCAACCCGTATCATCTATCAACATTTTTCGCAAAAACCCTTTCTTGAATACTTATAATCTGAGAATGAAGCACTGAATCTATCCATATCATGTGTCTCCTACATTTCTTGAGAAATTAATTTTTTCCAATCCCATATATGATTTTTCTCATCGATATTACCGGTTATTAATAAATTCAAGTTCCAACCAATAATTCTTATTTCGTTTTATCTTCGTTCACGTCATCTACCATTTTATCGTATTTGTAGTTTTTAAACACAAAGATATATTTTGTTGACGTTTAATAAAATTGTACAATTTGAGGCAAAGAATATCCAAAAAGCCATGAATCTCGTTAATATTTAACAATTTGACAGGCCTGTATGTAAGTAGATGAATTAATTTGGTTCTAAAATCATGTTCGTATATGTCTATTCTTACAAGGGTCTTATCTGTGGGTTATTGAAATTTAGTCCTAAAATGTACCACTAATAGCAGTGATGCACGTTTCAACTTTCAGTTTAAGATCTCATGGTCCTTGCAATATATATGTCCATGTCTGATTTACTCATTTGAAACGTAAAGAGAGCAAAAATGTTTGGATTGAATAATTCGTACAACACTATTATTGAAGACTTCTTCAAGAAGAGAATCATTTGAAAAAAGCATTATTCAGGTACTTATCTTCTGTAGTCCATATAGGCTATGTTTGTTGTGTACAACCTGTGTACAATAATGAACTCATGATTCCAACAATCACACTCTAATCTCTAGTGCATACATCAGAATTGCCTATACTACGTATTAAAACATTAGCTCATGAAATGAATCAACATTAGAGCCTAGACTATTAGATGTCAAAAACTACAGATCAAAGTTTTAGAACCACTGAGATTTGCTACTCTCCCCAATGCACTTAATATGTCAGAGTCATCAAGAAAATATTTCATATCCAATTTTGTATACCAATTGAATAGGAACATCCACACTAAATAAGAAATTAGTGACTTTTAATATTGTAATAAAATAATATGTATTATACAGAACATTTACGTACAGTTTATTTCAGTTATATGTTATAATTTACATTTTTTTAAAAATTAATGATGACAATCGATATTTTCATCATCGTTCTCACCCAAGCTTAGCGTGTTTTATCAGCTCTAGTAAAATTACTCTCTACATAACCTCAAATACGAGGTTATCGAAAATATTCATACTCTAATAGATGTTCATTGAGTGATGTATGATTTATATCTTTCCACAAGTATAAAATATTGATTGATAGCTCCATTATCGTAATATTATAATCAGTCGATTATTGCTTGTTTCATTGTTGACTCAAGCTGAATGTTCGATTGGCTGGGTTTATCAAGTCTTCAACTCAAATTTATTCAACTGAAAGAGATGTGAGAATAGCATAAACTAAACTATTACTAAACAATATTGAAAATCTGAATAAATACTCGTGTATTGTTGAATATTTACCACATGTACCAGCTAAACTATACTTGACATGTTTCAAATTTCATTCAATCTTCAGTACTTATTTCATCCACAACAGAGAAACATCATTAATCAAAATATCCCTTGATTATAAGAATCGATTTCTTCATAACAATTATATGTTGAAATCATTCTATAACTTAGCCAACAACTAATCCATGTTGCGATCAGGCATATTCTGCGGTCAAAATGCATGAATATCGTGACATATTACTTTATTTCAAAAAATGTTTGAGCATAGCCTAAAAAATATTACATAAAATTGTCATTATGTTAATATTATTCAATTACTTACTCTCTATTCATTAGATGTGTACATTGTTGAAACTGGAATTGGAATTTTGCGTAAAAGCGAGTACGCATGTACATTCTGGGAAATAAGTTGGCAATACTGAATTTATTGAAATGTCAAAAAAATAGTAATTTTAATATTTAAGCATAATATTAGCCTAAAATGTATCACAAGTGATTTGCTCATGTTTGTTATAAATGTATTAATACATAAATTTGTGAAAATTTTTCTCATCCTGCAATATTCAATGAAATAATATTGAAACCTAAACGTCAAAGCTGACAGATATCATCGATGTTCAACAATTATTTGTACATGGCTACTATTTTTACGTGGAAGCGAGTACGCATGTACATTCTTCGTTTGGGAAATAAGTTGGCAATACTGAATTTATCGAAATGTCAAAAATATAACAATTTTAATATTTAAGCATAATATTAGCTCAAAATGTATCACAAGTGATTTGCTCATGTTTGTAATAGATGTATTAATACATAAATTTGTGGAAATCTTTCTCATTTTGCAATATTTAATGAAATAATATTGAAACCTAAACGTCAAAGCTGACAGATGTCATCGATGTTCAACAATTATTTGTACATGCCTACTATGTCCAGGAGGAATTTTTGACGGTTTTTGATTTTTTACACGAAACCTATAAGACTGAAAGAATTGAGACCCCCAAAAGGCACTGCTTGACAAGAATATCAAATTTATAAAAAAAAAATCATGTAAATCAGAGTTCTCGTTTAGGCTGTAGCCGTGGTTAACTGAAAGTGTACCTTATGCCTTTTAGTATATAAGACTAGCGTTTTGACCTGCTTCGCAGGTCTAAGCGCAAGGCTTCGCAGCTCCATATGTGAACCGCCTCCGGCAATAATAATTTCTCAATAAGATTAGTCCCAATCATAATTTCGGCGTACAGAATTCTCCTGCTCCATATTATATTTCTGCATTTCTCCCTATTCGTGATTCCACTCTTTTTTATAGACAATTCTCAATGTTATTTCATGTATTTATCTGGAGAAAAATCATTGATTTCAACTTCTTCACGAATTACAGAGACTCTAGGCGTCGCAGCTCCAAATATGTACCGCGTCTCTGACAAGAATTCTTCCTTGACAAGATCAATCTTGGATGTGTATTAGGCTCACGTAGTTTCCCTGATTCATATTATATTACTACACTTTTCTCTGCCCGTGATTACATTGATTGACAGTTCCCAATCATATACAGGTATAAATCCTTGAGAAAATCATCGATCTCATTCCCTTTAAGAATTAGCGACAAGATGGCGAGATTGTTTCTCTAATAGAACTATCTTTTCAAAAGAACCACTCTTGCCGCACAATTCCCAATATTATACGTAGGTCTTGATACTCACCAGTAAGGGTATTCATTATTGAAGCAGCTTATTAATTATTCAAACTGCTACAGACGGCGTTACGATCGACAAAATAAGTGTGCGAGGAAAACAGAAAATGTGCATCAGAAAGACAAGAAACAGCGATTCGAATAATTCAAGTCTGGATTGAATATTTAATTTTACATCCTAAAATTCATAGAATAATATCACTCAATATCAATAATATTCAAAATATTGCCATTAAATAGCAATGTTACTCCTAATATTTCATAATAATCACATTTAATTCCTTTGTATTCACAAATATGGATATTTGAACTTGTGACAAATGAATGTTCCCCTCAATCTCCCTTCAACTATTATCATAAGTAGATTTATAATCATCATCTACAATATATTACAGCTTCTCACATCTTGAGGAACTAATAATAACTAAATACCTCAATAAGAGTCATTCCCTTGCCAATGGTAGTGAGATGCTAGTGTCAAGTCCAATATATAAGACCGTGGTGCGCCAATTAACATGCTCTATTCTTGCATCGAAAACTGCAAAAATTTTCCAAATTGCTAATACCCCTGTAGAAATACTTCACTTCATGTATTAAATTTGCAACAATGTAAGAGTTGGCGAACATCATTTATTTCTTGTAGATTCATGTTGTTCCTTCTAATTTGCAACATGTTCTGTCGAACTCATCGTCAACGCTACCATCGTGAAACCTTGGCTTGCGACGTCCAAATATGAGTATAAATAACTCTTATTTCACATTGATGATGATTATTTCCCTACTTTAAAAGAATTTACCGAATTTTATAATAAATGAAATAAAACCGCAAATTATTTTGGGAAATGTTCCAGGTGAATGTTGTGCCAATTCATGAAGGATTCAATCTAAGTTATTTCTTATCACTCATGCAGAATGCGTACTACTTTGCGCACGTAAATGGCTCTTTGGCTTTTGAGTGCGCCAGGTATAATTTATGTGCGACAAGTAAACTTGTCGCACGCAAACCATTTATCGCTCGGGAAAATAAGTGCAAAATAGTACCAATCCTGCATATATATAAAATAGTATCCCCAACTTGTGCAGTACTGTCAATTGCCCACTTCGCTCTCGTGGGCAATCAAAAACTTATCGCACTTGTTGCACAATATACTATTATATTCTTGGATAAGTACTACCGTTCATGAAATAAACGCAAAGAACTCTAGAGTTCCATCAAAGAAGTTTTGGTACCACCAATTGAATATATCTGATTCATGAATATGAACCTATTTTTTTGATAAAAAATTTGAATGTGAAATTTTAGTCGAGAATTTCTAGCCGTCCTCAAGTTATCGTGCTTTAAGAAATAAACAAACACAACAACTGACTTTCTTCTAAATTATGGTTTTTTGAGTTCAGTAGTGTCTAAAACGTGAAGATTCATTGAAAGCGTTAACTGTCCTCATACTTTTTTGTGAATGCATCTCAGTGGTTGATTTTGATCTCAATTTTGAATGAAGTTGCATACCAATAGCAGAAGAAAATTGAGAGTTATTACAATAATACACATTTCTTCTCCATTGTCTTCTACACCTGATTTATAAGCCATTCAATAAGCTCATTTTCCTATCAATTTCGACCCTTGTAACAAAATCAGGATATACGATGTGACACAATGATCGAGTTCAATAAGAAACTTTTCTTCTAGGTCTGAACAAAGAATAAGGACGTTTTTTATCTTCAATGTAATTTTGAGAATTCAAACTTTTTTCGGGATGCTTATTTCCACAGAAGCAAAAACGCTTTGAACCTCACTTTCATATATTTGTGCGAAATTTTATTACGAAAAGCAAATTGGCTCCAAATACATCTCCAAGGATATTTTTAATCCGAAGCGAATTTGTCCAAATCAATTGAAAATTAAGACTCAACTTAGGAGCCTGAATATATTAATTCAGAAAAACTGGTAAATATAATTAACGTCTCAGTTGTCATGCTGACTCATATTTCACATCTGAAACAGCATTAAAAGATAAAGAATAAATTGCTTGAATAGAGAACCAATCGGTTGTTTTTTGACTAAAATAGAAATGAATCAGAAAACAACCCTGAATTGTTGAATAAAATCATCTACGCTTTGTATTTTGGAATTTTTTCACTTCAGTGATCATTGAATGATCACAGCTATCAGTTTGCAATCGATTGCAACAATATTTCGTTCATCCCTATAATGATTGAGTGGATGAGAATAAGATTTAGGGATTATCGTTGTTCGCTGCTAGCAATAAATTATTATTGGTTGATCACAACAATAGATGGGCTGATTGAAACAATATTTTGTTGATAGCAATGATAGAGAAGGTAATCCTAATTATCAATTGTTGATAGTGGCTACTATATAGCATTTTTTGTTGATTATACTAATAACTTTTCCATCATAGTATGAGGTTCATAATACAATATTCATTGAATAGTCATTCTACCGATTGCAACAATCAACCATTGATCACAATTGGAATTAAGTAGATGACAACAATAATTTTTACCAAGTTTTCATCGTTTATCTAATGAATCAGCAATAACTTTACAATTAAAATCAAAATTGAGTTGATCACAACAAATGATTGTTGCCCGTAATAATCTACAATCGATGATTTCTACTCAGGAATTATTGTTGATAATATGATCATAATACTCACTACAATAACAGTACTAGTTTAAAGAAATATCTGTTGCAGTCTTGTTGATGAGAACAGCAAAATTATTCATTAAATCAATATTAGTTGTTCGAAGTACCTATTCAATCGAATACAATATTTAGGGATTGATCAAAATAATGAAATCGATGAATGAATCAATGAAAATGCTGACAGCTGTTCTATCATTCGACTACTCATCATCCGATTCCTTTATATTCAACAAAACATTCTTGTTCTTCACAATTACAATATATTTCAATAACAGATATTATGAACAAACAATAAAAGAACAATAATATCTCACTCTTTGAAAACATCTCTATCCACTCTATATTACGCATGCGCACCCAAGCGTCCACGTCACACCTAACAATGTTACCAACTGTTGGAACAGATGTCTGTGTTGATTGTTTGAAATCAGCTGATTACAACAGTAAATTCTTACTTACAGTAACCCATATAATCTACCAACATTTTCCGCGAAAACTCTTTTTAGAATAACTACTTTTAATCTATTTATATCATGTGTCTCCTACACTTTCTGAGAAATTTTCAATATTGTTAAATGATTGTAGTGGATATACAGAATAGGTATATACGTACAGTTTATCTGAGTATTATTTTATTATTTGAATCGTTTTTACACCCAAACTTATCGTGTTTCATCAGCGCAATGCAGGTTTTAGGAGGATTATCTTTAACATAACCTCAAATACAAAGTTAATCGGAATATTTATTTTTTCTTTGCAGAATATTTACCACATGTACCAAACTATAGTTACTTGACATATTCCAAGTGGCATTTAATCTTCAGTACTTATTTTATAGGGAAACAATATTGTAAATTAGAGTATAAATCGTATCTTGGAAATAGTATAATCAAATGATGGATAGTCGGAAGATGGATGAATCAGTATGAGTGAATTAAATTCATATCACTTGAGCAAAAATTTAGAATCCCATTAATTTTTCTTCAGTGCCTACAAATAATTGAATTTTCTTCAACAATATCACTTTGGAATCGTATTCATCAAGCATTCTGCTATAGCAGCTTCCAATAAATCCTTGAGCATAACCTTAGAAATATTACATGTAGTTACACTTTAATAATTTCTTGCTTATAAGACTCGATTTCCTTATAACAATTACATGTTGAAATCATCTTGAAACTTATGCGATCGCTTGTTTGAGAGGATTTATGTTGTACAAAATATGCCTGTTTCTTATTTTGTGCTGAAAATGCATGGGCATTGTGACATTATACTTTATTCCAAAAAATGTTTGAGCATAGCCTAAAAAATATAACATAAAATCGTCATTTTGTTAATATTATTCAATTGAATTACTTACTTATTATTTATAAGATGTGTACATTGTTGTGAACTGGCATTGACATTTTGCGTCAAAGCGAGTACGCATGTGCAGTTTCTGTTTGGGAAATAAGTTGGCAACACTGACATTCTATTAAATGTCAAAAAATTTATTTTAATTGAAATAAGCTTAATGAAAGCTTCAAATACATTACAAATTATTCATTTAAATGTTTTATCAATATAACAATACTTAAAATCTTGATTCAATAGTAAATTTTGTAATATTTTGAATATTATTCCAATAGCTATATGTCAAACTTGACAGAAGGGACCCGATGTTCATCAATTTTCTAGCATTGATAGCTTGATATTATTTCGAACTGTCACTTTTGACAATTCTAACGTATGGTTTTCGATTTTTCCTGTTAATACTATACATGTAATAAATTTCAAACATATAAAAGGCACTACTCCTCGTGAATACGCAATTTATAAAAAAAAAATTACAAAAATCGACTGAACCATTTAAGCTGTAGCCTCGGGCAAAGTCTCATTAGTAATCCTTACACTTGGCCTTTTAGTATAGTTTACTAGCGTTTCGACCTGCTTCGCAGGTCTAAGCGCTAGGCTTCGCAGCTCCATATGTGAACCGCCTCCGGCAAAAATAATTTTTCTATAAGATTAGTCCCAATCATAATTTCAGCGTACAGAATTCTCCTGCTCCATATTATATTTCTGCATTTTTCTCTATTCGTGATTTCACTCTTTTTTATAGACAATTCCCAATGTTATTTCATGTATTTATCTAGAGAAAAATTATTGATTTCAACTTCTTCACGAATTACAGGGACTCTAGGGGTCGCAGCTCCAAATATGTACCGCCTCCCTTTAAGGATTAGCGACGAGATGGCGAGATTGTTTCTCTAGTAGAACTATCTTTTCAAAAGAACCACTCTTGCCGCACAATTTCCAATATTATAAATGGGTCTTGATACTCACCAGTAAGGGTATCCATTATTAAAGCAGCTTATCAGTTATTCAAACTACTACAGACGGCGTTACGATCGACAAAATAAGTGTGCGAGGAAAACAGAAAGTGTGCATCAGAAAGACAAAAAACATCGATTCGAATAATTCAAGTCTGGATTGAATATTTAATTTTACATCACAAAATTTATCGATATATAGCACTCAATAAAAATAATATTCAAAATATTGCCATCAAATAGCAATAGAACTCCTAATATTTCATAATAATTACATTTAATTCCTTTGTATTCACGAAAATGGATATTTGAACTTATGACAAATGAATATTTCCCTCAATCTCCCTTAAACTATTATCATAAGTAGATTTATAATCACTAACTACAATATATCACAGCTTCTCACATCTTGAGGAACTAATAATAACTAAATACTTCAATAAGAGTCAATCCCTTGCCAATGGTAGTGAGATGCTAGTGTCAAGTCCTATATATAAGACCATGGTGCGTGAATTAACATGCTCTATTCTTGCATCGAAAACTGAAAAAGTTTTTTGAATTGCTAATACCCCTGTAGAAATACCTCACTTCATGTAATAAATTTGCAACAATGAATGAGCTGGCGAACATCATTTATTTCTTGTACATTCATGTTGTTCCTTCTAATTTGCAACATGTTCTGTCGAACTCATCGTCAACGCTACCATCATCAAACCTTGGCTTGCGACGTCCAAATAAGAGTATAAATAACTCTTATTTCACATCGATAATAATTATCTCCCTACTTTAAAAGAATTTATCGAATTTTATGATAAATGAAATAAAAACGCAAATTATTTGGGGAAATGTTCCAGGTGAATGTTGTGCCAATTCATGAAGGAATCAATCTAAGTTATTTTCTATCACTCATGCAGAATGCGTACTACTTTGCGCACGTAAATAGCTCTTTGACTTTTGAGTGCGCCAGGTATAATTTATGTGCGACAAGTAAACTTGTCGCACGCAAACCATTTGTCGCTCGAAAAAATAAGTGCAAAATAGTACCAATCCTGCATTCGTAATAAAAAATAGTATCCCCAACTTGTGCAGTATTGTCAATTGCCCACTTCGCTCTCGTGGGCAATCAAAAACTTATCGCACTTGTTGCACAATATACTATTATATCCTTGGATAAGTACTACCGTTTATGAAATAAACGCAAAGAACTCTAAAGTTCCATCAAAGAAGTTTTGGTACCACCGATTGAATATATCTTATTCATGAATATGAACCTATTTTTTTGATAAAAAATTTGAATGTGAAATTTTAGTCGAAAATTTCTAGCCGTTCTCAAGTTATCGTGCTTTTAGGAATAAACAAACACAACGACTGACTTTCTTTTGAATTATGTTTTTTTGAGTTCAGTAGGGTCTAAAACGTAAAGATTCATTGGAAGCGTTAACTGTCCTCATACTTTTTTGTGAATGCATCTCAGTGGTTGATTTTGATCTCAATTTTGAATGAAGTTGCATACCAATAACGGAGAAAAAAATTGAGAGTTATTACAATAATACACATTTCTCCTCCATTGTCTTCTACACCTGATTTATAAGCCATTCAATAAGTTCATTTTCCTATCAATTTCGACCCTTGTAACAAAATCAGGATATACGATCGATATATGATCGAGTTCAATAAGAAACTTTTCTTCCAGGTCTGAACAAAGAATGAGGGCGTGTAAATGACAACAATAATTTTTACCAAGTCTTCATCGTTTATCTAATGAATCAGCAATAACTTTACAATTGAAATCAAAATTGAATTGATAACAACAAATGATTGTTGCCCGTAATAATCTACAATCGATGATTCCTACTCAGGAATTATTGTTGATAATATGATCATAATACTCACTACAATAACAGTACTAGTTTGAAAGAAATTGCTGTTTTTAGGGATTGATCAAAATAATGAAATCGATGAATGAAGCAATGAAAATGCTGACAGCTGTTCTATCATCTGACTACTCGTCATCCGATTCCTTTATATTCAACAAAACATTCTTGTTCTTCACAATTACAATATATTTCAATAACAGATATTATAAACAAACAATAAAAGAACAATAATATCTGACTCTTGCAAAACATCTCTATCCACTCTATATTACGCATGCGCACCCAAGCGTCTACGTCACACCTATCAATGTTACCAACTGTTGGAACAGATGTCTGTGTTGATTGTTTGAAATCAGCTGATTACAACAGTGAATTCTTACTTACAGTAACCCGTGTAATCTACCAACATTTTCCGCGAAAACTCTTTCTAGAATAACTACTTTTAATCTATTTATATCATGTGTCTCCTACACTTTTTGAGAAATTTTCAATATTGTTGAATGATTGTAGTGGATATACAGAATAGGTAGATACGTACAGTTTATCTGAGTATTATTTTATTATTTGAATCGTTTACACCCAAACTTATCGTGTTTCATCAGCGCAATTCAGGTTTTAGGAGGATTATCTTCTGCATAATCTCAAATACAAAGTTAATCGAAATATTTATTTTTTCATTGCAGAATATTCACCACATGTACCAAACTATAGTTACTTGACATATTCCAAGTGGCATTTATTCTTCAGTACTTATTTTACAGGGGAACAATATTATAGATTAGAGTATGAATCGTATCTTGAAAATAGTATAATCAAATGATGGATCGTCGAAGGATAGATGAATTAGTATCAGTGAATTAGATTCATATCACTTGAGCAAACATTTCAAATTTTATTAATTCTTCTTCAGTGACTACAAATAATTGAATTTTCTTTAACAATATCACTTTGGAATCGTATTTATCAAGCATTCTGCTATACCAGCTTTCATTAAGTCCTTGAGCATAACCTTGAAAATATTACATGAAGTTACACTTAAATTACAGAAATTAATCTCTTGATTATGAGAATCGATTTCCTTATAACAATTACATGTTGAAATCATCTTGAAACTTATGCGATCGCTTGTTTGAAAGGATTTATATCGCACAAAATATGCCTGCTTTCTATTTTGTGCTGAAATGCATGGGCATTGTGACATTATACTTTATACCAGAAAATTTTTGAGCATAGGCTAAAAAATATAACATAAAATTGTCATTTTGTTAATATTATTCAATTAAGCTACTCACTTTATATTTATAAGATGTGTACATTGTTGTAAACTGGAATTGAAATTTTGCGTGAAAGCGAGTACGCATGTACAGTCTTTGTGTGGGAAATAAGTTGGCAATACTGACATTTCATTGTAAATGTCAAAAAAATAATTTTAATTGAAATAAGCTTTATGAAAGCTTAAATTACATTACAAATTATCCAATTTAATGTTTTATTCATATAACCATACATAATATCTACAAGCTCCAGATTCTTCAGTATAAAAAATTAATAATGAGTTCTAGTTGAATAAATTGATGTTATGCGTACATAATTTCATCGAGTACTCAATATGATCACTATTGGATAAACATACAACATTCAAATAATTTCCGTATTATCTGCAGTAGTTGAAATTTGGAGTGGGGATGAATGATCCGTAAACGAATGAACATGAACATAGTGAACCAGATCAGTTAGATCAGTTCTCCGTGAACGAAAGAATACAGTTTTAATATGTCAGAATTGAAAGTAGAATCATCAAGAAAATATTTCATGTCCAAATTTATATTTCATGTGAATAGGAACATCCAAACTGGATAAGAAATAGGTCTCTTCTAATTATGCCTGTTCTTTGTTTTGTGTTGAAAATGCATAAATATTGTGACACATTACTTTATTCCAAAAAATTTTCGAGCATAGCCTAAAATATATCACATAAGATTGTCATTTTGTTAATATTATCCATTTAAACTACTCACCTTTTATTTGTGAGATGTGTACATTGTTGTAAACTGGAATTGGAATTTTGCGTAAAAGCGAGTACGCATGTTCATTCTCTCCTTAGGAAATAAGTTGGCAATACTGAATTTATTTAAACGTCATGAAATTGTAATCTCATTATTTAAACATAGTAGAAGCATAAAATGTATCAAGAATTATTCGCTCATGTTTGTAATTAATATGATAATACATAATATCCGTGAATAATATAGAAATTCTACAATATTCAATGTGATAGTATTGAGATTCAAACGTCAAAACTGTCAGATGACATTGATGTTCAACAATTAAAAATTCCTGGCAACTGGATCTGATTTTTTTTGTCCAATTTTCGTTGGTTTTTGATTTTTTGCACAAAATCTATGGGACGGAAAAAATTTAGACCCTCAAAAGGCACTCCTCCTCAAGAATATCAAATTTGTAAAAAAAAAATCATAATAATCCGAATTTTGGTTTAGGCTGTGGATTAGGGCAAAGTTTTTCTGTAATCCAAACACTTGGCCTTTTAGTATATAAGATTAGATAGCGTTTCGACCTGCTTCGCAGGTCTAAGCGCTCGGCTTCGCAGCTCCATATGTGAACCGCCTCCGGCAAAAATTATTACTCAATAAGATTAGTCCCAATCATGATTTGAGCATACAGAATTCTCCTGCTCCATATTAAATTTCTGCATTTTTCCCTAATCGTGATTTCACTCTTTTTTATAGACAATTCCCAATGTTATTTCATGTATTTATCCAGAGAAAAATTATTGATTTCAACTTCTTCACGAATTACAGAGACTCTAGGCGTCGCAGCTTCAAATATGTACCGCCTCTCTGACAAGAATTCTTCCTTGACAAGATCAATCTCGGATGTGAATTGAGCTCATGTAATTCCCCTGATTCATATTATATTACTACACTTTTCTCTGCCCGTGATTACATTGATTGACAGTTTCAAATCATATTTAGGTATAAATCCTTTAGAGAATCATCGATTTCATTCCCTTTAAGGATTAGCGACGAGATGGTGAGATTGTTTCTCTAGTAGAACTATCTTTTCAAAAGAACCACTCTTGCCGCACAATTTCCAATATTATATATAGGTCTTGATACTCACCGGTAAGGGTATTTATTATCAAAGCAGCTTATTACCCAAGTAACAATTATGACCAAATATGACGTCGATATGACGTCACATTTTTGGTCATAATCGCGTCAGCAAGACGTCAATGCGTGGAGCTATATGACGTCATATTATGACGTAAGTTTGACGTCATATCATGACGTAAGTTTGACGTCATATTATGACCTGAGTTTGACGTCAAATTATGACCTGAGTTTGACGTCAAATTATGGCCTCAGTTTGACGTCACATTATGACCTAATTTTGACGTCATATTATGACTTGAATTCAACATCACTTCATGATCTTAGCCATCACCTAAAAATTCCTCAAGAAGTAAATAATAATGAAATAATTAATATAAAACATCATAATGTTATATGGTAACATACCGTTACATATCACCTATTTGAGTACTATTTATTCAAGGAACTTTTAGATAATTAGTGAATAATAAAACATCATTGTATTTTCAATTGACTTATTTAAAATACAAATATATTACAGGTAATGAAAAACTATCAAGTAAAAAGAAATATATATGTATCAAAACCTAAAAAGAAATTAATCACCATGACAAGAAAAAAACTGATCTTCAAGCATCTGTGAATTCTGGACCAATTTTTGTATACCTTTGGGTTATTTATTCAAATGTTGTGACCATGACGATAGTGTCAACAGCCGGCACTGCAGCAATTGAGTCGAAATTTGTAAAATGCACCATTATATATAATCATTCTGGAAAACAATTTCATATGATTTTCAGTAATTCAAGATTCAACACTATTATTCAGATCCTATCGATCATCAGCTTTGTAGCTAGAAAAATTTTCAATAACTGATATGAAATTCGGAAATATCTTTTATGATACATTTGTTTCTAGATTTTAAAATTCTTTTAAATCGATAGCAAATTAATCAATATGTTGGATATACGATGAGTCACCTATTTCTGATTTTAATATAGATACCTACCTTCCAATAACTTTAACAAAATTCTTGAGTGGAGCAATATCATGCAAACAAACAAATGAACCTCCCTGAACTGAACTACAAAAGGAAAACTGTTGATGGTAGCTTGATATTTCAATGGTCCGAATCTTATCGAAGATTTCCGAACTGTTGTTGAAGACACGTTGGGTACCAGGAGGCTTCCGAAATCAAATATATTACCCTTTGAATGCTTGTAACCCAAATAAATAGAGGATCAGGCTCTTCACTTTTATTGATAGACTGTTTAGAGAAATGTATAGGAGTAAATAAGATTTTATCTACACTGGAATATAAAAGCCAAAGGCATCTTATTTATATTTTTTAACTTAACTCGTTCATAATTCTCATAATTGAACACTGATCTCTATATGATAATTTATAACTTCATATCTAGATAACTGATACTCATAATGTCGAATTTGAGTTATAAAATGGATGCTGGGATAAAAATGTTACATACGTCACAAAATGACGTCGAACTTAGGTCATAAAGTGACGTTGAGCTAAAAAATAAAACTCAATCAGTTGAAAACATAAGCGCAAAGTACACTGACTGAAAAAATATATCTAAAGAATCATCATATAAAGCATAAGTATGATTTCTCAAAACGCTGAAACATAACGTCAAATTATGACGTCAGTTCAACGTTTTATGACGTCAAAAAATGACGTCAATATATGACCTCAATTTGACTTGAAATGTGACCGTCAGATTATGACTTCATTATGACCAAAATCTGACGTCACATTCTGGTCGACGGTCAGTCATTGTTACTTGGGTAGTTATTCAAACTACTGAAGACGGCGTTACGATCGACAAAATAAATGTGCGAGGAAAACAGAAAATGTGCATCAGAAAGACAAGAAACAGCGATTCGAATCATTCAAGTCTGGATTGAATATTTAAATTCACATCCTAAAATTTATTGATATATAGCACTCAATATCAATAATATCCAAGATATTGCTATCAAGTAGCTATAGAATATCCAATATTTCATAATAGTTACATTTAATTCTTTTGTATTCACAAAAATTGATATTTGAACTTGCGACAAGTGAATGTTTCTCTCAATCTCCCTTGAACTATTATCATAAGTGGATTTATAATCATCAACTACAATATATTACAGCTTCTCACATCTTGAGGAACTAATAATAACTGAATACTTCAATAAGAGTCAATCCCTTGCCAATGGTAGTGAGATGCTAGTGTCAAGACCTATATATAAGACCGTGGTGCGTGAATTAACATGCTCTATTTTTGCATCGAAATTGCAAATTGTCAATACCCCTGTAGAAATACTTTACTTCCTGTATCAAATTGGCAACACAATGTAAGAGTTAGCGAACATCAATAATTTCTTATACATTCATGTTATTCCTTCTAATTTGCAACATGTTTTGTCGAACGCATCATCAACGCTATCATCGTCAAACCTTGGCTTGGGGCGTTTGAATATGAGTATAAATAATTCTTATGTCTCATTGATAATACATATTTCCCTACTTTAAAAGAATTTATCGAATTTTATAATACATAAAATAAAACCGCTAATAATTTTGGGAAATCTTCCAGGTGAATGTTGTGCCAATTCATTCAGGGATCAATCTTAGTTATTTTCTATTACTCATGCAGGATGCGTACTATTTTGCGCACGTGGATGGCTCTCTGGCTTCTGAGTGCGCCAGGTATAATTTATGTGCGACAAGTAAACTTGTCGCACGCAAACCGGGCGTACATGAACTCGGCACCAAGAACATGAACTCGGCACCAATGCTCATCCGTTCAGCACGGGGCGCACACGAACTCGGCACTGTCAATTTTTAAATAAAGCTACGATCTACCTGCAAGATTTGGTTTTATAAGTCTCCATATTTTATTTTAAAATTACATTGTATTAAAAATAATACTGCAAATGATATTTAATGGAACTTCAGAAGAAAAAAAAATTATTAAAAAAAGACTTGTTTATATATTGTCCATACATACCCACATTATTACAAAAACATATAAATATGTATAGAACAAACTAAAATATTTAATTTTTTCAAGTATTTTTGACATTGGAATTCCTTGCATCAAATGGAAACAAATTATTTTGTCTACGATATGCAGGACTTTTGAGTTCATGGTTTATTATTGATATAATATCGCATGTGTCCAGAAAATCTCACTCAGGATTGAACGATTAAGTCACAAATCCTAATCCATAGCATAGTGCCGAGTTCGAGTAGGGGATTAAAGATCCAGGTAGTTTGGTGCCGAGATCGAGGCCGCCCCGCAAACTATTTATCGCTCGAAAAAAATAAGTGCAAAATAGTACTTATCTAGCATTCGTAATAAAGAATAGTATCTCCAACTCGTGCGGTGTTGTCAATTGCCCACTTCGCTCTCGTGGGCAATTAAAAACTTATCGCACTTGTTGCACAATATACTATTATATTCTTGGATAAGTACTACCGTTTATGAAATAAACGCAGAGAACTCTAGAGTTTCATCAAAGAAGTTTTGGTAACACCGATTGAATATATCTTATTTATGAATTTGAACCTATTTTTTTGATAAAGAACTTGAATGTGAAATTTTAGTCGAAGATTTCTAGCCGATCTCAAGTTATCGTGCTTTAAGAAATAAATAAACACTGATCGGGAGAAATGCAGGAAATGATAACGACTGACTTTCTTTTGAATTATGTTTTTTTGGGTTCAGTAGGGTCTAAAACGTAAATTTTTTTTTGTGAATGCATCTCAGTTGTTGATTTTGATTTCAATTTTAAATGAAGTTGCATACCAATAGCGGAAAAAAAATTGAGAGTAATTACAATAATACACATTTCTTCTCCATTGTCTTCTACACCTGATTTATAAGCCATTCAATAAGTTCATTTTCCTATCAATTTCGACCCTTGTAACAAAATCAGGATATACGATGTGACACAATGATCGAGTTCAATAAGAAACTTTTCTTCCAGGTCTGAACAAAGAATAAGGGCGTTTTTATTTTCAATGTAATTTTGAGAATTCAAACCTTTCTCGGGATGCTTATTTCCACACAAGCCAAAACGCTATGAACCTCACTTTCATATATTTGTGCGAAATTTTATTACAAAAAGCAAATTGGCTCCAAATATATCTCCAAGGATATTTTAAATCCGAAGCGAATTTGTCCAAATCAATTAGAAGTTAAGACTCAACTTAGTAGCCTGAATGTATTTATTCAGAAAAACTGGTAAATATAATTAACGTCTCAGTTGTTATGCTGACTCATATTTCACATCTGAAACAACATTAAAAGATAAAGAATAAATTGCTTGAATAGAGAACCAATCGGTTGTTTTTTGACTACAATAAAAATAAATCAGAGAACAACCCTGAATTGTTGAATAAAATCATCTACGCTTTGTATTTTGGAATTTTTTCACTTCAGTGATCATTGAATGATCACAGCTATCAGTTTGCAATCGATTGCAACAATATTTTGTTCATCCCTATAATGACTGAGTGGATGAGAATAAGATTTAGGGATTATCGTTGTTTGCTGCTAGCGATAAATTTATTATTGGTTGATCACAACAATAGATGGGCTGATTGAAACAATATTTTGTTGATAGCAATGATAGAGAAGGTAATCCTAATTATCAATTGTTGATAGTGGCTAGTAGGTAGCATTTTTTGTTGATTATATAAATAACTTTTCCATCATAGTATGTGGTTGATAATACAATATCCATTGAATAGTCATTCTACCGATTTCAATAATCAACCATTGATCACAATTGGAATTGAGTGAATGACAACAATAATTTTCACCAAGTTTTTATCGTTTATCTAATGAATCAGCAATAAATTCACAAATAAAATTGAAATTGAGTTGATCACAACAAATGATTGTTGCTCGTGACAATCTACAATCGATGATTTCTACTCAGGAGTCATTGTTGATAATATGATTATAATACTCACTACAATAACAAAACTAGTTTGAAAGAAATTGCTGTTGCAGTCTTTTTGATGAGAACAGCAGAATTATTCATTAAATCAATACTAGTTGTTCGAAGTGCCTATTTAATCGAATACAATATTTAGGGATTGATCAAAATAATGAAATCGATGACTGAAGCCATGAAAATGCTGACAGCTGTTCTATCATCTGACTACTCGTCATCCGATTCCTTTATATTCAACAAAACATTCTTGTTCTTCACAATTACAATATATTTCAATAACAGATATTATAAACAAACAATAGAAGAACAATAATATCTGACTCTTGCAAAACATCTCTAACCACTCTATATTACGCATGCGCACCCAAGTGTCTACGTCACACCTAACAATGTTACCAACTGTTGGAACAGATGTCTGTGTTGATTGTTTGGAATCAGCTGATTACAACAGTAAATTCTTACTTACAGTAACCCGTATAATCTACCAACATTTTCCGCGGAAACTCTTTTCAGAATAATAACTTTTAATCTTTTTATATCATGTGTCTCCTACACTTTTTGAGAAATTTTCAATATTGTTAAATGATTGTAGTGGATTTACAAAATAGGTATATACGTATAGTTTATCTAAGTATTATTCTATTATTTAAATCGTTTACACCCAAACTTATTGTGTTTCATCAGCGCAATGCAGGTTTCAGGAGGATTATCTTCTACATAACCTCAAATACAAAGTTAATCAGAATATTTATTTTTTCATTGCAGAATATTTACCACATGTACCAAACTACAGGTCCTTGACATATTCCAAGTGGCATTTAATCTTCAGTACTTATTTTATAGGGAAACTATATTGTAAATTAGAGTATTAATCGTATCTTGAAGATAGTATAATCAAATGATGGATCGTCGGGAGATGGATGAATCAGTATAAGTGAATTAAATTCATATCACTTAAACAAAAATTTGACATCTTATTAATTCTTCTTCAGTGCCTACAAATAATTGAATTTTCTTCAACAATATCACTTTGGAATCGTATTCATCAAGCATTCTGCTATAGCAGCTTCCAATGAATCCTTGAGCATAACCTTGAAAATATTACATGCAGTTACACTTTAAGAATTTCTTGATTATAATAATCGCTCTCCTTATAACAATTACATGTTGAAATCATCTTGAAACTTATGCAATCGCTTGTTTGAGAGGATTTATGTTGTACAAAATATGCCTGTTTTCTATTTTGTGCTGAAAATGCATGGGCATTGTGACATTATACTTTATTCCAAAAAATGTTTGAGCAAAGCCTAAAAAAGATAACATAAAATCGTAATTTTGTTAATATTATTCAATTGAACTACTTACTTATTATTTATAAGATGTGTACATTGTTGTGAACTGGTATTGACATCTTGCGTCAAAGCGAGTACGCATGTGCAGTTTCTGTTTGGGAAATAAGTTGGCAACACTGACATTCTATTGAATGTCAAAAAATTTATTTTAATTGAAATAAGCTTGATGGAAGCTTTGAATACATCACAAATTATTCATTTAAATGTTTTATCCATATAACAATACTTAAAATCTTGATTCAATAGTGAATTTTGTAATATTTTGAATATTATTTCAATACCTGTATGTCAAACTTGACAGAAGGGACCCGATGTTCATCAATTTTCTAGCATTGATAGCTTGATATTATTTCGAACTGTCACTTTTGACAATTCTCACTGATGGTTTTCGATTTTTCCTGTAAATACTATACATGTAATAATTTTCTAACATATAAAAGGCACTCCTCCTCGTGAATACGCAATTTATAAAAAAAAAAATTCAAAAATCGACTGAACCGTTTGGGCTGTAGCCTCGGGCAAAGTCGAATTAGTAATCCTTACACTTGGCCTTTTAGTATAGTTTAGATAGTTCAACAGAATCCACTCTCAACGCTTGAACTTTTTGCCTTTAGATTGATATATAAGATATGAAGAATTAATACTGATATACGACATGCTCCCAGCAACCTTGAAGAATAGGAGTCAAATATTTGGATAATTTTGGTCGTAGATTAATTTTATGCCCACATAATTGTTGTATTTATCATCAGTTACAGTTTTGCTCCATAAGTTTATGTGCGATGTGCTATAAATCAATTTTGTAGGCGATTATAACGGAAAAGGTATTTCTATGGCCCTTTTTGTTACCATGGAGTTTCACTTACTTGTACACATCTATCTAAATTTACTATTTGCACGATTGGGCGTATTCATATGTTTACTGGCTCTTCATTCAAGGTGGTATAATGATTTTACCGGCAAACTGTGATTACTATGGCTATGCTGACTTACCGCCCATGAGCAAAAGCAGTAAGTGAAAAATTGTGGACTTCCACAGAAAGTATTATTTATTTATCGTTATTTATGATTGAATATTCACAATAAAATGTCAAACTTGACAGCTGACAGCGAGTGAGCTATGAGTGGTAACTCAATTTGAAAGAGAATATTAGGATTCATATTTGGGGTAGATCTTCCAATCGTGCAAAAAAATTTTTAAGCATCACTGTCAATAATCATAGGACCGATTTCGCTCAATATTTGCAAACCTCGCCAAGGCTCGGCCTCCAAACAATTATTCTCAATCGGTAAACCGTACTTACTGACCCTAATACTTGAATAACTATTTTGGGACTGATCTGTCCAATATTACTTTTTTGGGACTGATCTATGAAAACTACTTGATTAACACTTCACACCCACCTCTATGGGCAGTTTGATGAAGTCTCAGAAACAGTTTTTGCCGGAATATGTATCATATCCTTCCGTCAATCTCTATCGATCTTGCAATTAGAGAAGTAGATACGCATTTTCAGACAATAAAATAAGACAATTCTAATGGCAACTAAGATAAACATTTGCAATGTTTCAGAAACGAATGAATAAAATTTAGTGATTTCGAATTCTTTCGTGATGATCGCCTAAAAAAACGAAATATTCTGATACTCTCTTCTGGTCTCAGCTGCCGTTTCGGCCGTGAACCACAAATTCGACCAGAAAAGATCACCTCCATGGTCTTGATACACTAATTTTTGTTTTGTATCTACCATATAATTCCTATTTTGTATCTTCCATCTAACAGGATTGATTCATAATGGTGAAGTGTGTTTTCTCTCAGATATTCATAAGGATATGTATGAAGACTACTCGATAGACTGGTATTTATTATTGAAGTACTAAGATGAGGCATCTTATGAAAGCAACAAATAATAACTCAGTACACAGATAAAGTTCCATTTAGTTGCCTGAAACTCCATTACTGTTGCTATCCAAATTTCATTTCCAACCAAAAGTTCCTGTAGGGAAGATTTCCCAGCATTTCAATAATTTAAATTGACGATTATTGATTGGACTGATAACGCATACTTGAATTAGGGTAGCAACGCTAGTTTGAATATTTTGAATGTTGAGAGGAAAGTCGGTAATATGATAATAATTGTAGACAAATATTTTATCCGCTAGAGCTAAATCCAAGGGAAGAATTCTAAGACATGTACCAAGTAGTATAGGGTATTTGATAAGGTGAGTAGGAAGTATTCCTTACCAGAGCCAGATTATGCATAAAGCCCGATAGGCACGGGTTCACGGACCTTGGCTTAAGGAGGCCTTAACTTTGAGGATTTCACAAGCATTTGAGTCACCAGCTTATGGATCTCATTGAATTACGACCTATGAGCTTCAATGAGTCTTGACCTGGCATTTGTGTTGATTAAGAGAGGATGTAGACATGATAATTTCACAGTGAAAAATATCTGAACTAAAATTGTGAAGAATTCAATACTCTTCCAAGAAGTTATGAGATTTTTTTGTGTGCCTTACGGCTCTTAGGATATTGCAAAAGTACTCAGTACTTTTTTTTACAATATGATAACCTAATTGGGGGAGGTTTTCAGCTCCCACAATTGAGATTTATATTCACACTGACCCTCATCATACATTTATAGGAAAATCTTGAGCAAAATGCAAGTTTAGACCAAAATTTTGTCACATTTCCATAGAGCAATTATTATTACAATTTATATGACATCCGTAAGTCCTTCCTGATATTAATTATCCTTCACATACTTCCATTCATGGAATCTACCAACAGTTCACGGACATGGCAAATACATTTTACTTCAGAACTCGAAAATAGCATTTATCAAACAAAAATCCATATTTTCTCGCAAAATCTCCCAATTCACTATTAGTTCTCTATCAATTAATGACATATTACTACTCTATGAAGATGTCTTGAGTATCAACCCATTTTAAAACTTGAATAATGTAATTCTACGCAAATCTTTGAATATATCGCTTCACATGTGTCATCGATAGAACATTCTACGCAAGAGAGGTGCTTATCGGACTGTAAAAACTAAATCTGGCAACGAGGGGGACGCCACTTCAAACATGAAGTGAAAGCATATATATAGATAGGACGCCACTATAAACGCAATATGTAACGTATATTATTGACGCCACATTGATGTTATGATGAAAGGAGGTCATATATATATATATATATATATATATATATATATATATATATATATATATATATATATATATATAGATATATAAATCATCCTATCAATTTGACGTACTTACAAAGATGTTCATTTTGGCGTCTACTGAAAGGAACGCGTATAGTTGAGATTTCATCGGAGTATATTACATAATTTCTCATGGGCTCTTCAGATTTCACACAGAAATTCCATTTCACGCAATATTCACAGAGTTCCCATTTCCTATACAATATGACCTCCCTTCAGCATAACATCAATGTGGCGTCAATAACATACGTTACATATTGCGCTTATAGTGGCGTCCTATCTATATATATGCTTTCACTTCATGTTTGAAGTGGCGTCCTCCTTGTTGCCAGATTTAGTTTTCACAGTCCGATAAGCACCTCTCTTGCGTAGAATGCTCTATCGATGACACATGTGAAGCGATATATTGAAAGGTTTGCGTAGAATTACATTATTCAATTTTTGAAATGGGTTGATACTCAAGACATCATCATAGAGTAGTGATATGTCATTGGTTGATAGAGAACTCATAGTAAATTGGAAGATTTTGCGAAAAAATGTGGATTTTTGATTGATAATTGCTATTTTTGAGTTCTGAAGTAAAATGTGTTTGCCATGTCCGTGAACTGTTAGTAGATTCCATGAATGGAAGTATGTGAAGGATAATTTATCAGGAACGACTCACGGATGTCATATAAATTGTGATAATAATTGCTCTATGAAAATGTGACAAAATTTTGGTCTGAACTTGCATTTTGCTCAAGATTTTTCTATAAATGTGTGATGAGGGTCAGTGTGAATATAAATCCTGATTCTGGGAGCTGGAAACCTCCCCTTATTAGGTCATCATATTGTAAAAAAAAGTACAGAGTATTTTTGCAATATCCCAAGAGCCGTAAGGCACACAAAAAAATCTTATAACTTCTTGGAAAAGTATTGAATTCTTCACAATCTTGGTTCAGATACTTTTCACTGTGAAATTATCATGTCTACGTCCTCTCTTAATCAACACAAATGTCGGATCAAGACTCATTGAAGCTCATAGGTCGTAATTCAATGGGATCCATGAGCTGGTGACTCAAATGCTTGTGAAATCCTCAAAGTTAAGGCCTCCTTAAACCAAGGTCCGTGAACCCGTGCCTATCGGGCTTCATGCGTAATCTGGCTCTGGTAAGGAAAATTTCTACTCACTTTATCAAATATCCTATACTACTTGGTATATGTCTTAGAGTTCTTCCCTTGGATTCAGCTCTAGCGGATAAAATATTTGTCTACAATTATTATCATATTACCGACTTTCCTCTCAACATTCAAAATATTTAAACTAGTGTTGCTACCCTAATTCAAGTATGCGTTATCAGTTCAATCAATAATCGTCAATTTAAATCATTGAAATGCTGGGAAATCTTCCCTACAGTAACTTTAGGTTGGGAATGAAATTTGGATAGCAACAGTAATGGAGTTCCAGGCAACTAAATGAAACTTTATCTGTGTACTGAGTTATTATTTATTGCTTTCATAAGATGCCTCATCTTGGTACTTCAATAATAAATACCAGTCTATCGAGTAGTCTTCACACATATCCTTATGAATACCTGAGAGAAAACTCACTTCACCATTATGAATCGATCCTGTTAGATGGAAGATACAAAAAAGGAATTAGTGTATCAAGACCATGGAGGTGATCTTTTTTGGTCTAATTTGTGGTTCACGGCCGAAACGCCAGCTGAGACCAGAAGAGAGTATCAGAATATCTCGTTTTTTCAGGCGATCATCACGAAAGAATTTAAGATCACTGAATTTTATTCATTCGTTTCTGAAACATTGCAAATGTTTATCTTAGTTGCCATCAAAGTTGTCTTATTTTATTGTCTGAAAATGCGTATCTACTTCTCTAATTGCAAGATCTATAGAGATTGACTAAAGGATATGATACATATTTCGGCGAAAATTGTTTCTAAGACTTCATCAAACTGCCCATAGAGGTGGGTGTGAAGTGTTAATCAAGTAGTTTTCATAGATCAGTCCCAAAAAAGTAATATTGGACAGATCAGTCCCAAAATAGTTATTCAAGTATTGAGGTCAGTAAGTACGGTTTACCGATTGAGAATAATTGTTTGGAGGCCGAGCCTTGGCGAGGTTAGCAAATATTGAGCAAAATCGGTACTGTAATTATTGACAGTGATGGTTAAAAATTTTTTTGCACGATTGGAAGACCTACCCCAAATATGAATCCCAATATTCTCTTTCAAATTGAGTAACCACTCATAGCGCATTCGCTGTCAGCTGTCAAGTTTGACATTTAATTGTGAATATTCAATCATAAATAACGATAAATAAATTTATACTTTCTGTGGAAGTCCACAATTTTTCACTTACCGCTTTTGCTCATGGGCGGTAAGTCAGCATAACAATAGTAATCACAGTTTGCCGGTAAAATCCACATACCAACTTGAATGGAGAGCCGGTAAACATATGAATACGCCCAATCGTGCAAATAGTGAATTTAGATAGATGTGTACAAGTAAGTAAAACTCCATGGTAACAAAAAGGGCCATAGAAATACCTTTTCCGTTATAATCGCCTACAAAATTGATTTATAGCACATCGCACATAAACTTCTGGAGCAAAACTGTAACTGATGATAAATACAACAATTATGTGGGCATAAAATTAATCTACGACCAAAATTGTCCCAATATTTGACTCCTATTCTTCAAAGTTGCTGGGAGCATGTCGTATATCAGTTTTCATTCTTCATATCTTATATATCAATCTAAAGGCAAAATGTTCAAGCGTCGAGAATGGATTTTGTTGAACTATGTACAACTACATTCTCTGATTAGTGTTTCCACAATGCAAATTGGTAAACGTATAATTTTGAAAATCGAGAGTCTTCCATATCGTATATCTCTAAGAATTTCCTTCGCTGTTCGTGTTGCAATATGGTGCACAAAGTCAGATACTACTTATAATATGAAATAATGAACATTCAATGAGTATCGAAGTAATCCAAGTGAATCTATTTTAACTAACACGTACAAAATATAAATAAGTAGTATTGTTGAACCGCCAGAATAACATTTCGAGATTTTGATGGAAATTCTCGTTTTGAGCATCCCAAAATGCATTTTGACTTTCGGCTTGACTTCGGTACGTACGTATGAATGTATGTATCTATATAGTTGAATTTTGTATTTGAGACTGGTCCAAAATCTAGTTTTGCAGCCCCTATTATGGTTGTAATCGTCTGTACCGCAAATGCACTGTATTTGGAGTTTTTTTTGAATTTTCCTGAGGCATCTTAATGGTTATTTTCTATTTTAATATCAATTGGCTGTGCTGAAATTGCACAGTCTATTCGAGTTTCTTGTATTAATTCAAAACAATCAGGCGTGGAGTATTGAAATTTCGTATCAAACTCTTCTATAAAACCTAATTGTACACCTTGCATTATGACTGCAGTCGGATTAAACAGGAGTGCAGTTTACTAAGCACGTTTTCGAATTTTTATATAAATCCAGAACAATCAGCCGTAGAATCTTGAGATTTTGTATGTAAAGAAATTGTAGCATTCGAATAATAACTTAATATTTTCATAACAATCTATTAGCGAGAAGTAAGCTTTATCTGACAATCTTTCTCAAGTTTTCGCATAAATTTGAGACTTAGGCCGTAGAATGATGAAATTTGGTATTTGAGACTGCTAAAGCGTTCCATGGCCAGTTGCACCGCTGTCACTTGAATTTTAGGTGCCACCTAACTCAACAATATCGTATCAAAATTTGAGAATTGAATGTGACATGAACATTGCTGTCCTTATTTCGATTCGACATTTTTTGTATAAGTGAAGTTTAAAATTTGAGTTAGAGCGGTACAACTGACCACTTATGAATTGTAGCATCTGAATGATTGAATTATCATCTCAAATTTTGGTTGGAGTCGATTTTGCCTGAAGTCAATATTAGTATCAACTGTTAATTATTGAGTGAAAAGATGTACAAGTAAGACATGTGGTGTTCACATTAGATTTTTTTCATGTTTTCGAGCAAAACGGTGTTATATCTTTCATCAAAGATTAAATATGGAAAGCAAAATTGTTCAAAATGCTACCAGCCTAATTTTGCCACCACATAATATTATCCTTGTCTATTCTTCTCCTTTCCCTTCCAAACGGAGCAGGGGGTAGCACCATAGTTTTTTCCTAAGGCATTTGACCTTCACTATCAATTGGTACTGGTTTCAATCATAAGATCTAACAGGGAAGTTGATCCTAACAAAAATGAACAATAGTAACCTTTTTCCGACACTTGAAGCAGAATTCTAGATTTATAAAGTCTGTCACCTCATTGACCACAATATTCTCGATTGATTCATATTATACAATTTGACCATAAGTTCGATCAGGCAACTTGAGGTGCGGCCGGCTCCCCGACTTCAAGAAATGTTTTCACACAGTTGCGACAACAGAGTCAATGTTCATCCATCCACAAACTGAATAAGAGAAGCGATGATATGATAACTCGCACAAATTGAAATATGAGATAGAATGGATGTATGTTATATGGAATCAGTTTGAGCATATCATTTCCAAACTACAGTTATTGTTGAATACATTCAATATATAGCCCTTTGCAAAAACCGGGCACTTGAATAGTAAAAGCTCTCATTTGAAAAAAATTCAACTTGTACCTTGAACCAAATTGTGGCTTTTCACAGTAACTCGAATTATCTTCTGGTGTACTTTGTTACCGACAGACTCAAGAAAAATAAAGCAACATTTTCGTTTCTTACACAAAATTGTTCCGGTTTTATGTTGCCAGTGAATTCTTAATTGAACAGAAAGAAAAACTCAAATAATGTTTTCGCCAAGTCCCAACTTATATGTATGTTGTATACCAACTCTTTACATTTTTCAGCCATGATGCATGTGATATCCTGTAATAGATTATATTATTAGAAGCAAAAATTAGTTTTTATTCCCTTGTATATCACAAGCTTATATTAATCTTATAATGTATTACAGGAGATATGTAATAATGATAATTCATCCATCCATTTTAACTTTCTTTCGATCACACTGAGAGTGCAACTTTGTGACCATCAGGGACTTCAAAAACATGAATAATTTGAGATTCATTAATTTGGTCCTAGTAACAGCAATGATAAACTTGCAACAAAAATGTTCCACTTGCTTTGTACAAACAATATAGTTTGTTTTTCTACAACAATTATAAAACCACATCACGGATGAAATAGCGAGCTCTCACATTCTATAGTGATCCTATAGTTGAGGAGCCGACCGCACCTTATGTTCCCTAATCGAACTTACGGTCTAATTTTATATGAATCAATCAAAAATATAGTGGTCAATTGGGTGACAGACTGTTTAAATCTGGAATCTTGTCCTAAGCGTCAGAAAAAGGCTACTTCCAGTCAATTTTTGTCAGAGTCAACTTCTCTGATAGAACTTATAGCCAAAACTGGTACTTGTTAGTAGCGAAGGCCGGATACTCCGAGAAAAATCCAAGGTATCACCCTCTGCCCTGTCGTTTAGAACTTCCCTTATGATTGTTGTGCTTTTTCCTCTGTTTTGAATAGAACAGAGGTAGTATCCTGGTTTTGTCCCAAAGTTCTTGACCTCTGCAATCGATTGATACTAGTTTCAGATTAACCACGAACTTATTGACCGGATATGGCCTTTTTTCGATCATAAGGACTAGATCCTGGATTTATAAAGGTGACATCCTAATGACTACTATATCTTCGATCAATTCATATACAATTCGGCCCTAAATCTGACTAGGAACGTTAAGATGCGGTCGGCTCTTTAACTATTAGAAAGAGGTACATGAATTTGCTCACTTACTCCTCATACTTGAGTCAGTACTCAACTGTTTTTTCCTAATACTTCAAATTGACTGCTCAAATTTTAAGTTAATAAAGAAATACTTCTAAGCAAGAATAATTTCTAACATCAAGTAACTGTACTATAATACTTCAGTCTGCAATAAAATATTGGTAGAAATATTATGTTATGACATACATAAGAAATGCAATTCCAAATGCAAGCCATACTCCCAACAAATTCCATGTCAGAAGCGCAAGCATCTGTTTCATTATCGATCGATGTTCTGCGACAGTGTTGTCAAGTTTCTGGACGCCAGTATGATGGCGAAATATATGAAGTGGGAATATACACGTATATTTTCATTTCCCTATCATTTTGACGTCAAAATGAAATTTTGAATTCAGCCTCTAGAGGTCGGGAACAAGCCAGGAAGAAATTTTGAAGCAATTCTAAAGTGGCGTCCGATATACGGACTCCAATTTACAATGGACGCCAGATTAAATGCAAACGCGCAATATTAGGACGCCAAAATGATATAGGGATTTATATATATGTATATATATATATATATATATATATATATATATATATATATATATATATATATACATATATATATATATATATATATATATATATATATATATATATATATATATATATATATATATATATATATATATATATATATATATATATATATATATATATATATATATATATATATATATAAATATTGTTCGAAATAAGAAGAGGAATAAGGATAATAATAATGATAATAAATTGCTTTGAACTCAATAAATAGTTTTATTAATAATTCCGCAAGAGCGGCAAAGACATCTGAACAACCCGATTGCAAGTCACTGAATGCCTGAATCGGTGGCCAGCAGCGGCTCTCTAATTAGCATTTGATTATAACAACTATGCCGTAAGGCCATAACAGATAATTCAAGTTATAATACTAAATTAATATCAATTAATGTACATCTTTGATAATCGCTGTAATAAGGATATGTAATCACTTCGGAAAGATGACTTGATAAAAATAGAAGTATAATAAACAAAGGTATGGTTTCTCGTGTGCTCTTGTTTCCAGGAATATAGCTTCTGTCGTACTCCCGTTTCTAACACGGCCAGCTTGACGGGAGCTTCGCTCTCGAAGCTTATACTGATCACTCCGGATGAGTGCCAAATGACGGACCACTCGCATTTTCAGTTAGTTTGGCTGCATAAAACGAAAGCGTCAGCCTAATAACCGATCTATTTTTCACTGGAAACTCTCTTATTCATCTATTCCATTTTATTGAAGAATAATTACACAGTTCGATCTCTGCAGAGCGCGAAACTGACAGTCTTACAACACACAACTGCTATAGTGGGGTCGCAACCGCCACTCGGTCTGACCACCAGGTGGTGCGATACCGGCAGGCACACAGTGCTGCTGCTACAGCAGGGCCTCAACCGCTGCTTGGTTCGACCACTTCTCTCTTGGCAACGCCTGTATAATTGGAACGGAGCCTTCAATTCTCAAAAGTAATGTTAAGGGAGACGTATTGGTCGCTTTATGCATTGTAGAATCTAATACAAGTTGTATCTTCCACAATCCGCTCGACCATTCTGACTTTATTTTAGTTTCTATGCGGATGACATTTATAACTGTTCTTATGTACCTTTCAATCTGACCATTACCGCGATGCACATCTAGAGTTATGTAGTGATACTTGATTTGCAGTTTATTTAAGAATTTCGGAAGGCTAGTGTTTTTGAAGTCCGAGCCAGCTGCCATGACAAGACACTTTGCTGCTCTCTGGTTTCTGACGCAGTTACTGATTTCATTGGAATTAACAGACAATACTTGGTGAAGGCGTCTCCGAAAACAAGAACATGCTTGTTACCTTGTGGCGTGATAGGCAAAGGGCCTGAAGAGTCGACATGTACGACATGGAAGGGCTGGGACGGTTTCTGAACTGTTTGTATGAAACCTTGCAATGGAACTGTTCTCGTCTTTTTCACCGCACAAACAACACAGTGTTTGATGTAATTTTTAATGGAAAGTCTCATACAAGGGAACCAGAAAAACTTCGAAATCGAACTAGGTATGTGTTTTATCAGAGCTTACATGGCATTGCTCGTCGTAGAAGATTCGGAGCAATCCAAGACGACTTTGTCGAGGCACAAACCATTGTAGATTAAAAGATCCGTCGGAATATTTGTATCTGTGAAATAGAAGATCATCTTTCACTTCGTACTGATTAGCATCGAGCTTGCCTTCGCGCATGTTGATTACCATATCCCGGACCTCGGCACTACCTTTATGCTCAATGTAGAGCCAATTTTCGATGTGATATGCGTCTAACGTTAACCGGGTTTCGACTTAAATGGTCTACATGGGGCAGTGAACTGCCGATAGACGATATCAAAGGTGGAATCTTACAAATAGATCCACCATCTAGCTACTCTAGGAATGAGATCCTTCTTATTTGCTGTTGACTTCACAGCGTTGCAGTCTGTAACCAGCGTAAATTTGATGCCTAAGAGATAGGTACGAAAGTGTTTCAAGGCTCTTACGATGGCCAACGTTTCTAGTTCGTATGAGTGATAGTTTTCCTTGTGTTCACTAGTTCTTTGACTAAAGTACGGGACAACTCTTAGACTACCATCATGCTTTTGAAAAAGTATCCCTCCATATCCGAGACTACTTGCGTCGGTGTGTAGTTCGGTTGGGCGGTTGGGGTCAAATAATACAAGTAAAGGTCGAGATGTTAGGTGAGAGATAACATATTGCCGCGCAACTACCTGTTCGTCAGCCCATCTGAAGGACTCAGACTTTTTCGTGATTTTGGTAATGGGTGCGGTACGTCGGTCAAAATCAGGAATGAATTTCCGAAAGAAACCTGCAAGACCGATAAACTACCTCGCAGTTTTAACGTTAGTTGGAACCGGTGAATTTACCAGAGCTTCAATTTTCTGTTTACCAGGTCTAATACCATCAGCAGAAATTTCACGACCCAAATAATCGACAGAGTCCTGAAGGAACCCACATTTTTTGACATTCAAGGAAAAACCTACTGATCTGAGTGCTGTCAGGACCAGATTTAGAGATACGAGACCTTCTTCTGGTGTTTTAGAGGGTATCAGGATGTCGTCTGAATAAATTAGGGCAACAAAATATCTTAGAGATCCTAAAGCTTTATGAACTGCTCTTTGAAAGAAAGCAGGGTCGTTAGCGAGGCCGAAGGGAGCAGAAAGATACTCGTAGTGACTGCCAGGTTTCACAATAGCCGTCTTTTCAATAGAGCTTTCGTGTACCGCGATTTGGCGGAAACCTGAAGCCGTGTCTAATGACGTAAAATACTGTCCTGAACCAAGGCGATCTAGTTGATCCTCCACTAACGGCAGTGGATAGCGATCTTTGATTGTGTGTCGATTAAGTTCGCGATAGTCTACGCACTTGCGGTGAGATCCATCTTTCTTTTTGACGAGAAGGATAGTACTTGCAAAAGACGACTCGCTTCCACGTATGATATTATTACGTAAAAGATTGTCAACAATTCCACGAACTTAGGCTCTTTCGTCTATTGATAGACGATATGGTGCACGGTTTATAATCACGTCCTTCTCCAAGCGGATTTGCAAACAAGTGTTGTTAACGGTACTTACGCAATTTTCTACTGTGATAATATCTCTAAAAGGCTCCAAAACAGATATCAAATCAGAGCGATACCCGGTAGGGTCAACGATTTAGAAATTAGCAAGACACGGACAAGCTGAGAGTGTGTTTACATTAGGAATATCTTGGCGAATGACTTTTGAAACTTGGTAGTCGGTAATAGTAGCGAGAGAATGATCGTTGAAAAGATCTCGACCAATGTATACGTCATAATCAAGAAACTTATCTGAGACTACAAAAGAGGTAATTTTGGTCTTTTCGCCGCCTATTATAGTTTCGGCCTTGAAGAAGTGCGTTATTTGAACAAGATCTTTGTCAATCCCCCTTATCAATTGTCTGGATGGGCTCAGCTGGAATATGTGTGCGAATTTATCAGATAATAAAGAGATATCTGCGCCCGTATCAATCAATCCGTAGAATTTAGTACCGTCGATAGAAACTGCAGTAGGTTTCTGGTTGATACCTGCGGTACAAAAGTTAACACTTTCACGTTTGTCTATGTCAGCCTTAGTGAGGCATTTATCAAAGGTATGGCCATGCCTAGCACAGAATAGGCAGATTGATTTAGAATCAACGGATGTATCCCTTTGTCTTGAATGAGCAGCCGGGGCGTCCCACATTACGGGCTTGCAACCTACCATCCGACAATGTGCTTTGACGTGACCAAATTTGCCACAATTAAAGCATTTAGGGTTTTTATTAGGGGTTCGTGTAGTAATGCATCGTTTCTTTGAAGAGGGAGAGTCCGGTTTCATTATTGCGGTTTGGACAAATTTTGGCGGCTTACGGAAACTTGTTATGTAACTCAACAACTCTGGAATTGTTTTTCAATCAGGATTTATGGTTGCATCTTCAAAATCCAGTTCAACAATGCCGTGCACAATCAACTCGACAAGGTCAATTTCTGTCCAAGAAGCTCGTAAGCTGCGAAGAAAAGCTAATTTCTCATGAACATACGTTTCATAACTATTCACTGATAAGCAAATATACATTGCTGCCTCCTCTCACAAAGGACCCAAATTGCGTTTGGGTGGAAATGCCTCTAAAAAATCTAGTCTAAATGTAGCCCAATCGCGCGTGTCAGGTGACCACCTCTCGAACCAGCGCCTAGATCTATGTGAAAGAAAGCGTCCAACTCGTACCAAAATTTGAAGGTCACTCATGTTGAACTCACTGCGAATGTTGTCTACGAATCCAATCTATTTGACTACATCATCAGAATCTGGATTGAAAACTGGCAAGTCGATCTGCTCGGTCGGTGTCCTACTAGGCCTGTGAAAGTGCCGCCAGAATAGCACGAGTAGCGTCACCATCCTCAGCCATGATGCTGGTTTCACCTTTTCGCTGGACACATTTAACACTGATTGTATTACACAACACCAACGTGAAACGTGAGCGAATCCCACTTCTGATGTTAGAAATAAGGAGAAGAATAAGAATGATAATAATAATAGATTGCTTTGAACCCAATAAGTAGTTTTATCAATAATTTCGAAAGAGCGGCAAAGATATCTAAACAATCCGATTGCAAGTCACTGAATGTCTGAATCGGTGACCAGCAGCGGCTCTCTGATTAGCATTTGATTATTACAACTATGCCGTAAGGCCGTAACAGATAATTTAAGTTATAATACTGAATTAAAATCAATTCATGTACATCTTAGATAATCGCTGTAATAAGGATATGTAATCACTTCGAAATTATGACAATCCTTACTAATATTATAAATGCGAAAGTCACTCTGTCTGCCTGTTACGCTTTCACGCCTAAACCACCCAACCGTTTCCAATTTGGTACAGAGATAAAATAGAGCTTGAAAAAGGACATAGGCTACCTTTTATTGCAAGAGGGCTAAAATAGGGGATGATAGTATGTATGGAAGTTCGTCAATTTCTAAGATAAAATCATGAAATTTTGTATTCAGGCATCAGGCACTTGATAATAAGTGAACAAACATTTCGTCAGCGTTTTTGTGATTTCGACCTACATGGGGATGAAATAGGAGATGAAAGTTTGCATTAAAATCCTAGCGCCTGCGCAGCGCGGCGTAATGGGAGATATATCACTGAATGTGGATACTCGAACGGCCAGTTACGTTAGGGCAGGCGAGTGCGAATATTAAAAATGAATAAGTTGTTTCGTAATCTATAGTCCTTCAAACTTTTTGCTTTGATTAAGTTTATGAGTAGAACTAACTGTAAATAGTTATAGCGGTTTCATTGATTTGATTCGATAATAGTATATTATGCTGCAAGGACCGAACTACTGTCATTTTTGTTCAGGATCAATTTGATTGCAGTAGGCGAAGACGAGGGCAAAGCCCGAGGTAAAAGGCAAGTGCGAGGTACGAGGCGAAGATGAGGACAAAGCCCAAGGCTAAGCTTCGTGCAACCAAATTCGTCCGTGACAATAATGACAGTCGTCCAGTGTCCGTGTTGCATATGATACTTTTTGTAACACGTGCACCGAAGTACTTCCAGTACTAAGCTTTTTAAATGAATTTGAATGTATTGAAACAATCTTATCGATTTGAAAAACAGATTTTTGCAAGTGCAATCACATTGCAGTAAACTCATACACTGAAACATAACTTACATGATTTATTCCATTGATTGATATTTTTCACATTTTCTGTGCTATCTCGTTCACAATAAATGCACATACTATAACGAACACATTCTTTCAAATATCAATTTGACATATATCCTGACATAAATCAAGGAAAAAAAAAAGTCCAATGGCATCCATGATCCATAATCTACAATTTAATTTTCACCCAGCGGATATTGGTATACATTAATACCCAGTCAACACATAGAGTTGATGAAAATCGTTAGCACTGTTTGGAATTGAGAACTTTTGAAGCAGAAGTCAGCTCAGTGAAAAAATAATTTTTTGTAACACGTACACCGAAAGTACCCTATTACTGATCTGACTTCTGCTTCGAAAGTTCTCAATTCCAAACCAAGGTAACAATTCTCATCAATTCTCTGTTGACTGGGAATTAATGGATATTTTTTCCCGCTGGGTGAAAATAAAATTGTAGATCATGGATCATGGATGCGTTGGATTTTTTTATTTCATTGATATATGTCAAATTGATATTCGAAAGAAACTTGTATTATTGAATGTGTTCGTTATAGTATGTGCATTTATTGTGAACGGGATAGCACAGAAAATGTGAAAGATATCAATCAATAAAATAAATCATGTAAGTTATGTTTCATTCTATTAGTTTACTTAATGTGATTGCATTTGCAAAAATCTGTTTGTCAAATCGATAAGATAGTTTCGATACAACCAAATTTATTTAAAAACCTTAATAAAGGGGGTACTTCGGTGCACTTGTAACAAAAAGTAACATATGCAACACGAACACTGAACGACTGTCATCATTGTCACGAATAAATTTGGCTGCACGGAGCTACGCCTTGGGCTTTGCCCTCGCCTCTGTCTCGAGTTTTGCCCTCATCTTCACCGAATGCAGCCAAATTTATCCTGGACAAAAATGACAGCCGTCCGGTCCTTGTAGCATAATATACTATTACAATTGAAGTAAGAACATTTTCGATTCGTATAGGTCAGGTGGAACATTTTCTTTTGTTTCATTACGTTTTTCATCTAGATTCTGATATGCCTAAATGCTGCCCAAAATAACTATTCTACGCGGACGAAGTCGCGGGAAAAAGCTAGTAATGAGTAGAAGTGTAATGAACAGAGGTATGGTTCCTCGTGTGCTCTCGTCACAAAATTGATGTTGATTCTGAAAACAGGATACAGGAATATTATACTGGGCTCAAGACTAATGAAACTCTTAGTCACCGCGAGTTGAGAATCGACCGGATATCTCCCTAGGAGCGGCGCTGTGGAGAGTAGGCAGGAATATTATACTTGGAACGGCGCAAGTATTTCGAAAAACCAAATCGGTACACGTTGCTGGCGGACACTCTCACAGGAACGGCACTGTGGTAGTGTGGGGTTAGTACTGGAAACGGCGCAAGTATCCAGCCCCAGGACACATTCTTAGTGAAAAAAATCAACTTTATTTTATTCAGCCTTGTGAAAAATTACCTATATACACTAGGAAGTACGCTAGTGCGACGCAGCATTCCACAAGGCTTGACCAAATATTATTCACTCTCGAAAGACTGAGTTCTCAAAGCGAAGTAACGATGTTAAACACAGGATAAATTCAAAGTTATAAGTACAGACTAATCTTACTCACAACGGTTTCGGCAGACACTTCCACAAAAACGGCGTTGTGTTAATGCTTGGGTAGACACTTGGAACGGTGCAAGTAACTAGCCCTGGTGTCAATCGGAGGAGCGCGATCAACACTGCTGAAATATATCAACATCTCGACTTTTATACTCTCAGATCTACCATAAGGCCAATGTAGATCCAAAAACAGAATTAAACTTGGATAAAAATAATTGCTTTGACTTGCTAGATACCTAACTTACTGAGCCAGCAGTACATGTTCATTTTACAAGTAATATAGAAGTGACTTCGTCACATCCCCTTCTTCCGGGATAAGAAATAATGTATATAATCTCTACTTCTTCATCTGAAAATTTACCTAATACCATCAATAACTAACCTTAAACAAAATAGACACAAAAAAAACCCAACTATCGATATTATAACTAAACTTAACTCACTATACTGAACTAAATCAATGAAGTAATGTCTGGGAGGGGGACACTACACTGGACACTCACACACTCACTTTGGAATAGGGGGGGATGGAGATCTACTGTGTTGTGTCTTTGGATCGCCGCTTCGCCAGCCGATACCTCTTACCATCAGGATGCCCGACGCGACGGAGACGTTGCAGTGGCACCTAAACTTTCAGTGACCTACCTGTAGTCAACTTACTTTTCGGACTACCCTTTCCCCGTTCGGTTATTGGGGGTAGAGGCGTTACACCGGCGGTCAGCAGTTGATTTCCACGGATAGGGCTGATGATTAAATAGAACAGATGCATTGGGGTCCTTGGGGTACGTGGTAACGATTGGCAAGAGTTTCGGAGTAGTAGGGAGGGGCAATGTGTCGAGGTTGAGGACGTCGACGGGGTATGGTGTCCTAGTAGGCGTATCAGGTAATGGAGACAACGTCTTTGGTATCTGGTGTCTCCTTACCAGATCTTCGACGGTAGCGCCAAAGGTTTATAAATATAGAAGGTTGCCTCATTCAACGAATTCAAGATGCGCATGCTCTACTTTATGACGTAAGCGCTAGACCCTCCACTCTTGGAAGAACTTTTTCTGGATAGGATAAAACACAGTAACATGCCGCTGAATTGAGTTTCTGGATAATCTTTTATTTTTGCAGAATTTCTATGTTTGTCATCTTGTGTAGAGAAAAAAGAGTAAATTTTGCAAAATGAAGAATGGTCTTTGCTAGAAAATACAAATTGTTCTATTAATAATAATGTACATACAAATAAAATAAATATAATAAATGTAATTGAAATTCACATATTTCACTGAAAATAACTACGAACTCAAAATTTGTGATATTAGTTTGCAATAGAGATATTAAAAATTAAAATATGCACGCAAAATTATCTGGATTATTCATATTGTTCGAACTATTATGACTTGAACCAGATAATATGTGTTGATTTCAAGGATTGAGGGTTTTTTTCATCGCTTGCTGATAATTTTATCTAACAGTTAAAAATTATGGCTACGATTGTTGAAGCACTCGTAATCATAACTATCAGTCGCCAGACAAATTTATAAGGAAGCGGCGAAACAGATCGCAGATATCTTGTGAATAGATATTTATTTTACACTACAAATATTACGAAACGCACTGAAAACAGAAACTATTCGAGTGATATACGAGTACATTTCATTCTAAACTGTTTAACCTGTATACAGGTGGAAAGCAGAAATGTTTGAAGAATACATACATTCAATAGTTCCGCCTTCCGATCGCGGGTGTAATCTCCTTCTGAAAAATGTTCGGAACAAATATGACATGCATTTGCATTCCATTTCCCATCTCTCTCACATCGTCGCACCCATTGTTTTCTGATTCACTCGTTTGTCGGAAAACTGTGATATGATATTTGCTGCGATGATTTTTTTGTTTTGGTCAAACTAGTATCATAAGTTGCAAGAGTACATCGCGCTCCTGACATCTATAATTATTGGAAATTAAAATGAATTCTCAATGTAGGGGAGTTTTATTTACCTTGGATTAAATATGAATAAATGCAGAGGCAGATTCAGCTAGATCTAGGCGCTCCTCTTGTTTTTGATGAGTTCCCTTAGATGAATATTGCATAGTATAGAACATAAGAGTCAAACTAACTGTTGGGTTCTTGGAAGTAATAATGAAATTCTGCGAAGGATATCGGTTACGGTGAATATTTCTTCTTAGAATTTAGATTGAAGCCAAAATAAATCATGTCTACTGGACGGATGATTGAAGTTTTCTCCTCATTCGTGTTAAATCAAAATAGGTATAGTATATATTTCGCCTTAAGATTAGTTTTGATTTTAATCGCAATTTGGTGCTTCCTAAATTCTGGGAACTTGAGTCTGAGTCGCAAAGACCTAGACTTAAATTTGCCTCTAATTAAATGTGGTTATTAATTCAAGCAAGAGTGCTAGAAAGAAATATAAATATATCATTCTACTTGTTAGATAGTAGCAGCCTATCTCTCTGGGTCTAGCGCTGACGTCATCTATCCCAACTACTACTCCCATCACCGAATTCACAAAGCTCATGGGATTGACGCAACCTTTGTATGTATAAACTTTGGGTAGCGCCTACCCTCTTGCATTGAGCCATAGGTACTGAAACAACAATAAAAAAATCTACATTTATCGCAGATGATCGCGATAGTTGATGGTTGGGACCGCCATCGTGACAATGAAATGGAGCCAAGTAGGATTTACAGCGTGAGGATCGGTGTAGCTTCAAAACTTTGACATGTATCCGCTTCAATCGCCGGCCGTGTTCGTCCCTTAGATCATATATTTGTGGTGAGTGCTTTTTAACCACTGTCCATGGCCCCGAATACTTGGAGGCAAGTTTTGCAGTGAAACCTTCCGCAGCAGATGACAAGGGGTGTTCTCGGTGGAGTACCTTGTTTCTCACGTAGCATTGCACATCTCGATGCCGGAGATTATAATAATGGCATTGTTTCAATGATGCCTCCGATTAATTTATTCTCGCCATAATGGCGAATAACCGGTCAAGCTATGACGGGCGGTGTTTATGGTCATTGCCAGTTCCGGGAGGTGCAGATCCCAATCTCTTTGATCAGTACTACAGAATTGAGCGATCACGGGTTTGATGACTCGGTTGACCCGTTCTACGGGGTTTGCTTGTAGACTGTAAAGTGGCGTTAACAGGTGTCGAATCCCGCAGTTGGTTAGCATCTGTTTGAGGATTCGGTTGATGAAGTCTGCACCGTTGTCAGTGATAATAGCTGTTGGACAACCGTTACGTGTATCACCTGCTCGTTTATAACTTGGGAGATGATACTGCCATTGGCCTCCCTCAAAGGTTCACATTCCACCTATTTAGTTAATCGATCCTGCATGGTTAAGATGTACACATGTCTCTTCTCAGATCGGGGTGAGGGACCTATAATATCAATCGCTACGGTATCCCATGGATCGTGAATTTTTGGGGGATTCATTTGTCCCACACTGGTCTTCTGGGCTGGTTTGAACGTTTGACAAGATTGGCAGTTGCGAGCATATTTTGCGATATCTTTATACATCTCTGGCCAGTAATGATCGTTTTTGCAGTTCCACAATGTCCAGCCTCTAGTCGATCGTGAATCTCCGCTATTACTGTGTCTCGCTGGTCGGTGGGTACGCACAATTCCCAAGCTTGGTTTGGCTCGGAATCGGACAGATCTGATGGATCCCAATGTTTTCGGTGTAGTTTGTCAGCCACTACTTCGGTCGCTCTCCGAGTTCGGTTGGATCTCTTTCATTTTCTGGTCGTACCAGTTTATCGGTTTAGAGCTCGTGATAGTGAATGCATGAAGCAGATCACGAAAGTTACTCCTAATGGAGTTCTTGACAAGGTATCAGCAAGGTAATTGAGAGTGTTTTTCGGTGGTGTATTCCATAATCATATTGTTGCAGTGCAACTGCCCAGCGAACGAGACGTCCAAAGGGGCTCTTGAGAAAATTCAGCCATTTCAGCGCTTGACGATTAGTCGAAATTATGAAGTTTCAGCCTTTCTACGTAAGGGCGCATCCTCTGCACACCCCAAACAACAGCCAAGCACTCTTTTTTGGTTGCAGAATAATTCCGTCCGGCTTCTGACAGTGTTCTGCTAGCATACGCGATTACTAGCGGCTGCACCTTGCTCTCTTGTACTAACGCCGCTTCTAAGCCGATATTGGATACATCGGTCTGTAGAATAAATGGCTTCTGGAAATCGGGGCAACTGAGTACTGGAGCGGTAGATAGAATTTCCTTTAGCATAGTGAATGCTGCACCTTGTTCAGTTCCCCATTTTAATTCTTTTTCTTTATGTAGGAGATTGGTAAGCGCGCTAACTTTCCCGGAAAAATCGGGAGTAAATCGTCGATAACAAGAGGCAGCTCCCAGAAACTGTCTCACCCCCCGTACGGTCCTTTGTGGTAGTAAACGGTCCATTGCTTCAACCTTATCGAGATTAGTTCTTATTCCCGTCTTCGTGATGACATGCCCCAAGTACTTCACAGATTGTTTTCCAAATTGACACTTCTCAGCATTGATGTGGTGATTCGCTTGTCATAAGCGTTGAAATACGGTCGCCAAGTGTTCAATGTGTTCGTCAAAAGTTTAACTCAAGACCACGATGTCGTCAAGGTAGGCTAACGCGTATGCCTCAAGTTCGACGCCGATGACATGGTCTAAGAGTCTTTGGAACGTTGCTGGGGCAGCACGTAGCCCAAACAACATGATGGTGGATTGAAAAAGCCCTCTACCTTCTACTGTCAAGGCGGTCAACGGCTCACTGTCGGCAGTGAGCGGCACCTGCCAGTAGTCGTTTCTCAAGTCAATAGTGCTAGAGTAATTGACTCGTCTCAGTTTGTCAAGCATGGCGCTAATGTACGGTAACGGATATGCATCTTTCTCTGATACTTCGTTCTATCGGCTAAAGTCGATGCATTCTAACAATTACGGTTGGGGAGCCCCAGTATTTGTTGTTCGATCGATTTCTGTGCAAATTCGCTTTGGATGGCAGGGGCATAATACGCTGCCGGCGGATGGCACGGTATCTCTCCGATGGTTGCATTTAGTATCATTCCGAAGATAGATCCATTTCTTTTAGTACTCCCATCGGTAGATGAGGTACAATAAGGAACGTAATTTTTCGCCAGATTTTGCAAATCGCACAGCCCACCGTAATGCGATACGGTGATCACGGTACCGTCAGCATATTGTGCGCGTGAATGTTGAGCGGATCTGGCTTTAAGCTCAATTTTGTGCTACGTCTTTGCGACTTCTTGGCTAACGTATGAATACTCGGCCTCTGTGTCCACAGAGCATCTTAGTGTTGTATGCTCAAGTTGACATAGAACCGTTGGGTGAGTCTGCCAGTGCTGCCGATAGTCGGTAATTGTTGAACTGTATTACTTCAAGAAATCGGACTCCTAGTGAACTGGCTGGACTACTGAACAGTACAGATCACTGAGCGTTTCCCGTTCGGCACAGACACTGTTGCAAGTGAATGCCCTGTTTCTCGCACCGGCCACAGAATAGTTTTGCGACGTTCTCACAACGCTAACACATCATTCTGCTTGAGTTGGCTTCCGGTTTCATATTTCGAGGGTTGAGGCTCTTAGTCGTGGTACGCGGGAGAGATTCATTTCAACCTGTAGTCGTTCGTAGTCATCAAGACATTGACTCACTTCTCGCACACTTTTGAAATCTCGCCGGCAGATATATTGACGGCATTCTGGCAATAAATTGTGATATATGCGAAATAATATCTGTTCCTGTTATAAATTATCAATTGATATCATTCAGCTTCAATAATTATTTATTTTTCACACACAAAATGAATACACGTCATCAATCAATCGATTAACAATTTACAATAACAGCAATTCTTTTAAACAAGAACATAATACTATTAAATCTCAGACAACTACAAAACTATGAAATATATAAATGTATTACATGTTATTCAACACACCTCTTCACATTTATATTCCTTTAGACAAAATTGTTTTACATGGTGATTTGGTTAAAATATCAGCAAAATTATTTTCAGACTGAATTTTAAACATCACAATATTACCTTTCATCCAATTTTTATTTACATAGTGGTACTGTACTTCAATATGTTTGGAATTTTTAGTAAAATTACCAAATTTCGCTATTGCCAACGCTTCTGCATTATCCTCATGAATTTCCACAGGTTCGGTCTGGTTCAAACAAAACGCTTCTGTTAAAATTTCACGCATGAGATTAATATCTGTTACAGCCTCAGATAAAGCTACATATTCGGCAAAAGTCGACGATTTAGTTACAGAGCTTTGTTTATGAGATTTCCAATATATAACATTATCAAACGAATTAACTACATACCCTGAGGTAGATTTTCTGTCAACATTATCCCCGACCAATCAGCGTCAACAGAACACTGTAGAATCTCATCACCATTATTTTTACCATAAGTTAATTTCAAATTTTTAGTTGAATATGAATATTTTAAGACACGTAAACCATACTTAAAATGTGTTTCATCATAGCAATTTTAAAATCTGCTTGAATAGTTCACACTGAAAGCAATGTCAGGTCTTGTGCCTGTACTTATATATAAAAGTTCGCCTATTAGATTTCTATACTGTATACCATCTTTTGTTATCTCAGCGGGCTCTAACTTCAACCCAATCTCCATTGGTGTACTGTATAACTTGGCGTTTTCCAAATTATACTTCTTTGCTAGCGATTCAATAGTTACTTTGGCTTAATGTCATTATTTTGCTTTCATGATTATAATCAATCTCTATTCCTATTTAAGTTTCAACTTCATTCATGTCTTTCATTCTTAAACGCTTTGACCACTTTATTTTTACTTCATCAATATTATTTTGACTAATGCTGCATATCAACATATCATCAACAAATAACAAGATATATGTTGATTCATTATTTTCACGTTTTATATACAAACAATTATCATAATTACTTCTTTGAATTCAAGTTCTTCAATAAATTCATTAAAACATTCATTCCAAGATATAGCACTCTCTTTTAACCCATAAAGTGATTTGAATAATTTATAAACTTCACTTGTACCGTCCACATAGCCAACTGTTTGACTTACATACACTTCAGATACTATTTTGCCATTCAAAAAAGCTGTTTCAACATCCTTTTGATTAATTATTGAACCATTTTGACAACAAAAAGCTAATAAAATTTACAAAGTTTGCATTCTAGCAAACGGTGAATAAATATCATCTATATACTCTTCCTGTTGAAAACCTCTTGCTACTAATCTAGCTTTATGAACATTTTTATTCTTCCTCTCATGAATCCACTTAACATCTATAATTTTCTTGTCTTTTGGTGTATCAACTAATTTCCAAGTTTCATTTCCATTCAGACTTTGAATTTCTTTATTCATAGCCATTCTCAATTCTTTACACTCGCTACTATTCATCGCTTTCTCATATGTGTTAGGTGTCGTAGTTTCACAATAATTCACATGAACATACTTTGTGACAAAATTTTTATTGAAATAACGAGTGTTGGACATTTTAACACAAGAAGAGCTTCTTGAACCTGTTTCATTACTCTTTTTCTTGATTTGTTTTATTCTCACGTTTTCAGTCTCACTATCAATCCCTGAATTATCTGAGCTTTCTTCACTCATATTATTATTTACATTATCACTATCTTCAAAGCCTATACATTTTATACCCTCTTCAATTACATCCACATGTCTAGCATCAATTACTCTGTTATCTGTCAAAACTCTGTAACCTACTTCTGTATAACCTAACGGTACTCCTAATTTGGCTTTTTTGTCCCATTTGGAATTTCTTACCTGCTCTGGAACTCGTACAAATACTTTACTTCCGTACAATTTTAAATATTTAACATCTGGTTTTTCATTAAAATATATTTCATACGGAGATTTTCTCTCAAAAGTGCTTGCAAGTGATCTATTTTCCAAATCAGCTGCAGTTTTTACTATTTCTGGCCAATACACTTTATTAACTTAAGCTTCTAATAATAAACACCGAGACATGTCCATAATAGACCTATTATATCTCTCTGCTACTCCATTTAATTCATGTACATAAGGTGGACAAGGAATTATATGTATACCTTTTTCTCTACAATATTGACACTTGCAGTTAAATATTCTTTCCCATTATCACATCTTAAAGTTTTAATTTTTTCATTTGTCATATTTTTTACTTGGTTTTCATAATCAATGAAGCAATTATAGACATCAGATTTAAATTTAATACAATACACTTTGGCTAACTTACTATAATCGTCTATAAAAGTTAAAAAATATTTGTCTCCGCAATTACCCGTTATTTTATGTGGCCCATTCAAATCTGTATGAACTATTTCTGAAATCTCTTTTGCTCTTCTCCTATTATTTTCAAATTTTACATTGTGCATTTTACTCTGGATACATATTGAACATCTCATAAATTCAGACTCTATTTCTTCAGGAATTCCTTTAAGTAATTCATTTTTACACAAAGTATTCAAGTGATTGAAATTTACATGTCCTAAAATACGATGTCACTTTTATTTTAACAACATCTTCTCTTTATTTTCATGACAAATAACATTAGAACTTATTTCAGTATTGACATAGTTTTTCATAAAACTTGTATTATTGTATAAATTACCCTCTTTTCTTGCTATTGCTATCAATTGATTATTTTGATTATAAATTTTCGATATATTATCAATAGAAATAATTTTATTATTGACAGTAACTTTAGAATAACTTATCAAATTTTGGTGCATACCTCCTACATAAAAAACATTTGGCAAAGTTATTTCATATCTCTTTCCGAAAACATCAAACTCTGTAACTATTTCACCTATTTTTGTGGCTTCAAGTATTTTACCGTCTCCTAATTCAACATCAATCAGTACTTCTAAGACTTCATAAATATCAAATAATTCATCATCATTTACTATATGATCAGTACAGCCACCATCTAAAATCCAACTTACTTAATTATTTTTTGAATTATTTTTCTGCTTTACTTCTGATGCATTTACTTCTTCTATGACAGAATTCCCACTAACATTTGATTCGCTTTGTTGATCTTGATAACAAGATGACGAATTAGCAGCCCCTCTGTAGAAACCTCTTCCTCTGCCTCTATAGCCTCCTCGACGATATCCGCGACCATATGATCCTCTTTGATTTTATTTACCATGTCCATTTGGTCTTTTGGAATTAAGTTGATAACAGTTTCTTTGATAATGTCCAGGCTCTCCACACTGAAAACAGTTTCCTTTCAACTCTGATTTGAAAACACTTGACTTTGTGAAATTTTCTTCAGTTTTATCACGTAGATTTTTCTCTTCTGTTGATTTTAAATTTATTCTACTCTTTAAATACTCAACAGTTCTTTCTTCTTTAGGCAACACATCCATCAAATCACCTATGTGACTGTATGATTGCGGTAAAGCTCTTAACATATATCTCAATTTTTCTTGTTCTGTTACCGCTCCTCCTGTTGCTTTGAGTTTATTTATTGCCTTCTCGAATTCATCGAAGAATTACGTGATTTCAGAAAAATTCTTCAATTTTATACTTTCTAGATTATTTCTGTATACAATTTGTAACGCTGTTAATTCTTTTGAGTACATTTGATCGAACTTTTTGATTATCTCCTATGCTGAATCTAAATCATTGATATATTCCAGTTGCTTATTTGAAATGGCACTGTATATGTAATATATATATTATATATATATATATATATATATATATATATATATATATATATATATATATATATATATATATATATATATATATATATATATATATATATATATATATATATATATATATATATATATATATATATATATATATATATATATATATATATATATATATGTAATCAAATATCGGTATTGTAATGTCGTCAATCTTCATGTACGCCATTATATTTATTTTACTATATTCATTCAACTTCGTTCACTGACGCTCTGCAACAATGTTATAAATTATCAATTGATATAATTCAGCTTCAATAATTATTTATTTTTCACACACAAAATAAATACACTTCATCAATCAATCGATGAACAATTTACAATAACAACAATTCTCCTGAAAAAGAAGATAATACTATTAAATCTCAGACAACTACTTAATTATAAAATATATAAATGTATTACATGTTATTCAACAGTTCCCACCGTGCCTCCAGATTAGCGGTTGTATGTCGGTGAGATACTCACGCCCCTTTTCGTTGTATTGTTGGCGTCTTTGGCTTATTTCTTTCTCCAACATGAGTTCATATTCTTTGCTTATTAAAAATGCTCGGAAATCAACATAGAAGTTGGCCCAATCTCTTATGAATTTTTATTGTTGCGGTACCACGACGATCCCTGTCCTCGTAATAATTCAGGTAGTGCAACGAGTAGGTAGTAGCCTTTGGAGCGGTAACTAGACTTCAATTCTTCTACTGGTTCTAGGAAAGCAATTGGGTCTGTTTTGCCGTCAAACTGAATGTTCCATTTTTGTACGGTTTCACAAACGTGTACTGGGGTTCGTAATCCTGATTTTGCGTAGAAATAGTCGGTAATCGGAACTGAAGCGGCTTCTCCAGTCTTTTCCTTGTTGGCACCCTTTTTAAATGCTCGAAGGGCTGCTATAAGGCGTTTCCTTAATTCGGCTACAGTCCCCTCTACATTGAGTCCAAGACGTCCCATTTGTGTTTCCAACTCATTCTTTTTAAGTTCGTACGCCCAATATACGTTGGGGTCCGTTTCCCCTGCTAACGGAGCCATTATAACGGTCCCTGCTTGGGTGCCAAATTGTGATGCACTTTCGGCATGTGGTTTTTTTTCCGGATTTTTTATTTATTTATTTATTTTATTTACCCTCGGACGCCTTTCGGTTTTGATGTTTGGATTTGTGCGTGCCAGGATAGCTTGGTGGAGATGATAATGAATATCATCATGGTTGTGCCAAAATGGATACAAGGATTGATTAAATGTGACTCTGTTGTCAATAGAGTGAATAACAGACAAAACGTCCACATGAAATGGGAATACTTTGATTTGAGAACAACAATGAAAACGAGAAAGGTAATCTAGAATTAGAATAAGCAAACCTGAATCAAAATAATTCTGCGTTACTACAAAATTGATGTTGATTCTGAAAACGGGATACGGGAATATCATGCTGGGCTCAAAACTAATAAGACTCTAAGTCACCGCGAGTTGAAAATTGACCGGATATCTCCACAGGAGCGGCGCAGTGGAGAGTAGGCAGAAATATTATACTTGGAATGGCGCAAGTATTTCGGGAAAACCAAATCAGTACACGTTGCCGGCGGACACTCCCACAGGAACGGCGTTGTGGTGGTTTGGGATTAGTACTTGGAATAGCGTAAGTATTCAGCCCCAAGACACAATTTCAGTAAAAAATCATTTATATTTTATCCAGCCTTGTGAAAAAATTACCTGCATAACTAAGAAGTACGCTAGCGCGACGCAACATTCCACAAGGCTTGACCAAATATTATTTACTCGCAGAAGACTCAGTTCTCTTAGCGAAATAACGATATTAAATACACGATAAATTCAAAGTTATAGAAACGGGAGAGTTTTACTCACCACGGCTTCGGTAGACACTTCCACAGGAACGGCGCTGTGTTAGTGCTTGGGTAGATACTTGGAACGGCGCAAGTAACTAGCGCTGTTGTCGATCGGGGGAGCGCGATCAACACTGCTGAAATCTATCAAAATCCTAACTCTCATACACTCAGATCTACCTTAAGACCAATGTAGATCCAAAAACAGAATCAAACTAGAATAAAAATGATTGTTTGGACTTGTAAGATACCAAATTGTCTGCAAAAAAAAAATTTGAATGAAGAGGATTGATCCGACCGTGATTCAAGCCAATAACCTACCGGCTATGAATTCGTAGCCGTATCCACTGAGCCAGCAGTACCTATACATTTCACAAATTATATGGAAGTCACTTTGTCTCAATATTCATTATTATGTTCATTTATTTATTGATAAGCCACTCAACAGGATCAAATGATCCCAATTACTGAGGGTTGGAAAACAAAAATACAAATATCTACAGTTAAGGACACAAGTAGCGTAATTAGGTATGAATATCAACAAAAAAAAATCATAATTTGTTGCTTTAAACAATAGTGATAATACATTCTTAAAACTAACAAAATTATGGTTGAATATGTCTATCTCAAAACGAGAGGCAATTCCATTGTAAATTGAACATAATCTTCTAACAGGTGCCTTGGTTTCATAATTTGTTCTCACCATCGTTAAATGAAAAGTTAAAAATCTACTGCTACAAGTATGTCGTGGTACACTTATAGATATACAACTTGAACTAGAACAGTCATCAATTAGGTGATGAATAATTTTGAACAAATATATACATGACTGTATAGTACGCCTGTTTTCAAGTGTAGTGATATGAAATTCATTAATAGTGTTAGTATAACTATAAGTATATATATCAAAATCACTTGAAAACTTGCAGGAGCAATATCGAAAAAATTTTCTTTGTACCCATTCAATTTCCATATTGTATTTATCATAGATAGGATTCCATACAACGACGCAATATTCTAGTTTTGAACGAATGAATGCATAGTACAAAGACTTGAGAGTTAATAGGTTGTTGAATATCTGCGAATTACGTATAATAAAACCAGGACTTTTATAAGATTCGCTAACAATATAATTGACATGTGAATCAAAATATAATTTTGGATCAAAATATAATTTTGGATCAAAAATAACACCCAAGGCTTTGATGGTTGAAACTCTCATTAGAATTTTGTCACCCATCCGATAATTATAGTTATTTGAATATTGCTCCATTGAATACGTCATTACTTTACATTTCGTGATATTGAAGGGTAATTGAGAAAATGAAGACCAATCTAGTAAATGATCTATATCAAGTTGTAGATTCAAGATATAAGTATCACTATTAATGACTTTCAATATTTTCAAGTCGTCAGCATATGAAAGTGCTTGACAGGACTTCAGACAATGTGTTAATAGACAAAATAAATAAGAAGGGGCCTAAATTAGAGCCCTGAGGTACACCAGAGGAAAGATAAAAGTTAATTGACTGATAATTGTTATAGTGTACTGACTGCTGACGATCCGCCATATAAGATTCTAGAAAACTAATCATATTTGGAGAGAAATTGAACTGGTATTGTAATTTGAAAAGCATCAAATTGTGATTTACCGAGTCAAAGCCTTAGCGAAATCTGTGTAGAAGACATCAATTAGTTTGTTATCATAAGAATTTGTGACTATAAATTGAGTGAAGTTAGTTAGATTCGTGGAAGTAGACCTACCTTGCATAAATCCATGTCGAATGGGAGTGATTAGATTACATACATGATGATACATATATTGGTATAAAAATTTTTCTAGACATTTTGTTTCACTGGATAGTATGGAGATAGGCCTATAGTTTCTAATATCATGTGGATCACCTGATTTGAGAATTTGACAGATACGAGAACGTTTCAACACAGAAGGAAAAGTGTTTGTTCTAACACTCATATTGAATAGTATATAAAAAGGTCTTACAAATAAATCACGACAGCCTCTCAAAATATAAGTTGGAAGATTGTCCGGTCCAGGTGAGCAACAAGCCTTCAAGCTATCAATCGCACTAATAATGTTATCTTCAGTAATATTTGAAATAGAGAAAAAGTTCGATGTTAAGAGTTCGCTTGAAATACGTGAATAATCAGTGTTGCCGGTATTACGATAAACACTCAAAAATAATCAGCAAAACCTTGAGCTATACTAGATGTGTCATTATAGTGTTAGTTGTCACACAACATCTGACCGGGATTGCGGGTAGTATTCTTTTTGCATTTATGAATGACCAAAAATTGCTAGGCTCTTGGATAATATTAGTCTCCACTGATTCCATATATCTATTATATTCTTTTTTTTATCCTGTTCAATTTTAGAACGAAGAGTTTCTGAATAATTGATAATAATCATCCTAATTTCACCGTCTGAAAGCTTTTCTATATTTTTCTTTCAATTTTAAGTCGCATATTATCTGTTTTGTGAACTGAGCAGGATTCTAAGACTGTCTGCGAGGTTTTAGCGGAACACATTGTGAAAACATGCTATGTAATATTCTATAAAATTCATCCAACGCTGCATTGACGTTATCAAATTCAGATAGAGCTTCCCAATAAGTTTTTTTTAGTAGATTATACATAAGTTCAAAGTTAGATTGTTGAAAATTATAGACATGATCACCGTTCATAGTCCAATTGTTTTGTTCATATTTAGTTTGCAAGGAGACTCTAAGATCTGGGTGATATTTAACTTCAAAAACTGAAGAACAGGATTCTTGTGTGACTTCACAATTATTGTGAGACAACACTACATCAAGAATAAGAGCATCACAGTTTAAAGTTTTGTTGAATTGGTCGGCGTTTAAGAAGTTACAAAAATTATTGAATCTGGTGATATAATTATTTCTATAGCCGTTATTATAATACTCAGTAAGCCTATTCAAATTGATATCACCAACAATTAAAAAATCAGAAATAAACAAGGACTGATAAGATTCGAGTACTTCACATAACATATCAAGTTCATCAAAAGAAATTGATGATGGTAAATAGAACACAATAACAGTCAGACTCTCACCTGGATTCAACTGTATATTCACCCCAATAACATCACTTCCTGAGCTGAATTAACAGTCAAATCAATACGGGACGATTTATATTTCGTATTTACAGCACACAGTATACCTCCACCACGAGATTTATTAACTTTCTTATTATCACGGTCTTGTCTATGAATTACATATTTATTTGGGTCTAAGATTTCACTATTATATATTGAATCTGATAACCAGGTCTCAGAAAGAGCGATAATGTCATACTCGGTAGTATATGAGCTTGTATAGATATCCACCAGCTTAGTATTCAAACCCCTAACGTTTTGATAAAAAATATTCATTCGAAGAGTATAATATAAACGTACTATTATAAAGGATATAGATGAGAAAATACAAATGTAAACAAAGCAATCTGAAGAGTATTTGTTACTACTCGTCAAACCGATGTTAGGGCAATGAACTTAACAAACACCAATATAATAAATCAAATTGAGCAAAAATATGATATTTGCAAAAAAAAATATACAGTATAAAGATTTTGAGCTACTCTTTATTAATATACAAAATGGAAAATAGGTGTATTAGTTTGATATAGGAAACTATACATTTACCATTCAAGTGTATCAAACAAGTTGGCCTTTTTAATCATTCTATCGGTCTTATAATACATATATATTGCCATGAATGGACCAAACATTTTTGAAGCCAAATTTGCTTGAGAATGATTGCAAAACTTGTAACCTTTTCTTTGTCAAATCTTCTTTGATCGTTTTTGTCAAACCTTTTAATTTTGATCTTGATTTTAAAACAAGATCAAGCGTTTTGTAAGACAAAAATTTAACAATAATAGGCCGTGGGCGGAATTTTGGGATAACAGCACTATCTGCATTGACGTACTTATTTATTTGGGACAAGGGCTGACGAATTTTACCAACACGATGACATCTTTCAATATTATAGGAAGGGATGTTGAGTGACAGATTATTGTTCAGTAAATCACAGACCTTCTTCTCAGCTCTTTCTTTCTTTTCTTCTGGTATACCAAAGATTCTTGGACAGTTCCTCCGGGAATATTGTTCCTGTCTATCAAGCTTCTCTTTGAGATCCAAGTTATCATTCGATATTTTTTGGATGATTGCTTCATAATGCAATTTTTGCTCAGCAAGTTGTTCTTGAACCCATTTGAAAATTTTGTCGATCAGTTTATTGATCACATCATCATCATTCAGCTGTTTGCTAATGGCATCAGCAACAATAGTCGCAATTCCACGTGTATTCGACATTTTTAGTACACACTATTTAACTTTCAACACTTTATACGGCGGTAAAAAAAAATTCTTGAACGGAGCAGCGGAGGCTACGTCTACTCGAGTCGACGCATCTGACATTATATATAGATTTGGCAGCATTGTGTAGCAAAGTGAAGTGTCTTAATTTCAATTAAATCAAAATTACAAACTTTTCTCCGAAGTACTGTCAGATATTTGGTGTAACATGTTTGCATAATCCGGTTAAACAATGAGTGTTGACAAACGTTAGATACAGCAAACTGTAGCATCTCAAAGAAAGTAAAACAAGTCTTCAACAGTGTACTTGAGGTTGAGTCAACAGCGCTTAAGCTCAGCTAAGTTTGCGTACGTTGGGTGCGCGCGTTCAAAATTTAGTCACATGTTGGACCACCACACGGAAACATGACAGCCAGCCATGTTGCAACCAACAAGATTCAACAAAGTCAACCAACGACGTTTGGTCCGAAACAATAATAAATTGAAACTAAATTAGACAAAAATAGTCCCTAGAAAAGTTACTAGTCAAGTAGCGGCAGAATTTGAACAAAGTTTCAAAAACCAAGTTAGTTATAAATTAATTAAAGTAGAAGGAGAAAAGTATTTGAAAAAAAAATATTATTTTGTGATAATCTAACACAAACCTGATTTTTAAATTTAGTAAAATGTACAAAAATGTTATGTTACTTGAGAAATGTTATTTTTTATATGCTTATTTTTGATTAAATGTAGTAGAAACATGTAAATATTGCTCAAGCCATCAACATCAGTACGTTTATTCATTGTGTTATCAGTATTGAAAATATAAATCATCTCCAAGACATTCCTTTTGATCCAATTTACTTCTTTGTCTCAAATTACAGCCTCGTCATAAGATGCATTGTGTTTACTTTTTGTGAGATTTTAAAATTGTTATCAAAAAATTGTGATTGATAACAAATGTTTTTATGAAATTCTAGAGTCCTGAGGATGGTTTTAATTAAACACCAAGAGCTTGACTAATCTAAAAGAGCGTTTTTTACGTGAGCCCACTCACAAAAATTCTTTGACTGTTTAACCTGCGTTATTTTGTTTTCTTAAATATATATATATATATATATATATATATATATATATATATATATATATATATATATATATATATATATATATATATATATATATATATATATATATGAGATATGCTTTTTTCTTTCTTCAGCAACTTAGTTTTTAAAAACTTTATTTGGAGTACAATTTATTTATTATATGGATGCAGATACAAGACTCATTATTATTCCTATTCTGAGCCATGAAGTGAACTTATTCTACTACAAAGTGGGGGACACAAAGTAAAGTATCAGCATATTTATTTATGTGGCCGTGAACTGAGGGCAATGTAACTCCTCCCTTCTTAGAATGAAGGATGTATTCCTTCGTTATGATCGGGTGGATTTGAAATGGCATTTGAAAGGGCTTTGTCGCTGTAGGTGTTATATTGAATTTTAATTTTAAGGGAGTCCTGTCATACTTTGATACTTGACAAATTTCACATTGATCTATATAAGTTTGTACTGATTCACGTTGCTTGGGCCAATGATAAATTTGCTTGATTTTTAGAACTCTTTCATCGATACCTCGATGATTTGTTTTATTTTCATGATAATTTTGAATTGTCTGTGTAATTTTGTCTTTCTCTGTTATATCTAATAATTCTGTAGTAAATTTGAACATTTGAATTTCCGAATTCTTCAGATAATTTTGAATAACTATACTAAGCTTTTCATATTATAAATCTTCAAAAAATAAATGATATTTCACTTCCGGTGCAACAAACTCCTTAATAAATTCAATCATCTCTTGTTCTTGATTGTATTTTGGAAATTGTACTAAAAATTTTTGTTTATTTCCGAATAATTTTCAAATTTCTGGTTCTGACGGGTTGTGTTCGACTTAAGAAATTATTATCTGATTATTCCCATATTCACGGGGCACTCTACTATTGGAATCACAACTTTTGGATTTTCTATGTTCGATTGTACAGTATTGTCGTCTTCGTCTGGAATATTCTGTTGTGAATTATCGTTATTCATATTTCCAATCGATCTATCTAATTCAACTATCATGGATTGTGAATCATTTTGGACATTCTCTAAATCTAATATGAAAAATGAAACGCTGTTCGTTAGTCTCGCTGAAACTCAAAAACGGATTGACCGATTTGAATAATTCATTCTTTATCCTGTTCGCTCTAATACAGTGATAGTTCTAGTGAAAAATGATCAACATACATTAAGTAGTGCACGAGCCGTATTTGTTCGTTGACGCACTGTTCATCCAATTGGGTTGAAATATTCTGTAGTTGTTGGTGGCACTATCGTGGAGGTTTTTATTATAGTACAATCAACGTACAATAAGTGGCGCACGAGCTGTATTTGTTCGTTCGTTCATCGTTTATCCGATTGAGCTGAAACATACTACAGTTGTTGTTGGGTTTTTAGTGAAGATTCTTATTATTGTACCATCAACATACCTTGAGTGGCACACGAGCCGTATTTTTCCGTTCACGCATCGTTCATCCGATGGAGTTGGAATTTCATATGGTTGTTGTTGGCACTTGCATAAAGGTTCTGACATAGTACTACAAACGGTGTTTGTCCGTTTGAGCATCGTTCAACCGATTAAATAGAAACTTCCTATAGTTGCTGCTGGCGCTTGCGTGAGGACCGATTTTAAGAACTCTTTCACCAGTAGAATCCTATACCTATTATCACTAAGTAACATGGGCTATAATTTACTCTCAAAAAGAAGGATTACCTACAAAAATTTCAATAATGTAACCGAAGATGTGAAAACATTATCAATAAATTTCCTTACATTGCCTGCGCTGCAATATAATCTCCAATTTATAGTAATTTGTTTCATTTAATACTGATGATGCTACCTATATATGGATCTACGCACTCATCAACAAATTTTGACAGTTCAGGTCATGTTTAAATTGTGTTACTCAAGCAAGAAATCCTTCTATTATTCTTGATAATTATCTTATATTATTGAACTATGATTTGAAGATTCGTACAAAAATGTTGAATATCATTAAAATCTTTCATGTATTTGAAAAAAGCATCCGTGTTATCTGCTTAGTTAACATCTATTTCACAAACAGGAAACATATTGGATTTCATTTTCACGTAAACAGATATTATCATGTCTGTTTTCTGGAATATAAACTGAATCATGGATTTTATTTCTCCCCATCTTGATTTGTCCAATCCGCAAAATATCCGTGGGATACTGAGATTTTTTATATTCTTCTGTGAGCAGAATTTTTTCAAATAAACTAAAGCTTGGAATAAATCTTGATAGGAAAGTTTTTCAAAATGATGATTTTCTGTTACTAGATATATTACAAATCTATTTGCGTCTTTCAAATAAATTGACTGTTGTAATTTTAGTTGTTGTGATTATAACATTTCAATATTATTATTCTTGGTAGCAAATTGTTCTGCAATTCCTGAAGACATTTTTAGATCTTTACTTACACAATGGGCTAAACTATCAGAAGGAAGTGCGTCGAATGAATCACCGTTTATTACTCTAATATTATCATAAACTATGGGTTTCTGTTTATACTCTAAGTAATTTTGATATTCGTGTAGGATTTTATTTTCTTGAAATTTTGAATCTTCAGTTTCGGAATTACCAGGGACTCTGCATAATGCGTCTGTGTTAGTATTCAATTTTTCTTTTTTATTTACAATTTCGTGATCAAACTCTTCAAGTTCCAGCCTCAATCTAATTCATTTCTGACTGCATTGTTTTAGGAAAAATAATCATTGTAGCGGTCTATGATCTGTTATGATGGTGAATTTCCGACCGAATATATGAGGGCGAGAATATTGTGTTGACCATACTATAGCTGATAGTTCCTTCTCGATGGTTGAATACTTTGATTCAGAATCGTTCAATGTCCTGCTTGCATATGCAATAGGTTTGTCACTACCTAGTGGTCCTTTTGAAAGTACAGGCACTATAGCTACGTTACTCGCGTCAGTCGTAAGATTGAATGGTTTTGTAAAGTCAGGATATTGTAGGAGTGGCTTGTTAGTCAATAAATTTTTACAAATTTGGGAACATTTGACGTATTCTGGATTGTTGATTTTTATTTCTACGTCTTTCTTTAGACATTTAGTGAATGGTTTCGTAATCTTCGCGGAGTCTTCAATAAATCTCCTGTAATAACCTGATAGTCCTAGAAGCCTTTCATTTGTTTTGAAGTGGAATATATCTGAATATTGTTCAATTAATTTTGATATAACATATTTTTCATATTCGTTCATATGGTCAGTGCTGATCTTAGGAATGTCAAATACAATTTTTCCAGTTTTAAAATTATTATAATTTAAGCTGCAATAATAATTGAATTCATCAAAACTTGTTACATTTGAAGATTTCTATAATTTCAAGGATAATATTGTATCCGTCGAAATTATTACTGAACAGAAAGCATCATAATTTTTAACTGAAGCTACAAATTCTGGAATTATTAAATTTTGTAATTTCAATTGGGGAATCAAAACATTATCTTCTCTTGGATTTACTCTCACATTAATTATTTTCTCAGACTGTGGTTCTATTTTTGTAGATGTTACACAATTGCAGTTATTATTATTGTGTACATATTGTATTTTTCTTGAACAATTTGGGGTTCTTATCTCATTCCGGTTCATGTCTATTACAGCTTTTAATCTTTTTAAATTATCCATCCCTAATAATAAATAATATTTATCATGGGAATCAAAAATGCTATACTTTAGAATAGGACTCCCAACTACTTCAATTCTAAAAATTTTTGAAACTGTCACAAAAGTACCGAATTGTTCAATTGAGGTTCCATGTGCAGTAGAAATTTGAAACGGATCTTTGAAAATTTCATTTTTGAAATGCTTTTCAGCAATTTTAGGTTTAATGAAAGATCTCGTACTTTCTGTATCTATCAAAACTTTCATTTCACTTTCAGGGTATACAATATAGGGTAAATTGCTTATGCCCGATTTCATGACCGAGAGTTAAATTAACCTGGGCTTATATGACGGGGAGTTAACCAATAAACTGGGTTTAATTTAATTTAATTTATTTGATTGGCCAATGATGACACAAAAAATGCTGAAATTGATATTGTTACCAAGGAAATGAGCCATTTAAACCGGATTAATTTAGCTCGAGATCGTGGAATCCGCCATTAGTGAGTTTGTCAGATTCATCAATTCAAGTCTGGGTATAGTTCGATTTCCGAGGCTTCATCTACTGAAGAATCATTGCTGGGCAATTCGGGCTTAAAACTTTCATTGCAAAACTCGATATTTTCTTACACATTAGAATTTTCAATTTGATTTGTGTCTTCTAAATCGATATTATGTAATTCTTCCACAATTGCATTTGGTCTATTCTGACTTTGATAGTTGTGAAATGGTCTGGAGGGACCAGCTCTTTGTTGAAGAGTTGAATTTCGAGTGGAGATGCTCATTGGTGTGGGTTTTTGATAATTTGGGTTTTACATTGGGCTTCGATGTTCTTGAGTAGACTGTTTTGGCTTCATTTGATTTGTCTGATTGAAGTTATATCTATTAACCGTTGGTCTATTTAGGGTATTATTTGTTCTACGATTAAAATTGAAATTAAGAGATGGTTGTGGATTCGGATTGAATTTTTGGGCTATTGGTTCTTGAATATATTTTCTGTTTGTATTTCTGTCGAACTAAGAATCGTTCGTTAACATATTCAAATCTGAATTTAAATCTTCAGGATTCTTGGCTCGCTTAAGCTGCCCGATAGGTTCTTTTAACCCTCTTAATAAAATGCGTAATGCATAACCAGAAAAATAAGAGATTTAAACAGCTGTTTCATGATTTTGTGAGTGAGTTGACAAATACGATGTCATTAAATTTAGCAGATGTTGTAGTTTTTGATGAAATTCAGATACATTATCATTCTGTCCTTGCTTAAGTTGAGACATTTCGATATTTAAGGGGAATAAATCCCGTTTGTCTGCGTATGCATTTACTAAAGCCGATTTTAATGATGCCCAATTGCTTATTGTGCTACTAGAAATATTAACGGCAGCTTCACCTTTTATTTCTGTAAGTATCGTTGACATCAGATAGTCGTTCTGAAAATCGTTTACATCCACAGTGTTATAAAATTTGTTAACTAGTTTCTCGCAAATCTCCAGAAATCTAGAAAGTAATTCTCTCTCGCTATGAAATTCGGGGATCATGTCAAGATATTCTTTCCTAAGGGCTGGAATAGGTACCTGAGCTTGTGCTGTCGCAATTTTTGGAATAATGTTAAAAATCGGTTTCATAAGAATATTAATTTTCGGAATTTCGTTTTTGGGGACTTTTTCAATATCTTCTGAATCGAATGAGTCTGAATCTAACTCTGAACTCTCAGAGTTATATGATTGACCTCTAAAAGACATTAATTTGTATGCTAGTAATACCAGTAGCGCCTTCATGTGCATTGAATGGCTCTGGGACATCGACGTGGGCTCGGACCTTGGTGCTGCAGCTTCCAACGATGTGTTGTCCTGAAGTCGAAGATGTTTTACCAGATTCGATGTTCGTTCGAATGGGGTAGATTTCGGTTTTCTTCTTGAAAGATTTGTGTTGCTGGAGATATCTTCCGATACACGTAATTTGCTCGTGACGGAAATTATTATGCTCGTGATAGCCAATTAAGTTACTAGAGTAAGCCAAGTTATATACTTCAACTAGTTTTTGACTATCCTACCGACTGCGCCAGATATGCTCCATTATTCAGCAACCGAGTTTCCAAAAACTTCACCCTGAGTACAATTTATTCATTATATGAATGCAGATACACGACTAATCATTATTCCTATTCTAAGTCATGAAGTAAACTTATTCTACTACAAAGTGAGGTAAACAAAAGTAAAGTGTCAGCATATTTATATATGTGGCTGCGAACTGAGGGCAATGTAACTTATATATATATATATATATATATATATATATATATATATATATATATATATATATATATATATATATATATATATATATATATATATATATATATATATATATATATATATATATATAAATATATAAATATAGAAAGAAAATAAAGAAAGGAAGACACTGCAAGCATTTTCAGAAAAGAGGAAAGTAAGTTCTCATGCACTAACACATAAAGAATACAAAAATGTAATTCAATCTTATAATGAAGAGACTCCTGATGGTCTTCAAAAATAGTTCTTTACATTACAAGATGCGAAAGTATACTTTTTTGTGTGAGGTGGTATTTGAATGGCCGAGGTGAAGCCGAGGCCGTTCAAAACCTCCGAACACCTGAAAGGGCTTTCGCATCGTGTGATGTATTAAATTTTTTCTGCTAGTGTTCTATATAAATATTAATATTTAATAGTGATTATTATATTTGAAATAATATTATGGAGACTCTTTCACCTGCCAAAAATTATCCATAGCAACGGTTCATTTACAATGTTATCTGTCATCAGCGCCTGTCACAGATTTTGAGTTTCAATAATTTAGTGAAACACTGCATTTGACCGATTTAAAATGTTAACAGAAAATGAAAATGGTATTCAAAAGGCAGCTAACCATGCATGTGCCTCACTTCTTGGAGATGAATCCAAAGAAAGGTACAATCAAACATAAAGCATGTTTTCTAAATGGCTTGCTGATAAAAACGTTACTCGAATTGACGAAAATGTAATGCTTCGAGTGTCGATATTTTGGATTCAAAGAGCGGATGAAAGTCTTCTTCGTAAAGTAATGAAATTGAAATTTTCAAAAAGGTGTTACATGAAATTCACAATAATATTTCCTCAAATAGAGAAACAGTGACAAATATGAATTTTGACGCAAGTCAAAATGATAAAAATCTCTCAATACAAAGCGAAGAAGTTAGTAATTCGAATAATATTCCTACCATGACTTTTTCCAAATGTTCAAATTGCATAATTACCTAAAACAAATAGATAGATTGAATTAAATTAAATAGTAAATAGACTTTTTTGGTTTGAATTAAAACTAAAAAAGTCTATTTATTATGATATAATTCTGGAAGTATGTATGGATCATTAAACTTAATGGATTGAATAAAATCATATTATTGCTATAAACTACTTATTTATTTTAATAAATATTGAGATTTCCAGTATATTTGCATTTCTTCGAACTTTTACTCTTTTGTCCTGGCCCCGAAAGTATTACTTTCGTAGCTAGAAACGCATAGCAACAAGTTAACACGAAGGTTTGCTTTCGTTATCGTTCGAGTTGCCAGGACTACAAAGCTCACTTTTTTATACAGTAGCAGAAAAAACATTTTTTTCATGTAGCATCGTTTGAACTGGCCTGGCGTGGTGGCGAAGGTGTGCAACGTTTGATTTCACATTTTCAAGAAGAAATGAACAATAATGGAACTTCTACTGGTAGATTACTATATAATCCAATATTTTCTGAAACATGTCAAGGTGGGTCAAAAAAATGTACGGATAATAAATGGTTAACGCAAAATTTTGATCATCCTGAGAAATGTCCAATAAGATAATTTGAAAAATTGTTGGAAAAAAGAGGCCCGAACATAGCTTCACAGAGATTATTTTCAACTCCAAATAATTTTTGGAAAAAACCAGGATCATTTTGGTACAAAAATATTTACGAGTTTTCAAAATGGACTAGGGAAGAAGCAGAAACTATTGGTCTCGATATTATTGCTCGAAAAGTAACAAACCATTCTTTGAGAGCAACAGCTGTATCTCATTTAAGTAAAGCTGGAGTTGGTGAGCAAGAACTTATTGAAATCACCGGACATGGAAATTCATCATCAATTTAACCATATCTTCAACTTGATGCTAATCATCATGAAAATATTATGGATAAAATGAGAACTGTAAATAATACAACTGAAACATGTACTCGTACAAGCAACACTGTACTTCATCAATCAATATCTGCAACCTCAACTTCAACAACACTTCAATCCCACTGTTTATAACAACTGTACCATAAATAATTATTATCATATATGCTCACATGAAAAATAATAAAAAGTATAATAATTGATAAATTGTATGGTTTGTGAAATAATCCTTGCAAATACACCTCAAGATTCGGTGTATTATCGCATATACCTTGAATTTTACTCAAATCCTTTTTGTCTTGGGTAATTTTTCACTCGGCAAGTTTGGAGACTTATAATCAACGGTAATATCCCTCGAGCTGAAGCTCTCGGATATTATCAGATTATCAATCCCCAAATTTGTCCCGTAAAAAAGTATTTTTGTGAAATTCTTCGGTATATCGATAATACACCTCTCTATCGGTATATTACCGTTGAATATATTTGTGTTTGATCTTCTACATATTTTATTTGTAGATCAGAGTGAAGAATGTCATTTCTTACAAATCAGGGTGCGTTAGCAATAATGTGAAGAGTTTCATTCTGGAACTTCTGTATAATTTCAATATGGATGGCTTAGCTCATGCCCATAGCTGGATACCATATGTTCAGATAGGTACTGATGGTGGTTTTTCAGAGTAGGACTTATTTTCTAGTGACAAATTTGATTTAGGGCCCATTAGCCAATACATTTTTGCAGATTAAATAGCAAGTCATCACAAGCACGAAGATCCTCAAGAAGCCTCAAGTATGTTATAACAATCTTTAAATAGAAGAAGAACGTGGGCAAAAAATCTGACGTGAACATCACGTGACTTACTTGTACATCATTTGATATATACACAGATTTATTCAATACAGCTTTCTGTCACGCCAGATTATAATTATTATAGTTTTAATAATATTTTGACACGTAAAATATCGAACAGGATCAGAAAATTGACAACAGATTATCATTGCCTACCTTATCATTTCAATTGAACTGATTGTTGAATACGGCAATTTCTGAATGTCTGTTATACACATAAACTGCACTTCCGGCTCAGCCGATTGATACAAAAATAGTAAATAACTATTTTGATGCTACAATAAGTTCAAATGATAAATTCCAATTTGCTATGGCTGATCATCCTAGATTTATGCAAGAAATTGAGAATAAGCTGCTAGTGAAGTACGGTCAATTCATATAAAAATAGCAAATAACCATTCTGATACAACATCAAGTTCAAATACTGAATTTAAATATCCTACGGTTGATCATCCTGAATTTATTAGGAAAACTCGAAAAAAGATTTAGGTGAAGTGCACTTCCAGTACGAACGATTTGAACCATAATGCAAGGTGCATAACAAGACCCTATACCAGTCCTGAATACAAAAACGTTCGATCAGTTTTGAGATTTACTAGTAACGAACGGATGTACGCACATACGTACCGACATCAAGCCGAAAATAGTCAAAATGGACTCAGGGATGCTCAAAACGAGTATTTCCAACAAAATCTTGATGGGTGAATTTTGTCGGTTTCACAATACTCACTTGTACTTCACAAATAAGTGAAAATTGAGGATTGAAATTAACGAAACAAAATCAAGTCATATCACTTTTAACAACAAACAAGAAAATTGTCTAGATTTCGGGCTGTATAACAAAATAATACTGCAGAAAACAGAGACTGCATTGCTAGGAATGCATTTAGAGAGAACTCTCATATGGAAACGACACCTAATCTCCAAACATAAGCAACTTGCTATTTAATCTGCAAAAATGTATTGGCTAATGGGCCCTAAATCAAATTTGTCACTAGAAAATAAGTCCTACTCTGAAAAACCACATCAGTACCTATCTGAACATATGGTATCCAGCTATGGGCATGAGCTAAGCCATCCATATTGATATTATACAAAAGTTCCAGAATGGAACTCTTCACATTATTGCTAACGCACCCTGATTTGTAAGAAATGACACTCTTCACTCTGATCTACAAATAAAATATGTAGAAGATCAAACACAAATATATTCAACGGTAAAATACCGATAGAGAGATGTATTATCGATATACCGAAGAATTTCACAAAAATACTTTTTTACGGGACAAATTTGGGGATTGATAATCTGATAATATCCGAGAGCTTCAGCTCGAGGGATATTACCGTTGATTATAAGTCTCCAAACTTGCCGAGTGAAAAATTACCCAAGACAAAAAGGATTTGAGTAAAATTCAAGGTATATGCGATAATACACCGAATCTTGAGTTGTATTTGCAAGGATTATTTCACAAACCATAAAATTTATTAATTATTATATTTTTTATTATTTTTCATGTGAACATATATGATGATAATTATCTATTGTACAGTTGTTATAAACAGTGGGATGGAAGTGTTGTTGAAGTTGAGGTTGCAGATACTGCTTGATGAAGTACAGTGTTGCTTGTACAAGTACATGTTTCAGTTGTATTATTTACAGTTCTCATTTTATCCATAATACTTTTATGATGATTAGCATCAAGTTGAAGATATGGTTAAATCAATGATGAATTTTCATGTCCGGTGATTTCAATAAGTTCTTGCTCACCAACTCCAGCTTTACTCAAATGAGATACAGCTGTTGCTCTCAAAGAATGGTTTGTTATTTTTCGAGCAATAATATCGGGACCAATAGTTTCTGCTCCTTTTCTAGTCCATTTTGAAAACTCGTTAATATTTTGTACCAAAATGATCCTGGTTTTTTCCAAAAATTATTTGGAGTTGAAAATAATCTCTGTGAAGCTATGTTCGGGCCTTTTTTTCCAACAATTTTTCAAATTATCTTATTGGACATTTCTCAGGATGATCAAAATTTGGCGTTAACCATTTATTATCCGTACATTTTTTTGACCCACCTTGACATGTTTTAGAAAATATTGGATTATATAGTAATCTATCTTCTTGGCAAAATTGCAGAAACTGTTTCCATATATATTTTGTCATTTTAATGGTATGCTGTGGCACATAATTTTACATTTTATCTTCTATTTCTTCGATAGAATTGGAAGCAAATCTGTTCATCTTGAATAATTTATTAAGACAGTTGTCAATAAAATATAAAACAATGTAGTCATGGGTATCTTAATTATTTTTTTCAAAAGCTTCTGTGGTACATCGAGTTAGGAGAAAATATAATCGCGATATATCTCGTTACCATGCAAAATCCCTAAATTTCATTGGTTGTTGCTAAGGTGTGTGATATAATCAAGAAAATATGGCAACCGGCTAAACCAACATGCAAGCCACTTGGCGGTGAACCTGCTCGACTTAGCAACGAATTCCGAAGAGTCAAAAAACTTGTAGATTTAAATGCCATAACGACTGAAATTCATATAGCTGGCATGAATATATATATTTATATATATATATATATATATATATATATATATATATATATATATATATATATAGTCATTCATGCTATCGTACTGAGCCCAGAGACAACTATTTCATATGACGTTGTGAGACCATGATTCTTAATGAGATCAGGTCTCAGAACGTAATTCTAAAAATGAAATTTCCTTGAATAGTGGGAGTAAGATGTGAAAATAAATATTATCAGATGGGAAAGGTTCAGAATATATATCTCCTAAAACTATTTCATCAATATATGGAGTCTTGAAATACTTGAGATTTACAATTTAAGATACGAACTTTGCGAGTACACAAAATGGTCTCAGTACGTAACATATATGCTTTGTCCCTCCCGCGTGTATTATGTGTACTAGCATTTATTTACATTCACAGAATTCATGCTTGACTAATAGATGTAGACACCGTATGCAACTCTTTCGAAAATACTGGGCGTAAATATTTCTAAGGAAAGCTTTGTTACAATAATGGCATCGTCTTATCAAAAAGAGGAGTGTGTGGCTGCGACTCACAATGCAAGTCAACTCATGCCTCTACCCTTCCTATAAGGATCAATCTGTTGCAAGTACCGGATAGTCCAGAAATTTGTTTACGTATTATCAAACAATATGTAATTGTATTTCGTATCATTGAATGATACATAATATTGAAAGCTTTCTCTCTAGATCTGATTCATCTCCAATTCAACCAGGTCACTATTCTCTTACCAGCACAAAGATTAACATTTGTTATAAAATTATATGGATTGTGCATGCGTCAGTATTTCGCAAAACTAAATAACATTCAGTTCTCAATTAATATTCAGGGCTATTGTGAACATCTTGCTGTCCACTTTCTTTCTTTGTTGCAATCGAGCAAGCAAGAAGAGTACTTTACTGAATGTTTTTCCTTGGAATTTTTGCATAAATCAATAACAGTTGCCGGTCAACGTGAAAACTTTATATATAGAATTGTTGTGATAACTAATAGTTTACCTTACATTTTTTTGACCCTGCTTGAAGGGTTTTTTGAGATTCACCCAATATATAGAAAAGAAGCACACTCAAGGATTTTTCTGTAATAATCGAATAGGAATCACCTCATTGATTCAACTTCAATCTAACGTCGATTCAAATACAAGGAGAATTAATGTTTTCTGTTGTTTACTGTACACACTTAACTAGGAATATCATGATACTGGTTTTCGTGAAGAATACACTACACAGCAGATTATATTACAATGTGAATCATGTTGACTTTTTGAGGACCAAAAGTACCTGTTGCCTGACGACTGGTAACCGCACTTCATGGCCTGGAAAATATTATTTAATCTACCAATGAGCATTTAAAGAGTATCTGGTACACTTGTATGAAGTGAAAGACGTGACTGATGTTTATTTTATTATTTAATAATATTTTATTATAATTTCATTTATACATCAAGTGGACAAATAAAAATTCATGAAGTTCCATCTACATTTCGATCTTACAGAGTTTAATGTGGAAAGTAATAGAGAAAAACACTGGATGTGAGTTTCGCAACATTTATTTGGAAACTTTATCTGGCTTCATAGACCATCATCCCAAGAACTATGGCTTAACAAGTCAAAATCGATGAAGATGAGTGTTATAAAACTCACATTTAATGTTTCTCTATTATTCCTTATTGAAATTCCCCAAATTCAACTTGAAACTGATGAGGTTAATAATGTAATAATAATAAAATAAGTTCCGGAGCAACTCAACACTGCCGTTGTCTCAAATTAGTAAAGCATTTAAACCTAAATATCATTTGATACAGAATGGAAATAGATTATAAAATACTACAAGTGAAAAGCTACCGCAATATAATAGACTGGTAGCTGGAAAGGTATCTACTCACAGATTTTCAGCATATTTTTTCAAAATATCACATATTTTTACATATCTACTGAAAATAAAACTGAATATTTGGTTATCTAAAGCGTCTCTTCAAAGAACATCAGAATTGTATTTCATTGTTAAGCTCAATACTTTTTAAATTTGGTTCTAGAATATCAGTCAGAACATTAATTTACTTCGATAAATTATCACATTCAATAATTAAATTTGCGCAATTTAGTAGAAAGTTTGAAATTTGGATAATATGAAGTGATATTGATGTAAAATATAAAACATATCAAAAGAAAGTAACTAAAAACGATGCCAGCTCGTAGACTATTACTATCGCGTTGAATTCGGGACGATCTGGGGAGGCAGGTAGCGCCATCCCCTTTTACAATGAAATAATATTTGAAAAAATAACATGAAGAATACGTAAATCAGTGTGAACAATACAAAGATATTACACGGGACTACCGTTTACTTGAACAAGAAAAACTTTGCCGTCACAAATAATCCATCTCTATTTGAAAGAGTGTATCCAATGAATCTATATACTTGCTCTAAGTAATGATTTTGTTTATTCATTTAGAACTTTGACGTTTCGATCTTTTGACCAGAGATCTTCATCCTTGGTCAAAAGATCGGAGCGTCAATGTTTCAAATGAATGTGCAGAATCATAACTAAATACAATTTATTGAAAACAGTTTAATGAGAAGTAGAAAAATTTAGAATATAATCCTCATTATTCAACATCTTGGATACTCCCTTGTGTACCCAGATGAATGACATGTAGCAAAAAGTGATATATTTCTTCTTCGTCTGTGTGCAACATTTATGCAATAACAATTTACCAAAAACTCAACTTCGTATCGCTTATTATTAAGTGTATTACTCAAGCTAACAATGCGGATTTCGCTGCCCTTGGGACAATGTCTTTTGAAATCTTGTTTAACAGATTTCAAAAATTGGCACCCACCATTATAATTGTTGGCATTTTGTTGGAATGTACAAATCCATCGGTGAGGATTTCTTCCGTTGGTAATTGAAGGCCGTATTTCATCTAAAGTATATCCAGGTGGAGTAGCGTCTGTTATAATATTTCTGGCAATTAATATATCTGCAGCTGTTACGTGGTCCGTGCAAGGAAGCAGAACACTTTGGGACCAATTCAATTGATTCATCAGAATGCAGAAGAATAGCTGCAGAAAAACTTGCGAATTCATTGTGATTGAATCTGGAATAGATTTAATATAATTCATAGCAGAATGAGACATGTAATCAAGAACATATTTCCAAAAATATCCAAAGTGAGCCTAGGTTTGAATCAGTATAAATCACTGTCACGAATCCAAATAAGTATTAAACTACAGTTAAAGTTACACTTCTAGATAAGTAATAACATATACTCGTAAAAGATTAGGAAGTGAACATTTGGGAATGTATAATATTTTATTGAATTAAGATTCCACTGAAATTTATCTTTTTTCAAAAGTCAAAAAAAAAACTAGCAACATGTAAACTGAATTCAATACAGTTTATATTTTAATTGAATGATGAAATCATGTAGAATATAATGCTATTGATCTCAACAAATGTATAATGTCTACGCATTTGCTACAGTTCAATTGCAATAAAAGAACCTACATAATTCTAGCGATAAGTGTATGCAATAGCTATGTGACAATAATCTACTCTATTGATGACCATAAATCATCATCAAATAAATCAAATGCAGTGTTTATCGACAATGATCATATTATTTGACCATTTATATGCGAATTGTGCAAATTAAAAATCATTGATACAAAGAATGACAGATTCATGATTATTATTATAATATCTACAGATTTTTCACTTTTGAATAAACTGTAGCAAGGGTATAATGTATTGGAACATACTTCCGTAGAAATCTATCATTCATAATTATTCAATCGACTTACTTGAACAGTACAGATGATTGCTGTGAACTTGGGTAATTTGAGACAACGACGGTGGTGAGAGTACTCAGGAGAGTATTGCCTAAAGCTGTTCTTATACCCAGAAAGATTGGAAGGGAGCAGGATAGCACGAGATCGAGGTGGGGAGAGTGATCGACATTTTGTTCTACTCACCAATGGTCACAAGTAACCAATTTTTTATACCTTTTTCATTCACTTGTAGTACAAGAAAAATTATTGTGTTCGGAAAAAAATTACGTTTTGAGATTTGAACAGAAATATCTGTTTTAAGCATCCCTGAATCCATCTTGACTTTCTTAGACGCATGTTGGATTCAGGATCACTCTTACATCTAGTAGATCATCTCTTTTTATGATCGCAATCGATCGATCCAGAAGTAGGTACGCTTAACTTCAAACTTTTTTTGAACTTTTCGCATGAACCAGAAACGGTTGACTCAAGAATGTCAGAATTTTGTGTTGCGAACTGCTGTAATACCTAGTTGATATCCTTCAAGTTTAGTTGCAATCGGTTGATTCTGTCAAAATCATCGGTAAGTTTGATCGCTGTCAGTTGTCAGATTGCCTTTTGTCACATTCATCTGTCAGTTTGACGGCTGTGCCTGTCAAGTGTCGGTGTCATATGTCACTGTTAACTGTCAGCGCCACATGTCAACGTCAACATCTAATTTTTCAGTATTTATCAACAAAATTTTGTATTCAATGATTAGCAACATTGTTGCAAGTAAGTTTAATATTTTAATAGGTACAAACAAATCTATTGAATACAGGTTCAAGTTTTTCCGTGATATTATTAGTTATTTGAAGCTGACGCTTGGTAACTCACTATCCTAGAATATAAGATTGGAATTTAAAGACACTCTTGAATATCAAAAAGTGTTGCAACTAAAAGTTTCAATATTGGCTGTTGACCGCACACACGACGGTAATTGATTGATATATGAGAGTAGGTGGACGGGTGGTAGCTATTATCACGGAGAAATACTCCAAAGCTCTCTGCCTAATCTGCTTTTAAATAATTTTTATTAGTGTCTTCACTAATTCCTTGTTTACAATGAATATTCCATTTGAGTTGACGTCTGTTGCCTGTAAGATTGTTGTAAACAATCGATTGCTATCATGAAGAGTGTCTTGAAGTAGATTAATTTCAGTTATTTGTCCTCTATTATTATCTGGAAGCATCATTGAGCTGAAGCTTGGTAACTTACTACCCTAGAATATTCAATTGGAATTAAAAAATTCCTTCAAATATTGGAAAGTGTTGCAATGTAAATAGATATTGATGTCTGTTAACCGCACACAGGGGGTGATCAATTAGTTGATATATGAGAGTAAGTTGATGGCTGGTAACTATTATCACGGAAAAATACTCCATAGCTCTCTGCCTAATTCGCTTTTGAATAATTGATTGTTTACAATAAATATTTTATTTGAGTTGACGTCTGTTGTCTGACAGATTGTTATGAACAATCGATTGCTATCATAAGAAGTATTTTGATCTCAGTAATTTGTCTTCATCATCATCTAAAAATATCATTGAGCTGGAGCTTAGTAACTTTCTACGCTAGAATATTCAATTGAAAGTCAAAAACTCCTTCAAATATTGGAAAATGTTGCATAGTACTGAAGATATTGGTGACGACTGTTAACCGCACACGCGACGGTTATTAATTAATCAATTTATTAGAGTAGGTTGATGGCTGGTAACTATTATCACGAAAAATTACTCCACAGTTATTTGCTTAATCCGATTTCAGATATTTGATTGTTCACAATAAATATTTCATTTGAGTTGACGTCTGTTGCCTAACAGATTGTTATGAACAATCGATTGCTATCATAAATAGTGTTTCAAAGTAGAATAATTTCAGTTTTTGTCTTCTATCTTTACCTGAAAATATCATTGAGCTGGAGCTAGGTAACTTACTACGCTAGAATATTCAATTGATAGTCAAAAACTGTTCTAAATATTGAAACGTGTTGCAAGGTACTAAAAGTATCAATGGCTGTAACCGCAAACACGACGGTGAACAATTGATTGTTATATGAGAATAGGCTGAAGGCTGGTAACTATTATCACGGAAAAATATTCTATTATTTTCTGCCGTATATGCTTCTGAATGTTTTCAATTGGTGTCTCTACTGATTCCTTGTTTTCAGTAAATATTTCATTTGAGTTGACGTATGTTGTCCGTTGGCATATAAGATTCCTGTACAGTGAATAGTTTCAACTTATAATCAAAAAAATAATATGACAAATTAATAAACATAAATAAATTAAACTATTATCTGAAGTATATATAATTTGAATACTTCAGCCAAATGGAAGAATTTTCATACTAATACTTATAACCGCAATTCCTATTATATGAGCGTTTAGTTAACCGAATATGAAAACATGGGAAGATGCACGCAAACTAATTTTTTTTTGAATAATTTGTCAGATATTGATATTTTGGTACTGATGGCTTACTGAGCCTTGAGTATATCGCTTCTCTTATCAATTATTGACTCATTTGTTCCAGGATGACGTCTTGCTAAAATGATGGGAATGTTTATAGGTATCAGCATCTTTTGTTTATGCACGTGGGTAGAGCTGATAAATAAAAGAAAAACAAGATACTCGACAATTGGAGTGAATCAGCTGCAAAAATAAATTTTAAAGATTTTGAGTGCGTGTTTTCTGTTGGACATTTTCAGGAGCTGGAAAATAACTTTAGTTGTTTCTATTGAATAGCCGAAAATATAAGATGATAATAAAAGACCTAAATTCATCCAACCCAGAACACTTTTTTATTGAACTGTCTTGGGAGATATGTATTTACTCAACAATTTCTATTCAACTACTCTTTACATATAACGAAAAAATATAGAGCCAATCCTGATCATTATCAACCAACCTGTTTATTATACTTACATTTAGCGGTTTCATCCGCATATTAAACTTACGTCCTAAAATTATAAATATTTCATTTGAGAATAATAAACTTTCAAAATGAGTTCATTTATTGAGAAAACATAATCATGGCTGGAAGATAAACTTTTATGTTCATGGGTTGAGCACTATATTCCAACAGTACCGAATTTGTTCACGATGTGAAAATCATTAAGAGGGTCAGGGCCGAGCTAAGACATTTTCGCGCCGTAGGCCAAGATACATTCCTTTATTTGGAAGAAAGTTGATTGATAACGTACAATATGAAGTTAATTCATCTATTCTAGCAGTAAATACATTTCTCGCATTACCAGAAGTGAGAGACAAATTTAATCCCTTATTTCAGAGACGTAAGTATAAGTTTAGTCCTACACTGATCTAAAATGATCAAGACTCCTAAAAGATTGGAATAGAATGAACAAATATTACCATGACAACTGAATACGGGATGAATTCATTTTAGGTAGTTGATCGTAGTTACCTACTTTATAAAAAATGCTGTAGTTGTCTCATAGGAAGATAAATATTATTTTAGAATGAACAACTGTACAATTATGTCCTCTTCGTGAATTTCAATCCAAAATGTTGGCTAAACAGTGTACGATTTGAATATTGAATACGTAGTTCGCGCGATTCTTCCTATCTTGACGATGCGTCGATTGCCGATACATTATTATCTTATGGTCGGACTTTTAGTAAAGATATTCTAATTATTATAAACGCCATTTAATGACCAAACATGATTTTTAAGACTATTTCAAGTGATTTGATCAGAACTATGGATGAAATGTTTACAGAAAACTGCATTAGATACATATTTAAATCCAAACAGTTTAACAAAATGGAGAGAAGTGTACTGGAAAGACACAGAAAAGTCCAGCTATACGAGGAATTGTTGTGCCTAGTTCAATTTTTATTCTCATTCTTGACGTTATATTACATGCTTTGTACTAATGTTCTCTATTCACCTTTTTATATCTGAAACCGATTGGTCGTGGAATCAAAAATTTGTTGACCAGTTCGCATTGAAAAACAAACTGGTCCCCACTGCTTTTTTCAGGAGTATTAGGAATCTGAATTTTATTTTTTGTTGTTCAAAACTTCTTTGGATGGTCCAAATCTCAGGGTATCATGTACGAGATTTTGTTCTTTTTCCCTAAAACCACTATATATATTGTACTTTGTGCATCCAAAATCCATAATAGTGCACAATTTAGAACCTTGGCTTGTATTTAATATCTTACGTAGACATTTTTGATTCGTAAATATTTTGGCATGAAGCCTCCAAATCTCAAACGTCAAGTAAGTTTGTTTGAGATCAGTCATCATATTATATCATCAGTATATAGATACTATTTTGAATGACAATAATGATTGAAGTATATTTATCCGGATTTTGTTACAAAAATATGTAAGAAATAAACGTAACAATGTATACAGAATATTGATAGTCATCAACATCTGCTGAATATACATATGATCTCTTTTTTTGATTTTTTTCAGAAATTTTACTTTCTGAAAATCAAATTTGAGCTATTATAATTTTGTAATTTTCAGTCCAGACGAACTTGTCAAAGTTTGTCATACTATGCATATGGATTATGTTGTATTGTATCTAACCTTATTTTTCTCTAAATAATAGTGTTTCACAAAAAAAATATCAAGATCTGAATTAATTTCTGTAGTGATTGTGTTCCAGCTAAATTTATCACTTTTCTTGTAGTAATAGTAAAGTTTGCGAAACATAATTCTATTCCGTATAAGTCCTTATCATGAAAATGTGTCAGGAGCCTGTGTTGTAACGCTACTGGTTAATTGTAAACAATAATAAACATTATATCAACAAAACTGAGCGACGGCAGCTCTTTGTCCTCCATCCATTCAGCTTCTGTTGTGCTGTGCTGTGTGTGAGTGCGCGCCAAAATTCCACCAATTATGGTGCATAATCTCACCTCAAAAAAGTTCTACTTCACAGCAAAAGTATGGGAATAGAGAAATTGTATGATAGTGGTGCATTTTAAAGAGGTGAGATTATACACCATAAATGGTGGATAATTCAAGATTCCTTGAACAACAAAATGAAGTTGTTGGGATTTACCTCATGTTAAGGTAGGAAAATATACTTATTCTGCTTTTTTCAGTGTAATTATGTTTCAAACTTGCAGCACCCTGTTCTTTATAATACAATCATCATGTTTTTTGCTTGCCCTTCATATATGAGAAGTACCTAATATGAAGTCTGTGCGATCATCTTCACCGAAGAAATTGTAAGTAAAGCAGAATTTGAAAATCAATATATGTACTAACTATAAGATTTCAGGTTCAAATGGTCTGTTATCCACTCCAACATAAAAAAATTACAAGTAAAAGAATCTAAGTACCTAAGAAGACGTAATAAAAAATACTTCCTCGATAAAGGTTGCCGGCAAGCAGCTTATATTGTCCATACTGGCAGTTTCAAATCTTGCAAATTATTCATTGCACAATATCAACCAGCAGTTTTATTGGAAAATTTTGGTACGTATTTCACGCTATTACTTTGTTATCTAACAGAATAAGTCAGTGGTTTTAAGTAGATAAAAATATGTCAAAAACAACTTTTTAAACAAGTGTTAATGGATACCCATATCTCAAATTATTTGCTGAACGTATTTATCACATCAGATTGTTTTGATTTCAAAAGTGAAGCGCAATAGTCTCAAGAATAATATTTACATTATTATTTCATCGCACTCACACTTTTTGAATGATTAATCACAGAAAGCAAATATGAAGTCAAGTATTTTCCAATTGTAACAATTCGAAGTATATTTTTCCAATATTTATTATTCAACTCACATGAGATCTTTTGAAATCGTTTTTAAAATTCAAGAGTCTGCTAATATCAAAATAAAAATTGGGATTCATGATCTTAGGGTGGATTTATATACTAGTCAATCACAAAAGCAAAAGGATATTTTTGAGAATAATTCTAATTTAATCTTTGAAAAAATTGTGTACTACTTTTCTGCCCTTACAAACAGTTTATAATTGAATTTTAATTCTTGTGTGAATATAGCAGATTGCAAATTGAAGAACAGCATAGACAATAAATTAGATGGAAGTGATGTAGATGATCCTAGAAATACTCCAGTACTACATCCTATTTCTGAAACTTGGAATAACAGCACTTCCATCAATTTTGATGAAAATTCAAAAAATATAGGGTCTATTGTTTTTGAAGATTTTTCTACGGTTAATTCTAATAATTTTCAACAAATAGCAGAGGAAACAAACAGCTCATTAGGTACGCATATTTAAAATCTTCACCTCTTATATTTTCAATAATAATAAATTTTGTCAAAAGATATTGGCGGCCTACGTGATATTGCTTTTAATTATGAATCTTCTGGTGATGAATCAAGTAAATATGCACAATTATTGATAACAATCAATTCAGTGGCGGCGCTACACTTAATGAATTTCAGTCATATTGTCAGTAAATAATCTAGAAAGGATTTTTCCCGAAATTTGAAATTTTTTGTACTCATATATCAAATTCGAACTCCATTTCTCACTATAGCTACTTGATAATGTACACAGGAAATATATACCATGTGATCTGTAGCTATGTATTTTTTTACTCGTTCATTCAAATTTTATCGAGTCTTTTTCGCAAAATCGATTTTAAATGGAAATATGCTTACATGGAATCTGCACTCTGTTTTCCTATTGGAAGTTCCATTTTTGCGCATCGCGTTGATTAAATTTATAAAATGTTGAAAAATGTATGATTTTTGAAATTGAATAATCACACAAAAATGGGATATCTAGATAAGATATACTCATTTTGATTCAGTCACAATATGGAATAACATTCTTTTCCAAATCGTGATTATTCTCATGAAAACTTCAAAATGGCTTGTCACAATATTTTAATGGCTGGAACCTTGGTAAAAACAACTTGACGCCGCCACTGATAATCATATTATCTTTATACAGTATCTTCATGAGTTAACATTTTTCAGATTGTAGTGTTCATACCGAGGAAAATTTGGAATCTGAAATTACGGCTAAAGACATAGCTACAAATGTGCTTACCAAACCTAAAGTTGTGAAAAAATTATTTCAAACCATTGATGAAGATTATCTCGGTCTCGAATCTCAAAATTCCACAAATGACTCAATATCACAATTAGATTCAGACTATAGTGAAGCAGGTTGTTCATCTACTTCACGTCCTTATTATGTTGCTCCATCTGTAAATTCCAATTGGACAATCAAAGACTTTTTCTGTCCATTTTGCAAACGCAAAGTGCAAAAATTTGCTCGTCATATTACCGGTCGGCATAAAAATGAAGAAAGCGTTCAAAAAATTCTCTCATATCCAGTAAAAAGCAAAGAAAGAAAATTGTTGATTGAGGAAATTAGAAAATCTGCTCAATTTTTTTACAATACGAGCAACAAATATAACGAAGGTGATCTGTTAGTTCCACATCGTCCAAATTCATTATTGAAACGAAAAGTAAGTGACTTTCTACCATGTCCAAACTGTCGTGCTCATTACAGGACTTCATATTTATTACGACATAACCAGTATTGTACAGGAAGTATTCAAAATCTATCAACAATAAAAGAACAATCAAAATTATTAATTGAACCACACGTGCCATCTCACCTACAGCTGATATTTAAATTATTGAGGAAAGGGAAATATGATGAATTGACTCGTGTTATAAAACAAGACGAAACACTTTTATTGCATGGTGCTAGATTATGTTCCAAATATATTCTTCTACCTCACATGGATAACAAAATTAGATCGCATATTCGCACACTTGCTCGTTTATTTCTTGCTATGAAACGAAACCCAGAAATAAAATCTTTCAAAGACTGTTTGATGCCCGACAAAATGCATGATATTGTTACTGCTGTTTACGTTATTGCTGGTTTCAATCCAACCGAAAGAAAATTCAAAATTCCTGCTCTAGCTCTACAAATTGGCGGTATTTTAACTAACTGTTGTGATACTTTACTTATAAAATATATTTCAGAGAAAAATAATGAGAAAAAACAAGACTTGGAAACTTTTAAATATTTAATAAAACAAAATTTTACCGAACTTTTGACGTCTGTGGGACATGCTAATTTATTGTCGAATAAATTAGATAAATTGTCGAATATCCCAATAAATGAGGATATTTTTAAATTACGAAATTATTTACAAAAACATGCAATAGATGCTTATGAAAACTTATTAGTAACGTATGATTATGCAAGTTGGCGAAGTCTTGCTCAAAATACTTTAGTCTTACTTATGATTTTCAATAGACGTCGAATTGGTGAAAGCCAACGTCTAACAATTAGAAACTATGAAACCAAGTCCCAAGTGTCAAAAGACTCAGATCTATATAATCTATTATCAGATACAGAAAAAAAACAAAGTGAATTGTACCATAGGATTGAAATACGTGGAAAATGGGGACGTTCTGTGCCAATGTTACTCTCTGAAGAAATAATCAAATTTATAAATATGATTTTGAAACATAGAAAAAATGCTGGTGTGTCGGAAAAAAATCCATACGTATTTGGTAATAGGGCAGGAGTATTATCTCATTTTTTTGCTGGACAAATTATTCGAGAAGCTTCAAATAAATGTGGTGCTAGAAACCCACTATCTCTGAGAGGAACATTTTTAAGAAAACAGTTTGCAACCGTAACTCAAGCTTTGGACCTGTCTGAGAATGATACCTTCAACCTTTCAAACTTTATGGGTCATAGTATGTCAGTTCATAACGAAAATTATAAGAAAGTAGATAAGACAAGAGAAGTTACAAAATTATCCACAATATTGGAAGCATTCAACGAAAATACAATTGAGAAGCATATTCGTCCTGAGGTCATACAAAACACCAGTGAAGATCGAGATGAAGATTCGAATAATCATCAAGGTATATGTTCACAATAGTTAATAGCAATCTGAGTGCTCAGCCTCCTATATTTCTTATCATTAACTAGTACTGTATCTGCGATTCTGAATAAAATTTTATTGCAATAGTCTCAATCTAAAATGGGCGCTAATCAAAATATCGTATCATCTGAAATTTATTATTTAATCGCAGTGGTTGGTGAATCTAGGCGTCTCGTATGCGCGCAGAGCCTCTTATCCTCCCTCCTAAGGCAGCCACTGATAGTTATTCCTGAAGAAATAGATTTTCAGAGATAATCATATCTATCGTTTTTTCCAGATATATACAGAACCCCTACAAAATCTAACAAAATATTTCGGAGAGCTCATACAACAACCAACAAGATATTTCGGAAAACGAATTCCCTCACATCGCAAGACGGTTTGTTATAATTTCATTTAAAATTGTCTCTGATTTTCAATTTATCAATGTCACATAGGGAGTGAATGCTGGGCGTAATTACAGAAGCATGAACGGCGTATTACTGTTAAGAGAATGAGATTTTCATGTGGTGTCTGTAGGAATACAAGAAGAGATCGAAAGTAGAATAAACTGGTGTATGAGAATTGTAATATTGGAAAGAATGTGGTTGGAAGAGTCGAAACGAATCAGTAACATTAGTTTGGTTATGTGAAACGAATGTTGAATGAAAAATTTTTGAAAAATATTCATGTAAGAGGATTGAGGGTGAACGATTGCGCGGACGACCGATTTGTAAAAATTGAGTGAACTCAAAATTGATCTCATACAAGTATCAGATCGATTATTTATCTTCATTTCTCTTTCAGGGTACAGACATAGGATTGCACCCAAGAAAACTTGGTCCACTCCAGAGAAACGAGTTATAAGGAAAGAATTTGCCACGTATTTGAAGAGAGAAGTACTTCCTACATTGGAATATTGTCAAAAAGTTAAACTAAATTATCCTGTACTTCAATCTAGATCGAATAGTATGATTAAAGCATACATTAACAATCAAATACGGAAAACAAAAAATGAAAAAGATCACACATCAGATTAGGTTTTTATCACAATATCATGTTGAAAAATTTGCCTTACCTTAGGTTTTTATGTTCATTGGGTTATATTTATGGTACAATATGTTTCTGGTCTCTATCAGCATCTTTATGTTGCAGAGAATCAATATTTTCAGGATCATAGTATTATTAAAACCGATTAACAAGTTATTCAGAATTATTCAATATTCGAAAGAGAAACTCTTGAATCTGTTGGAAATTTGAATATTATATTTTCTTTTATAACATGAACATGATTATATTCAGTGTGAGAGTTGATATTTCACTTCAAATCTTCCATACAAACATTGGCTCATTCTAACTTAATCAATTTTAAGTTGAATTCGAGACAAATAGTTTCGTTTTGAAATATACTTATACAGAATAATTACTTTCCAGTTTAGCACATTGTATCGTTTTTATAACATAAACAAGTTGATAGCCGGTGTGAGAGTGCAAATTATATTTTCTAAAACTTTCATGTAAATACCAGCTCATTTCAACTCAATTAGCTTTGAGTTTAATTTGAGACAAATAATATCTTTTCAAACTTCTCACAGGGTAATCTCTTTTCATTTCGACATATTGGATTTTCCTCATAACATAAACAATTCGATATCTACTGTAAGAGCTAAAATGATCTATTCCAAATTTTCATATAAATACTAGTTCATTTCAACTTGATTAATTTCAAATTGAATTTGAGACAAATTATCTCGTTCCAAATTATTCACACGGTAATCACTTCCTATTTCGGTATATTGTATCCTTTTTACAACATTAACAAATTGATATCTGGTGTGAGAATTCAAATTACCTCTTCCAAATTTTCATATAAACATTGGCTCATTTCAACTTGATTGATTTTAAGTTGAGTGTGAGACAAGCAGTTTCGTTTCAAGATATATACCTACAGGCTCATCACATTCGAGTCCGACATATTGTATTTTTTTTTATAACCTAAACAAGTTGATATCTGGTGTGAGGCGGAATATTTCATTTTTGGCTACATATAGATCTTATGAATACACAAGAGATTATGCAAGACCTTTAATAATAAGAATAATATATTCCGAATTTCTTCTATTTCGCATTATACTGTTTTCAATATTATTCGAGTGTTTCGAACTTTTTTTTCAATTTAACAGTATTTTCTGGTTCTATCTACGTTTTATTCTCTCCGAATCACGTATTTTTCATATTAAAATATTAAATATGAATTTTCAATATTATTTCATTGGAAAGGGGGATGGCGCTACCTGCCTCCCCAGATCGTCCCGAATTCAACGCAAATATAATAGTCTACGAGCTGGCAACGTTTTCATTTACTGTATTTTGACATGTTTTACATTTTACATCATTATCACTTTGTTATGCAAATTTCAAGCTTTCTACTATATTGCGCTAATTTCATTTATAACTGAATATGATGATTCTTCAAAATGAATTTATTCTCTGACTAAAATATATATTCTCAAAGTGGATTTGATATATATGGAGTTTTACGAGTGAATATTATGTAATATTTTTGAGAAATATGCTGAAAACCTGTGAATGAATATGTTGTCAGCTCCCAGTCTAGTATATTGCGGTAGTTCTTCATTCGTTGCTTTTTATAATTTATTTCCATTCTGTATCAAATAATACCTTAGCATAAATAATTTGCTAATCCTGAGACAATGACGGTGTTTGTAGTAAGTTCGGTTGCACAGTTCAAACATGACTCCAAACTCAGCTAAACTTCTATAGAAACAGGTATTTTAGCAACTATTCCCATATTTATTGAACTGAGTTCCAAATCATGCTTCAACTGTGCAATTTATGTTCAACTTTGAACTGTGCTCAGTACTCCTGGAAACATTTTTCACAATTTGTATCCACAGATATTAATCTCAGCTCATAGTTCTGCTTGAATTTTACACTGGACCAGTTCTTCATTCATTTCAGCTCAATCAGTTCTAAGTTGAGTCTGAAACAAATAGTCTTGTATTAAAATATATGAAGGGTGAACAAAATGTTGAATATAGATTTTTTATATTGTTCCATTAAGGGAGGGGATGGCGCTACCTGCCTCCCCGGTTCATCCCGAATTCAACGCAATAATAATAGTCTACGAGCTGGCAACGTTTTTATTTACTCTGCTCTAACATTCTTGTATTTTACATAGAGATCACATTATATTATGCAAATTCTAAGTTTTCTAGTATATTGCCGAAATCAATTTTTTTAATGTATCAATATTATGACTAATATGAATATTCTAAAAGCAGATTTGTTAAACATGGAGCTCCAAAATAATAAAGAAGTTCTGCTCCCTCACAAGAAAACGGTTCAGGCAACCAAATATTCAGTTTTATTTTCAGTGGATTTGATGTAAAATATTTTCACGCAATATGCGGAAAACCTGTTAGTGAATACGTTGCCAGCTCCCAGTCTAGTATATTGTGGTAGTTCCTCACTTGTAGCATTTTATAATTTATTTCCATTCTGTTTCAAATAGTACCTTAGCATAAATAATTTGCTAATCTTAAGACAATGACGGTGTTTGAAGTAAGTCCGGTTGCACAGTTCAAACATGACTCCAAACTTAGCTAAATTTCCATACAATCAATTATTTTAGCAACTATTGCCATATTCATAGTACTAAGTTCTAAATCATGCTTCAACTGCGCAATTTATGTTCAACTTTGAACTGTGCTCAGTACTCCTGGAGACAATTGTTACAATTTGTATCCACATATATTGATCTCAGCTCATAGTTCTGCTTGAATTTTACATTGGACCAGTTCTTCATTCATTTCAGCTCAATCAGTTCTAAGTTGAGTTTGAGACAAATAGTCTCGTTTTAAAATATATGAAGGGTGAGCAAAATGTTGAATATAGATTTTTATATTGTTCCATTAAGCGTTATCAACCAATTTGAAACAACCGCAGTTTTGGCAGTAAGTCCGGTTGCACAATTCAGGCTCAAGTTTGAGCTGTGCTCAATTCCTGGATACAATTAGTATATTCTGTATCCACGGATATTGAATACAGCTCATTGTTGAGCTTGAATTTTACACTTGACACGGCCCATTATTATGAATGTTATTGAACTCACATCAAGTGTTTCTTATTAGTTTCTGTATTACTATGTGTTGAATCAAAAGTAGATAGTAAGAAGTTTATATATTTCGATATTCTCATTCCTTGATAAATTATATATAATAAAATACAATATAAAATATAAAATATGAAAATAAAATATCAAGTCAACCATATTTAGTGTGTACATTATTCACCTACAAATATCTATTCTCATTGTATTTACATAGTTGTAGGATTGAAGTAAAATCGATTAGATAAATCCTCTTCAATAAAATCCTCCAAATAGTAAAAAGATAGTTCCGAATTGATATTATTGTATTGATTTGAACATTCTGAAATGCTTTTGCCCAATATTATGAAGGACAAATAAATTTACTTTCAATTGAATAAAATTTATTCTATGAAATGACAGTCTATTTTTTGACAGCAATGCTTTTACCGTCATAAAGAATAATAATTTGATTAGAACTTGTTGAATGGAATGAATTTACTTTGGAAATAAATTTAGTTTGTTCTTTATAATAATGGGCATGAGAGATGCACCATGAGAATATCAATATGTTTTAGACAATAAATTGCAACACTTGTTTGTCGTGATTATTATTACAAAATAGGGATAAAATCACTTCAATAGTGCATTTCTGAATATTTGAACATCGTGGAGTTTTGTACAACTTATATATACATAGTATGCTTCTAATTATTGTCAATAAATATTTGATTTGAGATATTCCTGCTTGAATTACCATAAGCAAGGACTCGAACCATTCTACCATCATGTTGATAATGTGAAAAACAATTATCTACGTTACCGGCGGATACTGACCTCAAATGGATGAACTTTTATAGCAAAGTTTTCATGCGAATATCTCAGTTTATTTCAATATTTTACATAATCTAGTGCTTGTTATAGACCATTACATCTACAATGAACACAATAAAAGAGATTATAGCCAAATTTTAAAATGATCTCAGAACGTCTGACCTCATTTCGATATAGCAAACAACTATATATATATATATATATATATATATATATATATATATCAATTGAATTTTTGATTGAAAAAGATATTAAAAAAAACAAATACTTATTCTAATATTCATTTATTCGAATGAAATGTATTTGTTATGGATGATTAATACTACAAAGTGCTTTTGTTTGTCGTGACAGACTACTAGACTAGCGTAGTTTCACCTAGTCAAGTTAATACAATAATCATCCTCACATTTACGTTCTACTCTCATTTATAAACTTAATTCTGCATACTTTAAGTGAATGGAATGACGTTTTTTGTGAATTCAAATAACGAAACTTCAGCGTATCGAGATTCATAATTCCTCCCCATCAAGAAACAGCGTTATTTCAAAGGATTTAATTCTAAATCATTCATATTCTGCTTAATAACTCCTTTCATGATTAAAATATATATTTTAATTTTATATAATACTAAAGCAATAATATTAATTATTACTAACAAAACTGCATAAAATGTAGATATATGTTGATTATTGATTTGTTTAATAGACTCAATTTATTTCAAATGTGTAACATTTAATTTTACTCCATTTAATATGGTGATTTGGGCTACTTTCCATGTTTCCATATTTTTTGAATTGTCGAAAATATATTCTTGGTACAAGGGTTCGTATTTTTAGAACTGCCAATTTTTCATGGCACATGTATCTTGGACATTGAGAAAAATGGCTTGGATTTGTTCATATTTATAATTGTTACCACAGTTAAACTCTAACTTTTGTAAATTTGGTGAGAATATTATTATTATGTTTGTGAAAGGTATCTGAGAAATTTAATCCTTCTTTGTAATTTGCTGGCTTGAACAATCATCATACACTTGTTCATTCAATATATTATCTATACAACTATCTATAAGATTATAGTTTGATATACAATATTTATTATTATTGAACACATAAATAGATAACGTATTCATTATCACGTATAATATACATGGTATTGCTTTCTAGTAATTGTTTATATGAAAAGTCGTAATACGGTGTGAGCGTAAATTGCTGTAATTTGTGTATGTCGTTTGTGTAATTTGAGACGGCTAAAAGCACATGAATTTTGTTATTTTATAGTGTACATGTAACGTATATTGTCTCAATCATTTGAAGAACATTCGGATTTTGTGTAATATCTAGGGACTATTGGGGTCGTTGATCGTGATATCTATTTGAATCAATGAGCAAAATTCCAACGAATTTATAACATAGTCGACCGAATTTTTGAGTCGTTGAATATAAATTGAAATTTTGTTAGTTTGTAGGTACTTCTGAATGAATAAACGTCTTCCAACTTTTCTCAGTTTTAATAATGTCTATAATATCGTTAAGTGATTCTCGTAATTTATTCTGAAACAATTGAATTTTAATTCTATCAATTTTCACTTTTTGCTATCTCAATTCATCTTTAGCATCTATTGTTCCGTATTTGTCATTATAATTTCTAATTTTTGTTTTTATGTAAGGTGGTTTTTGGAATTTGATTATCGAATGAGGATTTTGTTTGATATATGCTTCCGTAGAGTTCTTTATTTTGTCGATTCTCTTATTTCCTTTAGGATCTTTGTAACACTTCTGTTCCTCTTTCTTAATATTGATTTTTACTTGTTCAATTTTCTTATGCTGTTTCTCTAGATAATCTTGTAATGTATCTTGTGTGTCTTCTTTTGGATTTAAGTTTGTATAGTCTTTACCGTTAAGTATTTCGGTGAGTGTCATATTTGTAGTAGACTAAGTCGAGTTGTTGTAAGCAAAAATGCAATCATTCACTTATTCTTTCAAGGGTTCCAGGTGACAGGTTCGTGTTTTAGTTCTAAAATGTTCTATTAATGTCGAATGAAATTGTTCTATTGCATTTGATTTTGGATTTTGTGCTGATGTTATGTATAGCCCGATCTGATTGTCATGGCAGAATATTCCCAAGGATATATTATTAAATTCACAGCCTCGGTCACATATTAATTTTTTGAGGGGAATTTTCATTCTAATGAATGTTTCTAAAATTTTCACTATGTTTTGTTTTGACAATGTATGCTTGTGCGTATTTTGAATATTCATCGTATATTGTTAAAAAATAGTTGCCATCAAGAGTTATTGAATCAATATTAATAATTTCGAAAAGTCGCTCAGATGTTCCAGTGAGATTATCAGTGAGTTGTATAAGTTTTATGTCATATTTGTATTCTGTCCACAATCATTTATGAATGAAGTGATAGTGTCTATCATCTTAAGCCAGTAATATTTTTCTCTCAATTCACTATATGTCTCCACGATTCCGCGATGATTAGTTTTTCCTATATGATATAGGTGAACTATTTCATTTTGTTCGTCTGACTGCTCAATATCTTTAACTTCTTCATCAACTTTAATAATATTAATGCTATTTGTCTCGTAATCTTTCTGAATAAGCTGGTTTGAATTTTGAATATATTATCGTTGCATATGCAATTATGTCTGATCTTGGGTATAATGTAATCTTTTATAAATTCTCGTGATTGATTTTCTGCAATATTTTCTTCTATGATAACCATCAAACGTTGTTTTCAATTATGGAAAAGTCGTATAATTTTAATATCATACTTTTTATCGAAAGAAAATATGATTTGATTTTCAAACCGTTAACAGGACACTCTTGAGCACTGTGTACGGTTTCAATATGCTCTTGTGTATCAACTATTTGTCTAATTGAATCATCGTCGTCGCCTTGCTCTAAGAATTTTTCCAACTCAATTCTTGATTCTAATTCATCGGTTAATACAAAATTTTGAGGTGATGAATTAATATATATTTGTATACAAGTGTTTTCAAATTTTGAGATTAAAATTTTGTTTAATTCTTCCTTTGATAATTTATCTTATCCACATGATAAGTAAGAAATGTTAAATCCGAATATATCATTTTTTATCAAGTAATCGCGTAGCTCGATTAATGATTGTTCTGATAACTTCTTATTACATTCATGATGTAATAATTCTTTTGAAAATGAATGAAGAATTTTTTTATTATATTGATTTTGGATTATAATTTTATTTGGTAATTTATTAATGCAATTCTTTTGCTGTTACATTGATTGTCAACTTGCTTTGCCAATACTTTGCCGAATCTGTAATATTTTGAAATGCAATGTGCAAAAATAGGAGTTGATGTTACATCACCTATTTTGTAACTAATTTTGAATATGTTTCTGACTCTACTCCGAAAATCTGCGATTTTATTGATTTTGCCCACGATATACTCTATTTCAAAATTACATTCGCTGTGTTCAATCTTCCAGCGCATTGACTTTTGATACGCGTTCTTCATGTCAAAGAGCCAGACCAATGGTCTGTGGTCTGTACGAATTGTGATTTTTCTTTCGTAATGATATGGTTTGGAATTTTGAATAGATCATACTATTGCTTTTAACTCTTTTTTGATCGTGGAATAATTTTATTCATGGGAATTTCAGATGCTTAAGCAAAGGGTTTTTCTTGTGAATCATGATTTTGAGAAAGTACTGCGCCCATTGCATGAACGGAAGCGTCAGTAGTGAAAATATTTTTTTTATTAAAATCAGGGAATGCAAGTATTGGTGGAATCGTCATTAATTCTATGGCTCTTGTAAAACGTCCTCTATATTCATTGTTTTGAATATCTATTATCGATCCTTTCCGTAAACAATCCTTAAATAATTTATTTGATTTTGAAAAATTTGGAATAAATCTGCGATACCAAGAGAGTCTTCCTAGAAATGATTTTATTCCTTTAATTGTTTTTTCAATTGGAAGATTTTTTTATAGCTCCTATCTTCTTTATGTTTGACTTGAGGCTTTCACTTGATATTATAAATCCAAAATATTCTACTTTGTCTTGAAAAATTCTGACTTATCCATTTGTATTTTCAAATCTGCAATTTTTAAATATTCAGAAACTATCCTAATATTTTTCAAATGTTCTTGTTCCGTGTTACCGAAAATTTTAATACTGTCTTGGTGAACGGGATATATTTTACCAATCAAATCTTGTGATATGTCGTTCATACATCTCTGAAATGTCAGCGGGGCCTTAATTAAGCAAAAAGGCGTACGCAAAAATTCGTAGTGTCCTGAAGTTGTACTGAAAGCTATTTTTTCCCTGTTATCTTTGTCAACAAGTGTTTGGTGAAATCTTGAATGCAAGTCAAGGATAGTAATGTATTTTGGTCTCTTAATTTGGTCAAAAGGTGTGTCAATTTTTGATATGGGGGGTTTATCTTCTTTAATTTTTTGATTTAGTTTCCGAAAGTCGATTACTAATCTAGTTTCAGGTTTGCCTGAGGCATTGAGTTTTTGGGTTCGATCCATATGGAAGAATTATATAGACTTCTTGATTTTTGCATAGCTCTTGCTTTCAGCATGGTCTGAATATGCTCTTCAATGTCGTTTTCGTTAATTTGCGAGAGCCGATAATTTTTAGTGTATATAGGGATATCGTCTGAGGTGTAAATTTTTTGTTGTTTTCTCTTTGTAAATGTTAATGTCTCATTTTCTTTTGAAAAAGTAAGTCATATTGTCCTAATAAATGATATAATTCATTTTTTTATGTTTAATTGTTGGTGTTTGTCACGAATTCATACGTGGTTCTCTTTATTTTGCTTACTCAAGTTTCGCAAATCAAATTTCATATTCTTCATGTAAATGACATTTTCTGTCAAATTTATAATAGTATTTGTTTCATGGAGTATTTTTGCTGGATATCTTAATCTCAACATACTAATTACATTCAACTTTATTTGTTGCAGTTCAGAAAGTTATAAGCTTCTCAAAAATTTTCATTTTATTCTGTTTCACAGATTTTTCTGTTATTAGGTTAATATCTGAACCTGAATCGATGAGGATTTTAAAATTTTTGAATATAATAATTGGGATCGTCTAGGTATTGGAAGACATTACGTACTTTCATCTATCTGTTTTGGGTCGTAATCTAAAAAATATTGACTTTCAAATGTTTCGTCTTGTTCATTTGATTCTGGTTCATTCTGTGTCTCGTCATTGTTATTATCCGCGTTATTCTCCGTTTGTAGGGCGTAATTCTGTCTTATGGTTTATGTGAACATAGGTGTCATCAATTTTGTCATACCGGACATACATAGGGGTTGGTTTTAATTCGCGTTTAGTTTCTATGATATTCTCAATATTTAGCCTAGCACATGTTTGTGGTTCCGAAGGGCGTGAGTGCTGGTGATTGAATGGACGTGAAAGAAATTGTTGTGATGGAAATCTTTTTGGTGGGGGATTGAAATGTCTATGTGATTGTTGTCGTATGATTTAAGCCGTTACTCTATTCATAGGAGACTTGTGTAATTGTATTGAATTATATTCGTTCGTCAAAAGTTGCATACAGGCGTCAAGTGTCTGTGAGTTTTTGCTGATAAATGGAGCTCCGGAATACAAAGGTAATAATGGAGTAGAATGAGAGACTACTGTTTTTTGAGCTTCGACTATTGAGCATTGTTTTCCATATTGTGCACATTGCAATAATTGAATCTTATAAGTCATTCTCTGATAAAGATCTTGGAATTTCCTTAGAATGTCATTCATATTACCATCCATTTGTGCAATTCTGATTGTTGTCAATAATAGGGTGTTATAGGTACTTTTGTCCTCAAAATTGGTTTGAAGGTACAATTTCATATCATCTCAAGATGTGAATTCTTGAGTGTCCAAAATATCTTTGCCTTGTCAACGAATTTCTTTTGTAACATAGAAAAACAGTATGCTTCCTGTATTTGGGTTAAAGATGAAGAATTCATGACTGCATAAAAATTTTCAGCTTCCTTTATAAATCTAGGGAGAGATTCAATTTCTCCATTAGATTCAGGGAAAGCGTCGATGAAATTTCGAATATCAACCATTGATGCCGTTGCCATGATTAATTCAAATTGGCACTTATTTAGTTCTTGTACTGGGTATGTTAGGGGTGTACTAAGTGTGTTTCTGTTATCAAATGACTGTTTGATTTTACTACCGTTACCCAATTTACTTAGTTTAAGTGTAATCGGTATTCTATTGAGTTGATTTCTTGAATTTTCGATTTCTTCGTCTGAAGACATACATTGTCATCTATAAATATTACAATGTGTAATTGTGTGTTTTGCCTTGTGTCGGAGCACGTTTTGTTTCCTAACAGCGTTAGCCGTATCACGCAACCTTTATGTAAATATGTGTAACAGTATTTTGTCACAGACCGATTGTTACTACTGGCAAAATATATTTATCTACTATGGGAGTAAACTTACAGCAGTAATATTGTGAAGTAGGCTCCTATTCTCATAGTAGTTAGGGTTTTGGTACGCTTCAAGTGGACGGGAGCTTGTATCTTGTCACGCAATTTGTAGAATCAATTGGATTAGTGGTCCTGATTTGAAATTTGCCTTCTCGGAAGCGTAGTAGCGGACTGATGTCCTTGGCTTTTAAAAATGGGTCGTGGTTAAATCCTACGGCGATCACTGTTTAGGTCGTTCGGAGATCATAGATGATGTTCGGATAGCTCTTGTGAAAATTTGATAACTCTTGGCAAGCGTTCCACAGACCTATGAGGTTTTATTCACTCACTGGATTCTTGTTGGCTATCCTACCGACTGCGCAAAACATATTTTTGATTGAAAAATATATTGAAAGTAACAAATGTCTATATAAATCTTTATTTATTTGAATGAAATGTATGTTTTTTGAATTTTTATTATCACAAAGTACTACATTTTATTCTGGATTTTTGGTCAACGTTAGCAGAAACGCGGGAAATGGTATATATATATATATATATATATATATATATATATATATATATATATATATATATATATATACCATTTATCACGTTTCTGCTAACGTTGACCCAAAAATCCAGAATAATATGTAATATTTAAAGTTAATTGAGAATCAAGCCTTGTACTGGAAACACTTAATTTTGAATGAGAATAAATCATCTTTTCGACTTGTAATAATTTGTTAAATAGATAAAACTCATTTTCTATCAATAAGTTCTGGAGAACTTATGTAACAGGCGCAGTCGGTAGGATACACAGACGGCATTTTAAAATTAGATTTCGTTTCGTATCAACGACTAACTGTGTATCCGAAATCACGTGAATTGCTCGAGACTTATACGAAGAGCTCGCGAACAAATATCGTGCATCGTAGAAGACTCAACAGCCCTGCGGAAAACAGAGCAGCCACGCAGTTCACCACCACAACTTCCAGCCGCAAGAAATCGAAACATCCAATCGACAAATTGATCTTCGTGTTTCTGTGGTGAGTACTACATGTCATTGAAAGATCTTTTCTCAATAAATTCAGATTCCGATTCGAATTCGGAGTGCTCAGATACAAATTTGGACTCCGCTGACTCACTTTCTGACCCTACTAATTATCTCAATGAATTATTTATGATCAAAATGGCGATCCCAACTTTAAAGAAAGAATATTTGGATATGATCCCAGAATTCAACGGTAACAATAAACTTTTACCAAGATTCTTAGAGATATGTGAGAAATTAGTAAAGAAATTTTATAATACTTTAGATATTATTGATTTTCAAAATGAGTATTTAATAAATACTATTATAAGCAAAATAGAAGGCGAAGCCGCTGTTAATGTTGCTAGTTGTACGATCCCAAAATGGGATGATTTGGAAAAAGCTTTTATGAGTTCTTATTCTGATGAAAGAGATTGTTTCACTCTTTGAATTGAACTAACAAAAATAAAACCAACAAACAAAACACTTTATAAATATTAAAATAAAATTTAAGATTCATTAAATCTGCAAGCCTCGTACCATGTCTTGTACCGTGCTCGTACATAAGTACAAACTTTCCTCAACAAGGAAATATTTTGATTGCGTTTGTTAGAAATTATGCTCTTCGTGTATCACTCAGAGTTTTTAAAGAACCTTCAGGGACACTTATGAAAACAGAGAACCCTGCTGACTCAAACGAAGCACTCAGTATGTTAACAAACGACTTTCAAATTGATACAGCTAGTCGTTCACAGAAAAACTTTTACATCAGTAAAACCAAAATTCAACCAACAACAAAATCATAACAAATACACACAATAAATACCCAGACAAATTCCCCAACTTGTCTATCAACCTATTCAACAGAATCCTGTGCGTCATGATTCTCCTTTTTTACGACCTAACACTTTTAGACCTATTGCTCAAAATCAGAACCAAAGTCCAAATCAAAAATATCCAAAACCAACTCCAATGAGTATTAGTACAAATCGTACATTCACCCCAAGAGCCGGACCTTTCTCAAGAAACGTTCCTTTTCAGCAGTACGCGCAAGGACAACACTTTCCGCAAACACAAGCACAACGCTCACCCGACTTCGTTTTCGAGGAATTACACAACACTGAAATAGATGAGATAAATATTAATGATCAAAACTTGGAATATCATGATAGTTGTGATTATCATGAATTTGATCATGATACTGAAAATGACGAGACCCAGCAAGATCATGTTTCTGATAATCCTTTTTTAGCGATTTCTGCCTCGGAGAACAATTAGAATGATTGAATATGTCTTATAATCAAAGCGAGCTACCATTCATCATACTCCCAGAATACAATTTAAAAGCTTCGATCGACACGGGTAGCACAAGATCATTTATGAATCCCGACATAGCGAATGAATATTTTAGAGAAAAAATTAGAGAAGACCCATTTAAAATTTCGACCGCCCACGGTACATCGGCTGTGAACCATAGCGTGTTATTACCTTGTTCCAAATTATTCAAAAAACAAAATATCATATTAAAATATCATTTATTTGATTTCCATAATCAATTTGATATTTTATCAGGTTTAGATAACTTGAAAATACTTGACGCTATCATCGATTTGACACGCGATAATATCATAACACCTGTAAATGAGATCAAAATTCATTATCATAAAATTTTGCCAATCCCTCGCTACATTCAAGTACCAGCAGAGACAAAAAGAATAACAAAATTATCCATTAACAATATAGAGAACGGTGAAATACTCATTAAAAATCTAAAATAAACAATTGTATAATTCCTGAAGATATTGCATTAGTTCAAAACCACGAGACATTTCACCCTATTATTAACCTCAATGATCATGATTTGATAACAAATATCCCAAACAATATTGATGTTCAACCCTTGATGAATTTAAAAATTTATAATTTGAATCTTCATGAAGGAAGTAGCAAACATACGTCAGATATGTCTAAATTCAGATCAGTTGAACAATACGCTGACATATTCCACACTGACGATAGAAACCTGACCTTTACAAATGAAATCAAACACCACATGAGAACATTAGATGGAATTCCTACCTACACTAAAACATACCGCTATCCTGAAGTTCTTAGAAAAGAAGTACAGTCACAAATACAAAAAATGCTTGAACAAAAAATCATACAACCCTCACACTCACCCTGGTCATCCCCTGTTTGGATTGTCCCTAAGAAAATCGATGCATCCGGCGGACGAAAATGGTAATTAGTAATCGATTACCGAAAGTTAAGCGAGAAAACAATCGACGACAAGTATCCTATTCCTAACATCAATACCTTGCTGGATAAATTAGGCCGATGTCAACATTTCACCACCCTCGATTTGGCCTCCAGATTTCACCAAATCGAAATGAATAAGAGTGACATCCAAAAAACAGCATTTAGTACGGAAAACGGGCACTATGAATTTCTTAGGATGCCATTAGGGCTGAAAAACGCTCCATCAACATTTCAAAGAGTGATGGACAACGTTTTAAGAAATCTTTCAAGCGACATATGTCTTGTGTATCTCGACGATGTTATAATATTCAGGACGAGTCTACAAGAGCATATAGAAAGTATAAAAGCTGTTTTTGAAAGAATAAAGAAACTCAACTTGAAAATACAACTTGACAAATCCGAATGTTTTGAACGTGGAGTAGCATACTTTGGACACGTAGTAGCACCTGAAGGCGTGAAGCCTAGCCAGGAAAAAATTAAAGCTATCAAAAACCATCCCGACCAAAATCAGTAAAACAAAATGAAGCATTTTTAGGACTCCTCGGATATTATCGTAAATTTATTAAAGATCTTGCTAAATTGACAAAACCGATGACAAATCGTTCGGAGAAAGGAGCTACGATAAGTGAAGAAGATGTAGAATATTTGGATTGTTTCCAAAAATGTGAAGAACTTCCCATGAACGAACCCATCCTACAATATCCCGACTTCACGAAACCATTTAACCTTATAACTGACGCTAGCAGCTTTGCTATCGGCGCGTTCTTTCTCAAGGACCAGTTGGAACTGATCTACCCAGAGCTTGCGCGAGTAGAACTCTCAATAACTCGGATAAAAATTATTTCACTATTGAGAAGGAACTATAAGTCATAGCTTAGGCGACGAAGTATTTCAAGCCATATCTTTTGGGACAAAAATTGAAGATAATAACTGACCACAAACCTTTGCAGTGGCTTTTCTCACAAAAAGAACCAAATTCAAAGCTTGCTCGATGGCGACTTAAATTAGAAGAATTTGATTTTGCAATTATGTACAAAAAAGGTTCAATGAATAAAAATGTAGACGCTTTATCCAGAATAGAGCTCAATATAAATTTAGTCAACTCAGGCGAACAAGAATTTTCCAATTATATAGAAGCATTTAATAAGAGCTTGTAACCGACATTTAGAATCACAATCTATGATAGTAGAACCGGATGACACACCTGACTCAGAGACAGACAATACAGTTCAGTCAAACTTACAGTACCTGGCAAAATTATTGGGGACAGTGCATAAATTTTTGTACTTTCTAATTTTTCCAACAAATTATTGATTTTAGGTCTTACTGGTTTATTTTGTGTATGAGAGTGTTCAATTGAGATACCAAAACAATGAATTACAAGAAAATAAAATTAATTCTTCAATTAAAAAAAAATTGAAAATCCAAAATAGAGAAATAAATTCTACAATCAGAAATCGTGGCAAGGGATCAAAATATCAGCGTTAAACTTCAATTAAGTTTCACTTGAACGTTTCAGCGCCGAAACAGTCCTTTATATCCAGCTCATATGAATTTGAAATATCATTGCGTTGTTGGTTAAATTTTAAGTTATTTCGCAAAGAAAACATAAAAATGCAGACTTTGAAACCCTGAAAAATAAAACTAAACAATATGAGGTCATTCTATTTTCCGAAAAATGACGTGAACCACCGATGTTACTACTCAATAAAAACAATATTAGTGATGCCAAGGCCTCATATTGTTTGATTAATTTTTTCTGGCTTCAACGTCCAAATTTTGAAGTTTTCTCTATAAAATAACTTCAAATTGAACCAACAAAGTAATGATATTCCAACTTCCACATAAGCTGATTATGAAGAGCTGTTGCGGCGCCAAAACGTGCAAATAAAACTTAATTCAAGTTTACTGCTAACATTTTGATCTTTTGTCCGAATTCTGATTGTTGAATTCATTTCTCTATTTTGGCTCTTTCATTTTTTTTTTTAATTGAAGGAGTGTTTTTTTTTCTGTGATCCATTGTTTCAGCATCTCAACTGAGCACATTTATATATAGAAAAGATCAATTAGACCTCAAACCAATAATTTGTTGAAGATAATAGTCAATGAAAGTGGAAAGTACAAAAATTCATGAAGTGTCCCCAATAATTTGGCCAGGTACTGTAGAAAATCCCATCATTGGAATTCCTACATCAGAATCACCACTTAATGTTGGAAAAATAAACTTATTTTTTCGGAAGTTATGCACTCACCTAGTAAACCAGAATTAACCAAACTTCATTTGGACAAGATACAAATTTCGATTCAATTATTGAAAGACAGTTTTGAAAAGGATGTTATACCATTCATCAAAGAATATGTTGTCCCGAATGTTGGATATTATTTATTTTTCGAACAATATATAAAAAATTTACAAAAGTATTACAAAAATATTTCAAAAGTTCTAAAATCAATTTTGCTAACTGTAATACCAAATAAATAGACGTGGAAAGTAGGACTGTCAATATCCGTGAAAATTCCAATCCATGGGAGTGTATATCCGGTATCCGGAAGAACTGATATCCGGCTTAGAACAACGGATAACCGGGTTTCCGGATATATGGATAAATCTGGATGGCCGTGCATCTGGATAACCAGATAAAACAAAAATCCGGATGAATCGGTAACAGTATCAAAATAATTCCAAGGAATCGGTATCCGAATGTAATTTAGTAAATAAATGAGGACTAAGAAGGAATAAGAAATCATAGTAAAAGTTGAATATATGATTATCATTTATTATACCATGAATAATTGAAGTATTATCGATTATTTTTGTAGTGCTATCACGAATATTCATTGTGCTTGCGTTTGAATACCACTAGTGTGTGGCACGAGTGGTACTCACAAGCACAATAAACATGAGTGATTGCACCACAAAAATAGTCTATAATACTTTAATTACAAATGGTATATAAAGGACTATTTCAGGAGTCAAACCATATCTCAAATTAGTTTTCTATGAATCTAGTAACAAGTCACGTAATTTTCATAAGAACGAGTAAACAAACTTCTGTCAAACTGAAAAATTTGAATTTCTTGCATTTTCTTTCACGGATAATAGAGGAATAAATTGTGTTTTGATACGGAAACTAGTTCAAAAAGATCTGGTGATAGATCAGAAGATTAAATTGATGAAGATATTCAGAAAAATATTCCATTGAATACGAAGAAAGCACAAATTGGAGGTATTCACATCTTTGAGTAAAATACTCACTTTGATCACAAGTGTAATACCCGATGGTATTTCTACACGTCCAAATACTCACTGATATGCACCGTTTCTATGGTGATTTAGCATTGTTAACCTTGTTATAAATACTACGAATGGAATAGTCAATATAATTCTGAATGGAGTTTACAATTTGAACTACAAAAGTGCTATAGGCTATGAGTATTTGAACTTTATAAGATGATTAAATTGTATTCGACAGAAAAAAAAAACGAAGAATATAATTATGCATCACATAGATTAATCATTGATTATTGATAGTGAAAGGAGCTTATACCAAATTCTTATCTCTATTTTTTTGTTGTTGTTGTATATTACTGGTGCGAGTAAATAAAACGATATTATAACTAATTCGGACTATTATTGTTAATGACAAACACCAAATAACCTGTGACATGTGTTGCCCAGCATTAATTGCCAAATGCGTGGCATGTGTTGCCTGGCATTTGTTGCCATACGCGTGGCATGTGTTCCCCGGCATTAGTTGCCATACGCGTGGCATGTGTTGCCCGGCATTAGTTGCCATACGCGTGGCATGTGTTGCCCGGCATTAGTTGCCAAACGCGTGACATGTGTTGGATGGCATTTGTTGCCGTACGCGTGTCATGTGTTGCCCGGCATTATTTGCAAAACGCGTGGCATGTGTTGCCTGGCATTAGTTGCCAAACGCGGGGCATGTGTGGCCTGGCATTTGTTGCCAAATGCAAGGCATGTGATGTTTAGTCACTAAATATGGAGCAGTGAGTGTGGCCATAATTCCGCAATACGAGTGTATAGGTTGACGTAATTGATGTATCGCCGTAAGAAACAAATCACCATTGCGAGTCGGTAACATGAAGTATTAGATAATCAGATTTCCACACAATTTACTAGATACAAACTCAATTATTCAATTGTGAAGCGTTGCATGAGTTATTATGATTATTCAGGATTACTGGGTTGATAGGCATGTTTGGGGCAGTTCAGTACACTCAGCCAAAGAGAGAGGTTGTGTCGAGATTTTTTTCTATTCCAATTGGTTTTTTTGTTTTGAATATTGGTATTGGATATATGTAAGTTGGTAAGTGGCCACAGCTTTGTGTTACCTTACAATAGTTTCAATATTAACTTATGTTATTACTTCAAATTTTGATATAAATTACTAATTTATTAATGTCTTTATTGAGTAGACTACTATTGCGGAAACTATGTCACCAACTGACGAAAATACTCGCTCAGATGGTGTTAGTGCTGCAGGAATATACTATATAGATATCTGATCACGCAGATGCATACGACGGAAGGACAAGAAGGAAGCCACAAAGACATTGCGGCGTATGCCAAAAAAAGGTGATATACAAATAAATATATCGGTATATTCAAATATCTGCTTTGTCTAGAGATTCAGATAGCCGGTCTATGTAGACAAAAGTCCGGATATTCGATTATCCGGTCCATCCGGATAGGAAAAAAGCGGATATTCTTGGAATGAACATCCGGATATTCGAATATCCGGATTTCATCAACAGCCCTAGTGGAAAGAGAAGACGACATCAAAGAGAAAATACAAAATTATCACGAAGGTAGAACGAACCATCGTGGCATTAATGGAACTTACAATCAAATCAAAAACATTTATTATTGGCCAAATCAGATTGAAACTATCACAGATTATATGAACCAATGCGAAATTTGTCTTTCTTCTGAATATGATCGTAATCCTGTCAGACCCAAATTAAATATAACACCTACCATTTGACGCATCACACATTGATACATTTAGTTTGGAAGATACAAAGTTCTCAACAATAATTGACACATTTTCAAAATATGCACAAGCATATAAATTGAATGCCAATAACGCTATAGAAGTAAGTAATAAATTGATTTAGTATTTTGCACTCCATGGTATTCCTAAACCGTTACAGATAACGGTCTAGAGTTCAAAAATAATATAGTTAAAGAATTGTTATCTCTTCACAAAATCGATTCACACTTTACATGCTCATAAAATCCTAACTCAAACGTACCTGTAGAAAGATTCCATTCTACACCAATAGAACACATCAGACTATTCAATTTGCAAGATAATTTCAAAAATGAATCAATCGAAACAAAAGTAAACTATGCCCTTTTAACATATAACAACACTACACATCCAGCAACAAAGCTGAAACCGCGTGAAATTATCAATGGTCACTTGGATACAAATGTACCTCTTGACATAGAAATAGAACAACAAATAACACAAGAGTACGTCCAAAATTATAAAGATAAAACTAAAAGAACTTATAGAATCATAAATGAGCGAATTCAAAATGAGAGATTAGAAGTTATAACTAAAATTAATGGAAACCGCTGAAATCTTCCAGAAATTCCAGAAAATGTTTTTGTTCATAACAAACAGAAAGCAAATAAAACAAAAAATTCTGAATTAAAGAGGGAGAAAATCAAAAGTTTGAATAAAGATTTGAGAACCGCAGAAACTCGCACAGAACCAGAAGACAAAAAACAAGCAAAAATACAGTTATCTAATGTAAAAAGACCCAGAGAAATAGCAACAAATTCTTTCCCTATTTCAAGACCTTCCACTTCTCGTTCACACACGGAATCAATATGCAAGACATAACACATAATCCAAGACTTCTCACATTAAATTTGGGACCCGCAAAACTCCAAAGAACAAAGCACACTCTAGCTCACTATTATGATTAATATTCACTTTTCGAACAGTTTAAAAATTTGAATGATCAATATGAAAATTTGCAGCATACCATTCCAGATGAACCGAATGAATTTGTGAATAATGATACAATAGTAGCATTCATAAAAAATTCAATCGACAATAAAATCAATTACTTTATAATATCAGAAAATCCTAGATACAAAAGAGGATTAATCAATGGATTGAGCACAATTGTAAAAGCTATCAGTAGAAATTCAGACGCTGACGAAGATGAAAGATACACAAAAATTTTCAATCACTTACAATGAAATCAACAAAAATTGAACTATCAGCTGAAACTTCAATACTCAGTTAGTAATCAATTATCAGAGTAGTTTAACGATACAATAAAAACCATTAAACAGAACGAACCAATTTTGAAAACTAAAATCGAATAACCAGTACATGTTGTAGTTGGCCAAGTCAACAATGAAAATGAATTATTCATTCATGATATTTTTGATCAATTTGATATTTTATTCACAATGATTTTAAACATATTACAAGATATTGAAATTTTTTGACTTCTTGTAAATTACACGTCTTGCATCCTAGCATATTCAAACCACGTGATCTTTTTTCAGAATTCAATAAAATCTATAAATTTTATAATAACGAATTTCCTATAGAGCCGTCCCCTGAAAGCATGCCAGAACTTGAAAAATTAATTTCAGTGAATTGTTTATTAGAATCAAATCAGAGCATTTAATTCATAGAAATTCCTATCAACTTTGATGCAGAGTTTGAACTATTGCACCTTCTATCTATTCCAACTAAACACCAATCCGAATTTGTAACGATCATTCCAAGCAATAATTATTTTCTAAAATGAAAAGATGGAAAAATTGAGTCTTTAAATGGCTTGTGTACTAAGGAAACACAACAATATCAATATCCCAACACTGTAAATGAAATTCAAGAACATTCTTGCGAGAAAAATATTATCGTAGGGAACAAAAATCGTAACTGCCAATATCTAAAGATTAGCATTAGAAGAAATCACATCGAAACTTTAGAAGAAGTTAACCAGTTCTTAGCAATATTTCCGAAGCCAGAAATTATGAAAACATTTTTTAAACAAAAAGTTGAGATCAAGAAGTTAGCAAGAATATTTTCAATAAAAGAAGATAATTGTGAAATAGAATTTCAAAACAAAAAATTGAAATTAAAAGAAGGCACTCATGGCAAACCAATTTTATCCGAAAATTTCAAGACTCAAATCAATTCAACCCAAATACCTAAGATCAGCATCTATCTGAATTCAATAAAGGAACTTCAAACTCCAATCACCAAGTACGAAGATTTAAACGAAAGCAACATCGAGAGCAATGCGAACTACCCAATTCTAATTCTTTATGTAATATTTGCAATTATTAGTATTAGTTTGTTCAAAGTTTATTCACAGAGAAAAATTAAGAATTGTAAGAAATTTCAATCCACGACAAAACAAGATCATCAACCCAACGTTCAACCCCTCGTCTTCTATATGAAGCCGAATTTTAGGGAGGGGGGAGGTTACAGTACCATCTCCCACGTTTCTGCTAACGCTGACCAAAATCCAGACGCTGACACGTTATAAACTTTCCATGAAACTGTAAACTATATTTCCCATGCAAGCTTGACTTGCGAATAAAATGTAATATTTCAAGTTAGTCAAGTTAAGTTAGTTAAGAATCCAATTTTGAATGTTAATAAATTATCTTCTCGACCTGTAATAATTTGTTGAATGAATGAAATTCATTTCTTAATAATAAGTTCTGGCAAACTTGTTCGACTTATATATACTTCTTCAACAGTATATAGTACGCAGATCCGAAATAAATTATACATTATAGTTCGGTTGATAGCTACAATCACTATTAGACAATTCAATATTAGTTATCTTAAAACTTCATATATTCATATATAACGATATCATGGAAACAAATGTGCTCATTTTTCATGAATAACTTTATTAATCAATTATTTTAAGGGTTGTCAACTCATTGTGTAACATAAATTAACACAGGCGATAAGAAATGTCATCATAAAAATAACTCAAGTTGAACTTGTAATGGGCCTCAGCATGTATAATACCTCAAAAATAGAATAATCACAATATATCTTGTTTGGAATTTATATATTTCTCAATTCATTAGTGATCCAGTTATGTGAAATTTGACATTTAGGATAAGTAGCAAGGGATCATATATCAGTAGTAAACTTGAGATTACTTTGATTTAGAAGTTTCTGCGCTGAAATGGCTTGTCATTATCAGCTACAAACATTTAATATTGAAAAACTGAGTTATTACAGGAGTAATAATCACACAAGTTACTCTTTCAATCATACTCCCTGTAATGTCAGAGTTGATTCAATATCATAATTGGCGGCGAATTGACGTCAGAACTAACAAGACAATTTTAGACAGATGCGAGTGTTGCCGAGTAGAAACAAGCTTATTTCTGTCCGCTCAATTTTCTCCTACATTGTTCTATTCCTGGCAGGAGCGCATTTTTTTTATGGTCAATCACTGGATATATCATCATAGATTCAGTCAATTTGATAGTTGTATTCGTAACATTGAATTAACCCTTCAGCCGTGTGGTGGGGTATGTCATACCCCATAGATGCTACTCATGTTCTTCTCTTCATTATTTGATGGATTACTGTCTCAAAGAGGTCAGTAGCTGTCTTACTTGCGTTACAGAATATTTTAATGGTAGGTTCGTCATTATATTTTCTGCTGTTATCGAGTTATAGCGTTTCAAAGTTGTTCGGGGTATCACATACCCCACCACACAGTTAGTGTAACAAATTAATGTGGTATAAGTTCAGATTATAGTTAGGCAAATATACCTCTAGGAAGACCGTCTAATCGTTAAAGTACTTCGAAAAGGTGTAACATTTGTACTAGAACGAAAGAACGTAAGACATTTTGGCCCGTAGTCAGGACGCAGTTTTAAACCCGGTTCTAGGTCTGGAAATTAACCATGACAACATGTCAAAACAGTGTTACGTCGTCATGATTATTTATAAAATAGACACAGGCCTGGGTCTAAAATTGATGTAGAATTGCGAGTTTATAACTTTTTTGTGTTACAATATTTTTGTATCAAAATTTATCTGTTCTTCTACCGATAGTTAAGTGTTTATTCCATAAAGAATAAGTTAGTTCCTATCTCACATTCAAGTTCACACAGTTCTTGCAACTTTTCTCCACCACACGGTTGAAGGGTTAAATTATAAGAAAAATTATAAGTATCAAGAAAAAAAGGAGTAATACAATTATTTCAAGTACAGTACAACATCTTATTTTCCATCCAAGTGGTCATGTTCATTTTGTGGCTAAATATGATATCAAATCTATAATGTAACATTATAACCGTCTACATGAGGTATCATGGAGAAGAGTGATTGGTATGATTGTTTCTAATGTAATTATCGTGTTTCTCAACTCAACATAATTTTAAGCCCACTTTTGATATATGATCCCTTGCTACGTATCCTGTTTCACATATTTATCATAAATATTTTTGTCTAAAATAATTTGGGACTTCTTGCATCAATAGAAACTTATTTTATATCAAGCGCTTATAATGAGTCTTACAACTGACACTCAATTTATTATTGCAAGTGAGATATAGATGCCAAGACTTATCGATAAATTATGCGTCTTGATTGAAATAAGAACTTGAACTTTTCTGGAAACGGCAGATGTTCCTAATTGAAAATTGAAGGTGAGTTTCAAATTGTATATCGGAGATGTAGAACGCAGACTGATTGTTGACCTTTTTTCTCATAGAATTTCATGTAGATATATCAGGACGAGCATAGTCTCCTTCTTGATTTTGGTTTCTTGTCACGCAAATATCTCAAACATTCTGCGATGGTTGAAAAAACTGGATGGCCACCGGTATTAATTCTGGTATGCACATCTTCATCGTCGTAACATATTTCAACAATGCCATCTTCAACACAGATAACAATTCTTCTCCATTTTCCACGTACGTCTGCTACGATTACTGAAACAATAATTTTATATTGAATATCATATAATTCATCAATGGAATACCAATAAGAAGGCTCAATTGTCTCTCATTACGCTGTATCAGATTGGATAGTTTTGGCTACTAAGCTGTGTTTTGCAAATCACTACTAGTTTTCTCTCGCTAACAAATTACTATTGTAGCCGTGATAATTGGTAAAAAGAAATCAATGTTTTTTTTTGAGATCTAAAAAAGATTTTATAGGAATAATATGATTGGGCTCATTGATTCATTGTAAGAATAACCCGATGTTTATAACTCAAGGTTCGAGATTTAGTAGAAATAAAATTCAGTCTGCAGTTGTTGTTGTGCTCTGTAGTGACACATCTCATCCTTTCAACTGTATTCCTGAATATTCTTGGACCTCTTGTTGTATAAATTTGGAATAGATGTATGAACCACTGATAGCTCCATTCACAAAAAACAATATCTCAATTATTTTAGTAGATTGATCAATTATATACAAGATACAACACTATTATCCGTATTTCTCCTAACATTGATCAAAATCTAGACGCTTAGGCTTCATAAACTTTCCATGAAATGGTAAAATGTATATCCCAAGCATATTCAAGTTGCGAATGAAATGTTGTACTCCTAGTTATTCAAGAATCAAGCATTGTACTAAATGCATATTGTTCTGAATGAGAGTCTGCTCAACTTGTCATAAATTGCAATAAATAAATAGAATCAAATTTTCAATAATTGGCTCTGAATAACTTTACTTGATTCGAGCAGTGGGTAGGATACACAGACTGTATTTCAAGAATTGAATTGCGTTTTGCATCTACGATTGATTGTGTATTCAAAATTACGTGAATTGCTTGAGATTCACACTCGCGAGTGGATGTCGTAGAGTACTCAACAGTCCTGCAGAATTCGGAGCAACCACGCATTTCACACAACTTGCAGCCGCAAAAAATTGAAGCATGCAATGGACAAATTGATTATCCTGTTTCTGCAATAAGAACTTTATGTCATTAGAAGATCTTTCCTCGATAAATTCAGGTTTCGACTCGAATTCGAAGTGCTCAGGTACAGGTTCGTATTCCACTGACTCACTTTCTGACCTAACCAGTTACCTTAAGAACTTATCAATAATAATCAAAGTGGCGATCTCAACTTTGTAAAAAGAATATTTGAAAATGATTCCAGAGCTCAACGGTAAGAAAAAACTTTCAACAATATTTTTAGAAATATGCAAGAAATTTCATAATACTCTCAGGCCCTTCTTTCTCACTGGGCATTTTGGACACGTACTCAAGGCTTCGCGACCAATAAGGGCCCTCTAGTCCCTGCCAGATCACCAAACGATAACCGAGATTTATTACTCACAAAGTCCCTAGCGTCGTAAGACTGAACGTTACCGACCGACCTAAATGAACCGAATCGACGATCAGAAGTTACTTTTGCGGATTATATCATATCATCTTACCATTTGATGTGACTGTAAATGAATGAAAATTATTCTATAGCTTTGGTTATCCACTTTCTTTGCCAATTGTAACAAAATAGTTCTCTGTCAATGTCAGAGGGAGCTCATCATCTAATGTGCCTAGGGCTTCCAATAGGTTAAAGATGGCTCTCAATACTTTAGATGTTGTCGACTTCCAAAATTAATACTGTTATATGCAAAATTGAAGTCCAAGCCGTATAGCCAATTGTATGATCACAAAATGGGATGATTCTAAAAAAGCTCTATTTATTCTGATGAGTAGATAAAATTGTTCCACTCTCGTAATAGAGCTAATAGAAGTAAAACAAACAAACAAAATGCCTCTTAAATATCATAATGGAGCTCTAGACTTGCTACAACCGTGAATTTTGATCGTAAGTATAAATTTTTCTCAACAAGCCAGTATTCCAATAGCGTTTTTTATATATAATCATAATTTATTCTGTGGCGTACTTTTCACAAAAACTGAGAGTACCAGTGATCGCATTCTTCGACTCAGAGAATTTCAATCAATCTACAAAGTGTTTTGTAAGTGTCTGACACACTCGTACCGGTTGAGAGGCATGATTGATTTTTTTTCTTCATAGTTTTTGTTCATTATTGTATTACTCAGGGGTCTTAAAGAGCTTCCAGGAACACTTATAGGAACAGAAAACTCTGCTGATTTGAGTCAGTATAAGAGTAGAACCAGAATTTCACCAACAGCAAAATCGTAACAAATACCTCGAGTACTTAGACAAACTCATCAACTTGTCTATCAAGCTAAAAAACAAAATTTCTCTTTTCAAGACCTCATACCATTAGAACTTATATCTTAACCTGAAATCAAAAATAGCTGAACCCAACTCCAATAAGTATCAGCACAAATCGTAAATTCATCCCAAGAGCCGGACTCTCCTCAATAAATGCTTCTTATCAATAGGTAGTACTCGCAAAGACAACACTTTCCGCAAGCACAAGCACAACGCACAATTTATCTGTTCTCGAAGAATTACACAGCACTGAAGTATATAAAATAAATACTAGCAATCAAAATTTAGAAACCAATGGTAGCTGTGATCATTATGAACTCAATCAAAATATTAAAAATGAGCCTAGCAAGATCATAATTCTGACCAGTATTCAAGGATTACTGTCTCGGAGAACAATGAGACCTAATGAAAACGCTTATCATCACGCATATACATACATCTTAGAAGTTGTTGCCTATTTCCGTTCTGTGATTTTCTGGTTCTTAGAATTTTTTTTCAGGGTCATTTTCTTTTAGATCATATTATATTGCGTTCTCCAAAGCTTATTGTAGATAGTGGTTTCAGTTACTCTCCTGTTTTATTTTATCTGGGTGAGTCATTGAACAACAGAAAATGATTTCATGCACTATTTGCGAAAGTGTTTTTAGTAACAATTGCGTTGATATAATTACTTTGAGCATACTTGATTTGAAATTTTTGTTGCTCAGCCTACAGAAAGATATCGTCTTTAAATGATAAAGCTGATAGAATTATACCTGATCAATCCCTTAGTCTCGCAGCTAAGTCAATTATTCAAGAATTTAGGGAAAGAGAAGAACGTTCTCAAAATATAATAGTGTATGATTTTGAAGAAGCTTGTTCTTCTACAAACGATCATTAAATCAAGGATGTGAATTTCTGTAGAGGTCTTCTATCGGATTAGAATATTGACGTGTAATTCATGAAGCCTAGAACTACTTGGTGGATTTGGTCCAACTTAATCTACTTCTTGCCTTTGAAAAAGAGAGTTTCATCTAACCATGAAGTCTTTAAAAGCACTAACACTACATGCCCAAACTCTACACCTTGGTCAGAATATGTAGCTTGGCCGTTTTGTTACTACAAGAGCTATTGTATAGCACAAAACTAATGAACAGTGCACAAATTTTCTGCCTTATGCTCATGTGAAATGGCCAAGCCACATATTTTGACTGAGGTATGGAGTTTGCGAAGTTAGGGCTTATAGAGTTAGGGCGTGTAGTGTTAGGAGCTTGACTCCACATGAGATCTGATAACTTTTTGACAGTGCAAGCCATATGGTTGCAAAATTTGCAAAAATCTCATACAAACTTTCATCCCTTAGTTTGAGGAAGTGAGGGGTGAAAGTTCCAAGTTTCAGAATTTTCTTCTTATTTGTGTACTAATACTAGCTCACATAACAGATTTCAGCTTTCTAGGACCTCAAAAAGTACCCTAAACATTTTGATGATCATCAGTGAGTGAGTCAGTGACAAAATCGTGGTTTTTTAGGTATCAATAGAATCTAAAGTATAAGAGCTGAGTAATAAAAACTTCACAAACTGGATAATTCCACTTTTGACATCATATTCCGTTATAAGGGTTCAAAATAGCGACGAAGCTCTTCGTGCCCCCAGATTGCAGTCCATCTCATCATTTTATTATACCTTGAAAAATCTGACTCTCTGATTCAGTAGATAATGCTGAGCTGTTTCCTAATAGTCACAAATTTATTAGATGTTATAGAGATTTCGAAACTATGCGCCGTTCCAAAAGAGATGGAATTTCAATTGCATTATCTGATCTCATAAAATTTGTTTATTTGAATACTACATGTGTTCGAGACGTTTGTCCGTTGATAGATTTTACAGCTGTCAAATATGATTCTGATTATTCCAAGCTTGTTATTCGTGCAATTCATTGCCCTCCAGTGAGAATGTTTTATGTGTTAGTGATTTCGATGTTCATAATTTTGATAATAATGTGACCTCAGACAAATGAAAAAATGCTGTATTACGAAATTTTCGCAATGCTATAAATCTTGTTCAATACAATAACATACCCAATGCTCATTTCCATAACAAATGACAACAATTATGTCCTTCTTTCCCAATAAACCATCAGCTGGGCAGGATCAAATTTCAAGCTTTTTTGTCAGAGATTGTAGGTATGTTCTCGCTCTCGCAGCATTCCTTTGTTTCTTTTTCAATCTTGCAATATGAAGCTGCATACTTCCAAATAGATAAAGAAATACTATAACAATTAATATACCTTTTTTTCACATTTTAGCACTCGAAGTGAGCGGACGTATTACATAAGTACCTCGTTCTACGAATTTTATCAGTGATTGGTGCTCAATTTGTGCTAAAGAGTCAACATATCGAGCCCCATCCAAACAATAATGATGCTCCAAGGAAAATTATTCTAGTAAATCGTACCATGACTATAACAATGAATTACACCATGGCTCTCCAAACATAATTCATCTCAGCCAAGGAACAAGCTATCATCCTGGACGCAGTTGATGGAACACTAATTCAAACCTATACAACAGCAATTGGTGCTAAAATTTAAACACAACACATCCGATACATTTCCAGAATCGCGAACAACCGTGTCTGTATCTACATAGCAACCAAAGAACTAGCTGATTCTCTCATCGATATTCACAAGAACATAATAGAAAGTGACCAAACAATTCCAATGCGACCCATTATTACACGCAACAAGAAACTCATATTTTCAAACGTACCTCCAATAGTCCCTACCAACATAATCGAGCTCAAGCTTAAGGAAGCTTGTATAACCTCAATGTCCACCATTACCACATTAAGAGCCGGAATGAATATCCCGGGCTACCAACACATCCTTAGTTTCCGACGTCAGCTCTACATTAAATCTGAAGATATGAAGAAAATTCCTAGTTCGTGGAAAATATAATCTGATGACACAACCTATTGGATATATCCCACACTCGACAATATGTTGTGCTTTGCATGTAGGAAAGGTCATCTTGCAAAATCCTGCCAATCTAACACAATTAACGTAAGCAGCAGTATATCCTCCGTAAATACTACTGAAAGCAACAAAAAAACAAAAACCACCGATCAACCACATAACTATGGTGTCTCTTACCTACCGATACTACCTAATCCTCCCTCAATCATAAGAATACCGCAAACTGAGGACTATCCTATTATCCAAGAGTTCTCCACTCCACATTCCAATAAACGAAAATTATCTGACAGTTCATCAGAGCCCAACATGCCTCCATTCATGAACATACCACCAGAAACAAGCTTACTAGGAACGGACGACAAACAGACAGATAAAAAGTCCTAAATCAATAAACAAACCAAAATCGCAGGAGCTCAAAGCTATCTTCAGAACAAAACTGAAACAATCCTCGAAAACAGGATAGCTAAGAATCCTCAAGAATACCTATACAGCTTCTCTCAACTAAATGAATTTCTGAACAAGTGTAGTACTAATAAAAATTTAGAACAAGTTGCTGATGAATGTAAACTTCAAACCATAGAACTAGCCCAAATGCTGAGAACACTTTACCCAACACTGGAATCCAACACTAGAAAAAGCCGCTCCACTAGATTAATAAGAGAATTAGAAGCTGGAGTCCTTGTCGACGATAACTCATCAATGTGATCTCTCTCATTCACAGGCAGCCTCATGAAACAAGATAATGAAATCAACGATGAATCCTCAAGCAACCGTATTTCTTCAACCCTAATATAATTTTTGTATCACTATGCACCTATTACAGTGGAATTCGAATGGATCTGCGAGCAAACAGGAATACCTCCAGCTTATCACTACACAATCAACCATCGACTGTATATGTTTACAAGAAACCAACTTAAGAAATAAACTATGTTCAAATATCAAGGGATTTGATGCAATTCACAAAAACAGAACTAATGCTGCAAGAGCTAGTGGCGGAGTAGCAATATATCCTGAAAACAATTTATAATTCACAGAACTGAGACTGAACACCCACCTCGAAGCAGTTGATATCCGTATCAATTCCCATACTCCTATCACCATATGTAATATATACCTAATAAATAGCAAAATTTTGTACGCCAATATAATATAATCAACCAACTACCGCAACCATTCTTGTTCCTAGGTGACTTTGATAGTCACAACCATATATGGGGCTCTATCAAAACTGACTCTGGAGGAAATATCACCGAAGACTTGATCGATATCAACGACAACCTCATAATTCTTAATAATGGCACAAATACCCATTTCAATATCAATACAAGCCAAAGCAGCACCATCGACATCACCATATCATCCCGAGACGTACCTTGCTTCTACGACTGGATGGTCATGGAGGATCTTCACGATAGTGACCACCATCCCATCATTATCAATGACTCCAGATATTCCAACAACAACAATCAGCAAACCCACGCTCAAAAATGGCTAGTTGATAAAGTGGATTGGGACTTATTTCAAGAACATATCACAAACCACTCAAACGAACTTCCCAATACAAATATATTCAACAAATTACCAGTCAATTCGATACTCGAAATGCCTACCAAACTTATAACTGATGCGGCAATAAATTCGATACCAAGAAGCAACAACCGTGAATACAAAAATACAGTCCCCTGATGGAATGATGAGTGTAAAAATGCTATTAGTGCAACCAAAAAGCACATCGGAAACTAAAGAAAAACAACACTGAAGAAAACAAAATACACTTCAAACGAACAAGAGCTATTGCCAGAAGAACTGTGAAACAAAGTGGAAGAGAACAATGGCAAAAGTTCTCAGAATTATTGACACCTACAAAACCAATGCCACAAATATGGAACAAAGTCAAACGCATAAAAGGTAATTATTCCTCTATGCCAACTCCTCTTCTACCCAATACAAATAATACCATTATACCAAACACACTACAGAGAGTTAACCATCTTGCTGAAATCATCGCCTCAAATTCTGATGACTCACTACACCGACAAATTCAAACAATTCAGAGACCTAGCTAATCAAAAACCCTTCAACCTGGATTATAGCCTGGATCCCATAAATAATCTATTTCACACCAATGAGATTTACCAAGCTATCACAACAAGTAAAAATACAAGTCCTGGACCAGACGACATCTCAAATACACCGATTGAAAATCTACCAGGATATGTATGAAATACCTCCTAGCAATATACAATCACATATGGATCAGTCAAACCTTTCCAAACCAATGGAAAGAAGCCACGGTGATACCTATCCCAAAACCTAGCAAAGACCACACCAAAGCCACAAACTAAAGACCAATCTCAATCACCTGCAACCTAAGTAAAATAGTGGAAAAAATGGTTTGCAAACGATTAAGAAGGAAACTTTGAAATGAGAACCTGATCTCACCCACTCAATACGACTCACGTTACATGAGATCTACTATGAATCACCTAATCAATTCCGAAGCTAACATATATGATGCACTGGCAATGAATGATCACCTTCTAATGGTCTCTCTAGATATCGAATAAGCCTACGGAAGACCAAAAGAGTGATTTCTATATCAACCGAATGGGAATATAACGGTAATCTGATAGCCTACATCACCAACTTTACCACTAACCGAACAATTAGAGTTGAGCTACTCAATACCTTATCAACAAAAATCACAATTAAGAACGGCCACCCCCAAGGATCCGCCCTCAGTGTCCTACTGTCTCTCATAGCAATCAATTAATTACACAATGTAGTCAAAGGTCCCATCAAAGATTGCTTACTCGTTGATAACTGTACTATCGCTCTCTGAGGAAATGATGCTCGATTAACCTTTGAAACAATGCAAGAAACACTGCTTGAGCTTCCAGAATGGACTGGAACTACTGGCTTCAGATTCTCAACTATCAAATGTGAACTTATACTCTTTAAACGAGGTCATGACATTTATGAAAATACCGAACTCAGAATTAATAGACAAACAATTAAACAAATATACACAATAAAGATTCTTGGACTAACCTTGGATAGCATAATGACCTGGAAACCCTACATTAGAATGCTCAAAAGTGAATGCCAATTTAGACTTCGAGTATTTAAAATTTCAGCAGCTAAACGTTCAGGAGCCAATCTACATTTTCTCCTGAAGATCTACCAGAGCCTCATTCTATCAAAGATCGATTACGCTTCATTATCTACGGCTCATCAGACGCCACAAATTCACATGCACTTGATACTGCCCAGAATACTGCACTAAGAATATGCACAGGAGCCTTTAGAACCAGCCCTGAATCCGGCCTGCATGCTAAAACAGAAACCCTCTCTCTCGAAATAAGAAGACGTGAATTGTGTCTCAAATACACAGCTACCGTCGCATCAACATCAAACAATCCGGTACACCCAAACAAATTCAAAGATTTCTTAACACCTCTAATCAATAATAATAAACGACTTATCGAGTCAATTCGCTTACGCACTCTACAATATCGAAAAGAGCTAGAGATAATATTATCACCGATGACAACAAGAAACCTCACTTACTTTCCCCCTTGGCAAGCACCCATCATTAACTTCGACTGGGAGTTAAGCAGACAAGAAAAAGCAACAACTGCACCGGTAACATATCAAACCTTATTCCGAATCATCCAGGATAGGTACAAGGGCTTTGACATATATTACACAGATGGCTCTGTTATGAATAATCAAACCGGCTTTGCCGTCACCTCCAAAACATCAACCTTAGCAAATCATCGCATGCATGACCAATATTCTATCTTAAAAGCTGAAATATCCGCAATTATATTCGCACTAAATATTATCATGAATCAAAACCAAAATACCAGTAGCGTTATCCACACTGACTCAATGTCATCCCTCAAAGCCATCAACAATAATAATTCATGAAATACACCAACTCAATGACCAGATAACAACAAATAATTCTGAAGTTATTTTTGCATGGATCCCTGCACACTACGAAATACAAGGAAACAAATTGGCAGACAGAGCAGCCAAGGAAGCCACTAAACTTGAAATCGAACATTACAACAATTGCTCACCGTGAAGCTATAAAATATATCCACCAGAAAATATACGATTACTGGAACCGTAAATGGCGACAACTTTTACCCACCAAACTTCATGAAGTACGAGACAATATCATTGACAAATTACCAATACTAAACTGACAATAATACAATACGCTTACATGTACCTACTACGACTCGATAATAACGGTAAAACACCTTCTCACAGAATGCCAAGGACTATAAGAGAAAAGGAACATGAAAAAACTATCAACTGATATCAAAGTCGACTTAAACTACCCCAATTTTTTCCCCAAAGTATTGTTATTTATTGAAAACATGAAACTAGCAATAAAATGTTGAAAAGAAGTAACACCGACTTGTTGGAAGATAGAACAATATTATGTATAATTTCTCCAAATGTGTATACATCGTAGTTATGGAAAGGTACAGTGAAAATTTGATGTATTTGTATAGAAATTTGTATATTTTCAAAATTGCTCGAATGCGATCGATTTTGGTTGTATAACCATCCTCAGGCATTAGCTGAAAGTTGACATTTATTAATATATACATATAAAGAAAGCTCCTTGACAAAAAATTTTCAATTTAGAAAAATATCTATATAATATAAAATAAGCTATTACTGTGAGAAATATGAAGATAAATGAGTATCAAAGGGTATAGCCCGATAAGCTATGGAAAAGTGCCCCCGCGTGTAATTGATTGAAATGATAGTGGGATTGTATATCTACTAGAGTATTATATATATCAAATTTTATCCCCGTGCGACCTTCCATAGGGTGGTCAGAAAATAAAATAACTCCAAGGTCCAAGCTTTTTTTCTCGGATTCTATCTGTCCAATCAATATGAAACTTGGTACGAATTATGTTTGTACAAAGTTCATTCACCAAGTGCGATAAGATATATGTACGATAATCTGAACAATCGAAAAATGACAAAAGTATGTTTTCAGCGACCATTACGGAAAATTTGAGCCGAACACGTTCACCATTTCTTTAGATAATATGTATTTGTATCCCGCCTATAACATTTTCAAGTTTCATCCGTCTAGCTGTGGTGGAACAGGGTCAAAATGAATAAAAACTGATCTGGGTGCAACTTCCACAGCAATATATAGTTGAAACAATGAGCCTCAGAAATATGCGATTCCAAAAATAGCAGAGTATTCCATTCATCCAAGCTATCCAGCAATTTCTGGATGAATTCTAAAAGCTTGGTACCATTCAAGGAGTATTTTCACAGGATAAGAACAATTATAAACTGATTCGAGTACCTCTTCTACAGAAATGCACATACTCGTACATATTACAAATACGAGTTGGCATCAATCATCATTGAATTATGATTATAGTTGATAAAGTTTAGTGTGGATCGGAAAAATTATATGAGCAAAATGGAGGGAGCCAAAGTATGAGGATTTACTGCCGTACGGCGGTCCAATTTGGCACATATTTTTCAAGTACTCATTTATGAAGTATTATGCTGGGTCCAGAAAACAATATACAAGCGCAGAAAAATATCATAAACATGGTGGCCCCCATTCCGAAAAAAAAATGTTGGACTATGACTTAGGCAAATCGAGGCTCATTTTGCTACGGCCAGAATTGCTGTCGAAAAGACTGAATACAATCATATTCTAGGTAATATAGATCCTGAAATTCTGGAGCTAGTTCCAGATTTTATTGAGGGTGCAACTACAGCTATTCCTTACCAGTGCCGGATTAAGCCAGCGCGGGGCCGGTAGCAAATTCTGTCAATGGGTCCTTGGCTTGCTTCAGGTTCTCAAGTTTAGGGTATTAAATAACACAAAACTGTTACAAATAAACTTTTCTGGATTTAATATGGGCAAATTTAGAGATAACACTTTCAATATCGACTTCTTTGAACAAATCATGCTCTATATTCAACAAAGTGCGATGATTAAGACGTTCTTGGCCCATCGTGTTCCTTAATTTTTAATACGTTTTAATGTTGAAAAAGAACGTTCGAAACTGCAGTTAGTAATCATGAGAGACAAGTAAATGCGCAAGGAAATTTCTAAGTTTGAGAAACAAGATTCTAAAGAATTATTTAATAAAAGTTCATAAGATTGCTGTTCTAGAGGCAACTGTTTCTTACTGTCAATAACAGTAGCCACATCTGTTTTCGGCAGCTCTGCAAACTGCACTAAGTCGCCACCTAGGCTGTTCTCCAAATCATCTTCGTAAGCACTGACCATACTTGAGGTTTTTTCCAAAATCTCCTCTGTTGTAAGAGATTTTAGCTGTCGAAATACTTCAAAAACACTAGTAATCTTATGCTACACTTACAAACGCTTAGTTAAATCAGACAATACGTCATCAATAATGTCAATAAACACCTGAACTTCGAAATGTTCAGATGTTTGATTCTCAACAAAGACGTCGAGTATAGTAGGGCCACTGAAATCAAGATTTTGATACCAACGTTTCTCGTGGGGGGTATTATACCTACACCTACCTATAGAAATTTAAAAAAAAGTTCAAAATTCAAAATATCCAAATGTACATATCTAAAGCACTTATTTTATAGTAAAGATATTCGGAGCAAGATTGATAGACTTAGCGATGGAGAAAAATATGGTAATCAGAAGCACGCAATTTGAACACAAAGAAATACATAAAGGAACATGGGTAGCACCAAATGGTGAGACAATAAACCAAATAGACCATATTTTAATAGAAGAGCAACACGCCAAATGTATTACCAATTGTAGAAGCTACCGAGGAGCAGATGCAGATTCTGACCACTTCTTAGTACGTGTAACATTGAAGCTAGGAATGCAAACGAATAAAAAAACAATCAAAAAATGTAGAAATGAGTTTGACTTCGTGAAACTACAGACAGAAGAAAAACAGAACCAATATGAGGAAGAAATAGCAAACTCCTTAGGAAGGGCGGGTAACTATGATACAATAGCAGACCAATGGAAGCACATAGAAGATGCAATAAGAAATGCGACCCAAAAGACACTAGCTAAGAAGGGGAAAGAAAAAGAAAAGAACTGGTATGATGAAGAGTGTAAACAATTAGTTGAAATTAGGAAAAAAGCAAGAGAGAACATCCTAACAAATAACACGGACGAAAACAGAAGGGTATATAGCGAAAAGAGGAAAAAAGTAAAACAAGTATGTCGACGCAAAAAAAGAGAGACTAATGAAAGAAATCTAAAAATGATAGAGGAGAAGTACAGGAACAAAGAAATTAGGAATTTCTACCAAGATGTGAAAAAAACAAGAATAGGCTACCAAGAAAGCGCCCTCTACACCAAAAGCAAAAATGGAGAACTTATAGGAGATGAGAGAGGAAGAGCGGACAGATGGAAAGAATATTTCGAAGAACTGCTAAATGAAGGGTGCGAAGAGGTGATAATTCCAGAAGTACAAATGCAGTCGACATTAAAAGTAGAGCCTTCGACAATGGCAGAATTGCAAAGCATAATGAAACGAATGAAGAACTACAAATGTCCAGGAGAAAATGAGATTAGAGCTGAATCGATTAAATATGGAGGAGAAAAGTTGCACACAGAAATACATACGTTAATTAAGAAAATCTGGGCAGAAGAAAAAATCCCAGAGAACTGGACTAGAGCTGTAATAAATCCGATATATAAAAAGGTGACAATACAGTCTGTGATAACTTCAGAGGAATAGCGTTGTTAGACACAACATACAAAATATTAGCAACAGCCATAAAAGAGAAACTTGCCGTCTACGCAGAAAAAATCATCGGCGACTATCAGTGCGGCTTCAGGAGCAATAGGTCAGTCACGGACCAAATATTCGTTATTAAGCAAGAACAAGCAAATTTTTACGAACATAATAAGCCTCTATTCGTACCCTTTATCGATTTTAAACAGGCATATGATTCGATTAACAGAGAAAAACTATAAATCCCGCTAGAAGAACTAAAAATACTTAGTAAAATAATAAATTTGATAAAAATAACCCTGGAGAAAACTGAAAAAGTAGTGAGAGTAAGAAGCAGTACATCAAACCCATTTTAAGTAAATAGAGGTTTAAGACAGGGCGACCCCTTGTCAGCACTACTTTTCAACCTAGTACTCGAAAACATAATTAGAAAAAGCGGAATTAGTACCAAGGGAACCATATACAACAGTAATCACCAGTGCATATGCCGACGATGTGGCCATGATTGCTAAATCGAGAAAAGAACTGCAGAAAGTTATAAGGAAACTGCATCAAGAAGCAGCTAAAATGGGACTAAAAATCAATGAAGAGAAGTCGAAATACATGGAAATGAGCAACAACAAGAATGAAACAGAAAATGAAAAATATTTAAATGTGGAAATTGAACCAACAAGGGAATTAAAGTTTGAAAAAGTTAAAAGATTTGTTTTCCTGGGCGTAACTCTAACGCAAAATCAGGACAGCAATGAAGAAGTTGAAGCAAGAATTGTAAGGGGAAACAAAACAGCAGGATGCCTAATTAACATACTTAGATCAAAATAAATATCGCTAAGAACTAAAATTAGAATATACCAGACCGTAATACGACCATCAACCATCTACGCCTGTGAGACCTGGATACTAAATAAAAAGGAACAAGAGAAAATTGAAAGATGGGAGAGAAAAATTTTACGAAGAATATATGGGGGACGCAAAGTAGGAGGGATATGAGAAAGAAGATCCAATGAAGAGGTAATGAGTTTGTATGGAGAACCTAGTATAATACAAGTAATAAAAGCACAAAGACTACGATAGTTAGGGCACATACAGAGACTACCACAAGAGAGAACAACGAAGATTATGCTACGAGCAGGTTTGATAGGCACAAGAAGGAGAGGCAGACCAAGAAGAAAGTGGTTGGAGGCAGTGAAAGAAGACATTAAAAATCCAAGTGTAAAAAACTGGACTGAAACAGCAAAAACCAGGAACAAATGGAAGAAAATAGTGAATCAAGCCCCAGGCCTGTAGCGCTAATATATATATATATATATATATATATATATATATATATATATATATATATATATATATATATATATATATATATATATATATATATATATATTCGAAGAAATTTAATGTTGACGACCACATGAAATGTGTAATTTTTAATTGAATAATTTTTTGTTAATAATTTGAATAGTTCATTTTTAAATCACCCGCCTTTTTACTTTAGACTCTGAAACACCTTGCTCCTAATCTATCGTCACTAGCTTTCAATAATCTTGGAACATGATCGATATGATAATCGATTCAAAAAAAGGTCAGCTATATTCACTCATAAAATGAATCTATATTTTATAATAAATCAATCAACCACAGTGGATTGGATCGTGACAGAGTTAATAAGAGCTAAAAAGTTTGCCTATTTCCTCGGAGAATTTATAATCGATATTATATTAAAATTGATTGGAAAAGTACAATCTCGGCTACGTAAACTCGCAGAATAAATGTATACCTATATGAACAAAATAAAAATTTGGCTGCTTGAAGGGTGGAAATGTGGTATAGTACAGATGTTAGTCTAAATATATCGAATATAATTAAACATTTGAACAATAACATTAAAAAGTTTGAAATACCTACTAATTTTTACGATTTAACGTGACAAAATCGAGTTTTAGATCTTCAAGTGGAAGTGAAGCATAGCCTGAGCGCTTTACTTTCAAGGCATGCAAGATATTTTACGCTCCTTTTTAAATTAATAATTTCTTTTCACGGTCAGACAGTCGTTGGAGCGCGGAGCCCCCAAATTCGCGGGGCCCATAGCATTTGCTACTCTTGCTACGTGGCTAATCCGGCACTGTTCCTCACACAGAGTTACAAATCAGGTTGATGAAAGATTTTGAATAAAATGACAGTAAAAAGGCAAAAAAGCTTTTTACGGAGCTACAGCTTGAAGATAAATAACCGTCAACACTTACAAGGGAAATGAGAGCCTTAGAGGAATCTCAAATCAAAGACGATATTTTGCGGGGTCTGTATGTGCAGTTGGCTTCTTCAACATACTGACTGTATGCGCTGTTATTAATATCAATATCTTGATAATAACTACACAATTATAAATGAGGTGATGTTGTCGATGAGTGGTGTCAGCTTCAGAACGGACAAAATTTCGGAAAAAGCTTCTACTAGGCATGGGGATAATGTAAAAAATAATGACAACTGAGAGTCAGGCTGGTATAATTTTAAGATCACTCATGTTGGGCCAAAACTGTAGATATGTGTTAATGGTAACAAATTAGCTCACTATACTCGCGCTTCCAAATAACATCTCTAAACACTACTGAATTGTGATGTCGAGATAGCCAAGAAGGGTATACTGAACTAATCATGTTAGGACGAGGTTTGTTTATATATAAGTATTCATGTGTAACACTCGCGTTTTTGGTATGTATTCCTGAATATTTGTTGTTTTTTGAAACTGCGAGCAGAGCAATCTCTCCTATTACACTAGTTTACAAAATTCAACTATTTGTCTGTTGCTGTGAATTTTATTGTTGGTAATGTTCACTTATGACTTGTTTCTGTCAAAGATGACTTCAAATTTTGTTGTACAGCTCTAATTCCTTTTTTTTTGATTTTTATCATTCCTGCGTATTTATTCGTCGATAACGTGCTTATTTCACTATGTTGAGATTGATATCTGGAGTTTTTGTGACATGAGTAGTTCAAGGAGACGTTGTTTAAACAATCTAAATCATTTTTGTTACATATGCGGAGAATATGTGTTCAAAGATTGTAGAAAAGTTCATCAGAGTTGGTTTAAATTTTGAGATGCTCTTGGATAGAAATGACAAGTCTTGGGCTCCTGATTGTGTTCGTAAATCGTGTGTTGAATATTCAAGATTATGGGAAATTGATAAAAGAAGCGCTTTCAAATTTGGAACACCAACCATTTCGCGAGAACCCCGAAATCATCTTGATGACTGTTATTTTGTAGTGTGGACATAAACGGCATAAAAGCTAAAAATCGAGCTAAATGGCAGTAACCAAGTTACAAAATTATTCTACCACCATTGGATATAAAACTGCGCATCATAAATCAGTTTGTTAAATCACTAGATAGAGACGGGGACTGCTTTTCTTGAGTTTGCAAAAAAATCCCTTAGCTCACTATTGAAAAGATAAGAGCAGGTATTTCTGATGGCCCCCAAATCAGAAAACTTACGTAAGATACTCAATTCAAAAATTGTTTGACTGAGCTTGAATTAAGAGCTTTGACAGCTTTTGTCTTTGTGATGCAGAGCTTTCTCGGAAATACGAAGTCAGAAAACTATATGGGACTTGTTGAAGACAAATTTTCAAAATTAAAAAATATGGGGTGCAATATGAGCTTAGAACTCCACTTTTTCCATAGGCACCTGGACAATTTACACGTGATGGAAGTACGTTATCATGATTTCTGGGATGATGTCTGACTATTGCTGGTCTCTGATACGCTATTTTCCTAAGGCTATACATAAGGGAAAAGCTCTAAAGCAAAGTTTTGTAGCTCAATGATGAAATTAATTTTTTTATGAATTCTTCCCATGTTAATACATGTTTTTTTTCCTGTTTCAAACGTACATAGCTGAAACTCAAAAACTAGAGCTGATAATAAAATTCTGCTCACATGTTTAAAAAAGGGATAACATATTTACTCAGCAACAGCTAAAATTTTTCCGGCAACAGATGTACTGTAAGCTAGTGTTATCATTGTTACACATGAATACTTATTTAGAAGCTAGATCTCGGCCCTAGAGTAGAGTGCAACCTTCTTGGTTGTCTCGGATTTAAGTTCTGCCCCAAAGCTTGTGTAGCGCAATTCGGTAATATTCTGTGATGTCTTTCGAGTGTGCGAGCGTAGTGAGCTAAACGATAACCATTGTTACACACAAAAATGATATATTTATTCTACTATATTGGTATACCTACCAATCCACTTCAAACTACATCACCTCTATTTCACTGACTTGACTATATTTCTGAGCTTATTGATTATTTTATTGAACCACATTGTAAATGAGCTCTTATAAATGAATCTATAATCATTTATTTATATGTAGTAATTATCAAAATACTGATTGTGATAATTGCGCATACAATCAGTATGTAATGAATAGCCAATTGCATAAACATCATCATCATCACTGGTGCAACAGCCCTTATTGGATCAAGGCCTTCCTAATCGGTAACCGAGCCGCAGTATTACACCGCCGCGCCGTACTGTCTATCAGAATTTCGTGCCATTGTTACATTTTTAAGGTGTATAGGTCGGCAACCTGTAGCATCCGAATGTGTTGATGCAAGTAGCTGAATTTTTCTGTTTTACGATTCTTGATCGACTGATGTTACAGTATGTGTGGGTGAACAGACACGCTCGGTTATCCGCACTTACATTGCATATACATACTGTATGTATGAATAGCCAATTGCATATTATAGTATGTATGAATAAGCAACTGTATATACATACAGTATGTATGAATTACCAATTTATCTATACATACTATATGTATAAATAGCTACATACTAAATTTTAAGCTTTGCTCGAACAAAAAATATAGAATTGGAATAGTGACAGCAACGTTCACCTCAAATTTAGCTTTTTGGTTTCAATAAGATATTATTCATTCAAGCGACATTTGAAATTCATGAATTAGCTATCCAACCCGCCTTGAGAGTTCAGAACCATCCACAAAATAAAAATTAATTCCGAGAACAGTGAAATTTAGACTTGGGTTTTCTAACACTTTCAATTCCTCGACACCAAATATATAACAAGTTATCTCTCAGGTTCGTCTCACACAATGCAATGCTGCATTTTGATACAGAGAAAAATGCACCGTGTGATTCATAAAATTTTGTGCATCGGACTCTAATTTTATTTAGCCTAGTTCTATTTATCCTCTTCAAAACTCATATTGGTTTTCTTCTCCATATCTAGTCTCAAGCATATCTGAATCTGTAACTGTAAACTTCAGTACTCTCGAAAGAGATCACAGTATGTTAATAAAAAGGTCAAGCTTTGAATGAAAATTTTACATGGGACGATAAGATCAATAGTAAATGTGGAAGACGCATCTCTGTGCTATGCAATCAGAAGATTGGTATAAATAGCTGGTTTAGTAACAGCTGAAGCATTCTATTATGCTAAATTTATTGCTATTGCAAATCATGGCATCATTTTCCGAAGATGTTCTACAGCAGCCTCACGAACTCTCAAATTACAGAAAGTTGCAATACGAAATATATCAATGAATATGTTTCATTGGTACCCAATAAAACATATTTATCAAGGAATGAGCCCTGAAAGTTTTTTTCCTCTACGAAATATGTAGTCCATGAGGCAGAGCATAAATTTCTCGCTGATTACCGCTCATTTGAAATTTTGTGAGTGGCTTCATTGTGATGAGTCCGACAACTTTTATATTTAACAAAATCCTAGATTATGGGGCGTTTTTCCAAAAGCTAATTAAACACGTCAACTTCATGAAGCCTTGAAGAAATATTTACTTCCACACTAATCTAGAGATTTTTTGATAGTAAAATGAGAAAAAGATATTGTTAGACATGAAAATTGGGGCAAGCGGTGGGTCCGATAAGGTGCATCTGTCATAAGTACCAGCATACTTACGACAAGTGCGGCTTGCCGGACTCACCGCTAGCTCCACTATTCATGTCGGACAGTATTTTTTCTCATTGTATCATCAAAAAATCTTTCGATTAGTGTAGATATCAATATGACAGTAATATTCTTCCAATGCTTCATGAAATTGACGTGTTCAATTAGCCCTTGCTGGAAAACGCCCCCAAATCTTGAGTTTTGCCGTATGTAAAAGTTGTCGGACTCATCACAATGAAGCCACTTACAAAGTTTAAATTGAGCGGTAATCAAAGAGAAATTTATGCCCTGTCTCACGGACTAATATTCATTATTGGATGAAACAAATTCTGTAAAGATGCTTTTAAACAGAGATATATCTTGTCAGTATCATGTATGTATATATTGTCTTTGGTTCTATTCATGAGAAATAACTTGGATAATGTGATAAGTCATGATCACTTACACAATTACAACACAAGAAATAAATATGACCTGATCATCTCTAAGCATAAATGATCACTATGATAAAGAGATCCAAAAGTTACTGGTGTTGAATTAAATGATGAATTACCATCTATTCTCAAGGGGCCCATACACTGAGAAACAAATTGCGCAACTTATGCTGTTGCGCAGTAATTTGCCAATGTATAGCAGTGTTTGATGTGTTGCACAAATGTTTGACTAGTTTCAAACATGTTTGAAATCTATTGTACAACGGGAACGTTAGCGCAGCTCGTTGTGTTGTGTATGTGCAATATTTCTGAGTTATCGGCTGGTTCTTTTAGAGAAATGTTTAGATGCGACTTAGATGATTATTCAGAATAGAGGATTTTGAAGAGAATTCATTGCAATATACAGGAGTTCACCTAAAGTATGGAAAATTAAGGGCGATGTCTATAAAAATAGAAACCTGAAAGATGCTGATTACTGAACTCAAATGATTTATAGTGATTCTATCATCCAAATTCTTTGTTCACTCTTCCGTTTTCTAGTTACATCGTCATCATCTTAGGTACATGTGATACTTGAGATCATGCTTGTCGTACAATTCCCAATTTAGAATCAAAGTTTGAGCAAAATTTTAGCCAAGTGTATGGATGACGCAATTGTGCAACGCAATGTTGCGCAATTTGATTGAAATTGTATGAATCCTTTAAAAAACATGGAATAATATAAATTGTTTGAATATCATTTAAAACATTTTCTCTTGAATGAATCTTATCATAGTGATCAAGAATATCTAACTGGTCCTATGTAGCATAATTAGGTATAATTTGTGTGTATGTACTTATCCGTATTTTGTAACCTGACGTACTATATTTCTCTGTATGATCGATTAATAGAATAAACTACTATTACTACTACTATTACTATAACTACTATTACTATTACTATTACTATTACTATTACTATTACTATTACGTTCACTACTATTAGTATTACTATTACTATTTATATCATACAGTGCATATTTTCTTGCATGAAAATGTAGCATTGAATTTCAAAGTGAAATACAATATTCAATGCACCGTGTCAAACGGTTCTTACACAATAACAAAACGATACTGAATTTGTGAATGAACGGAATATGATCATTTGAATGCATGAGTGAATTTATATGCTCTAGCACCCTAATGGTTAGACATCGAAATGACTAGGCACTCTAGTGTTCACACCAAAATCTCTGATCACTCATTTTCATAATCTCGAATGCACATTTCGAATTTCAATTGTATAGTGCCAATAGTCAACAAATAAAAAACTGTAACTTACAGACAATCGGGCATGACGAAATTAGGAGGGTCTTGTTTTTGCGATTGGGAAACCGTATCCTAGAAAGTTCTGCTCTGAATTAGCACATGACACAAATAAATGCTCCAAATTTACAGGTACATCTTCTAGAGAAAAGTGATGTTTCTATTATAAGTAGGCAATCAGATACTTCGATTGCAAGTTTAGAAGATTCAAATATTCCTTAATATCAGTGGGAGACAAAAAAGATTTATTGTGAATATAATACTTAATATAGAAAAATAACCACTCACATAAGCATAAAAGTAGAATAAAAAATGATTTCTTCATTGAAATGGACATGAAATCTCTCAACAAAATTTTTGAACCTCTGTTCGATTCGATGTGGCAAACAATAAATTTGTGTACCTATATGGAGTCATATATTTTATATATATTTCAAACACATTTGGCATTGATGCGAATGAATAAACAAAGGTGAACTCTAGTCAATAATTCAAAGTTGTTTGAAATATTTATACTTCTTTGTTATTAAACAATAATTTCACCGGTAAACACTGTTATTGTCACATGAACTTCTTGATGATATTTGTTTGAGTAGGTTTTCCCTCATTAGATATATAGATAGATAGATAGATATAATTAATCGTCCATTAGATGAATATCTTCTACAATAGATTGACAACATTTATTATATCAATATCAGAATACAAAAATAGCGTGTCCCAATGGAATAAATTTGATGAATCCCAAATTAACAAGTACAAAAACACAATATGAAGATTATAATCTAAATTCAACAAAAAAGCATCAAGATACTCAAATCACTACCTAGAGTGAATGAAATAGTTGAATATATACACATAATTGATCATATTTATAGTATAGGATGTGCAACAAAACGCGGAACATAGGAGTTTAACATGGGATTTTCAAAATGTGCGGATATTGGCTCTCCTGTATATTTTAGAGCAAAAGCACAGGAATGGAGAGTTGTTAAAAATAAATTCTTACTCATGAGAAGTATTCATTGAATGCAGTAGAATTTTTGTAGCATCAGATCTTTGGAGAATAGAATATAACATTCTCGTCAAAAATCAGATTATCCTTTGAATAGAAATCTAACGTGAACATCACATGACCTACTTGTAGATCATTTGATATACACAAATTTATTCATTGAAGCTTTCTGTCACTCAAGATTATAATTAATATAGTTTTATGGTATATTATGCTACAAGGACCGCACGACTGTCATTTTTGTCCAGGATAAATTTGGCTACATTCGGTGAAGACAAGGGCAAAGTCCGAGGCAAAGGCAAGGGCGAAGTACGAGGCTAAGGCGAGGGCAAAGCACGAGGCGAAGACGAAAACAATGCCCAAGGCGTAGCTTCGTGCAGCCAAATTTGTCTGTGAAAATAATGAGAGTCGTTCAGTGTCGGTGTTGCATACGATACTTTTTGTAACAAGTGGACCAAAGTACCTCCAATACTAAGCTTTTCAAATAAATTTGGCTGTAATAATATCATCTTATCGATTTGACATGAATATTTCTGCAAATGCAATCACATTACAGTAAACTGATACAATAAAACATAACTTACATGATTTATCCTATTGATTGATATTTTTTACATTCACAATAAATGCACACACTATAACGATTATATTCTAAAATACAAAATTCTTTCAAATATTAATTTGACATATCAATGAAATAAAAAAATCCAACGGCATCCATGATCCATGATCTACAATTTCATTTCAACCCAGCGGATAAAAATATCCATTGATTCCCTGTCAACTGAGAATTATTGAAAATTGTCACCATGGTTTGGAATCAAGAACTTTCGAAGCAGAAGTCAGCTCAGAGATAAGGTACTTTCGGTGCACGTGTTATGAAAATAATATTTTGACATGTAAAATATCAAACAAAATCAAAAAATTGACAACAGATTATTATTGCCTACCTAATCATTTTAATTAAACTGATTGTCTCATACGGCAGTTTCTGAATGTCTGTTACACTTGTAAACTGCACTTCCAGCCCAGCCGATTGATACAAAAATAGTAGATAACTGTTTGGTGTTACAACAAGTATAAAAACTTAATTTCAATATGCTATGGCTGATCATTCTGGATTTATGCAAAAAAATAAGAAAAACTCTTAAGTGAAGTACACTTCTGGCTTGGCCGATTCAAACAAAAATAGCAAATAACTATTCTGATACAACATCAAGTTCAAATACTGAATTTCAACAGTCTGCGGTTGATCATTCTGGATTTTTTAGAAAAATTCGGAAAATGTTTCAAGTAAAGTGCACTTTCGGTACAGACGATTGGAACCATAATACAAGATGTACAACCAGACCTTATATTAGTCTTAAATACAAAACTTCTACATCATACGTCCAACCAGTTATGAAATTTGCGAGCTACGAACGAACGAACGAACGCACATACGTAACGACATTAAGCCGAAAATAGTCAAAATGGATTAAGGGATGCTTAAAACGGATATTTCCATCAAAATCTCGATAAGTGAATTTTGTCGCCTTCACAATACTTCCTTGTGCTTGGTACAAGTAAGTAAGAACTAATGGAACAAGTTTTCATTATGACACTTCAATCTGTGTTATTATTGCTGACTTGTATTAGATTCTATAGATATTATGCTGCATTGAATGAAGACTTTCTATGAGTAAAAATTGATTCTGACTAACTCTTCATTATTCATAATATTTGTTATAATAACACTGAATTGAACTGTCAGAATGGGAGAGAATGAAAAACAAATGGAGCAAGTCTTCATTCTGATATTTCATTCTTTGTTACAATTGCTGATTTCCATTAGATTCTATAGATATTCCACTGCATTGCATAAAGACTTTTCATGAGTAAACATTGATTCTGAACAGCTAATCATTATTGATAATAACTGCTGTAATAACTCAAAATGAAGGTTTGTTTCATGCATCCTTTATTTCCATGGCTATCTGATTTTTGTCGGAGATGTCGTATCTTATTTCCTAAATATCTATTGGTACAGATATTCTTCTGCATTGAATAAAAACTTTTTATGTGTAAAAATTGATTTTGAACAACTTCTATTTTCCGTACTTTTGCTCTAAAATATTCAAGTAGTATAAAAATTTTCCCCACAATTTTGAAAGCAAAAAGCATCCTCCTGGGATTACATGAATGAAATATTTGATGTAGGTGACCAAGGGTTCTCCAGCATAAAGGCGCCCAAACGAGTTGAATCTTCGTAGCATTCTTCAAAAGTTATAAAAATATAGAAAGTAATTTATTCATTATTACAAAAACTCCTCAATCTCAAAGCACCGGCTACATAACATTAAATATTATTGATTTTTTCAATATCCAAAATCTCCATGAACTCATATACATTTGTTCTACTCGATTGTTCAAAATATTCCTTCAAATATTCTGATCTCAATGGACAGTATATCGGACAGGCAAAAGGGAAATGTGGAATATCTTTCTGAACCTCGCAGTTTCACAACGTACAAATACTTACTGAGAATGAGAAAATGAAATTATTTCTCAAGCGGATTTGAGTTATCATACGCCTTTATTCGAATGAAATAATGGCCTCAATGTAAGCAGGATGAGGGAAGCTGAAGTAATTTCTCTAAAGAGAGTATTCAATGTTATGATGTTTTAAAAATATTTTTCCTGGTGCTTCAAATTCATTGTACACGTCGATAGCACATCCTCAATTTGCTTCTTACTGATAGATTGTCTGACCCATATGTGTTCAAAGCTTACGTCCTTCAGGAACTGAGAAACCCAATTGTATTCTTTCTTATTGAACGGGTTTTCTTCTGATTCAACTAATCTCTCGTAAATCAGTTTACATTACATAAATAATTATATTTTGTTCCAGTCACATCTAGTTTCTTTGTGACGGCCTTATATCCATTTATACCTCACTAGTAGTTACCTGCGGCTTCACCCACATATGAAAGAACTTTTTGATATCTAAGAAAAAAAAGATGAAATCGTCTTAACGTTAACGAAGCTCGCTTCGCTCGCACGACAATCTACCGTTGACCAAGCACGTTTCGCTTGCAAGGCAGCTTACAGTTAACCCAGCTCGTTTTGCTTGCTTGCAGAAAAGATAAGAGCAGGTATTTCTGATGGCCCCCAAATCAGAAAACTTACGTAAGATACTCAATTCAAAAATTGTTTGACTGAGCTTGAATTAAGAGCTTTGACAGCTTTTGTCTTTGTGATGCAGAGCTTTCTCGGAAATACGAAGTCAGAAAACTATATGGGACTTGTTGAAGACAAATTTTCAAAATTAAAAAATATGGGGTGCAATATGAGCTTAGAACTCCACTTTTTCCATAGGCACCTGGACAATTTACACGTGATGGAAGTACGTTATCATGATTTCTGGGATGATGTCTGACTATTGCTGGTCTCTGATACGCTATTTTCCTAAGGCTATACATAAGGGAAAAGCTCTAAAGCAAAGTTTTGTAGCTCAATGATGAAATTAATTTTTTTATGAATTCTTCCCATGTTAATACATGTTTTTTTTCCTGTTTCAAACGTACATAGCTGAAACTCAAAAACTAGAGCTGATAATAAAATTCTGCTCACATGTTTAAAAAAGGGATAACATATTTACTCAGCAACAGCTAAAATTTTTCCGGCAACAGATGTACTGTAAGCTAGTGTTATCATTGTTACACATGAATACTTATTTAGAAGCTAGATCTCGGCCCTAGAGTAGAGTGCAACCTTCTTGGTTGTCTCGGATTTAAGTTCTGCCCCAAAGCTTGTGTAGCGCAATTCGGTAATATTCTGTGATGTCTTTCGAGTGTGCGAGCGTAGTGAGCTAAACGATAACCATTGTTACACACAAAAATGATATATTTATTCTACTATATTGGTATACCTACCAATCCACTTCAAACTACATCACCTCTATTTCACTGACTTGACTATATTTCTGAGCTTATTGATTATTTTATTGAACCACATTGTAAATGAGCTCTTATAAATGAATCTATAATCATTTATTTATATGTAGTAATTATCAAAATACTGATTGTGATAATTGCGCATACAATCAGTATGTAATGAATAGCCAATTGCATAAACATCATCATCATCACTGGTGCAACAGCCCTTATTGGATCAAGGCCTTCCTAATCGGTAACCGAGCCGCAGTATTACACCGCCGCGCCGTACTGTCTATCAGAATTTCGTGCCATTGTTACATTTTTAAGGTGTATAGGTCGGCAACCTGTAGCATCCGAATGTGTTGATGCAAGTAGCTGAATTTTTCTGTTTTACGATTCTTGATCGACTGATGTTACAGTATGTGTGGGTGAACAGACACGCTCGGTTATCCGCACTTACATTGCATATACATACTGTATGTATGAATAGCCAATTGCATATTATAGTATGTATGAATAAGCAACTGTATATACATACAGTATGTATGAATTACCAATTTATCTATACATACTATATGTATAAATAGCTACATACTAAATTTTAAGCTTTGCTCGAACAAAAAATATAGAATTGGAATAGTGACAGCAACGTTCACCTCAAATTTAGCTTTTTGGTTTCAATAAGATATTATTCATTCAAGCGACATTTGAAATTCATGAATTAGCTATCCAACCCGCCTTGAGTGTTCAGAACCATCCACAAAATGAAAATTAATTCCGAGAACAGTGAAATTTAGACTTGGGTTTTCTAACACTTTCAATTCCTCGACACCAAATATATAACAAGTTATCTCTCAGGTTCGTCTCACACAATGCAATGCTGCATTTTGATACAGAGAAAAATGCACCGTGTGATTCATAAAATTTTGTGCATCGGACTCTAATTTTATTTAGCCTAGTTCTATTTATCCTCTTCAAAACTCATATTGGTTTTCTTCTCCATATCTAGTCTCAAGCATATCTGAATCTGTAACTGTAAACTTCAGTACTCTCGAAAGAGATCACAGTATGTTAATAAAAAGGTCAAGCTTTGAATGAAAATTTTACATGGGACGATAAGATCAATAGTAAATGTGGAAGACGCATCTCTGTGCTATGCAATCAGAAGATTGGTATAAATAGCTAGTTTAGTAACAGCTGAAGCATTCTATTATGCTAAATTTATTGCTATTGCAAATCATGGCATCATTTTCTGAAGATGTTCTACAGCAGCCTCACGAACTCTCAAATTACAGAAAGTTGCAATACGAAATATATCAATGAATATGTTTCATTGGTACCCAATAAAACATATTTATCAAGGAATGAGCCCTGAAAGTTTTTTTCCTCTACGAAATATGTAGTCCATGAGGCAGAGCATAAATTTCTCGCTGATTACCGCTCACTTGAAATTTTGTGAGTGGCTTCATTGTGATGAGTCCGACAACTTTTATATTTAACAAAATCCTAGATTATGGGGCGTTTTTCCAAAAGCTAATTAAACACGTCAACTTCATGAAGCCTTGAAGAAATATTTACTTCCACACTAATCTAGAGATTTTTTGATAGTAAAATGAGAAAAAGATATTGTTAGACATGAAAATTGGGGCAAGCGGTGGGTCCGATAAGGTGCATCTGTCATAAGTACCAGCATACTTACGACAAGTGCGGCTTGCCGGACTCACCGCTAGCTCCACTATTCATGTCGGACAGTATTTTTTCTCATTGTATCATCAAAAAATCTTTCGATTAGTGTAGATATCAATATGACAGTAATATTTTTCCAATGCTTCATGAAATTGACGTGTTCAATTAGCCCTTGCTGGAAAACGCCCCTAAATCTTGAGTTTTGCCGTATGTAAAAGTTGTCGGACTCATCACAATGAAGCCACTTACAAAGTTTAAATTGAGCGGTAATCAAAGAGAAATTTATGCCCTGTCTCACGGACTAATATTCATTATTGGATGAAACAAATTCTGTAAAGATGCTTTTAAACAGAGATATATCTTGTCAGTATCATGTATGTATATATTGTCTTTGGTTCTATTCATGAGAAATAACTTGGATAATGTGATAAGTCATGATCACTTACACAATTACAACACAAGAAATAAATATGACCTGATCATCTCTAAGCATAAATGATCACTATGATAAAGAGATCCAAAAGTTACTGGTGTTGAATTAAATGATGAATTACCATCTATTCTCAAGGGGCCCATACACTGAGAAACAAATTGCGCAACTTATGCTGTTGCGCAGTAATTTGCCAATGTATAGCAGTGTTTGATGTGTTGCACAAATGTTTGACTAGTTTCAAACATGTTTGAAATCTATTGTACAACGGGAACGTTAGCGCAGCTCGTTGTGTTGTGTATGTGCAATATTTCTGAGTTGTCGGCTGGTTCTTTTAGAGAAATGTTTAGATGCGACTTAGATGATTATTCAGAATAGAGGATTTTGAAGAGAATTCATTGCAATATACAGGAGTTCACCTAAAGTATGGAAAATTAAGGGCGATGTCTATAAAAATAGAAACCTGAAAGATGCTGATTACTGAACTCAAATGATTTATAGTGATTCTATCATCCAAATTCTTTGTTCACTCTTCCGTTTTCTAGTTACATCGTCATCATCTTAGGTACATGTGATACTTGAGATCATGCTTGTCGTACAATTCCCAATTTAGAATCAAAGTTTGAGCAAAATTTTAGCCAAGTGTATGGATGACGCAATTGTGCAACGCAATGTTGCGCAATTTGATTGAAATTGTATGAATCCTTTAAAAAACATGGAATAATATAAATTGTTTGAATATCATTTAAAACATTTTCTCTTGAATGAATCTTATCATAGTGATCAAGAATATCTAACTGGTCCTATGTAGCATAATTAGGTATAATTTGTGTGTATGTACTTATCCGTATTTTGTAACCTGACGTACTATATTTCTCTGTATGATCGATTAATAGAATAAACTACTATTACTACTACTATTACTATAACTACTATTACTATTACTATTACTATTACTATTACTATTACTATTACGTTCACTACTATTAGTATTACTATTACTATTTATATCATACAGTGCATATTTTCTTGCATGAAAATGTAGCATTGAATTTCAAAGTGAAATACAATATTCAATGCACCGTGTCAAACGGTTCTTACACAATAACAAAACGATACTGAATTTGTGAATGAACGGAATATGATCATTTGAATGCATGAGTGAATTTATATGCTCTAGCACCCTAATGGTTAGACATCGAAATGACTAGGCACTCTAGTGTCCACACCAAAATCTCTGATCACTCATTTTCATAATCTCGAATGCACATTTCGAATTTCAATTGTATAGTGCCAATAGTCAACAAATAAAAAACTGTAACTTACAGACAATCGGGCATGACGAAATTAGGAGGGTCTTGTTTTTGTGATTGGGAAACCGTATCCTAAAAAGTTCTGCTCTGAATTAGCACATGACACAAATAAATGCTCCAAATTTACAGGTACATCTTCTAGAGAAAAGTGATGTTTCTATTATAAGTAGGCAATCAGATACTTCGATTGCAAGTTTAGAAGATTCAAATATTCCTTAATATCAGTGGGAGACAAAAAAGATTTATTGTGAATATAATACTTAATATAGAAAAATAACCACTCACATAAGCATAAAAGTAGAATAAAAAATGATTTCTTCATTGAAATGGACATGAAATCTCTCAACAAAATTTTTGAACCTCTGTTCGATTCGATGTGGCAAACAATAAATTTGTGTACCTATATGGAGTCATATATTTTATATATATTTCAAACACATTTGGCATTGATGCGAATGAATAAACAAAGGTGAACTCTAGTCAATAATTCAAAGTTGTTTGAAATATTTATACTTCTTTGTTATTAAACAATAATTTCACCGGTAAACACTGTTATTGTCACATGAACTTCTTGATGATATTTTTTTGAGTAGGTTTTCCCTCATTAGATATATAGATAGATAGATAGATATAATTAATCGTCCATTAGATGAATATCTTCTACAATAGATTGACAACATTTATTATATCAATATCAGAATACAAAAATAGCGTGTCCCAATGGAATAAATTTGATGAATCCCAAATTAACAAGTACAAAAACACAATATGAAGATTATAATCTAAATTCAACAAAAAAGCATCAAGATACTCAAATCACTACCTAGAGTGAATGAAATAGTTGAATATATACACATAATTGATCATATTTATAGTATAGGATGTGCAACAAAACGCGGAACATAGGAGTTTAACATGGGATTTTCAAAATGTGCGGATATTGGCTCTCCTGTATATTTTAGAGCAAAAGCACAGGAATGGAGAGTTGTTAAAAATAAATTCTTACTCATGAGAAGTATTCATTGAATGCAGTAGAATTTTTGTAGCATCAGATCTTTGGAGAATAGAATATAACATTCTCGTCAAAAATCAGATTATCCTTTGAATAGAAATCTAACGTGAACATCACATGACCTACTTGTAGATCATTTGATATACACAAATTTATTCATTGAAGCTTTCTGTCACTCAAGATTATAATTAATATAGTTTTATGGTATATTATGCTACAAGGACCGCACGACTGTCATTTTTGTCCAGGATAAATTTGGCTACATTCGGTGAAGACAAGGGCAAAGTCCGAGGCAAAGGCAAGGGCGAAGTACGAGGCTAAGGCGAGGGCAAAGCACGAGGCGAAGACGAAAACAATGCCCAAGGCGTAGCTTCGTGCAGCCAAATTTGTCTGTGAAAATAATGAGAGTCGTTCAGTGTCGGTGTTGCATACGATACTTTTTGTAACAAGTGGACCAAAGTACCTCCAATACTAAGCTTTTCAAATAAATTTGGCTGTAATAATATCATCTTATCGATTTGACATGAATATTTCTGCAAATGCAATCACATTACAGTAAACTGATACAATAAAACATAACTTACATGATTTATCCTATTGATTGATATTTTTTACATTCACAATAAATGCACACACTATAACGATTATATTCTAAAATACAAAATTCTTTCAAATATTAATTTGACATATCAATGAAATAAAAAAATCCAACGGCATCCATGATCCATGATCTACAATTTCATTTCAACCCAGCGGATAAAAATATCCATTGATTCCCTGTCAACTGAGAATTATTGAAAATTGTCACCATGGTTTGGAATCAAGAACTTTCGAAGCAGAAGTCAGCTCAGAGATAAGGTACTTTCGGTGCACGTGTTATGAAAATAATATTTTGACATGTAAAATATCAAACAAAATCAAAAAATTGACAACAGATTATTATTGCCTACCTAATCATTTTAATTAAACTGATTGTCTCATACGGCAGTTTCTGAATGTCTGTTACACTTGTAAACTGCACTTCCAGCCCAGCCGATTGATACAAAAATAGTAGATAACTGTTTGGTGTTACAACAAGTATAAAAACTTAATTTCAATATGCTATGGCTGATCATTCTGGATTTATGCAAAAAAATAAGAAAAACTCTTAAGTGAAGTACACTTCTGGCTTGGCCGATTCAAACAAAAATAGCAAATAACTATTCTGATACAACATCAAGTTCAAATACTGAATTTCAACAGTCTGCGGTTGATCATTCTGGATTTTTTAGAAAAATTCGGAAAATGTTTCAAGTAAAGTGCACTTTCGGTACAGACGATTGGAACCATAATACAAGATGTACAACCAGACCTTATATTAGTCTTAAATACAAAACTTCTACATCATACGTCCAACCAGTTATGAAATTTGCGAGCTACGAACGAACGAACGAACGCACATACGTAACGACATTAAGCCGAAAATAGTCAAAATGGATTAAGGGATGCTTAAAACGGATATTTCCATCAAAATCTCGATAAGTGAATTTTGTCGCCTTCACAATACTTCCTTGTGCTTGGTACAAGTAAGTAAGAACTAATGGAACAAGTTTTCATTATGACACTTCAATCTGTGTTATTATTGCTGACTTGTATTAGATTCTATAGATATTATGCTGCATTGAATGAAGACTTTCTATGAGTAAAAATTGATTCTGACTAACTCTTCATTATTCATAATATTTGTTATAATAACACTGAATTGAACTGTCAGAATGGGAGAGAATGAAAAACAAATGGAGCAAGTCTTCATTCTGATATTTCATTCTTTGTTACAATTGCTGATTTCCATTAGATTCTATAGATATTCTACTGCATTGCATTAAGACTTTTCATGAGTAAACATTGATTCTGAACAGCTCATCATTATTGATAATAATTGCTGTAATAACTCAAAATGAAGGTTTGTTTCATGCATCCTTTATTTCCATGGCTATCTGATTTTTGTCGGAGATGTCGTATCTTATTTCCTAAATATCTATTGGTACAGATATTCTTCTGCATTGAATAAAAACTTTTTATGTGTAAAAATTGATTTTGAACAACTTCTATTTTCCGTACTTTTGCTCTAAAATATTCAAGTAGTATAAAAATTTTCCCCACAATTTTGAAAGCAAAAAGCATCCTCCTGGGATTACATGAATGAAATATTTGATGTAGGTGACCAAGGGTTCTCCAGCATAAAGGCGCCCAAACGAGTTGAATCTTCGTAGCATTCTTCAAAAGTTATAAAAATATAGAAAGTAATTTATTCATTATTACAAAAACTCCTCAATCTCAAAGCACCGGCTACATAACATTAAATATTATTGATTTTTTCAATATCCAAAATCTCCATGAACTCATATACATTTGTTCTACTCGATTGTTCAAAATATTCCTTCAAATATTCTGATCTCAATGGACAGTATATCGGACAGGCAAAAGGGAAATGTGGAATATCTTTCTGAACCTCGCAGTTTCACAACGTACAAATACTTACTGAGAATGAGAAAATGAAATTATTTCTCAGGCGGATTTGAGTTATCATACGCCTTTATTCGAATGAAATAATGGCCTCAATGTAAGCAGGATGAGGGAAGCTGAAGTAATTTCTCTAAAGAGAGTATTCAATGTTATGATGTTTTAAAAATATTTTTCCTGGTGCTTCAAATTCATTGTACACGTCGATAGCACATCCTCAATTTGCTTCTTACTGATAGATTGTCTGACCCATATGTGTTCAAAGCTTACGTCCTTCAGGAACTGAGAAACCCAATTGTATTCTTTCTTATTGAACGGGTTTTCTTCTGATTCAACTAATCTCTCGTAAATCAGTTTACATTACATAAATAATTATATTTTGTTCCAGTCACATCTAGTTTCTTTGTGACGGCCTTATATCCATTTATACCTCACTAGTAGTTACCTGCGGCTTCACCCACATATGAAAGAACTTTTTGATATCTAAGAAAAAAAAGATGAAATCGTCTTAACGTTAACGAAGCTCGCTTCGCTCGCACGACAATCTACCGTTGACCAAGCACGTTTCGCTTGCAAGGCAGCTTACAGTTAACCCAGCTCGTTTTGCTTGCTTGCAGGGCGGCCTACAGTCGACCAAGCTCGTTTTGCTCACACGTCAGCGTAGCGTACAGTTAACCAAGCTCATGTCGCCCGCTCGCACGGCGGCATGCTGTTGACCAAACTCATTTCGCTCGTACAGTTAACCGAACTCGCTTTGCTCGCATGGCGGCCTACTGTTAATTGAGCTTGTCTTGTTCGCACGGCAGCGGTTTGAGTATTCTTCAAAGTCTTGGCAGCCCTTTGACTTGCGCGACGCTCGTCATTTAAAATCTACCGAATCCGAGTCTGCTTCTAGAATTCTTTTGTTCTAGCTACTTTTGCTGCTCGAACTTTGCTACATTAGATTGACGCTTACAACTATTGGTATACGTTATATGATTTGAAAGTCATCCAAGGATTTGAACTGTCTCAAAAACAAGAACATACAAGAGTTGTTTTTTTTTTTTTTTAGCATAACAAAAGTTGCAAGTTGGCTCACTACGCTCGTGGATTCGAGGAACAATCCTAAATATTACCGCGATCGTGCTGCGCGCAACTTTGGGACTAAACTTGGAGGGAAACCCTCTCGAAGGTTGAACAAAACTGCTCAATGTTGGGCTGAAATCCATTGTATAGAATAAATTATGGATTTCAAGGTTATCCAAGGGTTGGCTTCACTTGCTACTATTTTTCCCATATTTGAAGTTTAATATTCACTGGAAGAACAACTCAACATACATAGGGATGGCCGATTTGGTTACCATTTAGTGCCATCTAGTAGTTCTAGTTGGTAGTTGAGACATTGGAGCTATTTACACACAGTCACAAACACATAAATGCATTTTTGTTTTGCTGACTTCAGAGCAAACAGTGTTGTGAGGTTAAAATTTCACTTCATTTCATCAAGTTTCGATGATTATAAAGTGTTTTGTTTTTGTTATTATGTTATGTTATGTTATGTTATGCCCAATTTAAAAATGTGAAGTGAAGAATGGAAGTATGTAATTAAAATAAATTACAAAGAGATCAATTGAAATTATTGTGCCCAAAAATTGAGTAATTGCAGAAATACCTCCAATTATTGGGCTCACTTGGAAAAGCACCAAGTCTCTTGTGATAAAGAAAGTTCGGAGGAAAATGAAACTCCCGATCCCAAAGTTTCATCACAGAAGGTATGTGTGTATACGTTGCTCTATTTTTTGTATTTGTATTTACTTGTCATATGTAGACTCTCCAACCAATGTCTACTTTATTGGAACTGTCCTTCACCTATCATGAATAATGGAATCCTAAAAATTACATACAGAATTGTCAATCAAATTGTAGTTTACTTTATTACTGAAAGATTGATGACCTAATTTTCGCATTCTTTTTCTTCATTAAATTCTTTTAAGATTTGTTCTACATGCATTTATTCTCAGTTGCTATATTCACATGACATATCAGTTACAAAAAGACTTAAGAAAACAATTTCTATTGATCTGTAGGATGATTTTTCACAAACTATTTTTTAATACTTCTTATAATATTTCTTATTCGTTATTATTTATTCAGGATACCCAAGAATCTGATACTGGGCCACTATTTTGTAAGATAGAAAGCGACAGTCAAATAAAGCTGAATATGGAATAGCGGCCATCTTGAATTCTATTCGACATCACTCTTTATAAGCAATTACACACGCCGAACGTATTCCTGTGAAATAAGTGAAACAAATACACTACATTAGGCGTTTTCGCTTATTAGATCTGACTGATCCGATGTAGTCGTAAGTGTTCGTTAATCAAGTCAGATGTGTCCGATCCACTCGTAAATTAACTCCGACCATTTTTACTGGCCGATCCGATCAAAAATTTTCAACCCTGCTCGCAGAGGAGTGTTACTGCGATCTGTAGCAATGATACGCGCGAACTTCAAGCCTATGAGTTTGTTCTAAAGCAGAGTGCTAGGGAGTATCAGAATGCATCACAAATCAAATATTACTCTAAAACCATGATTTGTTCATTGTGTGGAATTTGCAGGATAATGGAACAAATAAATACATTATTTGAATTATACATAGCTACTACAGTAAGAAACTTGATTTTCTTACTCTCTTTCTCTTTCCAACATATTTATTATTAAATCTCTCGCGAGTGTGGAATACGCCATTCCAAACATATTGTAGACTAACAATGTTTCGGAAACTCACAAATATTTCAGAGGAAACCTCAAAGATCATTAAATGTCAAACGTGAATCCAGATATGAATACTCGAATTGTTAGGAAGTAATCATGATAGTAGCCAAACTAACAGCTTCTGATTCGTCGAAATGATTCTAATGTCATACAGAATCATTCTAAACGGCATACGGAATCATTCTAAGCGATTTTTTGGAGTGTCATCCGTTCCAACATAATTTTTGATTATGGAATATGCAAATTCCAAAACAGCGTTGGAGAAAATACATTTTATCATGATGAAAAGTTTCTTACTTTTCTAATATAGTGGAACGTAGGTTTCTAAGAATTATATAAAATAATATTGCAATATGAGTCATTGTTTTCTCTAAACTATGAAATACAATTGACATATAAAATTCTTCCATTCTTCACTTCCAATTTTATTCATATTCACCTACTATTCAAGATTTGTTGTTATCGTTCAACTCTTCACAAATGTCGAATTGATGCACGAATAGCTTACTCGACTGGTAGATAGCAGTCGAATATCTTACTCGACTGGTAGATAGCAGTCGAATATCTTATTCCGTTGAAATAGAACAATCATGGCTGCAAAAAAGGGTGGGAGAAACACAGTCCAACGGATTCCTATTCTACTATCGCTTTCTACCGTACAAAATAGTGGACCTGCAAGGTTATTAACATCGAGTGAAGCTCGAATGGAGAAAAAAACATGCTCTATCATTAGAGCTTAATATTCCAAGAAAAAGACAACCAACTTTAGAAGCGGTTCTCAACAGATCTGAGTCGTTTGCTGGTAGATATTACTTTTACTATGAAAGAAATAGTCTATTTTATTCTGTAAATATATGATCTGCAAACATAATTTACCTCTGAGATCTTCTGAAAACTGTGGTTTTCTCAAATTTTGTAAGATTGCTGTACCTTTGTGGAAGCCATCAAGCCGAAAAGCTGCAACGCGACTGATAGAAGGAAGATACGAACTTGTTAAGTCGCAAGTGAAAAGTTTTATCAAAAGTTTTCTAGCGACGTGTTTGACTTCCGATGTATGGTCGGACTCGCATACCACGATAAGCTTTCTTGGAGACTCATTACACTCTTTGAACAAGTTCAAACTAGAAACGTGCACATTAGGTGTGACAGAACTTCATGAATCCCATACCAGTAATTATTTGGAGAGTGTGATCCTTAATATACATGACGATTGGCAAATTGACATGGAAAAAGTGAGCTTAGCCGTTACAGATAATGCTGCTAACATAATGAATGCCTTTCAGAAGATTTTCGGATCGAGAAAAGTTGCACGTTGTTTTGAGCATACTTTAAATTTAATACCACAGTATGCAAGTTGGTGTAACTTGAAAACCGATGAATATATTCCAGGACTACCTTCTTTAATATCTAAAGTCAAAAACATTGTCACATTCGTCCATCACAGCGTGAATGCATCAGACCAAATGAAACAGCTACAGTTAGAAGAAGGGAGAACTGAAGGAACGGCTCTTCGCTTGGTTCAACAAGTTTTCACTTACTGCATGATCGTGAGATTTTTGGAATTATCAACAATTCTCGGATCAGTGCTTTTGAATTTCGATAAAGTATTTATGTTGAATGGTGCAGAAATTAAGATGCTTAGATTGATTGCCGATATTTCACATCCTTTACAAATTGCAACTCTAGAGATGTCAGTAGATTTCGAGATTACTGCAGGTAAAGTAATACCACTAATCAATGTCTACAAGAAGTGAGAATGGATATTGATTTTTGTAAGATTCAATTGGATAATATTCACATTTATTTTCAGACACTGGCTCAATTAGAAGTATCGGATCAGATTCCATCTAAACTGCAAAAGTTTGTCTTGTTGGAGCTCAAAAGAAGGTTCAACGACATTGAGTTGAACCATACATTTTCAGTGGCCTGCCTACTTGACCCTCGCTACAAGGCGTTGCACTTCAAAAACCACCTCGCACTTGCCAAAGCAAAAAAATTGTCTTATTTTCAGAAATGAGGAAGTTGTCAAAGGAAGAAATAGAAATCGAAGTGACAACTTCAAAAAGTAGACTGAAAGAAACTTTTCCGAACAAGTTTCGCCAAGTTCATGACAACTTGGTTAATTTACATCGAAAGCGACAATCGCAAGATGTATTGATTGAAGATGGGATGCCAAGTGAATCTCAAGAATACTTGAATGATGTAGTTACAGAACTAACCATCAATTCATTCGAAACCTGGGATGGTTTGATATATAAATATCCTAACATATACTCCATAGTCAAAAAGTATTTGGTTTGCATTGCTACGTCTGTACTGAGCGAGAGGCTGTTCTCGCAAGCCAATCTAATTCCAACTGACTTACGCAGTCGATTAACAAGTGATCATTTAGCCAAATTGTTGTTTTTGAGATCCGTTAGCAAAGAATCGTGATCTAACTGTTAGAGCCTATTTTGAGTTAGTGGTTGGATATATAATGGTTTCACTTAGCATAGATATAAAAAAAATATTCATCATTCAGCCGAATTATAATTGTAGGTTTCTCTTTTCCTTAATTTTTAGGATAAATTTGTAATAATAATATATAAGAACACTTTGAAAACGGATTTTTTCGAATCAATACTGATTAATCGATCATTGATGAGCGAATAATCGATGTCTATTTTTGAAGCTTAATTGATTTATCGATTAGGCATAATCGCTCATCACTGACATACAACAAGAAATAATAGAGTTCATAGGTATGCATATGTCCGACAACTTCGTGCTCTCATAATATGTCGTTTGTCCGTTCGGGTAAGAGAAATGATTGATTCTCCATCACCGAAATAAAAACTTCCTATGTCTTCTCCAGGGTCTTAAACTATATCTGTACAAGATTTCAAATAGATCGGTTCAGCGGATTAGTTACAGACGGACAGAGTGACTTTCGCATTCATAATATTAGTAGGGACTTCTCGATTTTGTTAGATTTTTTTTTAATTTGGGCGACCACATATCCATCGTTGTTGACTAACTTGAATTTATTGCAATCTTTTTTGTTGTTAGTATACCACAAAAGTGGTTCAATAACTCGGACAGTTCTTGCTATATGTGGAGAATTAACTTTTGTAGCGTCAAAAATTCACACCATTGATAGCAAAGTGCTATTCTCTATTATTTTGGTCTGCTTGCGCGCCATCAAATCAAATCCCAAGTTTCACATGAATGTTATGTCACATATGTAAGATTTCTATCTGGTTGGATTGAAGAAGAATCTAGACATTTGTCATTTTCTAAATCAATGATTTGGAACGAGCGAAAAGTTAAAAAGATTCAATTAATGAACATATAATTTTATACAAAGTGGTGTGTAACATGTCCTTGAAAATGCATATACTGGAATTTAATTTGGATTCCTTGCTTAAAAACTTGGTTGCTGTGAGTGACAAACAAAGATTTAATCAGAATATTTCCTTAATGGAGAAACTTATCGCAGGAAATGGAGTACAGAAATGTAGGCTGAATACTTCTAAAGACATAATACTCATAATAGGCATCTACCAGAAGCAGAACACTTACAAAAATCATAACTATTTATTGTACAGTGGATAATAATTGTCAAATTGTAGGTGATTTGCGTACTTTTCCTGAAAATATAATTTTTGATGGATGTGTTGGATGGAGCTGACTGGTGAGTGTAAGTTGAATGATGAAGAATTCAGATATGGTAATCCAGTCAAAAAAGAAATTTATTTTTTTTGTCTGAATTCTCATATCTCAATTTCTCATCTTAATTTTTGATGTCACAAGGAAATCTGACGATTTAATTTTAATTCATTAATATATTACTGTCCGGTGGCCATAAAACCTATACATATAATATTTGATATAAATTTTCGTGTGACAAAAAAAAGTTTGGATTTTTTCAATCGGAAATTGACTTTTACTGGGATATGATTCTATCTGTAATATTGGGGACATGAACGGAAGTCCGAAGGCACAGATTCAATTTCGAGTGAATCATGTGCAACCTCTTGAGGCTGATAATATTTTTCACCCGAATGTAAAAATAATTCTGTTGAAAAACCCAATTCAAATATATATTATTCAATCGGAAATTGACTTTTACTGGGATATGTTTCTATCTGTAATATTGAGGAGATGAACGGGAGTCTGAAAATACAGATTTGAATGCAAGTAAATCATGTGCAACTCCTTGAGGCTGATAATATTCTTCACCCGGATATAAAATTAGTTCTGCAAAAAAACCAATTCAAATATTCATAAGTGTGTCGATTTTTGACAGATTTTCACCACCTGCTATGTGAAATCCTTGTTCCGTGTTCTCCAAGATCAACTTCTACTTTATATTCGATTAGTGATCACATAACCCAGTATTTCTTGAAAAAATTCATTATATTCATATGGGAAAACTTTGATAATAAATATCACCTGATCTTTACTCAAACTACAACAAACTGATTCAGGTAAAGGGGAAGTGTCCCACCCAACTGATTATTAGCAGAAAATATGTGGTTTACTGTGAAACTGCTCAGCTGTAGTTAAAGTGGGGCTTGTGTAATTGAACATTTCCATTTCAATATTTCAACAAAATATGATAACTTTTATATTTTCATCAACAATCACCAGCCTACTTTGATGTATTCTTGATTATCTAGATTCCTGGATAATATATCAGTTGGAGTGATTTTGAATGTATACAGAGTGTATACAGAAATAAGAATTATAGTTCTAGTCAATAATAGAACTCATTCAGTATAACAATTCATCTCCATGACTTTTTCCTGTGAGCCCTGTCGACAGCCAGTTGAAATCCATCGAAGTTTTGTCAAAAATGTCACCACCCGTCACTGGTTGGATTTGAATGTTTGACAGTCGTTCCACAAAATAACAACTTACAAATAGTATAAGTACTTTGTGACTTTCATCATCATGTCACATACTAATTTAAAAGTAGAAGAATATCAGTATTCTTGCCATTCATTGAGATCTTAGCTTAATTCCATGATTCTATTTTTCTATGCCTTGTAAAACTGGTTGAATTACTCTGAGATCAACCATGTGATCTATTGATCATATTTTGCGTCGACTAAGACTGCAAAGCGGGAGTGGATGACAAACTTATTGCAGCAGACAATCCCATTAGAATAATTGATGACATACAGTCTGGAAGATTCAAAGTACTTCTGCCGACTTGATTTATATAAAGCTTACCTCCACCTCCAGGCTAACGACGAAGGTGGCACAATAAAAACTATATCGATAATAGGGGCACTCACAGAATGCATCGACTTTTATTTGGAATTAAAACAGCTCTTTTGGAATTCAATCGAATGGCAGACCAGATATTTATCCGTATTCTGTAACACAATCATTAATTTACTATCGATAGATAAGATTCTCGACAAATAACATCAATTGTAACAAGTGAATACCCAGAATTTTTGACAGTGCTACCTATGTTCATTGGTTGAAGAAGATAATGATCGATAAAAACTTATCGAATTACAGAATAGCCCCAATTATCTGGATTATTAAAAACTTATTCTAATTTTGACTACGTTCTGGTAGATGGATATCCAGAACGTGCTTGTCTGTTTGCATAGATCAACATAATTTATTTTTCACGTAAATGTGAAAAAATGTGCACTCTTTGAAGGATCAATCGAGTATTCGAGCCATGTCATCCTACATAACAGAATTTCGAAATTTCCAGCTGAGGTACAAGCAATAATGGTAACTTATAACTCACGGTTCATTCATAACATTTCTACCAGAACTTATCCGTTGAGAGAATTACTGCAAAAAAATACCAAATTTCAGTGGAACAGTTCATGTGAAGAAACCTTTATCAGATTAAAGCAGAAGATCCAAATCTAGCAGTAATCCTAGTGTGTGATGCCAGCCCTACCGGTGTTGCAGGAGTGTTATCACATATAATTCACAATGTTGAAAAACCTATTGCTTACTGTTCAAGATTTCCAGCTTCAAGCGAATGTAATTATAGCAAGCTGACCGTGAGACTCTAGCAATGATTTTTTTCAGTAAATCACTTCTACATGTACTTGGTTGGACGCAAATTCTCTTTAGTAACAGACAATAGGCCGTTGACCAGGATTTTTCACTTTTTTTCAAATTCACCAGCAATGCGTCTTCCTTATCGGAATTTGACCATGAGTTTCAACACAAAAAATGGTCAGAAAATTCAAATGTTGATTGTTTATCGAGAGCTGCCCTCCAGAAGTCAAAACCATCTTTCGACAAACTTCTTAATGGAAAAGCTCATCTAATCTGTCTATTTAACATTTTGGGAATATCGCCCTGGAATTAACTGCTGACACCATAACAATTAGCCAGAAAATATTGTTTTAGAAAAACATTGAAAGAATTAAAGAATCATCTGGATGATCAGAGCGCATTTTTGGCAGCTCATAAATGTTTGTGAGTTCGGATATCTCGCAAATTACCATCTACCACAATCACTGAGCTTTAAATCAAGCAGTTTGAACCAATTCACGAAGCAGCAACTTCCATTTAGTACCAGTCTCAGGCTGTGACTATTTTATGCATAACTTGTGCACGTACAAAATCAAAATGACCTTTTAGTCATGATTGTTCAGTTATTGACTGACAGGAAGTCAGGTGCTGTACCCTAAAATATGTGTATCTTCATCAAAGTTATATTGAAAAAAATAATCTCTAAAAATCTAATGCAATTACCTCCAAAACTACAGATTCAAGAAAATGAGTGACAGGCCTAGATTGGTCATGAAAACAAAAGCTCAATTCATTCTAATACTAATATCGAAAACCGCATGTCAATATCTTGTATAACTTGCAAGATATTGAGATGAATATTTTCTATCCTGAAATGGGTATCTATCTACATCAGTTTGAAATTTGAGCTATAAAATTCTATAACCGATATGTTGCTCATTCTGTAGGGCATTTCTCAAAATTTATTCATGCATAGTTCGGCGATAACTAGCTTTTGAATTTTTATTGTATTTAAGACCTGAAACTGGGTAGATGAATAAGAAAATCAAGCAGTTTGTGCAAACCTATGCAGCAGCAGCTTTCATTTAGTATCTGTTCTGAATCTGTAGGTGTTGTGGTTGCTTAGATCTCAGCGTCACGCCAGCCAGGCAGCCAGCCAGACAGCCAAAGTGCATAATTATAATAGCGTATTTTTTTTCATAAAAATTTGCTGAAAGTAGTAAGATCTGGCCAAGCATGTGCCAACATAAGGCCTTCTCCAACAAAAGCTCCAGTGAGATTTCTCAGCCGAAAATTGAGATAGAGTTCACATCGATTATGCTGGGCCAATTCAAGGTTTTTATTCCTTATTAATCATAGATGCAAAATCAAGATCGGCCTGAATGAAAGTCATTAGAGATCTCCCAACATCGAATAATACTATCAATCTCCTAAATGAATTTTTCTCTAGACATGGATAGATATCCAATAGAAATGGTGTCCAACAATGTATCTATATTTACTTGTGAAAAGTTCAAGACATACTGTCATACCCATGGAATAGTTAAAAAATATATCGCACTAGGTTGATAATCTACCAGCGGCTTGGCAGAATGATATGTGCAGACATTAAAAAGTCGATTAAAAGCTATGTCAGCTAAGCCGATGAACACGGTTCAGAAAATTCAAGAAGTGCTTCTACATAAAATATAGAGCAACACCGTTTGCATGCAACAAATCTCCAGCTAAGCTTCACCTGTATAGACCATTCCGTATCAGATTAGATGTGATACAAGCGGTTGAAAACAGCAAAAACCAAGACTTCATACCAGGAGCTAGGAACTCAAGTGTGGGAGAAAGGGTACAAGTGCGATATTATAATGAAAATAAGATGATGTGAAAGTTGAGAGAGATTGGAAAGTTGGGTAATCCATATTATCACGTACAACTTGATGAGGGTTACGGATTTGGAAGACACATAGATCAAATCTACAAGTTCTGAGGAGAATTTAGAATTTAAATTGCAAGAAAACTCTACGAGTTTTGAAGAGGACTCATCAGGAAATTCGGGAAAAAAATCTAGAGACTTGAGAATGACGAGCAGATTTTTGAAGATTTGAAAATAATACGCTAATTAAGTAAAGCAAAGAGTGATAATAATAAACTTTAATTGTTGTTTCTTTTGTTTTACAGGTAACTTTCTAATTGATGTAAATAGTGTAAATAATAGCTAATAAATACTTTTGTTTTACAGAGAAACCAAACTGATTATTATTATCAATAAAAATTTAACCTTATAATATATATTTATATATATATATATATATATATATATATATATATATATATATATATATATATATATATATATATATATATATATATATATATATATATATATATATATATATATATATATACTTCGAAATGTTCTAGGCTAGTAGAGAACACGTTACTGGAGCTTTCGACCGTGCGAAGCGGTGTGCTGTGGTGCGGTATAATACAACGAAGACAAAAAGCGCTACCTTGACAGGGCCGGATTCAAGGCTTATTTTATTTTCACGATATTGATATATTGGTAATCTATATGAATACAGATTGACTAGCAGGTTCAGCAAGCTGATCTTCCACCATGCTGTTCACACAATTATATATATATATATATATATATATATATATTTTTTCAAAATTTTTACGGCGAGAGAATAGTAGATGAACAAAGATTTTTTGACGCCTTTCACCCATATTTAGATGGAGACATCACTTACATTGAGATCAATTGTGCTTTGAAGAAATTAAAAGCGAACAAAGCGGCGGGATCAGACGAAATAATATACGAACAGCTTCAAAATCTACCTTATAAATGGAAAATGTACCTTAAGGATTTATTAAACAAATTTCTCAGAGATGAATACCTACCGAAGGAACTGAAAACTATAAAAATGACACTATTACATAAAAAAGGAGATCGGATGGATAAAAACAATTACAGAGGTATCGCTTTAATCAATGCTACAACCAAACTTTTTACTTTAATCCTGAACAATCGAATGCAAACTTGGATTGAAAGCAAAACAATACTTCCCGAAGCACAGGCTGGCTTCAGGAAACGAAGGTCCTGCGCAGACAACATATTTGTTCTGAATTCGATAATTCAGTTATCGTTTTTAACAAGCAAGAAAGGGGTATATGCAATTTTTATCGATTTTAAGAAAGCCTTTGATTCGGTACCTCACTCTATTCTTTGGAATAAAATCTATCGTCTAGGAATAAGTGGTAAAATCACAAGATTACTTAAAAATATTTATGATGAAGCAACTGTACGAATCAATGTAAATAATGAACTATCAGAACCAATTCGAGTTAGTAAAGGTGTACTACAGGGTGAATGTACAAGCCCTTTATTATTTGCTCTATATATTTCCGACCTAGAGAGCTTCATCAGACAAAAAAATCTTGAAGGGTATTTTGTAAACAACAAGACTGACATACTGTCTCTTCAATATGCAGATGATATTGTCTTGTTGGCACACTCCCCACCTGATCTGCAAAGAAAACTAAATGCACTGTCCGAATACTGTGATACACATCAACTTCTAGTGAATGCGGAAAAAACTAAAATAGTTCATTTTCACATGGGCAGAGCACCTGAACGTCACTTTAAGCATATTTGCCAGAATAATGAAATCATTTTCTCCAACAAGTACACCTATTTGGGAACAACGTTCACGACTTCTGGTATTTTCAATGAAAACACGATCGAAAAGGTAACGAAAGCTCATCGAACCACAGATGCTATAAAAAGTACGTTTCTGAAAGCTAAAATTTTTAATTGGGAAACTTTAATAAAATTGTATGCCGCTGTACTTTTACCAACATTATTATATGGATCGGAAATCTGGGGTCTAGCACAATATGAAAATATCGAAAAAGGTTCCTCACAATTTTTCAAATCTATCTTTGGCTGGCAGATGTCAACCCCAGGCTACATTATAAGAAGAGAGTTAGGCTTGGAGAAAATAGAAGTACACATAACACGAAGAGTATTAAACTTTTGGTACAGAATTCTAATCATGCCAGAGGATAGATATAGTAAAATATGCTACATTAAACTGCTTCAACTAAATGAGAAACAAACTTGTATCATCCCACATGAAAAACAAATGAAATGCAACTGGGTAAGACAACTCCAAATGGTCTTTACGAGATCCAACTTTTCATGGGTATGGGAGGAACAAAGCTGTATTACATTGAAGGCAGAAATGGATAATATTATAAAAGCATGCAATGAAGTACATTACGGAGAAGATACTAGAAGAATACTATACTCTAGATATAATCCGCTCTATCAAACTTATATTATTAGCGTCAATTACTTCATTTTAAAAATACCTTTTGGCATCCTGAAATTATACAGCCAGATGAGAACAACAAATATAAACAGATTCTTCTATTATCAAGATGGATTCCTTCATAAATTTAATGATGACGAGAACTGCAGTATTTGTAATCTTCAAGAAGAAAATAGCTTGAACCATTTCCTTTTCAGTTGTCCCATTTATAATCCCGTACGTTCCAAATTTATTAGTAAACACGTGAACTGTACTGTTTCAGAAAATGCTATGAGGAAGTTACTTACCAGTCCGTCGGGTCCGATAATGTTAGACGTCGCCAATTATTTTAAGACTGCTCTAAAGCTAAGAGCATTTATATTAAATGTATAAAAAAAGAAGAAAAAAAAATATTATTTACATTACTTTCTATGTGTTATATTATATTATTACAAGATTTAATTGTTACCAATCTATTTGTATGGAGCTATCTCTTACTCTTGGCAAATAAATTATATTATTATTATTATTATATTATATATATATATATATATATATATATATATATATATATATATATATATATATATATATATATATATATATATATATATATATATATATATATATATATATATATATATATATAAGAATAGCAATGCAGCTATCTACTATAATTTCCAAGCTTCAATATCTCAGTTCATTGGAAGCTCTATTGCAAACCTTAAATGATCCAAAAGCCCGAAAATCTTAACTTATATTTACGCTCATCACTGATTCATTGATTCTCTAACACTCTAAGATAGATAAAGAGATATAACTCAGTTACAGCAATAAATTGTTAAAGCAGTCTATGGCTCAGGGGTAGAGCATTAGATTACGTCTTGATAGGGATTGAGTTCAAATTTCATTGAAGTTTTATTGTGGAACAAATACGATCGGATTGACAGGGTGAGATAATATCAAAAAATTTACATTTCTTGTATTTTTGTTGATGTTTAAAATTGAATAATATGTACCACAGATTGAAGTTCATCTGTATTATTCTGCATGTGACTTGATTTGTGCGTTATCTATTGTGTGCTTTATAATGGTCTTTCCAAATCGGTTCGTGCAAATTTCCTTTCAACAGTTATAATAAGAGAGAACGAAGATCCTGTTTCTAGAAACCGTCGCTTGGCTAAAGAAAGACAGAAGAGGTGGCGGGCGAATCATCTTAACATATATTTACGCTCATCACTGATTCACTGACTTCGTAATCTTCTAAGATAGATATAGAGATATAACTCAGTTACAGCAACTGATTATTACAGCAGCTTATAATGAGTTTATGGCTCAGTGGTAGAGCATTGGACTATTGTTCGACCAGTATCGAATCGCAATCTGGAAAAGCTGAAATTTCTATATTGTTTCTCATTCATACATATAACTTTTTCATTAAAATTACTTACCTAAAGCATCATCATTCACATTTAAAGTATTCTCCCAATTACCAATTACCATTACCAATTTCATCTGTATACGTGAAAATATACATACAAATGAATTGACAACAAAAAGAAAAAGTATATTCCCATAGTAATTATATATTATTATTACTATTATTTTTTGATTTCATTTTAGTTGTGCTTCTTACATGTCCATCGCAAATGCTCTGAGGCTTAGGGCGGCTCTGCAATAGTTTAAAATATCCCTCATCTTTTCCACGGTTGGATTAGCCAAGAGTTCGGGATTAGCAATAGCGCTGCTGGTGCACGAAGTGTTTTTGTGAAGAAATGTAATTCTGATGGGAGAATAGATGGGGCATTGGAAAAGAAAATGATTTATGGAAATTGCAAATAGTGCACAATTCTACTTGGTTCAATGTGTGACGATGGTCGTTATAAAAGAGCGAGAATCGGACAGTCTTTGCGGTACGTAATTGACTAATTGTCTTCAGGATTTTGAAAGGAATGTTCGTGGAAAGATATAGGTGGCTTGAGTCATGAAGTGTGAAGTTGGGATTGTATGAGGTTGATGATATTTTTCTGGAGTCCTCTATGTATAAAACTTCATTGTAAGCAATTATGATGTTGTTTATTTCAGCCTTTAGCAATTCGGGACACTCTTGATCCCAGATCCATGAAAAGTTTGCTTCATCTGTTGTAAATTTCTTGTCCAATTGTGCCTAACTTTTTTCTGTTCGGGAATAGAAATAGCAGTTCGATTATTGAGCAGTAGTAGTTTTTCATAGCTCATTTTAACATATCTATTTCAACTCATTACAAGTATTTTGTACCACTAATTAAGTATTTGCTTGAATATCTCAAGTTCTATACGTGGTTGACCAGTTTCTCTACGTACAAAATAGTTTGGTGTTGATTTCTACCATCCAAAGAGATTTTTGAGAAATTGCACCATTCCTTTTGCAAGATTTTCAGCTTGTATTGGACCCCATACTTCTGAACCATAAATTAAAGAAGGAATGACCACAGACGAGTATTAGTTTATGATGGTATCCCAACTATACTTGTCTGCCGTTACTATTGTTTTCTTTATCGCTCCACTGATTCCATTAGACGAACTCAGTTTTCCTTTAATGTTTTCATCAAAGGATTCTGAGATTCTGAACCTTATTCCAAGATACGTATATTTATTTGTGAAAGTAATTTCTTTTCTTTGACAAACGTGTTTTAAGTGCCGCTTTGGAGGTCTGCCTATATGAAAATGCATTATTTTAGTTCTCTTTTCATTGATTTCCAGGAGAAGGGAGTCGCAATAATCAGTGAGAGTATTTAGTTTTCTTTGTTCATCTGATGGTGAGTAGGCGAATATTACTATATCATCTGCATATTGCAATGTTAGAATATTGTGTGTCTGATTGATATAATAGCCTTCTAAATTCCTATTCCTGAAAAATGCTTCTATGTCGCCAATGTACAGCGCGAACAGTAGGGGACTAGTGCATTCACCTTGTAAAACAACTTTTGTTATTTTTTTCTTCACAGATAATTCATTTTTCACGTTGGCTTGTGATGTAGATTCATCGTATTTATTTTTTAGGATCCGGATTTTTTTACCACTCATTCCGACTTGATAAATCTAATCCCAGAGAATTTAGTGTGGTACAGAGTCGAACGCTTTCTTGAAATCAACAAATATTACGTAGATACCATTTTCATTAGTTAGATTGTTTATCTCAATTATTGAGTTAAAGGTGAATGAATTATCCGTACATGATTTTTCTTTTCTAAAGCCAGCCTGTGCTTCTGGAAGGAGTGCATAAGAGTCGACCTTAGTTTGCATCCGTTTATTGATGATGAAAGTTAGCAGCTCCGTTATTGTATCAACCAACGCAATTCCTCTGTAATTATTCTGATCCAGTCTATCCCATTTTTCATGAATTATTGATAGTTTGATGTTTTTTAGCTGGATCGGTATGTTCTCTTCTGTAATAAAATGATTTATTGAAGTTCTTAAAAACTCTTGCCAATCTGGTGTTAAGTTTTTTAAATGCCTATTTAAAATACCATCTGCACCTGGGCTTTTGTTCGTTTTTAACTTATTTATGGCATAATTGAGTTCATTAGCAGAGATTTCTCGGTCTAAGTATGGATGAAATGTATCAAAGTAAATGTCATCGTTGAATAATTTTGGTCCTAACCACTCTTGAAAGAAGCTAATCCAGTCGCTCAAATTTATAGGATCTAGAGTAAATTTGTTATTTTGAAGAGATCTTATTGCCTTCCAGAATTATGATTGGACTGATACATTTTGTAACATTATTTGAATCTCTAGTTTATATCTCTTTTTCTGTTCTGAGATATGTTGCTTTGATTGCTTTTTTTTTCCTAAAAAGAGTTCTTAGCACTCTTCGTTGAAGTTACTTGCTTTGAACTTCCGAAAAAAATTTTTTGTTTCTCTTTTGAGTTCATTGCTTGTTGTATCATACCACTTTTTGTTTGAGCATTCGTATGGACACTGCAAAATTGAGATTTGTTTTGAGATTCCTATTTTGTCAGAAACTGTTTCAATATTTTTTATATTTGTGAAGTTTTGTGGAAGTTCCTGTAACTCTTCCTTGAATGAGTTTGCTTTCGCTTCATTCCGTTTAGTTTCTTTAAGTTTCATAATGCTACAATTTTTGCCAGCTGTAATAGAGTCGTTCAAGTTTAGAGTTGTTAGAGAACATATCATATGATCTGATAGGTGGTTTTCATCAGATATTTTCATGTCGAAAACTAACAGAGTTGCACTAATATCTACCCATATGAGATCTATGATGCTCTTCCCAGGAGAACCTATAAATGTGAACTTCGCTGGAGTATCGCTTTGAGTCCTTCCCTTTGGGACGATAAGATTTTATATTTCCATTATTTCTAGAAGATCTGTCCCATCTTTAATTATTGTGCAGTCTTCAATACTTCTGGAAAAATTTAAGTTTGTATTCATGACTATAATTTCGTCAATTTCGTTTCCAATGCGAGCGTTATAATCTCCAACGAGTATTACAGCATGATTAGGGTAGGAATTAGTTATATTTTGGAAATGATTAGAGAATAAATCCAGGAGTGCTGAGTAGATATAAGAAGGAGAGAAGTATGTCGCGCCCAAAGTGATATTCTGAATATTATTTGATATTTCTATGAATATCCAGTGAGGTTCTTTTGCGATAACTTTCTCACTTTCAAGCTCTATTTTTGAGAAGATCAAAATTTCGCCAATAGCTCTTCCAAATATAGATTCCTTAGCTGCTTGTTGCTCAAATTTAACATAATTTTTCAGAAAAGAAGGATTCTCCTATAACTCATAATTTGCCCATGTTTCTGTTTAGCAGATGACGCCGTGTCCAATGATAAACGATTTTTCTTGGCTGTTAAGTTTGTAAATATTTTTCAAGCTCTGTATATTCCAGAGCATGATATTAGTGAAATGTTTTGCGTTTAGTATTTTTACTTTTTTGCACTCGAGGTTTTTGAGATGAACGGAGTCCTTGCTCTCGTTGCAATGTGTTTGTCTAAGGGCCCATATCTTTGATTTTTTCTTTTTCCTTTAGCTGCCTAGGAGACTCTTTGGAACTCGTCTCTTGATTACTGAATTTTGAAACTTGTTCTTCAATTATCTCATATTGTGCTCCGGATTCATGCTGAATATTATTCCAACTTGAAAGTGATGAAGACAGTCTCCGATCATGAATTGCTAGAAAGTAATTTTTCTCTGTTTTTTGGAATCAATGAGAATGACTTGCTTCAAAATCTTCTACTTTGAATGATTCGCCATCTATTTTTGAAATATTTTGATTTAGGAGCGCACAGTGCGCTTCATTTCGTGCTTTTTTCAGATGGGATATTAATATTTTCCTCTCTTGCATTATTTTAGGTGTATAGTCGTCACTTATCGTAATTTTTGTGCCTTTAAAAGATTTTAAGTTTTGAAGGATAAATTTCTTGGCTCCCTTTGAATTGACTAAGATCGCTTTGGAAATATTATTGTTATTTTCCCCCAATCTTTTAATATCATCTAGATATTCAGCTTTAAAGTTAGCAATTTTCATAATTTCAGTGAATAAATGTGAAATTTGTTCTTCCAGATTAATATTCTTTGTTTCTTTCACTTAATGAATTATCAAATTTTTCTCACGAATTTTCTGTTGTAAAATTTCTATTTGGGAGTTTTTAAATTTCAGATCATTTTCAAGCTTGTAAGTTTTGTGCTTATTTTCTTCCACCGTAGTAGCGAATTTTTCAATAGTACTCTGCAATTTCTCTACCTTTTTGTCAGGTCATTGTTTTGTTCTATGATTGGACTCAATAATTTTTCAATATCTTCAATACTTGCCCATATTATTCAAGTTATACTACAGTTGGGAGCATTGTAAGTGAAAAAATTTGTATCTGCTCAGGTGGTTTGATTACGATTAATTAGCAAGTGACTTAAGTTTCGACTTAGCCTTGAATACAAAAGAACATTATTTGTTTGTATTTACTTGCATTGAATGTGAATTGAAACACTTTACTTTAGTGAGGAAGATAGCTGTCTCTTCAGGACACAGTTTAAAAAATTGAAGAACTAATATTTCACAGATTTTATTCAAATAACTTTATCACTGATTTCTGCACAAAACTTTTCAACACCATAGCAATGTTGTCAATCATTGTTAATTTGAAAAATTTGAGGTATTATATTCCAGCTATTTTGTGCCAAACATATCCTCCATTTGACTGACGACCCATCACTTTTCAACGGGAGCCTAAGGCGCCTTGCATACCACTGGTAAAATAATATTTGGACAAATATAACTTTCCTGATAGCTGACGAGCTGGTGGCAATATGGGTATATGATCTTATTGTAGCTAACAATAACACGTAAGGAAGGCATTTATCAAACTATAACTGACCGATTAAAGCAGCTAAGGAGCATTGTTGTTGCTGAGTTTTTGAATAGATGGATTTTAAGTTTCCAAATAAAAAAAAAAACGAACTCCTATATCAATTTATTGTTTCAGCCGTTGCTATAAAATTACTCGTTTATCAAAACCAAGAATGAAAAAATTATTGGCTGAAGCCTATGTCTCCCATTTTCTGATAAAACTAATTATTAAAAAAAGTAATTGGGTAATTTTATTGTACGTCGCTTTGGTTCTGATTTGTTAGCTCTCATATCCGGAAGTAGCCATGTATCTAGTGCGCAAAATAATACTTTTGTGCTTAAGAATAAAAGTAAAATATCAAAGAGATTTCGTGCACGTGTTGCATATAACATTTTTTCTACATATATTAAAATCATATTAAAATACAGAAATTAGTGGAGTTCTTTCTCTTAACAACGTGCACAAGGTGCTTTGCGCACGTTGTCTAGATAAAATCAGTGCACGAAATATTTCGTGTCCGTTGTCATGATGTACAACTCCAATGCGACTTTTCGCATACTAATATTGATGTATAAATGTCTTAGTTTCTTGACGTCTGTAGAAAAAACATTGACCTACGTATGCATTGCTGATTTTCAGAAAAATTCCTCAGTTTAGTCTCAAATTGAGAGTTTCATCACTGATTGCATAGCTGATATATTCAAATTTTCTTCCTTATTAGAAGGAGTTGTAATATGAGGTAAAAAATAAAATGGAGATAAATATGATGATTGAACTCATGAGAATATATAATAAAACTATGGCTTCATTTTTATTGTTTAGAATGAAAAAGAGTCCAAGGAAAAGGCATTAGGAAAAAATATCAACAATTGGATAAAAATTGATTAATTATTTCTATGATGAAGAAGAACTATTTCTCACATTGTTTCAATTATATTTCAAATAAATCTATCCGAAATTATATTTTTAATCATTTGCATTCATAAAATTAATCAAAAACTTCAACTAATGTGAAAGCAGAATAGCAGATTTCAGTTACTATAGGTCTTATGTTTTTACTTACTCGTACAAGGTACAAGTATTGCGGAGCCGCCAGAATTCACATTCCAAGATTTTGATGGAAATATCTGTTTTGAGCATCTCTGAATACATTTTGACTATTTTCGACTTGAACGTAATATGTTTGTATGTTTGTGCGCAACTCGCAATTCTCAAGATTCATCGAAGTTCTAATGTCGTTTGTACCGGAAATGCGCTTAACTAGAAACTTTTTTTGAGCTTCTCGCATAGATCCAAAATGGCTGCCATGGGATTTTAAAATTCAGTATCAAATATTGCTGCAGAATTTTGATGGTTATCTATTTTTATACCAATCAGCTGAGTTGGAAGTGCACTTTATATAACAGTCTTTTCGTATTTCCGCACAAACTTCGTATTAAGTACTTCTATTACATCTAGTTGTATACTTCTCATTATGATTGCGATCGGTTGAAGCAGAAGTGCAGTTTACTGAAGTTTTTGAAATTCTTTGCATAATTCCAGAGCAATCAGCTGTAGAATGATGCAGTTTTTATTCAAGACTATTGTGGCATCTTGATGACCACCTCAAATTCTGGTTGCGATCGATTTTGCCTAATATCAATGTCAGTGTTAACTATCAATTATCTAGTCCAAAAGGTGTACAAGTAAGTTATGTAGTGTCCACATCAGATTTCTTATGAATAAAAAAATCTTTCTGCCAAGTGGCTCACATGATAAAAAAAATTATATAGCGGCATTCTTTTACCTCATTTTTGAGATTGGTAGGTTATCTATCATACAACATAATTCTGAGGAGCTGGATATTAAATTTCTGAGTCAATATTGATCACGACATAATTCCAAGTATTTATAACTTATCAAGGAGTATTCGACAAGATAATTTCCTCATTTTCAAAAGAATTACATATCCAAGATAATGACCACGATTCAAAGATATCGCTGAATGTCACAATTGGTGAATTAAGATAATATAATAACAATCGAACAGTCTCTGGCTACCTAGCTACTAATAATATCAATAGAGGAATTATCAACTATAATATCCTCAGGGCATTGATAACTAAGAGGTAGTGTTTCAAAAGAATCAAGAAATAATCTTGATCTTGTCTTGATCATGTCTTGAATTCAAGACCAAGACAAGAAGTATTTTTTATCTCACAAGACAAGAAAGTACTATCAAGAATCCAGACTAATTGTCAAGTAATCTTGAAAGCTTGATAACTAATTTCTCAAATTTGCATATTTATTAATTTATTATTGAAATATTACCATCTGCTGTGGCCATTACTGTTTCTCTCCGGCAATAAATTTCATGGCCAGTTTCATCACTGTTTGATGAATTTAGAAATGTCATACCAAATTTCAAAGTGACATTTGTCACTGCCAAACTGACAGTTCCAAGTGACAGTGTCATTGTTAAAGTGACAGCGTCATTGTCAAACTGACAGCGTCATTGTCAAAATGACAGCGCCATTTTCGAAGTGACAGCTGTCATTATCAAAATGACAGCTGTCTACAGCTGTTTACTTGAGGATCGGCTCAAATAGCAATTGACATGCTCCCCATCGTCGAAAGTTTGCGTCAACACAGCTCCAAGTCTATACACACTAGCATCGGTCTGTACCACATATGGTCGCGAAAAATCTGGACAAACTAAAACTGATGCAGAGATCAGACATTCTTTCAAACGCTCAAATGAAGATTGACATTCAGCTGTCTAATTCCATTTTTGCCTCACGTTGGGCGCCAAAATTTATAACGCAATTTTTGTCACGCGGTAAATTGTCCTCACTCGGATGAGGCTGCCGGCTTCTCAGGGAGGAGGGAGTGGTTAGAAGCTACTTACTAGGGCGTCACGTGATCTGCCAAGTTGCCAACATCCGCTAGACCACGATAGTGTGGAAAAATTCACAGCACCAACCAAAATTACGCAATAAAAAAAAATAATTGAATAAATTTGACATCACCTGCAGAAGAATGCCTGGAAGAAAAAAAAAACAAATGGGGTGGCGAGCGCAAAAAAAAAGAATCGGAATATATAATGAATGTGAAGTATATTAGGAAGAAAATAATGAATAACACAAAATTAAAAAAAAATAAAACCATAAGATGTCTGCAACTATATTCCACGCGAGTTCTGGAAAATAATCCCCCGAAACGATAGGTACTACAAGGGCCCTACCTATCGAAGCTGGCCAGTTGATTCACAACAAAATGGCGGGACAACTTACGCAGAACCGTTGCAAATTATAGCGCAGGCGCAACCAATATAAAATATGAAACTATATGAATTAAATATATAATCAAGGGCGTCAACCCACAAACATCTACGTTCACACAACCAGAAAAAAATGAACTCAAAATCACAACAAAGGGTACAGTAACGCAACTACTGCACTTATCTGTCTTCTTCACGCGCCTCCTGCAGGTAAACAGCGATAGGAACGCCGATAGCTGTGCCAGATGACAGGGCTTCCCAGTGGTGGTGTGGTCTGCAGGGTTGGGTAGAACTCAGGAATAAAGTTACCGGAGTCTCGATTCCGGCTGAGGACTCGCAAAGGTCACTACTTCAGCGCGCCAGAAAAATCCCGTCTCGGGTGTCGGAGCGAAATATAAAACGAAAATAGAAATTTCCACTCGCGAAATTGAGCCAAAATTTCTCTTTCTGAACAAATCAGCGTCGAAGAACATATAAGGTTCACGAAATATGAGAAGAAAATTAGCTTTTCAGCAGCAAATAAAAGAAATTACCGTTAATTTTCGCAACCGGTGAAGAATTGAATTATCTTAAACTTGAATACTACGCGTCATCCCCTGTGGCTACGCGTTATTTTCCGCCAAAAAAAGTGCATTGTGGAAGAAGGAAAAAAAAAGGATAGAAAATAATCCAAAAAGAAAACTGTGCTAGAAATGCACGGACAGCTACAAAATGAGTAAAATAGAAGGAGTATAAAAGATGCCCAAAGCACATGAGAGGAAGAGAGATAGTTGAGTAATCGTAGACTTCTCGAAGATGCGCGATGAATAGCGAAAGAACAAGGATAGGATATGGTAAAGATGATACGACAGAGAGAGACAAAATTTCAGCACACAAAATAACTAAATCAAGCAGGAAGAACGGTTAGAGGTAAACGAAAGTAACTGTATTTACAGATGACAGGAGTAAATATTGAAGATAACCTAAGAATTGTAAATAAGGAGATAATTAAAAAAAAGGGCGAATTAATGAAATATGTAAGTAGAAAACAAAACTAATGAATAGACTAACGAGTAGGACAACAAATCACTTATTATAGGTACAACTAGATCAAGAGGGAGAATAACAACCAAAAAAAGGATACGGAAAAATAGACACGTAACACATTGTTATGGTGACAGATGGCGGCTATATGTTAGTCCTTACAATATAAGTATTTTTCATGATGGCGGGTCTTCCTTTAGATTTTCTGGTTGAAAAAGCCCATTTATAAATTAAAACCTAGCTTTTCCATCAAAAAACCCAAATATTATGGAATTTCAGTTGAAAATTCATTCGGGTTCTCTAATAATTAAATTTTTAGACAGTCAGACCGACCGATTCCATTCAAACTTATGTTTTTTGGGTTCAGTAGGGTCTAAAATGTGAAAATTCACCAGAATCTTGGAATATCAAAAAATAACAATTCTAATACTTTCCCTATTATATATGAGTCGGGGAAGTGGAAAGTATCTGTGACTATGATTAAAACAAATATTTAATACATATCGAAAGCATAAAGTCGTCAGTTTCCGGTGGTTAAATCGTTAATGTTCATGTAGAAAAGAAATGTATAGGAAGATTCCCCAATATTCTTACAAAGTTGCTATCTCTCAGCAACATTGCCATATCATATAACAAATAATAATTGCAAATACTGAATAAAACATGAAAATGACAGATTTTTCATTTATTTCTGTTGGTGGCAATCTTGGAAAACGTTGCAAGAATCGATTCATAACATATCTGACGGGGAGGAAAAAGAGTAGCAATAACGCTAAGCTGAGTGTTCGGATTGCATAAAGCAATAGAGAGAGGGGAATCGTTCTATATGTCAAGATCAAAAAATACTAAGAATTCTTGAAACACGATAAGAAATGCGTCGTCAAGAAATGGGCAAGACAAGAAGTTTTTATTTTCCTGTCTTGAATATCAAGGCAAGACAAGAAATGATCATGAAGACAAGATATCTTTTCCTGATGAAAAACTACTAAGAGGGAATTTTTACGATTTTTGATACCATGTGGTTTATGGTAGCAGCCCGATGGGCATGTTAATCTTCAAGCAACATGCTCAAGTACACGGTCAAAACTATAAGTATTCATCAATGATCGAGATATTTCACAAGAAGATTTTTCCACTGTACTAATTCAATAACATATTTTCAATTATCTTTTGAAATGCGTCGTTTTAATAAAAAATAAATGAAATTCAAATGAGACACACAATACGTTTGAATTTTGGTTGTTAGCGATTGTAAAGAGCTCTTAAGCTGTTTCTAGCATAATTTTGATTCAATTTGTTGATTTTATACAAATAGTCCGAACTGCTGCATCGGAGATTACTCATCTTGTAGCTTGGAATATCTTGTATTATAAATTCCAAAATACATAGACCTGATGCTCATTTTCGGCTCCATATCGTCAGGAATCAGATTTATATTCGATTATGGAATATATTCCATCATCCCATAATACGGTATCATATCTGAATGAATTGGAAACATGTATTTTGTGTTGATATTTCCTATCTAGTCCTTGCTTTATGAACAAACAATAGTTAAATTTGATAACTGATGGTTTTGAGTTGGCAAATGTTTGGCCTCCAATAATTCATAATAGACATACATATTTTGTAAAATATTTGTCTTGATTTTTATTTTTACTATGTCAATGTACATAATTGAAACTCAGTTCTTTCGTAAAAAAGTTTTTATGACATGTTTGGACTTTGGAACTGTGTGTGTCCGCAAGAACGGGTCATCGTCGTTGTATGTAATTTCAATTAATTAATTTTTGACTATAATGATTGTCAAGACTCATATTATTTCATTCTTCTGTAATAGTTATACCTGATTTGTGAAATATTCGTCTTGACTCCAATGGAGTGCAGTCCATACGTGCATGGTGTGCGCTGCACACCCTATGAAAATATTAAAAATTACGTAAATAAAATTAATATAATGGTTTACTGAATAATTTATTCTGTTTCACAAATTTTAATTATTAAATCAGAGAAAGAGCGTATTTTATCCATGTATGCAACCAGAAATACGGGCGCGCCTCGCAGGCCACTCCATCATATATTTGAAACGAATGTTGACGCTTAAAGTGCAGATTTCTCGCCTGCACGGCGAGCGAGGTCTGTTTGGCATAGTCAGTATTAGAAAAGTGGAGGAGAAGAGTCCAACAGAGAAAAAGCATACCGAAATCAGCGATCTCCCATCGCTCGTTCTCTCTCGCTGGGTGCAGGCAGACTTTCTGCACCTGGAGCTGAATATTCAACGTTTAGCTGAGTTCTTCTTCAAATGCCTCTTATAAGTTTGTTTTGAAATAGTTGAAATATTGTCATTTGGTATTCAAGACAACAATATTAGATAAACACTTATTTCACACATTCCTTGAATTATTTATTTTTGTGAAATCATCATTTGTACCTTGGAAATGTGTACCTTGCAGATACGGGACATCGTCCTCATGTCATGTCTTCTTCTCTATAACAATTGTCAAGACTCATTTCGTTGATTTCTCTGTTGAAGTATTTACGTGGTTTTTCCCCACACTTTGGGTGAATGCCAGAGGCATTTTATTCTTTTAGCACTTAATGTGCAACCTATGTTTTCACAAGTAATATGTATATTTTCAATTCTTGATTGATAATTATTTAGATACCTTCTTGCCTTGTATTTTTGTATCATTTTTTTCCGAAGAAGACTTTCGGATAAAACCAAAAAAATCTATTTATTGTGAATATTACTATTTCATGAAAGTAATATACAGGCACGGGCGCTTTGAAACAGCAAATTCTATTGATATTAGCTGTATGATGGGAAACTGTCTAATATCAGTAGACGCAGCAAAGTGGTTCGGTGAAAGCACGCCACAATTATATTAGTGTATATATATATAAATTATATTATTGATCTCGACGTTTATTGAAAAAAAGCAATGTTAATTTCAATATTTTATTTATTTAGCGTCAAAGTACTTTTCTAGCGTAGATGTTTCAGCTAGGAAAGTTGATACAATTATCTCTCCTACGTGAACTTTCTACTCTTATTTATAACTTAATTATTACATGTTTTCCTTATTCTAAGAGAAAGAAATGACGTTGTTTGTGATCTCAGATAACGAAACTTCAGCGTTTTGGGATTCATAATTCCTCCCCATCAAGAAACGACGTTATTTCAGAGGGTTTAACTCTAAGTCTTAATTATTCTGTTCCGTAATCTTTCTCGCTCTACATTTCATAATTAAAGAGTGAATCTTATTCTTATACAATATTAAAACTATAATAATTATTATAACAAAAAATATAACATTAAATGTGGGTATATGATGAGAGTTAATTTCATTAATGGATTCAATCTGTTTCAAATGTGTGACATTTTATTTTACATCATGTACTCTTATGATTTGATTCTTCATTTCTGTGTTCTTTAGATTATCAAAAATATGTTCTTGATAAAGAGGTTTATATTTTTGAAATTGCCAATTCATAATGGCACACGTATCTTGTTCATTAAAGAAAATGCCTTGTAATTGTTTATATTTGTCATTATTTCCACAGTTGAATTCTAATTTTTGTAAATTTGGTGAAAATATTATTATTTTATTCGTGAATGGTATTTGAGAAATATAATTTTTTGCCGTTATCTGTTCACTTAAACAATCATCATATACTTTTTTATTTCATATGTTATCAATACAACTATTTATAGGATTATAGTTTGAAATACAATATTTATTATCAATAAACTTAAAGACTGATCTACATTTATTATTATATAAAATGAACATGGTATTGTCTTCCAATATTTGTTTGTATGAGGAATCATAATATGGTACTGGTGTAAATTGTTGTATCTTATACAAATCATTCGTGTAATTTGGAACAGCTAAAAGTATGTGTATTTTATTGTTCTGTAATATACAAGTAACGTATATTGTTTCAATCATCTGAAGGATATTCGGATTTTGTGTAATGTTTGAAAGGCTGTTGGGATCTATAATCGTGATATCTAATTGATTCAATGAACAAAATTCCAACCATTTTATAACGTTATCAACCGTATTTTTGAGTCATTGAATGTAGATCAATATTTTATTATTCTGTACTTCTGTGTGTATGAGTGTTTTCCAACTTTTCTCTGTTTTGATTATGTCCATAATTTCGTTAAGCGAATCTCTTAATTTATTTTCATTAAGGTTTATGGTTTGTAAATTTTTATTGAATCTATCTGTAAGTGTCTGTTGTTGGTGTACGACTCCATTTGCTTGTGTTTGTAATGTTTTCTGATTGTTGCTAAGTTGTTCTAACAATGAATTATACCGCTCTTCGTCGGAGGCGTCTAAATTTCCGGTTATAGATTTTATTATAGATCCGAATCCGTTGATTTATCCTCTTTTATTTCTTCTATTGAATAATTCAATTATATTCAATTCTAATTCTTTAAACATATAATCTACAATATTCACATTTTCAGTTAAAAATGTTTCGTTTGTTAATTCTTCCAACTCCTTGTCAATAATCTGTTTTAATTTTAAATATTCATCATATATGGGGCTTATATCATTATAAAAATAATGCAATTGTTCGCTTTCTTTCAAGTGACGCTCACCAATTGTATGTAATAGAAAGCCAGGATTAATTGTTACATTTTTGACATCTGCGAATTTGATTCTTTCAATCTTCACTTTTCGTTCTCTTAATTTATCTTTAGCATCTATTGGTCTACATTTGTCATTATAATTTCTGATTTTCGTTTTCATATATAACGGTTTCTTAAATTTTGTTATCAAACGGGGATTTTGTTTTATATATGCTTCGGTGAAGTTCTTCAGTTTACTGATCTTGTCATTTTCTTTGGGGTTTTCATAACGTTTTTGCTTTTCTCTACTAGTATTTATTCTAACTTGTTCTATTGTCTACGTATGTCTGTAATTTATTTTGTGTGTTTTCTTTCGGCCTTAAATTTGTATAATCTTTACCGTAAAGTATTTTGGTTGGTGTCATATTTGTGATAGTCTGGATCGAATTGTTATATGCGAAAATACAATCATTCACTAGTTCTTTCAAAGGCTTCAAATTGCAAGTTCGTGTCTTAATCCTTGAATGTTCTATCAAAGTCGAGTGAAATCTCTCTATAGCGTTTGATTTCGGATTTTGAGCTGATGTTATGTGTAATTCGATCTGATTATTATGGCAAAAAGTTCGTAACGATATGTTATTGAATTCACAACCTTGGTCACATATTAATTTTCTTGGGGGTATTTTTGTTCTAATGAATGTTTCTAAAATTTTTACTATGTTCTTACTGTCTTTAGTTTTGACAGGGTCTGCTTGTGCATATTTTGAAAATTGGTCATATATCGTTAAGTAATATTGTCCGTCTAGGGTTAGTAAATCAATATTGATGATTTCAAAAGGTCGTTCGGGTGTTTCGGTAATAGACCGTCAGATAGTCGAAGATTTGAGTGCCCCATTTTGTTTTCTCTGCCTTCAAGAGTTTTGATAAGTATGTATATTTAGAGTATAATAATGCCAAAATTGAAGCTGGGCCGTGTGGCCAACATAATAATAATTAATTTTAAATTTTTATGAAAAATCCTGTTTTGATCCAATTTTCTCGTTTCTGCCATGCTTACGAAATGAAATTTAGGGAAAAAAGAGTCAGCGAAAAACTATTGGCAGAAGTGATCCACTTGGCCAAGGGTTTGGAATGAGGGCTCGAATATGCAAAAAAATATATCAATTTTTCACGTTCTTCTCGTTTCTGCCGTTTGGCCATATGAAAGTGGATATCATAAGTATCTCGTGAAAACGAATGGCATAAGTTTTTCGAATGGCCAAGTCAAGATATGCACGAAAACATCTTGCGAGAGTCTTAATGTTTCCGTGCATATCTTGACTTGGCCGTTCGAAAAACTTATGCCATTCGTTTTTACGAGATACTTATGATATCAACTTTCATATGGCCAAACGGCAGAAACGAGAATAACGTGAAAAATTGATATATTTTTCTGCATAATCGAGCCCTCATTCCAAACCCTTGGCCAAGTGGATCACTTCCGCCTATCGTTTTTCGCTGACTCTTTTTTCCTTGAATTTCATTTCGTAAACATGGCACAGACAAGAAAATTGGATCAAAACAGGATTTTTTATAAAAATTTAAAAAGCATTATTAGTATGTTGGCCACACGATCCAGCTTTAATTTTGGCATTATTATACTCTAAATATACGTACACATCAAAACTCTTGAAGGCAGAGAAAACAAAATGAGGCACTCAAATCTACGCCTATCTGACGGTCTATAAGGTTTTCGGTGAGTTTGATAGGTTTTCTGTCATATTTGCATTCCTTGCAAGTTTGGCAAGTATTTATGAATGAAGTGATGGTGTCTATCATTTTGGGCCAATAATATTTCTCTTTTAATTCATTATATGTTTCCATAATTCCACGGTGGTTCGTTTCTCCTATATGATATAAGTAAACGATTTCATTTTGTTCATCTAATTGTTCAATATCATCTACTTCTTTATTAACTTTAATAATATTAATACTATTTGTTTCGAAATCTTTTTGGATCAACTGGTTTAAAGTTTGGAATAATACATCATTGCATATGCAATAATATCTGACTTTAGGAACAATATAATTTTTTATGAATTCTCGTAATTGGTTTTCTGCCTCGTTTTCTTCAATTGTGACCATCAATCTTTGTTTCTTGTTACCAAAAAGTCGTTTGATTTTCCCATCGTATTTATTTTCGAAAGAAAATATAATTTGATTATCAGCTATGTTTATTCTACTTTCTAGAATTTTTAAACCGTTAACTGGATATTCCTGGTCGCTATGAATGGTTTTGATATCATCTTGTGTATTCACTATATTTCTTATCGAGTCATCATCTTGTTCTATAATTCTCTCCAATTCTATTCTTGATTCTAATTCGTCACTAAGTACGAAGTTCTGGGGTAATGAATAAATATTATTTTGTATGCAAGTATTTTCAAATATTGAAATCAAAATTTTATTCAATTCTTCTTTCGGTAATTTGTCTAATCCACATGATAAAAAAGGGATGTTTATTTCGTATATATCATTTTTTATCAAATAATCGCGTAATTGTATAAGTGATTGCTTCAATAATTTCCTATTACATATCTCATTAAATAATTCTTTAGAAAATAGATGAAAAATTTGTTTATTATATTCGTTTCGAATTAAAATTTTATTGGGTAATTTATTTTTACAAAAATTTTCACAATCAAATTGGTTATCAATTTGTTTTGCTAATCCTTTACCAAATTTATAATCTTTTGAAATACAATGTGCAAAAATAGGAGTTGATGTTACATCGCCTATTTTGTAATTAATTTTAAATTCATTTCTTATTCGACTTAAAAAATCTGCAATTTTATTTGTTTTGCCTGCAATGTATTCTATTTCAAAGTTATATTCACTTAGTTCAATCTTCCAGCGCATTAACTTTTGGTTTGCGTTCTTCATGTTAAGAAGCCAGACCAGTGGTCTGTGGTCTGTACGTATTGTGAATTTTCTTCCGTAAAGATAGGGTTTAAAATTTTGAATAGACCATACTATTCCTTTTAATTCTTTTTTGATTGTGGAATAATTTTGTTCATGAGAATTGAAGGTTTTAGATGCATAAGCAAGTGGTTTTTCTTGTAAACCATGATTTTGGGAAAGTACTGCGCCCATTGCATAGTCAGAAGCGTCAGTGGTTAATATAAAATTCTTATTGAAATCAGGGAATGCAAGTATTGGTGGATTTGTGATTAATTCTTTTGCTTTCGTGAAACACTCTACATATTCTTTATCATGGATGTTTATACTTGATCCTTTGCGTAAGCAATTCGTAAATGGTTTGGTTAATTTCGAAAAATTAGGAATAAATCTACGATACCACGAAAGTTTGCCTAAAAATGACTTTATTTCTTTTACTGTTTTTGGAACTTGGATATTTTGTATAACCTCTATTTTTTTTAATTTGGCTTGAGGCCTTCATTTGAAATCACAAATCCTAAATATTCAACTTCTGTTTTGAAAAACTCCGATTTATCTAATTGTATTTTTAAATTTGCCTGTTCTAAATATTTGAAAACAGTTTCAATATTCTTCAAATGTTCTTGTTCAGTGTTACCAAAAATTATAATATCATCTAAATATACAAGGCATACTTTGCCAATTAAGTCTTGTAATATTTCGTTCATGCATCGTTGAAATGTCGCGGGGGCATTAACTAGTCCAAAGTTTTTTCTCCGTCATTTTTGTCGACGAGTATTTGGTGAAATCCCGAATGCAAATCAAGTGTAGTAAAATATTTTGGTTTATTTATCTGGTCAAAGAGAGTGTCAATGTTTGGAATAGGGAATTTATCTTCTTTAGTTTTTTGATTTAATTTCCGAAAGTCAATTACTAATCTAGTTTTTCGTTTGCCTGAGGCATCCAATTTTTTGGGTACGATCCATATCGGTGAATTATATGGACTTCTTGATTTTTGTATGACTCCTGCTTCCAGCATGGTCTGAATATGCTCTTCAATGTCTTTTTCATAAATTTGCGGGAGCCGGTAATTTTTCGTGTAAATAGGAATATCGTCTGAAGTGTAAATTTTGGTTGTATTCTATTTGTGAATGTCAATGTCTCATTTTCTTTTGGAAAAAGTGAATCATATTGTTCTAATAAATTATATAATTCATTTTTTATGCTTAATTGTAAGTGTTCGTCACGAATTTGTACGTGGCTTTCCCTACTTTGCTAACTCAAGTTTCGGTTATCAAATTCCATATTCTTCATGTGAATGACATCTTCTGTAAAATTTATAATGGTGTTTGTTTCGCGAAGTATTTCTGTTCCAAATAATAAATCGCATTCTGAATGGAAAATAAGAATGAAAAATTTATATTTTCTGTTGAATATTCTAATTTCAACATACTTATTACATTTAACTTTATTTGTTGCAGTTCTGAAAGTTAAAAACTCTTCTAAAATTTTCATTTTGTTCTGTTCCACAGATTTTTCTGTTATTAAATTGATATCTGATCCTGAATCGATAAGGATTTTAAAATTTTGAAATATAATGATCGGGATCGTTTTAGTGTTAGAGAACATTACGTACTTCTGTTCTGGGTCGTAATCTAAAAAAGATTGAGTTTCAAAAGTCTTGTTCATTTAATTCTGGTTCATTCTGTGTCTCGTCATTGTTAATATCCGCGTTATTTTCCGTTTCTAGGGCGTAATTCCCTCTTATGGTTTGTGTGGACATGGGTGTTGTCAATTGTGTCATACCGGACATAGGGGTTGGTTTGAAATCGCGTTTAGTTTCTATAATATTCTTAATATTTTGCCTGGCAAATGTTTGTGGTCCCGAAGGGCGTGAATGTTGGGGATTAAATGGACGTGAAGGAAATTGTTGTGATGGAAATCTTTGTGGTGGGGGATTGAAATATCTATGTGTTTTTTGTTGTGTGGTTTGAGACGTTACTCTGTTCATAGGAGATTTGTATAATTGTATCGAATTATATTCGTTTGTTAGAAGTTGCTCGCAGGCGTCAAGTGTCTGAGGGTTTTTGCTTATAAATGAAGCTCTGAAATTCATAGGTAATAATGAAATAAAATGAGAAACTACTGTTTTTTGAGTCTCGACTATTAAGCATTGTTTTCCATATTGTTCATATTGCAATAATTGAATCTTGGAAATCATTCTTTGATAAAGATCTTTAAATTTCTTTAGAGTGTCATTTATATTGCCATATATTTGTGCAATTTTAATTGTTGTCAATAATAGGGTATCATATGTACTTTTATCCTCAAAATTAGTTAGAAGGTACAATTTTATATCATCCCAGGATGTGAATACCTGAGTGTCTAATATATCTTCAGCTTTGTCAACGAATTTCTTTTGTAACATAGAAAAACAGTATGTTTTCTGGATTTGGGTTAAAGCTAATGAATTCATAACTGAATAAAAGTTATCAGCTTCTTTTATGAATCTTGGGAGAGATTTGATTTCTTCATTATATTCAGGGACAACGTCGATGAAATTTCGAATGACAGCGATTGATGCCGTTGCCATGATTAATTCAAATTGGCACTTATTCAACTCTTGTACTGGATATGTTGAGGGTGTACTGAGTGTGTTTTTGTTATCAGATGACTGTTTGATTTTACTACCGTTACCCAATTTACTTGGTTTAAGTGTAATCGGTATTCTATTAAGTTGATTACTTAAGTTTTCAATTTCTTTGTCTGAAGACATATATTATCATCTATGAATATTACAATGTGTAATTGTGTGTTTTGCCTTGTGTCGGAGCACGTTTTGTTTCCTAAAAGCGTTAGCCGTTCCACAAAACCCTTATGTAAATTTGTGTAACAGTATTTTGTCACAGACCGATTGTTACGACCGGCAAAATATATTTATCTACTATGGGAGTAAACTTACAGCAGTAATATTGTGAAGTAGGCTTCTATTCTCATAGTAGTGGAGGTCTTGATACGCTTCAAGTGGGCGGGAGTTTGTATCTTGTCACGCAACTTGTAGAATCAATTGGATTAGTGGTCCTGATTGGAAAGTTGCCTTCTCGGACGCGTAGTAGCGGATTGATGTCCTTGGCTTTTATAGATGGGTCGTGGTTAGACCCTGGTGCGACCACTGTTTAGGTCGTTCGAAGATCGTAGATGATATTCGGATAGCTCTTGTAAAAATTTGATAATTTTCGGCAAGCGTTTCACAGACTTATGAGGTTTTATTCACTCATTGGATTCTTGTCGGCTATCCTACCGACTGCGCCAATTATATTATTGATCTCGACGTTTATTAAAAAAAAGCAATGTTAATTTTAATATTTTATTTATTTAGCGTCAAAGTACTTTTCTAGCGTAGATGTTTCAGCTAGGAAAGTTGATACAATTATCTCACTTACGTGAACTTTCTACTCTTATTTATAACTTAATTATTACATGTTTTCCTTATTCTAAGAGAAAGAAATGACGTTGTTTGTGATCTCAAATAACGAAACTTCAGCGTTCTGGGATTCATAATTTATATATATATATATATATATATATATATATATATATATATATATATATATATATATATATATATATATATATATATATATATATATATCTGTTAAATTCAATTAATGTATTTTGATTGGTTTCTTTCCTTCCATTCTATATTTTGTAACATGTGAAATATAATTGGAGTATTGTATGTGTATAGAACTGCTGCTAGCCTGTGAATATTATCATTTTGGCTCTCATTTAGCATTGCTCTTTTTTTCATACATTTATTCTCCAATAAATACTACACAATTGGTAATGGAATGGACTGGGAAAGTGTAAAAACCATTTGTTCTTGGAAAATACATTCCAAAATTCAAATTATCAATAACTTTTTCAATAGATTCAGCAGTAAACTGATAGTTATGTCCTAGATTCAGATAAGAAGTTTCTGATAAATAAATATTATTTCAAATAAATTATTGAAATATTTCTTTGAAAACTATATTTTTTGTTATACCTTGGTTATTTTCAGTGTCTTTATCGTTTTCTGGTATTTTAATCTTCAAACTTTCAAAAGATCGAACTCGAGACATAGCAACATATAATTGTCCATGTGAAAACACAGGTTTCTCCAAGTTTATTCAACGAAATCGAATGTTTGTCCTTGTGATTTATTTATTGTCATTGAAAAAGCCAGTCTTATTGGAAATTGTCTCCGTTTGATTATGAATGGAAGATCTGAGTCTGTTTGTATCAAATCTATTCTTGGTAAAAAGATTCTGGAATGTGCACTTTGACCTGTTAACACTTCTAGGTCTAAATAGTTATTCTTCATTTGTTTCACGATCAATCGTGTTCCATTGCAAAGACCTTTTCTTGGATTCATGTTACGTAGAAGCATAACAATTGCCCCAATTTTCAATGAGAGTTTATGGGGTGGATATCCAGATGGTGTTTGCTTATGTAAGAATTCAATTGGAAAGTTCATATCGTTCTCCCCCTCATATATCGCTGTATCTGCACTATAATATATTTTGGTCTCACCTACAATTTTTGATAATACAAGTTCATTTTGGATCATCGTATCATCATTTTTTGGTGACAAAATAGCTCTGTTCATAAACTTATATATATTTTGAGGCAAAATCATTTCATTTCCAAATATTTCATCGGCTAATGAGCTTTTGACAAGACAGTGGGATGGTATTGTTGCAATCTCCTTAATACCATTTCCAATGTGAAGTAAATATCCAGCAAATTCTTGTTCATTCTTATTTACTCGCATGTTTTGTGTCAAAGATAGTTTTTTGAATAGGGGCCACAATGAACTGCGTAACATTGAAATCTCGATTATCGCTGTTCTATGATTCGAATGTTTGACTATTGGGAGACATTGTCGGAAATCGCCCCCTAGAACAATTACTTTTCCTCCGAAAAGTAATGAATTATCCAATAAATCTTGTAAAACTAAATTGATAGCTTTAAGTGCATATGATGGTGCCATAGTTATTTCATCCCAAATGATAATGCTTGCTTTCCGAATCAATTTCCCTGCATTACTATTTGCTGAGATTTTACATACGCTATCTTCATTTATTGGTACTGGAAGTTTAATTACAGAATGAACTGTTTGACCACCTTTTAATAGAGTTGCCGCAATTCCGGTCCAAGCTACAGCGAGAACTGTATGTCCTTGTCCTCTTAAAATGCTGATAATGGTATTATAAAGAAATGTTTTGCCGGTACCGCCTGGACCATCAATATAAAAGTAACGCTCTTTACAATTATTATCATTTACTGCATTCAAAATAGAATTGGAGATTTCTAATTGTTCAGAGTTAAATTTTTCTGCATTTTGTGCACCTTCGCGTCTTTCCAAATCTCTATCAATTGTACTGTCAAAATCATTTTCGGTGATCTTGACTGGTTCAGGAAGACCAAAATCTTTCAATTGCAATCTATGTACAATTAGAATTTCTTGAATTTTCTGTAAACATTTGTTTTCAGCGACTTGCTTAGAATATTTTCGTGAATAGTCTTCCATCAAATATTCTTTGAAATTTTCCCACAAACGGAGTGCATTCGTTGAAGTATGGAAACTGATCAAATATGCAAATAATTCACGTAATTGCTTGGGGAATTTGTCGAGCACAGCTTCTTGTAAGCAATTTTCGCATTCTTCATCATTTTCTAACAATCCTTTCGCGCGTGCTGCTTCCTGATAAGTGTTGTATAATTTACCATCGACAGTTCGTAAATCGTCAAAGCTTCTCGCTCCCATAACATTAACTAAGAGTAATCGGAGATGGAATCTCTCTATATCTTTTGGACTTACAGAAACTATTCTACCAATTACGGGCTTAGTTTCTTTCTGTCTTATCTTCCATACGTTTTGATTGGTGAATACATAGTGTTTTGGAATATCCATATAATTGTATTGTCGTGCTGCAACATCAGTTTGATTCAACAAGAACCAAGCTGTCAATGTTGTATGACGTGTTTTTGCTCGTTCCACTGCTTTTTGTATTTGTGCTGGATGAAATACAACTGTTTGTTGATATTGTAGATGAACTGCTAAATCGAAAACTGCATGTGATTTATTATATAGTTGGTATTCATATAGTCGCCAAATACACTCGACTGGACAAATGTATCTTGTACTTTCATAGCCTTTAATTTCGTCCCAAACAAAATTTTTCTCCTTTTCCACTGGTCCCAATTTGATAGTAGCACAATCATGCCCTTTGCATAAATAATCACATATATATTTTATACTCTTAACTGATGAACAAATTTCTACATTAATATGAGTTCTATACTTCTTGCTTAAATATGGATTATACGGAACAATCCACCTGTTGTCTATTTCATATTTGATAGAACCGTTTTTGTAAAAAATGTACATAAGAACATTGTTATTACGTCGTCTGTAAATAGGATATCCATTCACATTTTCAATAGTTTCGTTCGGAAATCCTTCGGATATTTCTTGGAACATTTATTATCACTCATACATGGCGAATTTTTATTCAAAACACCACAAGGTCCATGTATCATGTGCGATCTGATCACTTGATATAATTCCTGTTCCTTATCTTCATCAGGTATTTCTGCACTTACAACTGCATCAATATCATCTTTGTTTCGTATTTTGTCATTTTCGTCCAATGTAATTAACAGATGCATATGCGGTAGGCCGCGTTTCTGGAATTCTATTACATATTTATGAGCAATAACTTTGCCAAAAATACTTTCTTTAATAATCTCATTCAAAATCGATTTGTTTTTACCATGGAAAACACGTGCGACAAGATCTGGTCGGTCCGAAGCAGTTTGTCCTTCATGTAAGTTTTCTGTAATCTCTTTCCACTTTGGATTGCAAGTAACAGTTATGAAAAGATCAGGTTTACCAAATTCACGTACAATTGCCATGGCGTTTTGATACATTTTTTGCATAAATCGCGGACCGCCTTGAAAAGTTGAGGGTAATATTACCATTGTACCTGGTTTTGCACCTTCGCTGGCTGATTTATTATTGATATGATCCATCAACCCACTATATAGCTCCACTCTTAGCTTTGGTTGATTTTGTCGAATAAAATTCAAACGTTCAGCTTCTACTTTTACGTAAGCATCCACAATGTACTGTTGCGTAAGTTTACCAGCTGATAAACACGGATTGAAAATACTACGATCTGCTAATCGATTTGTATAAAATTGAAGCATGGTCTGTTTCTTAACACCGTCTACTTGTTTCATGTTCATTTGCCAACCTTTTTCTCCACGGGGAAACAATAAAGGATATGTCATTGGATCACAATTTTCACTAAACTGATGAATCCTGACACTACCTTTTCCTCTTGGATGTATACAAATATCTCGATCAATTGGTGGTTCGCCATCAGTTGAAGTGAAAACAACAGCAACCTCATTACTCGTTGATAAATTATATCTCCGTTTGTCTTGTATACGATCGCTAATAATCCAAAGATTGATTTCTGGTAATGTTTGATTATTTTGTCTAGCCTTCTCAACCTCAATTTGTTCAACTTCTTTCAACATCATATATGCAGATGCATATGGATTAACTTCCCGTATGAGTTCATCTAGCTTTCGCATTATTTCTGGTTTGCATAATTTGTTAGAATCTTGATCCATCCTTTTTGCCAACGCATCCATTGTATCAATGATGTACAATTGTGCATATTTCTCTATTTTGCCATTCGATGGGTGAATTGATCCATATGTACTATGATATATTTGACCATGAGTTCAAAAGTATATGGTCCTTTTCCTGGAGGTAGCGCAATCTGTGCTCCCATGGACGCAAAAGCTAAAGCACTGTTATAATTTCTAATATGTTGTCTGAAATTTCTGCTCTCCGCATCATTTTCTGTCATCAATTTTCCTAAATACTCTGGAAATTCTGGTAGTATATCAACTGCTAATTTTCCTTTACGGCAACAAGCTGTAAACTTCCCGTCTGATGGTTTTTCACATGCAAAATTTCTTGACTGACAATTTGAACATAAGACATTCATCAATCCTAGATAATGTGGTTCAACAATTTCTCCAGAGTCTCTTGTTGCTATTTTATATGTATCCATTGGTTTTTTCAGGGATTTGCTTCGTTTGCTTCCCATTGTTTCTTTATTATGGAATAATCTTCTCTGCTTCTGCTTTCCGGTTTCTAATGCCGAAATTCTACGTCTCTCTCCTTTATTTCTTTCTAATTGTTTACGTTCCTCATCCTCCATCTCTTTCTCAATATAATTTTTGGAGTTATCTCTTATTTTCCGTAGTCTTTCATCACGTTTGACTGGTGTTTCTTTCTCTATATATTTTTCATTATTATCTTTCAATACCTGAAACATCTTTTTACGTTCTGCTACCGATTCATTACTTAAACGAATATTTTTATTGGTGGCTTGCATCATAGAGCGTCTATTCCTCTCATCTTCACTTTCTGATTGCTTCCTTCTCTTATAATTTTCATGTTTTTTTTGTTGTCTCACATTGTTGGGAAAATTTGATATTCGTCGAGCTCTGAACATACCAACTGCATGAGTCCTGAGTTGTGCAATATCGTAAATCTCATTTTCTGGATCTCTATTCAGTAGAATACTTGAGCAAAATGCCATTGCAAATGAACCACAATCAAAGCCATTTGTTTGTTTCTGTACTTTTGCGAACCTAATTTGAGGATGATATGGAAATAAATGATCCAATTAATTTCTTGCATCTTGATGAAGTGTTGTTGAATTCAAACTATCATAAATCGTGATAAATATGCCATTATAATGAGCTGTAATTCAATGTCCAATTCCAGGGCCAAAATTGCGCAAATTCAAGACTTGTAGATGCTTAGTACCCTCTGGTATTGCTTGAATCCTATTTAAAGCCTCTAAATAATAAGTTGGTTGAGGCTTATAGTCCGAAAAAGCATGGATCATGGTAAAAAATACGTCGAAATGAGTATCTTCAAGGTAACCTGAGGGATTTTGTAAGATGTTGTAATCGTGCTCTGTAAGTTCTTGTATCATTCTAAAATCATTATTCACGTCTAAATTGATACCTTCTGTATTGTTATTAGTTTGCGTTCCGCTTTCTCCATGTATATCAGAATCTTTGGACTCCTGATATCTTACCTGTCGCTTGGAACGTTTTGACCTATTTTTCGTTGGCATTATAACGTATTTGCGAGTACAACTAAGAAATGAATATAATTGATTTATTATCTAAAAATTATCAAATGAATTAGTGATGTTGATACTCTAGTTATCTATTTGAATTTTTTTTTTATCAGGTAGAAGTGAATTTGTTTCTCACCTTTCAATCTAATATATGATTTTCTCAGTCGATAATAACTTAAGAGATAATAATTATTCAAAGACTTACTCAGCTCTTCTTGATTAATGTCTCACTTATGAATAAGTTACGAGAGTGAATTGGAAAAATAGTTATTTTCCACACCAAAAACCTATAAATAAGAATTGTAGTAGTCAGTACTTGGAGAAAAATATATTCAAATAAATTATATTCTAATTAAAAAATTATATCATGAAAAGTGTTTCATGGTAATAATTATTTTAAGAAATGTTTAACAAGTGTTCCTCAGGCAACTCTTTTTTTCCTGTTGAAATAATTATTTCATGAGGAGAAGAAAAAAATATACCCATACTATTCGAGTTCCAACCGTAATCATTTGCCACATCTTATGATTTGTTCATTAATTTGTATAAATATGCAGTACATTGCAAAATTTCATATTCTGGTTTAACAGTACATCCATTTAACAAAGACTCAAAATTGAATCAATTATCAACAAATGAATTGTTGTACTCTTTGAATTGCAAGTAGGAAAGTTTTGGATAGTTCTTTTTATATCACGCCATCTTTTAGTCATTTCTATGGTCTCTACTCAATGACGTATTATTAAAGTAGACCCAGCGCGTCCTATAGCAGTCCACAGTTTGTTGTGATGTTAGCACTTACATGGTGAGGGGTTCTGAGAAGCGAAAGGAGTAAACGTGCTTGTTATGCGGTTTGCCTGCTTTTATTTATGTTTGAGAAGTGCACGCCTATATTTTGTACTGTATGTTAATATTTATTAAAATAGAAGTAATAATATATTAATTGATCCAAAATTTAAAAAAAACTAGATTTTTTTCACATCTCACAATCGATATTTTTTCAAATGAAAAACGCAACTTGCGATACAACGATGTTTACCCTCCTCTCCCCACTGTTTATTCCTGCATCAAAACAAATGCCGCGTGCTGGGTCTATTATTAATACGTCATTGTCTCTACTGCTGTATATTGACTTACAACTGAAGTAATATAATAAAATCTTCATTTGATTTTAAGAGCCTTCTATGCAAATTCTTGATACATTTTATAAATTTGTAAACGTGATTCTCTGACAGTTCCTGATTTTGATAAATCTTCACGTTTCAGACCCTACTGAGCCCGGAAAACATGATTCTAAAAAAAGTCGGTCTATCGGTCTGTCAGTCCGTCGATCTGTGTAGAAGCACGATAACTTGAGAATGCATGCGAATTTTTAACTAAATCTCATATCTACGTTTTTTATCAAAAAGCTAGGTTCAAGTTCGTAGATGAGCTTTTTCCAACAAGTAGTACCAAATTTTTGTTGATGAAACTTTTTGGTTTCTTGCGATTATTTCATAAACGGTGGTATTTATCATAAAATATGAAATAACTAAAACTAATCTTTAAATGATTTGGCACAACATTCACGGTGAACATTTCTCAAAATTATCAACGGTTTAGTTGTAATTATAAAATTTGTTACATTTTTCTGAAGCAAAGGAATAATCAGAATCATAATGTGATATTAGAATAATCGTCATTCAAACTTGGACATCACATGCGAACATACGTGAATTGTTTATTTTGTTGAAGTAATTTGGCTCTATCATGTTTGGTATCAAATTGAAGCTCTTGTGGAGATAATTCTGTCAAAGAGCATATTTGAACGATTGTCAATTGTTTCTTTCACAAAACATTCAAACAATGTTTAGTTTATTATCAACTTTAAGCCCTCGAAGAAATAAGCTTAGTAGGTATCAGAAATAAAAATTGGTGGAATCCACGTTACTATCTTCAAATTACACTTCCGCCGATCGAATGTCGAAACTGTGTGTTTCAATGGATTAAAAACCCCAAAATTCCAGGAAAGGACACTCCATTTTCTTATATATAAGATACTCATTTGTATGAGGACAAAAAAGTAACCGCCATCTGTCACTTTAACAATTACAGCCTACACTTTGACAATGACAGTTTTCACTTTGACAATACGCAATTAATTGTTTGGACATTTCAAATTCCTGAAACTGCGATGGAACTGTCCATAAAATATATGGTCGGGAAAGTATTGTGTGACTACAGCTGATTTTCAATCTATTTACAATTTTGCATATTTTCAATGTATCAAAGAGTCATACATAAACATTCAAACTTCAGTACAGCAAAGATCGCTTGAGCGTTGTCTAAATACGCTTAGCCACCGAGGCGGCTATCATACAACTAAAAAATGCCTATTATTATTGATGGTAACTCATATCCTGAAAATAGTAGAATTTTGTGTCGCATTTCCAAGCTGGGCATAAAAAAGAAATATATTTTAAGTGACTGTATAGTCCTCGAAAAAGAATGCATAGATCACGACATATTAAAGAAACATAAAATCTCTGATTTTTGAAAAATATATTTTTTTATTTCGAAAATTGTGATAGAGAAGTTTGAAGAAATACTTTCAGCTATTAAAGCTCTTCTCAGGCTGAAATGAAATAAATTGATGACTCGATTTTCTATAAATTTCTAGTTCATAACGTGGCAAATACCATTGTCTCATTTTTACGCGGTTACGTTGTCAGGCAGACTGTGAAAATGGTGATAGAAAAGTTTGAAGAATTACTTTCAGCTATTTAAATTTTTCTCAGGCTTGAATGAAGTAAATTGATGACTCGATTTTTCATTTATTGTTAGTTCATAGCGTGGCAAATAACATTATCTCATGCTTACGTTATAAGGCAGACTGTGAAAAAAGTGTCAAAAACTGCCAAAAAATATTATTTCTTATTGAAAAAAAACTATACATCGGACAGAAAGTGTTTTGGTAAAAAAAAAATTGCAATTGAAAGACAAATAAAATCAGTCCATTTAAGCCCTAGTCGATTTAGTTGCTTTGGATAAACTGTGAGAAACTGTTGTTTACTTACTTGTACTGAGTACAGGGAAGTATTGTAAAACTGACAGAATTCACCTATGGAGATTTTGGTGGAAATATCCGTTTTGTGCATCCCTGAATCCATTTTGACTATTTTTGGCTTGATGTCGGTACGTATGTACAGATGTACGTGACTCGCAAATCTCAAAAATCATCGAATGTATTATGCCGAGATTTCGTATTCAAGACTGATATGGGATGTTGACTTGCACCTCGCATTATGGTTGCAATCGCCTGTACCAGAAGTGCACTTTACTTGAAACTTTTTTTGAATTTTCCGCATAAATCGAGAATGATTAGCCGTAGGATATTGAAATGCAGTATTTGAGATTGCTGTAATATTTAAATGATCATGTCTTATTTTTGCTTCAATCGGCTGAGCTGAAAGAGCACTTTATATGACAGACTTTTCGAATTTTCCGCGTAAATTCAAAACAATCAACCGTAAAATTTTGAAATTTTGCATCAAGCACATTTGTGACATCTAGTTGTGGGCCTCGCATCATGGTTGCAATCGTCTATACCGGAAGTGCAATTTATTTCGAAATTTTTTTGAATTCTTTGCGTAAATAGAGAACAATTGAACGTAGAATGTTAAAATTCAGAACTTGAGACGATAGTACCGGCTAAATAATCATACCTTATTTTCATTGAGATATTGTGTTTGAATATATATCTAGTTATATATATGATCAAATTCAAAATATCATCGTAAAATGCATATATATATATATATATATATATATATATATATATATATATATATATATATATATATATATATATATATATATATATATATATATATATATATATATATATATATATATATATATTTATATATATATATATATATATATATATATATATCCAATGATGTACAAGTAAGTCACGTCAGATTTTTTTGGCCATTTTCTCGAAAATTCACAGTTTGCATTATATTTAATATATGTATTTGAAATTTTGATGGAATATGGATCTTGCAGCTTTCAACATATGCACCACATTTCAGGAAGATTGACTGTAAAATTTTCAAAAAATTTCAAAGAAAAAATCTGACGTGGATATCACGTGACTCTCTTGTACATCATTGGATATATAGTCAAACACAAAATCTCATCGTTTCAAAACTAATCGTTTTGGATTTATCTTAAGGACTTCAAGAATCTGTTAAGTAAAATGCGCTTTTAGCCTAGTCGGTTGCTATGGGGACAGTAGATCATCATTATTATGCTACAACATTCCTAAATACTGATCTGAAAGATCCTACGGCTATCAGTTCTGAATTCATGAGCATAATTGAAAAATGTATCCCAACTGAAGTGCACTTTCGGTTCAGTCTATTGTTATGAAAATAGCAGACAATTATTCATATGCTACAGCAAACTGTAATACCAAATTTAAATACTTTATAGCCGACCGTTCCGAATATATGCTAATAATTCTCAATGATTGTCAAGTAAAGTACATTTTTGGCTCAGTCGACCTCAATGAAAATAGAATATGAACATTAAGATAGTATTCATCGTCTTGAATACTGAATTCTGAAGAGCTACGATCAATCATTTTGTATTTATGCTGAAAACTCAGAAAATGTTCCGGGTAAAGTGCACTTCCGGTTTAGCACATCGCAATCATACAGCTAGATGTTATAGAAATGCTCAATACGCAATTTCAATATTCTACAATTCATTGTATTGAATTTATGCAAAAAATTTGAGAAGACTGATCTATAAAATGCACTTTCAGCTTGAACGACTGGTACAAAAGTAGAAAAAAACCATTAAAATGCTACAGTTCTTACAAATATCGAATGTCAGTATCCTACGTCTGATCAATCTGGATTTATGCGGAAAATTCAATAAAGTATCAAGTAAAGTGTACTTTCGGTACAGACGACTGCAACCATAATGCAAGGTGCTAGTTAAACACCCTATATTGATGTTAAATACAAAATTTCAGTACAATACTTTTGACGGGATTTGAGATTTTCGAGTTACGCACATACGTACCGACATCAAGCCGAAAATAATCAAAATGGACTCAGGGATGCTTAAAACGGATGTTTCCATCAAAATCTCGATAGGCGAATTTTTTCGGCTTACAATACTTCCTTAAACTCATAGTAAAAATGAATAAAAAAACCCTTAACGATAAAAACTTCGATACGAATTTCACCGAACAACTAACCATAATCTCTATGATATTATGTGCCATTTTCGAACGTATCGACCAATTTTTGTTAGCATTCTAACAAATTTCCAATTTTGATCGACAAATTTGGTAAATCGAGCTTCATGTTAGAGATTTTGGAGCGAATCTTCTAAGAAAATGCTTCGATTGTGCGTTTTAACTTTTATTTTCAATCAAATAGAAGTGAATCACTTTCTCACCTTCAAATCATATAGACAACTTCCACAATTAGAAATGATTAGGTTATGGTAATAATTATCTGATGCTTCTTTCACTCAACTCACTTAATTACTCCGTTTATGAATTTATTACAGCATCAAACTCCGAAATTCCTATTCCTGTAGTAGAACCTACGAGAAAAATTGTTTTAGTGATGATTTCATTGATAAGTATGTCTAAAAAATTCACATTTTTAGGTTAAGTTGGTATAATGATCATTTCGTTATATTCCTACCTCATTTTGATTGAAATCTTAATCTCTAATACAATCAACTTCCGCAAAATATAAAATCCAATGCGAAATTATTGTAATTTTTTCCGTCAATTAAGAAATCGGAGGAAGATATATTGTCGTTTATTCTACAAACAATGCAGGACAAAACTAACTGCTGCATTAAACGCGGCAAAATTACATCTGTTGTTCATAAGTGCGCAAGCGCAAGGTCTCAATCTAGAGTGCGTTCGGACTCTAAATGTTGACAAACTTGGCAAACACAGGCAATGTTAGAAGTGTAGGTTATAAATTAAATTAACTGATACTATTTGTTCATAATGAAATAAATCAAGTAAAGAATGATTCTAACACATGCATCAAATTTTCAGAAGATTAACTGTGAACTTTTGAAGATATGTTGAAAAAACTAAAAGAAGGCTCCTCCGGGAAACGGCCATTGAGAAGTTGTTAGACAACGTACTCTAATTTTACAGAAAGCTTTTATTTTTTCAAGAAATACTCTAAAATGTACCCGAATGGCGTTCCTTTTGAGCAAGTGAGAGTGTGACGCCATCTAGTTACTTTGTAGAGTAACTCTTGACAAAGGAAATGCAATCTGTGAAATTGATTTCTGTTGGCTAACCATTTTTTAGGGCCGTTTTTCGGCAGGGCCTTTTTTTAGTTTTTTCAACATTTCTTGAAAAGTTCAAATCGATCTTCTTAGAAATTTGATGCGTATGTTAAAAGCTACTCTACCCACATTCTGTTGAAATTTTAAGTCACAATAACAGATACAATGCAAGTTATGAATTTCCGAAAAAATGGCAAACTAATTACGATTTTTGCAATCAACCCAAAAGCAGCTGGACTAATCAAGATTCAAGAGAACTTATTCGATCCGTCTTTCTATTGCGTACGTTTTTCAGTGGAACACTATTTTCCGTCAGATGCGTGATTTTTTAGTAAAACGCAAAAAACCGTTTTTGGCAGTTTTTGACCTTTTTTTGACAGCCTTTCTTACATTGTAGCCGCGTACTAATGAAATATGTTATTTGTCACGTTATGAACTAACAAATACAGAAAAATAGATTCCAAATTCTCAATTTTCTTGATTTTAGCATATATTTGCGCTAATTCTGCCCGACTTAAATATCATCATCATTAACCAGAATGACAGACCTATATAAAAATTGATGAGCTGAATCTTATTCTGAGATCTATCTCATATATGTCTATTACTGCAAGGATCGTATCTAAAAGTTATAAAAATTTGATTCTAAAATCTGTCTCTACGGGCAGTGATGCGCGTCCTAACTTCTAGTTTCTGATTTTATGGTCTTTGCAGTATATTTGTCTATGTCCTTATCAAGAACTTATCCATTAATTTGACACGTAGAGAGAGCACTCTCCAAATGTTCAAATGGAATAAAACGTACAATATTATTATTAAAAATTCCTACAAGAAGAGTATCTTTTGGAAAAAATATTTGTCGGAGTACATATTTCTCTGTTTGTTTTGTACAACAATTAACTTTTGATTCCAACAATCACACTCTAGTACCTGGTGTTTACCTCGAAATGGGGTACTCCACTACTATCAAAATTTGAGAAATTTTCATGAAAATATGAGAATATGGCATGAACAAATAGGTATAAGTGATGAAAATGATATTGAATATTGCTCTGTTTTAATGAAGAGACGATTTAATACTTATATGACGTCATGATGACGTCTAAAAGTCTATTGTGGTCCTCAAACAGTGGACTTCATAGGTGTACAAATTCCTACAAGATTTGTTCATATTCATAAAAAAATATTGTTGCGTTGCAATTTGATGTACTCATAAATTATTGGAAACGTATCGAAATAGTTGAAATATGTATCATCTCTATTTTTCGGATGCTGTTTAGAAACATTTTGAGAGGCCTCCAAGTTTCACAGGCATGCGCATTGAGTAAATCAAGCTTCAAACTACTGGTATTGTTTGGTCAAAAGAAACGTGATTTTCATAAGTGAATTTGATAACTGTATAATTTATTCAGCTCGTGTTCTTACTGACAATAATAAGAATAATTTAGATGATGTCAAATAAGCTAAACACTATCGCCACCTATTTTACTTTACGTCAATATTCTCAAAATGTTTGATGATGAATGAGACGTACCGTTTGAGTGACACAAGAGACTTCTGGACGCCACGGATGATTTTTAAAATTGAAAAAAAAAAAATTTCCAAAGTACTACAAGATTGTTTTGAATCGCATTTTCACTAATACTTTTATTTATTCATGTCCTATCAGATAAGAGAATGGAAAAAGAAACAGTGGAAAACATTAGCTCATGAAAAGAATAAAAATTAGAGCCCAGAATATTAGATGACAGAAACTTTAGATCCAGATTTTAGAACTACTGGGTATGCTGCCCTGTCCAAAAGATGACAGTTAACAATAAACTCCAAATGAATATCTGCAGCTTATGTATATTGATCAAATTTCCAGGATCGAAAGAAGGCTTATCGGAAATCTATCTTATATCCAGTTTCATACACCAAGTGAAAAAATACATTTATACTGAATTATCTACAACATAACCTAAAATACGAAGTTGATGAAAAAACCTTTACTCGAATAGAAATTTGTCACTTGTCATACATTGGATGTTATATATTTGAATACTTGTGGATTATTATACAGAATAATGTAGGTACAGTTCATTAAGTGATGTATGAATTATGAATTTAACAAATCAAATATGATGATTGATTACTAAATTGTTGTAATCAGATTTTGTCACCTAATTTGACTCAGTTTTATGATACAGACTGATGATTCTCACAAATTTTGATTGATGTAATCTCCTATTTGTTCATTCGTTGGAATTTTCAAAGTGCTAGCTTCATTGATAGCGAAAGGATATTATAGTCAGCTCTTGATTGCTTGTTCTATTGTTGTATTTGGACAGAATGTTCGATTGGCTGGGTTTATCAAGATCCAAATTCAAATTTATCCAACTGAAAGAAGTGTGAGTTTAGTATAAGCCAAACCAGCAATGAACAATGTCGAAAATCAGAGTAGATACTCGTGTATTGTTGAATTTGTACCACATGTATCTACTAAAGTTCACTTGAAATGTTTCAAATTCAATTCAATCTTCAATACTTATTTCATCAACAACAGAGAAACATCGTGAATTGAAATATCGTATCCAGAAAATAGTATAATTAAATGATGGATTTTTGAATAACAGATATTCAGTATCAGTAATCAGAATTAACATCACTTGAGCAAGCATTTTGAATCACATTGATTACTCTCCAGTGCCTACGAACAGTTAGGTTTCTACCAACAATATCATTACAAATCAATTACTGAATGTATCACTTCTTCAATCTCTTGAATTTATTGTATGCCCGTTTCCCAAGATATTTGTGAATGTGATATAAATTATCCAGTGTATTAATAACAACATGCCCATATTCCACTATTCTCCAAGATTTTTCCAAGAATTCATCCAATTCTACGGTACGGAATACAAATTTAGTTAAATAATTTTGTATACATACCCTTGAATAACTTTTTTTTGTTCCATCTTCAATTATCCACTATATTCATCAAGTAAGAATGATATTTATCCGAAATGATCCTCAAAACTAATGTATTTGTTTCCAAAAATATTTTAAAATGTTAAAAAGTTGAAATGTCATTTCGTCATTTCAACAATTGAATATGAACATCAAGTCGCAATGATCAGAACAGGACCAGCCACATTGGAAGAGTTTTTCAATGCTACGGATCTCGCAGCTTCTGATATCTACGCACAAACGCCTGATAGAATGTAAAAAAAAATGTCTCAATCGAGTTGGGACCATAAAAGTATTTTTCCGAATCAAGGTAGGGACTCTAGATGGAATTTGCAACAAAACGCAGGCTGACTTAATCCGGCGCTGTCGCAGAAGCCACGTTTACATTAGAGCGAAACAACTTATAAATGTTGCAGAAATAAATTATTTTAAACAACTTTTCAGTACATAAAATGCATCAGATGACATTTGCTCATGACTATTTTGTACTAAACTATCATTCAAATTCATGTGAACTCAGTAGATCTTATGAAATCAACCAAAATATTTTACAACTTGACATGTCAAAGTGACGTTTTCGAGATACAGTAAAAAGCTTGAATCACAGTAGAGCGACAAATTTTATAAAAGTTGTACTTACAAATCATTTAAAATACCTTTTTAACAATTGAATTGTATCACAGGACATTTGCTCATGCATATTAATCATTAAGCTAATGTTAAAATTCACGTAAATGTAACAAATAATTATAAAATTGATAAAAATATTTTCGAAATTGAAATGTCAAAATGACGTGTGATTTTGTATACCCCTGTGAAAAAGATGAGTAAAAGATAGGGGCACGCTGATCAACGCAAATTTTCGTCGTTTTTAATTTTTCCTGCAAATACTATAAGTACCAAAAATATGAGACCCCCGGAAGGCACTCGTCCTAATAAATATCTATCAAATAGAAAAAAATTGATAGAAATCCATCAATAAATACGACCTGTAGAAGAGCGCAAAAAAGTGGCTAATCTTTACCGAGAATTTGGTACATTTAGACGATTAGTATATAGTAATTAGACGATTAGTATATAGTAACTAGCGCTTGGCCTGCTACGCAGGCCTAAGCCCTAGGCTTCGCAGCTCGATATGTGAACCGCCTCCGGCAAAAATTCTGTCTCTATAAGATAAATTCCAAGTACATTTTTAGCCCACAAAACCCTCGTGCTCCGTATTATATTTGTGCATTTTTCTCTACTCGTGATTTCACTGTTTTTTATTGACAATCCTCAATATTATTCCATGTATTGATAAATCGGATAAATTGATTCCAACTCTTCTACGAATTACAAAGTCTAAATTCAAAACTTCACAGCGAGATAACATGTCTGTGCCATGTTTCGCATATTCTCAGTCATTGCTTTACTGTTTTCGAATACAAATCAGAGTATTAGTTATTACAACTCATGTGATCCTTCTGTTTTATTTTGACGACATACTTACATCCTTATAATTTGTTTCGCTGTCAATTTGTATGTAATCACAATCTTTCTGTCTCCTTTGCAACTCTCACTATTATTTTGAATAAATATGGTTGATAATGCTGACTGAAATGATGCATTAACATTGAATATACAAAGAGATGGTTACTCCAGGTGGAACCGAGAATATCGAGTGGAAAAGTGAAATAGAATTTCAGTAGAAATTTTGTGTTATTCTAAATATTTCTCTCAGGAGAATCATTCAGTTGATTCCTTCCATGAATTAGCGTATCTGATTTCTGAGCTCAATTGCGAGATTGAAAGACCGACTATTTTCTCCGTAGTAAGATTGATCCTCATAGATTTCCTTCTAAATCACTGCTTTGAATCTTAATCACTTAGCTCCAATGGTACATTCGGAGAAACATGCATGTTCCACGTTCCTATAGTAATAATTTTGGAGCTCATGCACTCTGCTATACTTTTGCTTTCCAAAAACATGTTTCTTATTCATTCAGGCACTACTCACAAGCCCACGCTACATGTTTTGACTCCTTGTACAGAGCTACAATATTTAATTTTCTCTGGAATTGTGATTTAACTTGTATTGAAATCAATTCAACATTATTCATTAAATCAATATTAGTTATTCAAAGTGCCTATTCAATAGAATACAATATCAAGGAATTGATCAAAATAATGAAATTGATGAATGTAGCAATGAAAATGTTGACAGCTGTTGTATCATCTGACTACTCGTCATCCGATTCCTTAATATACAACAAAAAACTCATGTTCTTCACAATTACAATATATTTCAATAACAGATATTATGAAAAACACTAAAAGAAAAATAATATCTGACTCTTACAAAATATCTCTTACGCACGCGCCTGCGCACGCGCACGTGAGCGTCAACGTCACACCTAACAATGTTACCAACTGTTGGAATAGATGTCTGTGTTGATTGTTCCAATGACATTCATTAAAATCAGCTGATTACAACAGTAAATTTTTATTTGCAGCAACCCGTATCATCTATCAACATTTTCCGCGAAGACCCTTTCTTGAATAACTACGTTTAATCTGAGAATAAAATATCTATCCATATCATGTGTCTCCTACACTTCTTGAGAAACTAATTTTTTTCAATCCCATATATGATTTCTCTCAACTATTACAATATATTTCAATAACTGATATTATGAACAAACACTAAAAGAAAAATAATATCTGATTCTCACAAAATATCTCTATCCACTCTTTCTTACGCACGCGCCTGCGCACGCGCACCCAAGAGTCTACGTCACACCTAACAATGTTACCAACTATTGGAATAGATGTCTGTGTTGACTGTTTCAATGACATTCATTAAAATCAGCTGATTACAACAGTAAAATTTCACTTGCAGCAACCCGTATCATCTATCAACATTTTCCGCGAAGACCCTTTCTTGAATAACTACGTTTAATCTGAGAATAAAATATTGAATCCATCCATATCTTGTGTCTCCTACATTTCTTGAGAAATTATTTTTTTCCAATCCCATATTTGATTTTTCTCATCGATGTTACCGATTATTATTTAATTGGAAGTTCTAAACAATAATTCTCATTTCGTTTTATCTTCGTTCACGTCATCTACCATTTTATCGTATTTGTAGTTTTTAAATATAAAGATATATTTTGTTGACGTTTAATAAAATTGTACAATTTGAGGCAAAGAATATCCCAAAAGCCATGAATCTCGTTAATATTTAACAATTTGACAGGCCTGTATGTAAGCAGATGAATTAATTTGGTTCTAAAATCTTGTTCGTATATGTCTATTCTTACAAGGGTCTTATCTATGGGTTATTGAAATTTAGTCCTAAAATGTACCACTAATAGCAGTGATGCACGTTTCAACTTTCAATTTAAGATCTCATGGTACTTGCAATATATATGTCTATGTCTGATTTACTCATATGAAACGTAAAGAGAGCAAAAATGTTTGAATTGAATAATTCGTACAACGTTATTATTGAAGACTTCTTCAAGAAGAGAATCATTTGAAAAAAGCATTATTCAGGTACTTATCTTCTGTAGTCCATATGGGCTATGTTTGTTGTGTACAACCTGTGTACAATAATGAACTCATGATTCCAACAATCACACTCTAGTCTCTAGTGCATACATCAGAATTGCCTATACTACGTATTAAAACATTAACTCATGAAATGAATCAACATTAGAGCCTAGACTATTAGATGTCAAAAACTACAGATCAAAGTTTCAGAACCACTGAGATTTGCTACTCTCCCCAATGCACTTAATATGTCAGAGTCATCAAGAAAATATTTCATATCCAATTTTGTATACCAATTGAATAGGAACATCCACACTAAATAAGAAATTAGTGACTTTTGATATTGTAATAAAATGATATGTATTATACAGAATATTTACGTACAGTTTATTTCAGTAATATGCTATAATTTACATTTTTCAAAATAAATTATGACAATCGATATTTTCATCATCGTTCTCACCCAAGCTCAGTGTGTTTCATCAGCTCAATGCCGCTTCTAGTAGAATTGCTCTCTACATAACCTTAAATACGAAGTTATTTAAGTTCATTGAGTGATGTATGATTAATATCTTTCAACAAGTACAAAATATTGATTGATGGCTCCATTGTCGTAATATTATAATCAGTTGATTATTGCTTGTTTCATTGTTGACTCAAGCAAAATGTTCGATTGGCTGGGTTTATCAAGTCAACTCAAATTTATTCAACTGAAAGAGATGTGAGAATAGCATAAACTAAACTTTTACCAAACAATATTGAAAATCTAAATAAATACTCGTGTATTGTTGAATATTTACCATATGTGCCAGCTAAACTATACTTGACATGTTTCAAACTTCAATTCAATCTTCAGTACTTATTTCATCCACAACAGAGAAACATCATGAATCAAAATATCTCTTGATTATAAGAATCGATTTCTTCATAACAATTATATGTTGAAATCATTCTATAACTTAGCCAACAACTAATCCATTTTGCGATCAGGCATATTCTGCGTTAAAAATGCATGAATATCGTGACATATTACTTTATTTCAAAAAATGTTTGAGCATAGCCTAAAAAATATTACATAAAATTGTCATCATGTTAATATTATTCAATTAAACTACTTACTTTCTATTTATTAGATGTGCACGTTGTTGAAAACTGGAATTGGAATTTTGCGTGAAAGCGAGTACGCATGTACATTCTTCGCTTGGAAAATAAGTTGGCAATACTGAATTTATTGAAATGTCAAAAAAATATTAATTTTAATATTTAAGCATAATATTAGCTTGAAATGTATCACAAGTGATTTGCTCTTGTTTGTTATAAATGTGTTAATACATAAATTTGTGAAAATTTTTCTCATCATGCAATATTCAATGAAATAATATTGAAACCTGAACGTCAAAGCTGACAGATATCATCAATGTTCAACAATTATTTGTACATGGCTACTATTTTTACGTGAAAGCGAGTACGCATGTACATTCTTCGCTTGAGAAATAAGTTGGCAATACTGAATTTATCGAAATGTCAAAAAAATAAGAATTTTAATATTTAAGCATAATATTAGCTCAAAATGTATCACAAGTGATTTGCTCATGTTTGTAATAGATGTATTAATACATAAATTTGTGGAAATCTTTCTCATTTTGCAATATTCAATGAAATAATATTGAAACCTAAACGTCAAAGCTGACAGATGTCATCGATGTTCAACAATTATTTGTACATGCCTACTATGTCCAGGAGGAATTTTTGACGGTTTTTGATTTTTTACACGAAACCTATAAGACTGAAAAAATTGAGACCCCCAAAAGGCACTGCTCGTCAAGAATATCAAATTTATAAAAAAAAAATCATGTTAATCAGAGTTCTCGTTTAGGCTGTAGCCGTGGCTAACTGAAAGTGTATCTTATGCCTTTTAGTATATAAGACTAGTGTTTCGACCTGCTTCGCAGGTCTAAGCGCTAGGCTTCGCAGCTCCATATGTGAACCGCCTCCGGCAAAAATAATTTCTTGATAAGATTAGTTCCGATTATAATTTTAGCCTACAGAATCCTTCTGCTCCATATTATATTTCTGCATTCTCTCTTATTCGTGATTTCACTGTTTTTCATAGACAAATCTCAAAGTTTTTTTATGTATTTATCTGGAGAGAAATTATAGATTTCAACTCTTTCACAAACTACAGAAACACTAGGCGTCGCATCTCCATATATGTACCGCCTCTCTGACAAGAATTCTTCTTTTACAAAATCAATCTTGAATGTGAATTGAGCTCACATAATTCCTCTGATTCATATTATATTTCTACACTTTTCTCTGCCCGTGATTGAATTGATTGACAGTTTCCAATGATATCTAGATGAAATTCCTTGATTAAATCATTGATTCCATTCCCTTCAAGGATTAGCGACGAGATGGCGGAATTGTTCCTCTAGTAGAACCATCTTTTCAACCGGGCCTAAGACTATTATTATAAGTAGATATATAATCATCAAATACAATATATTACATCTTGAGGAAGTAATAATAGCTGAATACTCCAATAAAAGTCAACCTCTCACCAATGGTAGTAAGATGCTAATGCCCAGACTTGTATATAAGACCGTGATGCGTGAATTTACATGCTCTATTTCTGCTTGGAAAACTGCAAAAGTTATACAAATTGCCAATACCACTGTGAAAATACTTTACCCCATGTATTAAGTTTGCAACAATTTAAGAGTTAGCGGACATAATTTCTTACTTATATATTCATGTTGTTCTTTCTTATTTGCAACGTTTTTTGTCTAACGCATCGTCAACGCTACCATCGACAAACCTTGGCATGCCACGTCCAAATATAAGTATAAAAAATTCTCATTTTGCATTGATAATAATTATTTCCCTACTTTAAAAAAATTCATCGAACTTTATGATAAATAAAATTAAACCGCTGATAATTTTGGGAAATGCTCCAGGTGAATGTCGTGCCAATTCATTTGGGGATCAATCTAAGTTACTTTATATCTTTTGATAAATACCACCGTTGATAAAATAAAGGCAAAAAACTCAAACATTCCATCAATGAAGTTGAAAGTACTTTATTTATAAATATGAACTTATTTTTCGGATGAAAAACTTGAATATGAAATTTCAGTCAAAGATTTCTAGGCCAAGTACTCGTGTTTTGAGACATAGACAAACAACGACTGACTTTCTTTTGAATTATGTTTTTGGGCTCAGTAGGGTCTAAAAAGTGAAGATTCATCGAAAGCGACAACTGTCCATATACTTTCTTGTAAATGCGTCTCAGTGGTTGATTTTAATTTTAATTTTGAATGGAGTTGCATACCAATAGCGGAAAAATTGATGATTGAAAACTTAGATCTGTAACTTCAAGTTCCAAATATCCAGGAAAGTTATGCAAAGCAAGTATTTAATATGTTACATTCAATTATATTCGAGTATGTTACCTATTGTATTCATAATCAAATTTCAAATATACGTTTGCTCCAATCACTGAAAATTTGCAAGATGATAGACATAAACCGAAGAACACAAGCTCCACTCTTTCAGAGCCCCTTGGAAAAACACGTTTCTGCAACAGATCCATCTTCCCAGATGATTAAAAATTATTGAGTAGCCAAATGAATTTTTGAGAACAAAATAAATTTAATGAAGATCAATCAGGCACATCTTTGGCAGAATTCAGTTGAAGAGTACCTGATTGCGTTCAAGAAATTTTATGTGATTGCTGATATCTTCCACTTCAAGTTGCTAGAAATAAGAGATTGAAATTATTGTAAATTGACGATGATGGACTCAAATTTCATGCTATACTTTGTTCCCAACAATTGGTTACTTCATCTTGATAACAATAATATTATATCTCTTGATAACAAAAATAAATTTCCTAATTACATGAATGGATTCTCTTATAACAATTATATGGTAATTTCATTTTGCAGTTCATTCAATAACTACATGACTCTACGATCTCTTGTTTGATAAGAGTTTTATAGTGTGAAATATGCATGCTCCCTATTTTGTATTCAAAATGCAATAATATTGTCACATATTACTCTTATCCTAGTAATTTATAAGCATAACCTGGAGAAGATCACAGAAATTTGTCATTTCATTATTATTATTTGATTAAACTACCTACTCTCTCTTCTATGAGATGTGTACATTGTTGTGAATTGAAATTGGAAATGTGCGTAGAAGCGTACCCATAAATAGTAAAATCAAATAATAGATCGTCGGATGATGGATCGTCGGATGATGGATGAATCAGCAGAATCAGTATATTAAATTCATATCTCTTGAGCCAACGTTCCGAATCTTATCAATTCTTCTTCATTGTCTACAAACAATTGAATTTTCTGCAACAATATCATCACAGAACTATAATTTCACTGACATACGCAGTAGTTAGATACCAAGTAAACTGACTGAACCTCTTCACAAACTGCAGCGCTAATAATGAATTTTATATGAGCATGTTTTCTACAATATTTTTCAATGTGGTATAAATTGTCTAGTGTATTCATAAATACCTAATCATGTTCAATTTTCCTTTAAAACTGTTCTTAAAGATTTATTCAATTCTACGGTACAAAATACAAATTTAGTTGAGTGATTAAACAGAATTCATCATATGCTTACAGTTTATTTGAGTGAAGTTTCATAATTTGCATTTCTCAACAAATGAATCATGTTGATTGATATCCCCATTGTTGTTTTTAACCAATCTTTTCTTGATTCAAACTGAGAGTTTTCACAAATTAGAAATAGCATATATTCTCTCCTAATTATTTTGAATAATACACTTTTTATTCGACATGCCAGTTAAAATCGGTCCAAGAGCTTTTATGGGACCAATATCTTAGCCTCCAGGTTGACCGGGATATCGAGTCGATTTACTCTCAATAAATATACATGATTTGAAACACTGTTTCTAAAAATTATATAAAGTTATAAGAGCAACAAATATATACATCAACTATCTTAACAGATCTAATTCGAATCTTTTGACTGCATGAATTCAGTTATGATGTTATTGATGTCTGATGCACGACTAACAGTAGATGGAACTGTCTGATAGCAAAGTACAATTTTGTGCTATTGTAAAACTGGTTCAGAAGACTTGAATCGAAGTAGCACATATTCAACTGAAATATATCATAATTTCAATAAAACAACAATAATTCTATAATACATTTCGGTTAAGAACGGTCCAAAGATTCTTATGGGACTATGATTCTAGCCTTCCGATTGACCATGATGCGAACTAGTTTGACATAAGCACAATAACACTTGGCTATGTGTCAGTTGCATCATTTATCAGTTGCTCATCAATTATCATGAACAGATTATTTTGATGATTCAAATTTGCTTCCATTCGGTTAATATGTGACTATATTTGTTGCTCTTATTTCTTGACTTTATTTCTAGCAAACTTGTTGTGAAACCTATATTCATTGTGAGTGGATCATATTCGCATTTCAGTCTATTGAAAGACTCAAATCGTGATGCCGTAAGAGCCCTTGGACCATTCATGACATGAATGAACCATAGACAAAGATACTTTTGATCACTTTAACAATTATTCATTGAACTTGATACTTGTTGCATGTTTCATTGTTGTACCTCAACAAAATGTACGATTGGATTGGTTGGTCCTTGCAATATATGTGTTAATGTCTGATTCATACATTTAAAACATAGAAAGAGCACCTCACTAATATTTTAATGGAATATTATGTACAAAATTATCATTAGGAACTCCTCCAAGTAGAGTATCTCCTGGTACATATCTTCTGTAATCCATATAGGCTACGTTTGTTGTGTATAACCTGTGCACAACAATTAACTCTTGAATTCAACAATGCCATTCAAGTCTCTAGTGCATACATCAGATTTATCTACTACGCATTGAATCATTAGCTCATGAATAAACATCAGAGCCTAGGCTATCAGATGTCAGAAACTTCAGATCGAAATCTTAGAACTACTAGGATTTGCTACTCTTTCCAATGAACTTGATATAGCCAAGGATCTTCCAACGGTATATAGCAGTATGATATAATTGTCTTTATATCAAACTTTGAATGAATATTTGCAGTATATGTACATCGATAAAATTTTTGGGATCGAAAGCAGAATCATCAAGTAATTATCTTTTATCATTTTCCATTTCATTCACCCAGTGAATAGGAACATCCATAATAAATATCAAATTGGTCACTTTTTTATAGTATACAGAATATATACGTTTAATCTATTCGAGTATTATTTCATTATTTGAATCGTCCACACTCAAGCTTATCGTGTTTCATCAGCTCAATGCAGTTTTCAGGAGAATTATTTTCCACATAACCTCAAATAAAAAGTTGATGAGAATATTTATTTTTTTATTGCAGAATATTTATCACATGTACCAAACTATAGTCACTTGAGATATTTCAAGTGGCATTTATTCTTCAGTACTTATTTTACAGGAAATCAATATTGTAAATCAGGATATAAATCGTATCTAGAAAATAGTATATTCAAATGATGGATCGTCAGAAAATGGATGAATCAGTATTAGTGAATCAAATTCATATCACTCAAGCAGACGTTTCAAATCTTATTAATACTTCTCCAGTACCTACAAATAATTAAATTTTCTTCAATAATATCACCACAAAACTATAATTTTGTGATTAGATAGGTACCAAGTAGACTGACTAAACTTCTCTTCAACCTGCAGCGCTAATTATGAATTTATTGTATGCATGTTTCTGAAATATTCTTAAATATAAGATAAATTGTCTAGTGTATTCATGAATACATGCTTATGGTCCATTCATCTCAAATACTTTTCTTGATAATTCATTCGACTCTACGATATAAAATACGGAGTTAGTTGGATAATTATGAATACATACCAATGAATAACCTTACTCCGTTGATGATCCTGAATGCATATATTCGATTTGAGAAATATCTAAAAAAAATTGTCGCAAAAGCCAGAATACTCTCTATAAATAAGGCTGGGCAACAACGATCATTACCACAATTACCAGTTCAATAATATGAAAGAGTAATTGATGGTGTGTTAATACAATAACGACGATGATTGAAATGTTATGCTCGTCCTCATGGTGGTAATAAAGCAGAACTTATTGATACGCTAGGATGACAATTATTTTCATATTAGGTTCAAATTATTCAATACAATATCAATTCTGAATACAGAGGGTAATAATCAAAAAATTCAGTAATAGATCACATTTAACACATTCTGGACATAATTTCAAATACTTTTGCTTCGCTGATTTGATAAGTTTTCGACAAAATTCAAGACAAGGTTTTGGGAAGCTAATTAAATAATATTAATTGTCCAAGAATCACTTACTACGCATATCGCTGTGACATATTCCATAACAACAGCGCTATTCTGCCCCTTTGTGAACTGATAACAATATATATTTTCATTAAAAAGCTTGTATCATGATTTTACTGTAAATATATATCAAAATTGTAATAAATATGAATTTCCTAAAATCTCACATTGAAAACATAGTATCAACGGCTTATCTAAAGGCGTGTTCCTTCGACAATCATACTGTGAATCTCAGGATCATATTCGCTGTATATGAATCATGATTATTTTTTGAAACTAGAAAACAACTAACTACGAATCATGGGTCATATTTTGATTTGAGAATATTTATATATTCATTTTTGAAAATATATTCTATAACTATGATTTTTGGCGATTTTTTCTCTTGTAATTGGTAAGAATATCAGAATTTTTCAGTATTGAATTTTATTATAATCCATTAGATAGTTTGTTTTTCAAGAATTATTTATTATTGCATGATTATTCGTATATTCATCCCTTCATATTAGATGCGGGATGTGCATTTATTGTTTTACCAACGATTTTCTTGTTGTGTTCTATCCGCCATATTTCAAATTTACACAGATTTTGTTATTGCAATCATCGTGAACATGCAAAAAGTCCGATTCAGAAGGGTAAGGGGATTGTCACTTTGTGATCACAAAGTGAAGAAGTGGGGATAACGAATAACGACCAAAGAAACATGATTCACTTAATCATGAAGACTTAGATCACTTAGATTGCCCGAAGAAACACGCCTTGAGTATTAAGTGCCCAAGAAACATGGCGGATGTCCAGGCATGCGCACAAAAAAATTCCAATTATGAAAAGAGCTATTGTTGGCATCTTATATAAGATTAAGTTTCTTGATTGAAAGAATTGATTTCCTGATAACAATTGGAATAATAATCATCAAGCATTCTGCTATAGCAGCTTCCAATAAATCCTTGAGCATAACCTAAAAAATATTATATGAAGTTACACTTAAATTACAAAAATAAGTTTCTTGATTACTAGAATCGATTTCCTTATAACGATTACATGTTGAAATCATCTTGGAACTTATGCGATCGCTTGTTTAAAAGGATTTATATTGTACGAGATATGCCTGTTTTCTATTTTGTGTTGAAAATGCATTAGTATTGTGACATTATACTTTATTCCAAAAAAAGTTTTAGTATAGCCTGAAAAATATTACTTAAGATTGTCATTTTGTTAATATTATTCAATTAAACTACTTACTTTCTATTTATGAGATGTGTACATTGATGTGAACTGTCATTGACTGCAAATGCGAGTCCGCATGTGCAGTTTCTGCTCATGTAATAAGTTGGCAATACTGACGTTTTATTGAATGTCAAAAAATTTATTTTTATTAAAATAAGCTTGATGGAAGCTTCAAATACATCACAAATTATCCATTTGAATATTTTATTTATATAACAATACATAATATCTATATTAAATAGTGATGTTGTAATATTTTGAGGAATATTTAAAATACCTGTATGTCAAACTTGACAGAAGCGACCTGATGTTCATTAATTTCTTGTCAGAGATAACTTGAGAATATTTCGACGGCCGGTGAACTGTCATTTTTGACAATTGTAATCGATGGTTTTGGCCTTCTCCTGTGATTACTATATATGTGATGGTATTCAAATATATAAAAGGCACTAGTCCTCATTAAGATGTATTGGATAGAGAAGAAATGAACAAAATTAAATATACCGTTTAAGCTGTAGCGATGGATAAAAATTTTTTTGGTAACATCCAACTGACAGTTGTAATTGCAAAAATTTAAGCAAATTAGTATATAGGACTAGCGCTTGGCCTGCTACGCAGGCCTAAGCCCTAGGCTTCGCAGCTCGATATGTGAACCGCCTCCGGCAAAAATTCTGTCTCTATAAGATAATTTCCGAATATATTTTCAGCCCACAAAATCCTCCTGCTCCATATTATATTTGTGCATTTCTCCCTACCTGTGATTTCACTGTTTTTATTGACAATCCTCAATATTATTCCATGTATTCATCAATCGGATAAATTGATTCCAATTCTTCTACGAATTACAGAGTCTAAATTCAAAACTTCACAGCGAGATAACATGTCTGTGCCATGTTTCGCATATTCTCAGTCATTGCTTCACTGTTTCCGAATACAAATTGGAGTATTAGTTATTACAACTCATGTAATTCTTCTGTTTTATTCTGACGACATACTAACATCCTAACAATTCGCTTCGCTCGTCAATTTGTATGTAATCACAATCTTTCTGTCTCCTTTGCAACTCTCAATATTATTTTGAATAGATTTGGTTGATAATGCTGACTGAAATGATGCATGTACATCTAATATAGAAAAAGATGGTTACTCCAGGTGAAACAGAGAATATCGAGTGGAAAAGTAAAAAAGAATTTTAGTTGAAATTTTGTGTTTTCATCACTTACACCCATTATCCTAAATATTTCTCTCAGGAGAATCATTCAGTTGGTTTTTTCCATGAATTAGCGTATCTGATTTCTAAGCTCAATTGCGAGATTGATAGACCGCCTATTAAGCAGGACTATTTTCTCCGTAGTAACATTCTTCCCTCAAAGAAACTATGCTTCAATAATCTCTTTCAAATTCATCAAACGTTGATAAAATTACTCGAATTGATTCCATTTTTGGGAGAAATAATGAAAAATTCACAAAGAAAATTAGACTATGCCAACAATGAAACAGTTTTTCAGATATAACGTGGCTTTTTCAAGAACTTCCAAGCATGCGGAATAAGTATTATTCTATTGTGACTGTAGAAACATATTTCTCTGGTTCTTTCACCTCATTTACCAAAGTAGTATTCTCTATTTCTCCCAAAGTTATACAATCTGGAGAAATATTCTCTAGAAATATTGACTTCCCAATTCATTATTTTCCAATTTATGATATAACAAATAAATGTAAGATATGTTTACGGAATGAATCATATTAAGTGTAAGCACACCATTTCTTCCAAAACAACGCTGCTAGGGCTTTTACTTCATCAAATACAAGAACATTTAGTATCTATTCTCAACCAATGTGTTATTGATTAGAACTAAAAATTATTATAAATTTGAATTGACATTAATTCTTTCATAATCACCCTGAATAATACACGTATTGTCCGATATGCCAGATAAAAACAGTCCAAGAGCTCTTATGGGACTACGATTCAATCTACCATGCTGGCAAAAATACAGACACGATTTACTCCCAGTAAATATACATAATTTGGACCACACTCTCTAAGAATTGGATCAAGTCATAAGAGCAATAGTATACATATACCATTCGAACAAATCCAATTTGAATCTTCCGTCTGCATACAATTGATAAAAATATTTGATGCACGACTAACAGTTGATGTTAGCCAAGTACAATTCTGTGCTGATGTAAAATTAGTTCGCATTTCTGCCTATCAGAGATCTCTAATCGGAGTCCTATAAGAGCCTTGAGCAGGTCTCAACTGAAATAGACTGTATTTTGATGAAAACAACATTATTCTTATGGTCATTTTGTTTGAGAACTGTCCAAAGATTGTTATGGGACTACGATTCAAGCGTTCTGATTGACTTATATTTGAACTAATTTCACAATAGCACAATAATAGCACTCAGTCTGTCAGTTTCTCGTTAATTATCATGAACAGATTGGTTCAAAGATTGAAATTTGTATCCATTCAGGTAATATGTAAGTATATTCCTTGCTTTTATTTCTTGAATTCATTCCCAGCAAAGTTGTTGTAAATTCTGGATTCATTGTGAGTGAATCATGTTCGTGGCTCAGTCATTCAGAGGACTTGAATCTCAGTGTCGTGAGAGCCCTCGGACTGTTCTTGAAACACATGAACTATAGTCGAAAGCACTATTGATAACTTCTAACAATTATTCATTGGTTTTGATACATTTTCTGCATCGTACTATTCCATACATTGTAACCTATTATAAAGAATGATACATTCTTTTGGAATCTATTGAAGTCTCATTTTCAATTTGGGACAGTTTTTCTGCCACGGCATTCTGGTATCTGTGAATATATGAGATTTTTTCTTTTCCTAAAGACGATGTTTTTGCAATTTTGGTCTTTTTATCCAAGCTGAAATGAAATATTTCTTGAAGAATGTCAATCCAATGTTTGTAAATTCAATTCATCAGAAAGTGACAACAAATACTTCTCTTGACAACGTTAATGATCATGGAATCCTGCAGCATCTGCTTCTCTTACCGCAAGTTCATGATTTCTACTTCAGGATCTCTACCGCGGGTGAACAATTCCTCAAGAACCACGTTAACAAAACATAAGTCATCCTTAATACAATAATTATTGTATAAGCTATAAATGTTTCACAGAAAAAAATGCAAATGGGAAATAACTTACGCTCAAATACATCTACAAAACTTTTATTCACATGGAAAAGTTCAATAAAATTAGCTTCCGATAATCTCACTTCTAGACTACGTATACCTCTGCAGCAGTCGATTTGCAATGGTCGACTGACGCATCCGCACAAACAGTCCAGAAGCATAGGCCTTCAAAATGACTGAATCTCTGAGTCTTATAATCAGTACCCTGATCTTAAATTCCGATTCACAATGATTGTATTTCAATATTTTGATGTATATCTAGTCTACATCTATTGGAATGGAGATGAACTATTATTCTGGCTTCATTCAGTCAATCAACAATAGATTAATGTTCAGTCAAAAAACGTATTCTAAATCCAATATCTTATCATATTTTTAGTGTGTGGATACAAAGATATATGTTTATGTACAAATTGAGGCGAATAATATTTGAAAAGCCATAATAGTCCAGTCAAAATAGACATTCACCCTTGCATAGATTCCCAAGAAGCTGAAAATTATCATGAACTTTAGTGATACCATTATGATAAAGTTGTGGTAAGTCTCCATTGATCCTATGTGTGCAAAAAATTTTATGCGAAGTTCGTAGTAATGGGTTTTCCGGATTTTGCAACGAAATTGTCAGTTTTATGATAGGAATAGCTCAGACAAAAATTATAGATCTTCCAATTCTCTACAAAAAGGGTGCTCACATTTTTTTCTCAAAGTTTACTATTTCTGAGAAAATGCCATTCTACAGCTTTATTCTTCATGACATGCACACGTTTCCACGCCACCTATGAGGTAGTGTACTTGGCGCGTATTTTTCGTCGTGGCTTTTCCGGTAGTCCTATTCCGCGGTCTTCATATTGAAGTTCAATATAATATTAAGTCTTGTTATTCAACTGCTTCTTGTTATTCCTCATCTTCCTGAGTTGACATAAATTGTTCCAACGGCGATAAATCAGTTGTTTCGTCGTTGATGAAGGGATCATCTTCTGTTAGAGACTCAGTAATTGAACACGACTGGTCTTTACAACTGGTGCATGCTGGTGAACAAAGTAAGCCTATTGTTTTGAAGTTGCATTTCGAATTACATCCCATTTTGCAGTTAAAAAAAATTGTATTGGAGAGCTTTTCTGGTGCAGGTGAAAGTAGAGTGTGGATTGGTTGCAATACATCATCAATTAGCTCCCATCCCCATTCTTCTGGGCTTAGCTGATTACCAAGCTATCCATGAACTCGATAAAAATGTTGATGAGCAGAAGCCAAGGTTAGAGGAAGACAACCCAATTGAACACCGTTTTTATTGCGTGTATGTTTTGCAAAAGATACGTAGCGTAATTTATCTTTGCAAATAATTTAAAGTAAGTAGCAGACGGACACATGTACATAGGCAGCGTAATCATGCATATTATTGAAAATATAACTTTAGAATGGCTTTTTCTCAGAAATGGCAAATCTTGGTAAAAAAAGTGTGAGCACTATTTTTGTAGAGAATTGGAAGATCTATAATTTTTGTCCAAGCTATTTCTATCATAAAACTGACAATTTCGTAAAAAAATTGAAAAACCCATTTCTATTAGCTATGACCTCGAATAAAATTTTTTGCACACATGAGATCGATTGGGACTTCTCACAACTTCATCATAATGGTATCCCTAACGTTCAGGCCAATTTTCAGTTTCTTAGGAATTTATGCAAGGGTATCCGTATTTTTAGGGCTAACTTGAACATATGCATCGAATTTTCAGAAGATTAACTGTGAACTTTTGAAGATATGTTGAAAAACTAAAAGAAGGCTCTTCCGGAAAACGGCCATTGAGAAGTTGTTAGATAACGTACTCTAATTTTACAAAAAGCTTTTATTTTTTCAAGAAATACTCTAAAATGTACCCGAATGGCGTTCCTTTTGAGCAAGTGAGTGTGACGCCATCTAGTTACTTTGTAGAGTAACTCTTGACAAAGGAAATGCAATCTGTGAAATTGATTTCTGTTGGCTAACCATTTTTTAGGGCCGTTTTTCGGCAGGGCCTTTTTTTAGTTTTTTCAACATTTCTTGAAGAGTTCAAATCGATCTTCTTAGAAATTTGATGCGTATGCTAGAAGCTGACACATTCTGTCAAAATTTCAAGTCTCAATAACAGACACAATGCAAGTTATGAATTTCCGAAAAAATGGCAAAATAATTACGATTTTTGCAATCAACCCAAAAGCAGCTGGACTGATCAAGATTCAAGAGAACTTATTCGATCCGTCTTTCTATTGCGTACGTTTTTCAATGGAACACTATTTTCCGTCAGATGCGTGGTTTTTTAGTAAAACGCAAAAAACCGTTTTTGGCAGTTTTTGACCTTTTTTTGACAGCCTTTCTGACATTGTAGCCGCGTACTAATGGAATATGTTATTTGTCACGTTATGAACTAACAAATACAGAAAAATAGATTCCAAATTATTAATTTTCTTGATTTTAGCATATATTTGCGCTAATTCTGCCCGACTTAAATCTCATCATCATTAACCAGAATGACAGACCTATATAAAAATTGATGAGCTGAATCTAATTCTGAGATCTAGCTCATATATGTCCATTACTGCAAGGATCGTATCTAAAAGTTATAAAAATTTGATTCTAAAATCTGTCACTACGGGCAGTGATGCGCGTCCTAACTTCTAGTTTCTGATTTTATGGTCTTTGCAGTATATTTGTCTTTGTCCTTATCAAGAACTTATCCATTAATTTGACACGTAGAGAGAGCACTCTCCAAATGTTCAAATGGAATAAAACGTACAATATTATTATTAAAAATTCCTACAAGAAGAGTATCTTTTGGAAAAAATATTTGTCGGAGTACATATTTCTCTGTTTGTTTTGTACAACAATTAACTTTTGATTCCAACAATCACACTCTAGTACCTGGTGTTTACCTCGAAATGGGGTACTCCACTACTATCAAAATTTGAGAAATTTTCATGAAAATATGAGAATATGGCATGAATAATAGGTATAAGTGATGAAAATGATATTGAATATTGCTCCGTTTCAATGAAAAGACGATTTAATACTTCTATGACGTCATGATGACGTCTAAAAGTCTATTGTGGTCCTCAAACAGTGGACTTCATAAGTGTACAAATTCCTAAGATTTGTTCATATTCATAAAAAAATATTGTTGCGTTGCAATTTGATGTACTCATAAATTATTGGAAACGTATCGAAATAGTTGAAATATGTATCATCTCTATTTTTCGGATGCTGTTTAGAAACATTTTGAGAGGCCTCCAAGTTTCACAGGCATGCGCATTGAGTAAATCAAGCTTCAAACTACTGGTATTGTTTGGTCAAAACACACGTGATTTTCATAAGTGAATTTGAAAACTGTATAATTTATTCAGCTCGTGTTCTTACTGACAATAATAAGAATAATTTAGATGATGTCAAATAAGCTAAACACTATCGCCACCTATTTTACTTTACGTCAATATTCTCAAAATGTTTGATGATGAATGAGACGTACCGTTTGAGTGACACAAGAGACTTCTGGACGCCACGGATGATTTTTAAAATTGAAAAGAAAAAAATTTCTGAAGTACTACGAGATTGTTTTGAATCGCATTTTCACTAATACTTTTATTTATTCATGTCCTATCAGATAAGAGAATGGAAAAAGAAACAGTGGAAAACATTAGCTCATGAAAAGAATAAAAATTAGAGCCCAGAATATTAGATGACAGAAACTTTAGATCCAGATTTTAGAACTACTGGGTATGCTGCCCTGTTCAAAATATGACAGTTAACAATAAACTCCAAATGAATATCTGCAGCTTATGTATATTGATCAAATTTCCAGGATCGAAAACAGGCTTATCGGAAATCTATCTTATATCCAGTTTCATACACCAAGTGAAAAAATACATTAATACTGAATCATCTACAACATAACCTAAAATACGAAGTTGATGAAAAAACCTTTACTCGAATAGAAATTTGTCACTTGACATACATTGAATGTTATATATTTGAATACTTGTGGATTATTATACAGAATAATGTAGGAACAGTTCATTAAGTGATGTATGAATTATAAATTTAACAAATCAAATATGATGATTGATTACTAAATTGTTGTAATCAGATTTTGTCACTTAATTTGACTCAGTTTTATGATACAGACTGATGATTCTCACAAATTTTGATTGAAGTAATCTCCTATTTGTTCATTCGTTGGAATTTTCAAAGTGCTAGCTTCATTGATAGCGAAAGGATATTATAGTCAGCTCTTGATTGCTTGTTCTATTGTTGTATTTGGACAGAATGTTCGATTGGCTGGGTTTATCAAGATCAAAATTCAAATTTATCCAACTGAAAGAAGTGTGAGTTTAGTATAAGCCAAACCAGCAATGAACAATATTAAAAATCAGAGTAGATACTCGTGTATTGTTGAATTTGTACCACATGTATCTACTAAAGTTCACTTGAAATGTTTCAAATTCAATTCAATCTTCAATACTTATTCCATCAACAACAGAGAAACATCGTGAATTGAAATATCGTATCCAGAAAATAGTATAATTAAATGATGGATTTTTGAATAACAGATATTCAGTATCAGTAATCAGAATTAACATCACTTGAGCAAGCATTTTGAATCACATTGATTACTCTCCAGTGCCTACGAACAGTTAGGTTTCTACCAACAATATCATTACAAATCAATTACTGAATGTATCACTTCTTCAATCTCTTGAATTTATTGTATGCACGTTTCCCAAGATATTTGTGAATGTGATATAGATTATCCAGTGTATTAATAACAACATGCTCATATTCCACTATTCTTCAAGATTTTTTCCAAGAATTCATCCAATTCTACGGTACGGAATACAAATTTAGCTGAATAATTATGTATACATACCCTTGAATAACTTTTTTTTGTTCCATCTTCAATTATCCACTATATTCATCAAGTAAGAATGATATTTATCCGAAATGATCCTCAAAACTAATGTATTTGTTTCCAAAAATATTTTAAAATGTTAAAAAGTTGAAATGTCATTTCGTCATTTCAACAATTGAATATGAACATCAAGTCGCAATGATCAGAACAGGACCAGCCATATTGGAAGAGTTTTTTAATGCTACGGATCTCGCAGCTTCTGAAATCTACGCGCAAACGCCTGATAGAATGTAAAAAAAAATGTCTCAATCGAGTTGGGACCATAAAAGTATTTTTCCGAATCAAGGTAGGGCCTCTAGATGGAATTTGCAACAAAACGCAGGCTGACTTAATCCGGCGCTGTCGCAAAAGCCACGTTTACATTAGAGCGAAACAACTTATAAATGTTGCAGATATAAATTATTTTAAACAACTTTTCAGTACATAAAATGCATCAGATGACATTTGCTCATGACTATTTTGTACTAAACTATCATTCAAATTCATGTGAACTCAGTAGATTTTATGAAATCAACCAAAATATTTTACAACTTGATATGTCAAAGTGACGTTTTCGAGATACAGTAAAAAGCTTGAATCACAGTAGAGCGATAAATTTTATAAAAGTTGTACTTAAAAATCATTTAAAATACCTTTTTAACAATTGAATTGTATCATAGGACATTTGCTCATGCATATTAATCATTAAACTAATGTTAAAATTCACGTTAAAATAACAGAAATAATCAAATTTATAAAAATGTTTTCGAAATTGAAATGTCAAAATGACGTGTGATTTTGTATACCCCTGATGAAATAGATGAGTAAAAGATAGGGGCACGCTGATCAACGCAAATTTTCGTCGTTTTTAATTTTTCCTGCAAATACTATAAGTACCAAAAATATGAGACCCCCGGAAGGCACTCGTCCTAATAAAGATGTATCAAATAAAAAAAAATTCAGAAAAATCCATCAATAAATACGACCTGTAGAAGAGCGCAAAAAAGTGGCTAATCTTTACCGAGAACTTGGTACATTTATGCCCAGTTGCATGAACGTTCACTAGCTAAACAGTTCTCTAAAAATGAACAATATCAAATCAAATTTTTGACAGCAATGCTAAGCAACTGATTTGACGAAAATATTCGATTTGATATTGTTCATTTTTGAAGAACTGTTTAGCTAATGAACGTTCATGCAACTGGGCATTAGACGATTAGTATATAGTAACTAGCGCTTGGCCTGCTACGCAGGCCTAAGCCCTAGGCTTCGCAGCTTGATATGTAAACCGCCTCCGGCAAAAATTCTGTCACTATAAGATGAATTCAAAATATATTTTTAGCTCACAAAATCCTCCTGCTCCATATTATATTTGTGCATATTCCCCTACTCGTGATTTCACTGTTTCTTATTGACAATTCTCAATATTATTCCATGTATTCATCAATCGGATAAATTGATTCCAACTCTTTTACGAATTACAAAGTCTAAAATCAAAACTTCACAGCGAGATAACATGTCTGTGCCATGTTTCGCATATTCTCAGTCATTGCTTTACTGTTTTCGAATACAAATTAGAGTATTAGTTATTACAACTCATGTAATCCTTCTGTTTTATTTTGACGACATACTTACATCCTTACAATTCGCTTTGCTCGTCAATTTGTATGTAATCACAATCTTTCTGTCTCCTTTGCCACTGTCAATATTATTTTGAATAGATATGGTTGATAATGCTGACTGAAATAATGCATGTACATGGAATATACAAAAAGATAATTACTCCAGGTGAAACCGAGAATATCGAGTGGAATAGTAGAATAGAATTTCAGTTGAAATTTTATGTTTCCATCACTTACACCCATTATCCTAAATATTTCTCTCAGAAGAATAATTCAGTTGATTCCTTTCGTGAATTAGCGTATCTGATTTCATAGCTCAATTGCGAGATTGATAGACCGCTTATTAAGCAGGACTATTCTCTCCGTAGTAACATTTTTTCCTCATAGATTTTCTTCCAAATCACTGCTCTGATTCTGAATTACTTAGCTCCAATTGTGCATTCAAAGAAACATGCATGCTCCACGTTCCTCCAGTAATAATTTTGGAGCTCCCGCACTTTGATATACTTTTGCCTTCCAAATACATGTTTTTTATCCATTTAGTCACTACTCTGGCACTCAAAAGCCCACGCTACATGTTTTGACTCCTTATATATAGCTACAATATTTAATTTCTCCTGGAATTGTGATAATACTGGTATTAAAATCAATTCAACAGGTGTCTCAAATTCTTCAACGATAAAAATAACATTTTCTCTCCAAAACAGCTAATAAAAAAAGAAATAACCTCAAAGAACATCATAAAATCCACTTGGATATATTTTAACTATTTTCCATTCCAATTGAGGGCACTACAAAGTTATTATGGGACAACGATTCAAGTATTTTAATTGGCCGTATACGAATCAATCTTACATAGGCGAAAACATCGGCTTTGGCTATCCGTCAGTTGCATTAACTCATAGCCGTTCATTAATCATGATAAATGAATTTGTGCACTATAAAAATTTAGTTCACATATAGAAATATAATTCTATTCCATTTATTTCATTCATTGAATTTATTCAAAAGAGCATTTATTGTGAATAATTTGTGTTTATATGTCCGCCAATCAGTAGGCTTGAATTGTGGTCCCATAGAAGTCTTTGCACCGTTCTCAGCTAGAATAAGCTATGGAATATTCCACATTACTTTGCAATGTACGTCCACCTCAAAAAAGAGCCTAAAACTATTTCTGTTATGCGAATTTTTTTTTATGAAATGTCAGAAAATTAAAACTGTTATACGCTAATGAAATGCAATCACCAGAGTATTTATCTCTTCCTTAACTACGCATTGGAACATTAGTAGAATATTAAGATCCAGAGATTGATAAATATTGGGGCTTAGATAAGGAGATGCTGAGATCTCGAGATCAAATTTTAGAACTTCTCATATGATTCTTGGGAATATTGGAGGCACATAGTTATGACAACTCCAGAATGTCCAAACAAAATTGAACATTGCTGTGTGAGAGAAATGGAATATATAGTTTTGTCTCAGTGTAAGTGTGCTGGCTTTGTGATTTGGAAGTCATGGGGTCGAATCTTACCGACGTAAAAGGAGTTGGTAGAATTTCTACTGAATTATAATGTACTCTGTGGCGTACTCTTCAAGAGTGAGAATTGAAAGTACCCGTATTTTGACGAATGGTAATAGTACTCTAAGAGAATTCAAAATATACCGTTTCCTGAGAGAAACTCTGCTTCAATAATCTTTTTCAAATTCATCAAACGTTGATAAAATTACTTGAATTGATTCCATTTTTGAAAGAAATGATGAGAAATCCACAATAAATATTAAACTATGCCAACAATGAAACAGTTTTTCTGAGATATTCCGTGGCTTTCTCAAGAACTTCTAAGCATGCGGAATAAGTATTATTCCATTGTGACTGTGGAAAAATATTTTTTTGGTTCTTTCACCTGATTTACAAGAGTAGTATTCTATATTTCTCTCAAAGTTATACAATCTGGAAGAATATTCTCTAATAATATTGACTTCTCGATTCATTATTTTCTAATTTATAATATCACAAATGAATGTAAGATATGTTCACGGAATAAATCATATTGAATGTGAGCACACCATTTCTTTCAAAACGACGCTGCTAGAGCTTTTACTTTATCAAATACAAAAACTTTTTGTATTTATTCTCAGCCAATGTCTTCTTGATTAGAACTTAAAATTATTATAAATTTGAATTGACATCAATTCTTCCATAATCACCCTGAATAATACACTAATTGTCCGATATGCCAAATAAAAACAGTCCAAGAGCTCTTATGGGACTACGATTCAATCTACCATGCTGGCAAAAATACACTCCCAGTAAATATACATAATTTAGACCACACTCTCTAAAAATTGGATCAAGTCATAAGAGCAATAGTAATATACATATACCATTCGAACAAATCCAATTTGAATCTTCCGTCTGCATACATTTGATAAAAATATTTGATGCACGACTAACAGTTGATGTTAGCTAAGTACGATTCTGTGCTGATGTAAAATTGGTTCGCATTTCTGCCTATCAGAGATCTCTAATCGGAGTCCTTTAAGAGCCTTGAGCAGGTCTCAACTGAAATAGACTGTATTCTGATGAGAACAACATTATTCTAATGGTCATTTTGATTAAGAACTGTCCAAAGATTGTTATGGGACTACGATTCAAGCGTTCTGATTGACTTATATTTGAACTAATTTCACAATAGCACAATAATAGCACTTAGTTTGTTGGTTGCTCATTATTTATTATGAACAGATTGGTTCAAAGATTGAAATTTGTATCCATTCAGGTAATATGTGAGTATACTCCTTGCTTTTATTTCTTGGATTTAATCACAGCCAAGTTGTTGTGAACTCTGAATTCATTGTGAGTGAATCATGTTCGCGGCTCAGTCATTTAGAAGACTTGAATCTTAATGCCGTGGGAGCTCTTGGACTGTTTTTGAAACACATGAACTATAGGCGGAAGTGCTATTGATAACTTCTAACAATTATTCATTGGACTTGATACATTTTCTGCAACGTACTATTTCATACATTGTAACCTATTATACAGAATGATACAATCTTTTAGAATCTATTATTGTCTCATTTTCAATTTGAAACAGTTTTTCTGCCATTGCATTCTGGTATCTGTGAATATATAAAATTTTCTTCTAAAGACGATGTTTTTGCAATTTTCGGCCTTTTTATCCAAGCTGAAATGAAATATTCCTTAAAGAATGTCAATCCAATGTTTGTAAATTCAATTCATCAAAAAGTGACAACAAATACTTTTCTTGGCAACGTTAATGATCATGGAATCCTGCAGCATCTGCTTCCCTTACCGCAAGTTCATAATTTCTGCTTCAGGATCTCTACCGCGGGTGAACAATTCCTCAAGAACCACGTTGACAAAACATAAGTCATCCTCAACACAATAATCATTGTATAAGCCATGAAATGTTCCATAGAAAAAAATGTAAATGGGAAATAACTTACGCTCTAAAACATCAACCAAACTTTTATTCACATGGAAAAGTTCAATAGAATTAGCTTCCGATAATCTCACTTCTAGACTACGTATACCTCTGCAGCAGTCGATTTGCAATGGATGACAGACGCATTCGCACAAACAGTCCAGAAGCATAGGCCTTCAAAATGACTGAATCTTTGAGTCTTATAATCAGAATCCTGATCTAAAATTCTGATTCACAATGATTGTATTTCAATATTTTGATGTATATCTAGTCTACATCTATTGGAATGGAGATAAACTATTATTCTGGCTTCATTCAGTCAATCAACAATAGATTATTGTTCAGTCAAAAAACGTATTTTAAATCCAATATCTTATCATATTTGTAATGTGTGGATACTAAGATATACGTTTATGTACAAATTGAGGCAAATAATATTTGAAAAGCCATAATAGTCCAGTCAAAACAGACATTCACCCTTGCATAAATTCCCAAGAAGCTAAAAATTGACATGAACGTTAGGGATACCATTATGATAAAGTTGTGGTGAGTCAAAAAATTTTATGCAAGGTCAAAGTTCGTAGTAATGGGTTTTTTGGATTTTGCAACGAAATTGTCAGTTTTATGATAGGAATAGCTAAGACAAAAATTATAGATCTTCCAATTCTCTACAAAAAGGGGTCTTACACATTTCTCTCAAGGTTTACCATTTCTGAGAAAATGCCATTCTAAAGCTATATTCTCCATGACATGCACACGTTTCCACGCCACCTAAGAGGTAGTATACTTGGCGCGTATTCTTCGTCGTGGCTTTTCCGGTAGTCCTATTCCTCGGTCTTCATATTGAAGTTCAATATAATATTAAGGCTTGTCATTCAACTGCTTCTTGTTATTCTTCATCTTCCTGAGTTGACATAAATTGTTCCAACGGCGAAACATCAGTTGTTTCGTCGTTGATGTAAGGATCATCTTCTGTTAGAAACTCAGTAATTGAACACGACTGGTCTTCACAACTGGTGCATGCTGGTGAACAAAATAATCTTATTTTTTTGAAGTTGCGAATTACATCCCATTTTGCAGTTGAAAAAAATAGTATCAGAGAGATTCTCTGGTGCAGGTGGAAGTTGAGTGTGGATTGGTTGCAATACATCATCAATTAGCTTCCATCCCCATTCTTCTGGGTTTAGCTGATTACCAAGCCATCCATGAACTCGATAAAAATGTTGTTGAGCAGAAGCCAAGGCTAGAGAAAGACAACCCAATTGAATATTGTTTTTATTGCGTGTATGTTTTGCTAAAGATATGTAGCGTAATTTATCTTTGCAAATAATTTGAAGTTAGTAGCAGACGGGAACATGTACATAGGCAGCATAATCATGCATACTATTGAAAATATAACTTTAGAATGGCTTTTTCTCAGAAATGGCAAATCTTGGTAAAAAAAAGTGTGAGTACTTTTTTTGCCATTACCCATTTCTATTAGGTTTGACCTCGAGTAAAATTTTTTGCACACATGAGATCGATGGGGACTTCTCACAACTTCATCATAATGGTATCCCTAACGTTCATGCCAATTTTCAGCTTCTTGGGAATTTATGCAAGCGTATCCGTATTTTTAGGGCTAACTTGACCGGACTATAAATAATCGGATAGAATTAGCATATCTTAGAGGTAAATAATTTATAGTTTTTATTTTTTAGTTCATAACATGACAGATAACATATCCCATTTGTCATTTTTCGCCATTTTTTCGAACATTCATAACTTGTATTATATTTGTTATTTAAACTTCAAATTCTGACAGAATGTGGGTATAGAATGCATCAAATTTTCAAAAGATCAACTGTGAACTTCTGAAGATATGTTGAAAAAACTAAAAGGAGGCTCTTCCGGAAAACGGCCATTGAGAAGTTGTTAGATAACGTACTCTAATTTTACAAAAAGCTTTTATTTTTCCAAGAAATACTCTACAATGTACCCGAATGGCGTTCCTTTTGAGCAAGTGAGAGTGTGACGCCATCTAGTTACTTTGTAGAGTAACTCTTGACAAAGGAAATGCAATCTGTGGAATTGATCTTTGTTGGCTAACCATTTTTTAGGGCCGTTTTTCGGCAGGGCCTTTTTTTAGTTTCTTCAACATTTCTTGAAAAGTTCAAATCGATCTTCTTAAAAATTTGATGCGTATGTTAGAAGCTACTCTACCCACATTCTGTCAAAATTTGAAGTCTAAATAACAGATACAATGCAAGTTATGAGTTTCCGAAAAAATGGCAAAACTAATTACGATTTTTGCAATCAACCCAAAAGCAGCTGGACTAATCAAGATACAAGAGATTTTATTCGATCCTTCTTTCTATTGCGTACGTTTTTCAGCAGAGCACTATTTTCCGTCAGATGCGTGGTTTTTTAGTAAATCGCAAAAAACCGGTTTTGGCAGCTTTTGACCTTTTTTTTGACAGGCTTTCTGACATTGTAGCCGCGTACAAATGGAATATGTTATTTGTCACGTTATCAGCTAACAAATACAAAAGAGAAAATTTTAAATTATAGATTTTCTTGATTTTAGCATGTATTTGCGCTAATTCTGCCCGACTTGAATTAACCAGAATGACAGACCTATATATAAATTGATGAGCTAAATCTGATTCTGAAGTCTAGTTCGTGTATGCCTATTACTGCAAGGGTCGTATCTAAAAGTTATGAAAATTTGATTATAAAATCTGTCACTACGGGCAGTGATGCGCGTCCTAACTTCTAGTTTCTGATTTTATGGTCTTTGCAGTATATTTGTCTATGTCCTTATCAAAAACTGATCCATCAATTTGACACGTAGAGAGAGCACTCTTCAAATGTTCAAATGGAATAAAACGTACAATATTATTATTAAAAATTCCCACATGAAGAGTATCTTTTGGAAAAAATATTTGTCCGAGTATTTGTTTTGTACAACAATTAACTCTTGATTCCAACAATCACACTCTAGTACCTGGTGTCTACCTCGAAATGAAGTATTCCACTACTATCAAAATTTGAGAAATTTTCATGAAAATATGAAAATATGGCATGAATAATAGGTATAAGTAATGAAAATGATATTGAATTTTTCTCCGTTTCAATGAAAAGACGATTTAATACTTATATGACGTCATGATGACGTCTAGAAGTCTATTGTGGTCCTCAGACAGTGGACTTCATAGGTGTACAAATTCCTACAAGATTTGTTCATATTCATAAAAAGATATTGTTGCGTTGCAATTTGATGTACTCATAAATTATTGGAAACGTATCGAAATAGTTGAAATATGTATCATCTCTATTTTTCGAATGCTGCTTAGAAACATTTTGAGAGGCCTCCAAGTTTCACAGGCATTGAGTAAATCAAGCTTCAAACTACTGGTATTGTTTGGTCAAAAGAAACATGATTTTCATAAGTGAATTTGATAACTGTATAATTTATTTAGCTCGTGTTCTTACTGACAATAATAAAAATAGTTTAAATGATGTCAAATAAGCTGAACACTATCGCCACCTATTTTACTTTACGTCAATATTCTCAAAATGTTTGATGATGAATAAGACGTACCGTTTAAGTGACACAGTAGACTTTTGGACGCCATGGATGATTTTTAAAATTGAAAAAAAATATTTCTCAAGTACTACGAGATTTTTTTGAGTCGCATTTTTGCTAATACTTTCATTTATTCATGTCCTATCAGATAAGAGAATGGAAAAAAAACAGTGGAATACCACATTGTCCACTACGCCCTACTAAAACATTAGCTCATGAAAAGAATAAAAATTAGAACCCAGAATATATGATGACAGAAACTTTAGATGTAGATTTTAGAACTACTGGGTATGCTGCCCATTCCAAAAGATGACAGTTAACAATAAACTCCAAATGAATACCTGCAGCTTATGTATATTGATCAAATTTCCAGGATCGAAAGCAGACTTATCGGAAAACTATCTTATATCCAGTTTCATACACCAAGTGAAAAAATACATCCCTAGTAAATTATCCACTACATAACCTGAAATACGAAGATGATGAAAATACTCATACTCAAATTGAAATTAGTCACTTGCCATATATTGGATGTTATATATTTGAGTACCTGTGGATTATTATACAGAATAATGTGGATACAGTTCATTGAGTGATGTATGATTTATAATTTATAACAAATTAAATATGATGATTGATGACTCTATTGTCGTAATCAGATGTTGTTACAAAAATTTCGTCTGACGTCTTTTTTTTTTGTACAATTGTTTTCCCATTGCATACCCATGTCGCCATCTATGTAGCAGATTCGCACTAATTTGTAAAATAGTACGTTCGTCCGACACTTGATTGAAGCGCTCTCTTGGGGAGTCGACGCGTCTGCTTCTTCCTCGCTCTCTTGCTTCCGAGCTGTTGTTGCAGACGTTTGTTTTTGAGTAGTCTTGTGATTTTTCTTGTTGTTCTAAATTTGGTGATTATTTTATTTAATTAAAATCAGTGTTATGATTTTGTAAGTATTTCGTTTATTATTTTGTTCACGTATTCCAAATTTAGTATTATTTTTCTAGTGATTTCGTTTGAGGCGACCCGCGTGGTTAACCTTTTGTTTTCCAAATTTATTTCTTTCATCCTTAATTATTTGTTAGTTTTTTGTGTTCAGCACCTTTTTACTACCTTGAAACTTTTATACCAAATTGATATTTTTGTTCTAAATTTATTTTTTTTCTAAATTTTATAATAGCGTAGGCAATAGCCGTTCCGGTCGTAGGAGCTGGTCTTTTCCTCTTTAGGAGGTTATTATTGTTTATTGTCCTTCCTCGGGAAGATTCGTTTAACTATTTCTGATGTTTTGTATTCAGATTAGTTTTGATAATTATTACTATTGATAGTGTTTCGTACACATGTCTAGTTGCTACCTGCCCTAGTTTACCAGACTTTTCCGTCTACAAGAGTAGACATTCCTTTTTTGTAATTTACCGGTTTTTTTTTGTATTTCTGTTTTAAATTTTTTTTACTACCAAACGCGATCAGGCGGATATCGATTCGGTGATACGCGATTTTTTTTATATAAACACTCGAAGTAATAAAACCTACGAGATTTGTGGCTATCTTCGTTCCTCCCTTTACCTTTCCTCACCTAAGTATGTGTGCTGTATGAATGATTAGTGAAAGTGGTTGATAATACATAATTTAACTATATTTTGGATCCAACGCGTTGCGGATTTGTCATTCAACAACTCGTAGTTTAGTTTCTTACGTTGTTTTAGTAGTTTTTTGTTTCCAAAGCTTAAAATATTTTGTTGTGGGCTTTAGTTCCCGTTTTTAAGCTGGAAAATCCTACGAGTTTGTGAAGATTGATCCAATTTTTTTAGTAACGAACCACGTTCGTAAATTTATCGACTCGACGCTAATAAATCCTTTTTCTTGTCCTGCTAGACTTTGTATTTTCTTCTCTTTAATGCTCAGCGTAGTTTTTTCACTTTGCAAATTTTTAGTGCACTATTTCAAATCAGACAAATAAATAACTTACTGATTATTTTATTTAACTTTTACTAAATTTACAGTTTATTCGTTTTTTAATTGAATCTAAATTTATTCATTCAAGTTTAACGCTTCACGTTTGAAGAGAGCTCTCCAATTTTTTTGTAGGAACCTCCTGTTTCAGTTGAATTGGATACTGGTTGGGTTGTTTGTTTTCAGTGTAAACTGCTAGGAATCTTAGGGACCAGTGGCCACTTGAGACTAGTTTTTGACCAACTTCAAATTTTTTTTGACAGGCTTTCTGACATTGTAGCCGCGTACAAATGGAATATGTTATTTGTCACGTTATCAGCTAACAAATACAAAAGAGAAGATTTTAAATTATAGATTTTCTTGATTTTAGCATGTATTTGCGCTAATTCTGCCCGACTTGAATTAACCAGAATGACAGACCTATATATAAATTGATGAGCTAAATCTGATTCTGAAGTCTAGTTCGTGTATGCCTATTACTGCAAGGGTCGTATCTAAAAGTTATGAAAATTTGATTATAAAATCTGTCACTACGGGCAGTGATGCGCGTCCTAACTTCTAGTTTCTGATTTTATGGTCTTTGCAGTATATTTGTCTATGTCCTTATCAAAAACTGATCCATCAATTTGACACGTAGAGAGAGCACTCTTCAAATGTTCAAATGGAATAAAACGTACAATATTATTATTAAAAATTCCCACATGAAGAGTATCTTTTGGAAAAAATATTTGTCCGAGTATTTGTTTTGTACAACAATTAACTCTTGATTATTGTTTATTGTCCTTCCTCGGGAAGATTCGTTTAACTATTTCTGATGTTTTGTATTCAGATTAGTTTTGATAATTATTACTATTGATAGTGTTTCGTACACATGTCTAGTTGCTACCTGCCCTAGTTTACCAGACTTTTCCGTCTACAAGAGTAGACATTCCTTTTTTGTAATTTACCGGTTTTTTTTTGTATTTCTGTTTTAAATTTTTTTTACTACCAAACGCGATCAGGCGGATATCGATTCGGTGATACGCGATTTTTTTTATATAAACACTCGAAGTAATAAAACCTACGAGATTTGTGGCTATCTTCGTTCCTCCCTTTACCTTTCCTCACCTAAGTATGTGTGCTGTATGAATGATTAGTGAAAGTGGTTGATAATACATAATTTAACTATATTTTGGATCCAACGCGTTGCGGATTTGTCATTCAACAACTCGTAGTTTAGTTTCTTACGTTGTTTTAGTAGTTTTTTGTTTCCAAAGCTTAAAATATTTTGTTGTGGGCTTTAGTTCCCGTTTTTAAGCTGGAAAATCCTACGAGTTTGTGAAGATTGATCCAATTTTTTTAGTAACGAACCACGTTCGTAAATTTATCGACTCGACGCTAATAAATCCTTTTTCTTGTCCTGCTAGACTTTGTATTTTCTTCTCTTTAATGCTCAGCGTAGTTTTTTCACTTTGCAAATTTTTAGTGCACTATTTCAAATCAGACAAATAAATAACTTACTGATTATTTTATTTAACTTTTACTAAATTTACAGTTTATTCGTTTTTTAATTGAATCTAAATTTATTCATTCAAGTTTAACGCTTCACGTTTAAAGAGAGCTCTCCAATTTTTTTGTAGGAACCTCCTGTTTCAGTTGAATTGGATACTGGTTGGGTTGTTTGTTTTCAGTGTAAACTGCTAGGAATCTTAGGGACCAGTGGCCACTTGAGACTAGTTTTTGACCAACTTCAAATTAAGAAAAACATCAACACGTCTACGAATTTAAGAAGAACATTAATATCTCCCGAAGTTGACGACCAAGCGCACGGCCAACCTTAACACCTTCAAGGACCGTTGGGTATTTATCAAAGCCCTATAAGACGCAAGATCAACTTTACTTAATTCAGGGAACGTTCTTGTCTGACGTTGTTTTTGTGGCTACCAATTCGACATCTATCTTCTCTGCCGATACTAGTCTTGAGTTCCGCCTGAAGAGGATATTTAGCTAGTTTTTGTAACGTAATTTTGAACGTCTGTGACGTGCTCTCCAGTTCCCTTTTGGCTGTTGCAGTGAGATTTTGTTTTTGTATAATAGCTTCAATCATTTTCGTAAGTTACAAATTTTTTGAATTATAATTTTTGGAATTCTTTGCTTTAAATTAATAATAATTTTATTTATAATTGATTTCGACGTCTATGCTTTATTTCTTTTTTTTGCTGTCGCTATTGTCTCCCAGAATAGTACCTTTTTCTCCTTTGATCATTTCCTGGGAGTGGCGCCCATTTCCTATTTTTCAGGTAAAATATTTCTGGTGCCCTTGTTAATAGCTAGCCTGGGTCTTCACTTTCAAGGTAGGATATTCCATTACTTGAATTTAGTGTCAATCAGCAGTACATTAAGTTTTTGCCACCAAATAGTGAAGAAACATTACCTTTTTTAATTTCCTACTGCCACCTTGGAAATAGGAAAAGGTACACTGGCGCCCAACGTGGGGCCCTTAATTTTGTTCAGCCTTGAATTTTGTTGCAATTCAAATTTATTTTTGCTTCTCCAATTGGTTGCACAAACTTTGACATCGAAAAGAAAACTGGAAATATTCATCCTGAAATCCTTCTACTCTTTTCTTTCTATCATTACTATTTTTCCTCTAGCATATGCAAGATACCTCTACAACTCCTTTTTGTGCCATTACTAATCAAATAAACTTTTCTGAGGTACATACCAAGATGAAGCCCGAATGCATCGAATACCTTACAGAGGATGAGTTGTTATATGAACTAGGAAACCGAGGTGTTGAAATCAATAATTTGTCGGTGGATTTAAAACCTATATTGAGAGGATTGCTGCAAGTTGAAGGAATAAATGGGAATCCATCTCCTATACCACACAATTATATACCAGCCACTGAAAACGCGACATGTCAACAGAAGCTACTGGATTTACGCGGTAAGATAGCCCAAATCAATAATGATAATTCTCGTGCTATTTCGTTGCGATTAGATTACCTTTACAATCGCGTTTTACGTTTAAATTCAGTTCAACCTTGTCCAAACCTATTAGCTCTTATAGCTGATTTGCGAACACAGCTCGACAACTTTTCGCGATTACAAGCTCCTTTGGCTGAAGCCGATCTTATCTCTTTCAATAATCAATACGTATCCTTACCAAATTCTACACCACCGACCCCAGTAGAACATCAAACTTTGATTGACACCCCAAATTATTCTTCTTACGGTTTTTCACAACCTTTAAATGCACCATCACAACATCTATCTCTACGACAACCTATTTTTAATTTGACTGTTCCATCTCCAGTCGTTTCACCGTTAACAAATAATTTACAACCTACTTATTCTTCAGTTCCTGACGTCTATAAATGGAATTTAAAATTCGATGGTACCGGCAGTGTCAACTCTTTTTTAGAACGTGTAACTGAACTAGCTACTTCTCGAGGTGTTTCTTTAGCTAATTTACCTAAACATGCTAGCGAACTATTTACTGGACCTGCTTTAATTTGGTTTCGTGCAATTCGAGATGATATTCAATCATGGGATGATTTATGTTATCGCTTAAAACAAGCTTTTCTTCCATCAGATTATGAATTCGAACTTTGGCAAGAAATACAATCTCGTACTCAGGGTATTGATGAAAAAACCGAACTTTTTGTTGCTGTTTTGAAATCGTTGTGTAGCCGCTTACAAATTAAACCAGATGCAAAATCTTTTCTAACTTTGGTTTTACGAAATTTACAGCCTCGCTTTCAGCAGGATATCGCCGTTTTACAATCTCCTACCATCGAACATCTTATTAGTGTTTGTAAACTCAAAGAAAACACAGATCATAGGGTTGAAAAGTTTAAACCTCCACCTTCTCGTACAAATAAATTACTAGAGCCCGAGTTAGCTTACCAACGTCCCGTTGCATCTTCTTCTCGTGTGAATACTGTGCACACGACGCCTTCTAAAAATCAAAATACTCGTAAGTGTTTTAATTGTGATGATCCAAATCATTTAGCGCCTCAATGCCCAAAGCCTCATAATAAGCATTGTTATAGTTGCGGTTATAAAAATGTCACTCGTTTTACATGCCCACATTGTTCAAAAAAAAGAATAGGATCGCGTTGTTTCAGTCGCCGACGCACACGATCTTTTATTAAGACTGACCGTTCAGCTTGGAATGACTGGCTGAAAACTGTAGCTAAATTCTGTAAAAGTCCTACCATTTCACCTATTATTCATCATCCTAATTTAGACTCGCGACCTTTTGTTAAAATTCTTTTCGGAAAAACTCCTGTTGTCGCTCTATTAGATTCGGGTGCTAACGTTTCTGTACTAGGAAATAAAGGCATTTCTTTACTTTCTGCTAATAATATACCCCTTTTACCTTCTAAAGAACCTACTGTAACTACTGCAGATGGTGCTTCTCAACAAGTCAATGGAAAAGTTACCGTTCCTATCACTGCAGATTCAGTCACTCATTATATAGACTTTTTAATAGTTCCTGCTCTTGAACAATCTGTCATATTGGGTACCGATTTCTGGCAAACTTTTAATATTCATGTCAATTTCAAAGATAATTTATGGAATTCTAGGCCGACTATTAATGCTTTTAGTTCACTACATGATTCTACCGAATTAACTACTTCTCAAACTGCTGCTCTACAAGTAGTCATAGATTCTTTCAAAGAACTTGGCTCAAAACCTCTTGGACGCACTCATTGTCTTACGTATTCAATTGATACTGGCGATGCCACTCCTATTAAACAACGATATCATTCTGTCTCCCCAGCTATGTTGTCCATCTTGCATCAAGAATTAGATAAAATGCTTGCACTCGGTGTAGTACGTCCTTCAAAAAGTGCTTGGTCGTCCCCCGTTCTAATCGTAAAGAAAAAATCTGGAGAGCCCCGTTTTTGTTTTGATGGCCGTAAACTTAATTCAGTTACCAAAAAGGATGCTTATCCTTTGCCTTTAGTCAATGACATCTTGGATCGATTACGCGATGCTAACTATTTGTCTTCAATTGATTTAAAAAGCGCTTTCTGGCAAATTCCACTTGATGACGCTTCTTGTGAAAAAACCGCCTTCACTGTGCCAAATCGAGGTTTATTTGAGTTCACGCGAACCGCTTTCGGTCTTACAAATGCTCCTCAAGCCTTGCAAAGATTAATGGATGCCGTTCTTGGTCCACTTTTACATAAGTCTGTTTTCGTTTACTTGGACGACATTATAATTTGTACTTCCACCTTCGAAGAACACTTGTCAGTGCTCTTTGATATTCTTAATCGACTTAAAAATGCAGGTCTTACTATCAACTTTGGAAAATGTGAATTTTGTAAACCCTCTTTAAATTATCTTGGCTTCGTAGTTGACAAACAAGGATTACGTACCGACCCAGACAAGGTTGCCGCCATTAATAACTACCCTTTACCACGAACAGTTACGGAAATTAAACGATTTTTAGGTTTAGCTTCCTGGTATCGGCGTTTTGTACCTCAATTTTCATGTCTTTCAGCCCCTATCACTGCTTTAACTAAAGGAAAACGCAAATCTAATATTGTTACTTGGGATCAAGAAGCTCTTCAAGCTTTTGATAAATTAAAATCTTCACTCACTTCTTCACCTGTTTTGGCTAGTCCAGATTTTACAAAACCATTTACCATTCAAACAGATGCTTCAAATTACGGCATAGCCGCTGTATTATCTCAAGATTCCTCTGGCGAAGAACATGCCATTGCTTATGCAAGTCGTACTCTTACGCGCACTGAACGTAATTACTCAGTTACTGAACGCGAATGTTTAGCCGTTCTTTTCGCTATTACCAAATTTCGTCCTTATGTCGAAGGTACTTCTTTTACTGTTATTACTGACCATCATTCACTATTATGGCTTATGAGAATGCAGGATCCCACAGGTAAACTTGCTCGTTGGGCTGTTAAGCTTCAACAGTTTGATTTTCAACTTTTACATAGACCTGGAAAACTAAATACTGTCCCAGATGCTCTTTCACGTGCTCCATTAACAATTTCAACTTTATTTGTACCAGCCGATAACTCAGATCCATGGTATATAAATCTTCGTACTTCAATTCTTGCTTCTCCTTCTGATTATCCAGGATGGCGTGTAGAGGACCAAACAATTTATAAACTTGTTCCGCAGAACCGTGCTGTTAATTTATCTCCATGGAAAACAGTCGTTCCCTCAGATCTAAGGGATGAAATTCTCAAAGAAGCTCACTCTGCTACTACTTCTGGTCATTTTGGCGTATTTAAAACCCTTCGTCGTCTTTCCGAAACATACTATTGGCCCGGTATGAGACGTTCCGTACACCGATTTGTAACGCAATGTAAAATTTGTTTATCTCAAAAACCTTCTCAATTACCTTCTTTAGGCCATATGGGAGAGCCTAAGAAAATTAACTATCCTTGGCAGGCCATCGCCATTGATTTAATGGGTCCTTTTCCTCGATCATCACATGGGAATATGCATTTATTAGTAGTATCAGATTGGTTTTCAAAATTTCCTTTATTATTTCCACTTCGTCAAGCTACTTCTAGAAGCATTACTACTATTCTAGAACGTGATGTCTTTCTTCTCTTTGGAGTCCCTCAAATTGTAATTTGTGATAATGGTACTCAGTTTAATTGTGACGAGTTTCGTCGTTTGCTGAAAAAATATCAAGTTCCAAAACTTTGGTACAATGCTAAATACCACCCGCAAGTAAATTTTGTAGAACGCACCAATAGAATCATTAAAACCGCTATTCGATCCTTTATTAAAGACAACCACCGCGCTTGGGATGTAAATTTACCCCAAATTGGTCAAGCAATACGTACTTCTGTTCACGAAGTTACTGGTTTTACTCCAGCATATCTTAACTTTGGCCGTCACGTACCCTTATCCGGAACTTTTTACTCCACTCCACCTGATACCATTTTATCTGATACTCCAGCTACTTATGCTAATTCATTTAAAGAATTGCATACTAATTTCCAACTAGTTCAGAAGAAAATTATATCTTCATATGACCGCTCCGCTAAACGCTATAACCTTCGTAGACGTTCTTTAGAATTCTTTGTAGGTGATTCAGTTTGGAAACGTAATTACGTACTTTCTGATGCTACCAAACATTTCTCTGCCTCTTTAGCTCCTAAATACATTCCTTGTGTAATACACAAGAAAATTTCTAAATTAGTTTATCAACTTCACGACCTAAATGGCCGCGACTTAGGACGTTGGCACATAAAAGACCTAAAGCCTCATCCTTCTGATGATGATAATTCTTCAAATCAATAGTTTTGTTACAAAATATTTTACATTTTCTTAAAATTCTTTTTACCCATATTTCGTTACGTCCCAAATCGACCCCTACTTATAATTTGCTACCTCCTATTTCGTCCCTATTCTTAGAAATCTTTCTTTTCAAGAAAAATTCCTTTTTCGTGGAGGGGCAGTGTTACAAAAATTTCGTCTGACGTCTTTTTTTTTTGTACAATTGTTTTCCCATTGCATACCCATGTCGCCATCTATGTAGCAGATTCGCACTAATTTGTAAAATAGTACGTTCGTCCGACACTTGATTGAAGCGCTCTCTTGGGGAGTCGACGCGTCTGCTTCTTCCTCGCTCTCTTGCTTCCGAGCTGTTGTTGCAGACGTTTGTTTTTGAGTAGTCTTGTGATTTTTCTTGTTGTTCTAAATTTGGTGATTATTTTATTTAATTAAAATCAGTGTTATGATTTTGTAAGTATTTCGTTTATTATTTTGTTCACGTATTCCAAATTTAGTATTATTTTTCTAGTGATTTCGTTTGAGGCGACCCGCGTGGTTAACCTTTTGTTTTCCAAATTTATTTCTTTCATCCTTAATTATTTGTTAGTTTTTTGTGTTCAGCACCTTTTTACTACCTTGAAACTTTTATACCAAATTGATATTTTTGTTCTAAATTTATTTTTTTTCTAAATTTTATAATAGCGTAGGCAATAGCCGTTCCGGTCGTAGGAGCTGGTCTTTTCCTCTTTAGGAGGTTATTATTGTTTGTTGTCCTTCCTCGGGAAGATTCGTTTAACTATTTCTGATGTTTTGTATTCAGATTAGTTTTGATAATTATTACTATTGATAGTGTTTCGTACACATGTCTAGTTGCTACCTGCCCTAGTTTACCAGACTTTTCCGTCTACAAGAGTAGACATTCCTTTTTTGTAATTTACCGGTTTTTTTTTGTATTTCTGTTTTAAATTTTTTTCTACTACCAAACGCGATCAGGCGGATATCGATTCGGTGATACGCGATTTTTTTTATATAAACACTCGAAGTAATAAAACCTACGAGATTTGTGGCTATCTTCGTTCCTCCCTTCACCTTTCCTCACCTAAGTATGTGTGCTGTATAAATGATTAGTGAAAATGGTTGATAATACATAATTTAACTATATTTTGGATCCAACGCGTTGCGGATTTGTCATTCAACAACTCGTAGTTCAGTTTCTTACGTTGTTTTAGTAGTTTTTTGTTTCCAAAGCTTAAAATATTTTGTTGTGGGCTTTAGTTCCCGTTTTTAAGCTGGAAAATCCTACGAGTTTGTGAAGATTGATCCAATTTTTTTAGTAACGAACCACGTTCGTAAATTTATCGACTCGACGCTAATAAATCCTTTTTCTTGTCCTGCTAGACTTTGTATTTTCTTCTCTTTAATGCTCAGCGTAGTTTTTTTACTTTGCAAATTTTTAGTGCACTATTTCAAATCAGACAAATAAATAACTTACTGATTATTTTATTTAACTTTTACTAAATTTACAGTTTATTCGTTTTTTAATTGAATCTAAATTTATTCATTCAAGTTTAACGCTTCACGTTTGAAGAGAGCTCTCCAATTTTTTTGTAGGAACCTCCTGTTTCAGTTGAATTGGATACTGGTTGGGTTGTTTGTTTTCAGTGTAAACTGCTAGGAATCTTAGGGACCAGTGGCCACTTGAGACTAGTTTTTGACCAACTTCAAATTAAGAAAAACATCAACACGTCTACGAATTTAAGAAGAACATTAATATCTCCCGAAGTTGACGACCAAGCGCACGGCCAACCTTTACACCTTCAAGGACCGTTGGGTATTTATCAAAGCCCTATAAGACGCAAGATCAACTTTACTTAATTCAGGGAACGTTCTTGTCTGACGTTGTTTTTGTGGCTACCAATTCGACATCTATCTCCTCTGCCGATACTAGTCTTGAGTTCCGCCTGAAGAGGATATTTAGCTAGTTTTTGTAACGTAATTTTGAACGTCTGTGACGTGCTCTCCAGTTCCCTTTTGGCTGTTGCAGTGAGATTTTGTTTTTGTATAATAGCTTCAATCATTTTCGTAAGTTACAAATTTTTTGAATTATAATTTTTGGAATTCTTTGCTTTAAATTAATAATAATTTTATTTATAATTGATTTCGACGTCTATGCTTTATTTCTTTTTTTTTGCTGTCGCTATTGTCTCCCAGAATAGTACCTTTTTCTCCTTTGATCATTTCCTGGGAGTGGCGCCCATTTCCTATTTTTCAGGTAAAATATTTCTGGTGCCCTTGTTAATAGCTAGCCTGGGTCTTCACTTTCAAGGTAGGATATTCCATTACTTAAATTTAGTGTCAATCAGCAGTACATTAAGTTTTTGCCACCAAATAGTGAAGAAACATTACCTTTTTTAATTTCCTACTGCCACCTTGGAAATAGGAAAAGGTACAATGTCATAACTTAATATGACTCAGTTTTATGATACAGACTGATGATTCTCACATTTTTTGATTAATGTAAACTCTTATTTGTTCACTCGTTGGAATTTTCAAAGTGCTAGCTTCATTGATAGCGGAAGGATATTATAGTCAGCTCTTGATTGCTTGTTCCATTGTTGTATTTGGACAGAATGTCTGATTTGCTGGGTTTATCAAGATCCAAATTCAAATTTATCCAACTGAAAGAAGTGTAAGATTAGTATGAACCAAACTATCAATGAACAATATTGAAAATCAGATTAGATATCCGTGTATTGTTGAATATTTACCACATGTATCTACCAAATTAATTCCATTCAATCTTCATTACTTTTTCCATCCACAACAGAGAAACATCGTGAATTGAAATATCGTATTCAGAAGATAGTATAATTAAATGATGGATCTTCGAATGACAGATAATCAATATCAGTAATTAAAATTTACATCACTTGAGCAAGCGTTTTGAGCCTTATGATTATTCTTTAGTGCCTACGAACAGTTAGGTTTCTTCCAACAATATCATTACAAATCAATTACTGATTGTACCACTTCTTCAATCTCTTGAATTTATTGTATGCACGTTCCCTAAGATATATATGTGATACAAATTGTCCAGTGTATTAATAACAACATGCTCATATTCCACTATTCTCCAAGATTCTTTCCAAGAATTCATCCAATTCTACGGTACGGAATACAAATTTAGTTGAATAATTATGTATACATACCCTTGAATTACCTTTTTTTGTTTCATCTTCAATTATCCACTATGTTCATCAAGTAAGAATGATATTTATCCGAAATGATCCTCAAAACTCATGTATTTGTTTTCATTAATATCTTAAAATGTCAAAAAGTTGAAATGTCATTTCAACAATTGAAGATTAACATCAAGTCGCAATGATCAGAGCAGGACCAGCCACATTGGAACGATAATCAATGCTACGGACCCCACAGCTTGTGATATCCACGCACAAACGCCTGATAGAATGTAAAAAAAAAAGTCTTAATCGAGTTGGGACCATAAAAGTATTTTTTCGAATCAAGGTAGGGCCTCTAGATGGAATTTGCTACAGAACGCAGGCTGACTTAATCCGGCGCTGTCGCAGAAGCCACGTTTACATCAGAGCGGAACAACTAATGAATGTTGGATGTATAAATTCTTCAAAACAACTTTTCAGTAAATAAAATGCATCAGATGACATTTGCTCATTACTATTATGTATTAAACTATCATTGAAATTCATGTAGACTCAGAAGATTTGATGAAATCTACAGGAATATTTTTCAGTTTGACATGTCAAAGTGACGTTTTCGAGATACAGTAAAAAGCATGGATCACAGTAGAGCGACAAAATTTATAAAAGTTGTACTTATAAATTATTTAAAATACCTTTTAAACAAATGAATTGTATCACAGGACATCTGCTCATGCATATTAAACATTAAACTAATGTTAAAATTGACGTAAAAATAACAGAAATGATAAAATTTATAAAAATGTTTTCGGAATTGAAATGTCAAAATGACGTGTGATTTTGTATACCCCTGTTGAATAGATGAATAAAAGATAGGGGCACGCTGATCAACGCAAATTTTCGTCGTTTTTAATTTTTCTTGCAAATAGTATAAGTACCAAAAATATGAGACCCCCGGAAGGCACTCGTCCCAATGAATATCTATCAAATAAAAAAAAATTCAGAAAAATCCATCAATAAATACGACCTGTAGAAGAGCGCAAAAAAGTGGCTAATCTTTACCGAGAATTTGGTACATTTAGACGATTAGTATATAGTAACCAGCGTTTGGCCTGCTACGCAGACCTAAGCCCTAGGCTTCGCAGCCCGATATGTGAACCGCCTCCGGCAAAAATTATGTCTCTATAAAATAAATTCCAAGTATATTTTTAGCCCACAAAATCTCCTGCTCCATATTATATTTGTGCATTCTTCCCTACTCGTGATTTCACTGTTTTTTATTGACAATTCACAATATTATTTCATGTATTCATCAATCGGATGAATTGACTCCAACTCTTCTACGAATTACAAAGTCTTAATTCAAAACTTCACAGCGAGATAACATGTCTGTGCCATGTTTCGCATATTTTCACTCATTGCTTTACTGTTTTCGAATAAAAATTAGAGTATTAGCTATTACAACTCACGTAATCCTTCTGTTTTATTCTGACGACATACTTACATCCTCACAATTCGTTTCGCTCGTCAATTTGTATGCAATCACAATCTTCCTGTCTCCTTTGCAACTCTCAATATTATTTTGAATAGATATGGTTGATAATGCTGACTGAAATGATGCATGTACATCGAATATACAAAAAGATGGTCACTCCAGGTGAAACCGAGAATATCGAATAGAAAAGTAAAATAGAATTCCAGGTGAAATTTTGTGTTTTCATCACTTACACCCATTATCCTAAATATTTCTCTTAGGAGAATCATCCAGTCGATTCCTTCCATGAATTAGCGTATCTGATTCCTGAGCTCAATTGCGAGATTGATAGACCGCCTATTGAGCAGAACTATTTTCTCCGTAGTAACATTTTTTCCTCATAGATTTTCTTCTAAATCACTGCTCTGAGTCTGAATTACTCAGCTCCAATTGTGCGTCCAAAGAAACATGCATGTTCCACGTTCCTCCAGTGACAATTTTGTAGCTCACGCACTTTGATATATTTTTGCCTTCCAAAGACATGTTTTTTATCCATTCAGTCACTACTCTGGCACTCAAAAGCCCACGCTACATGTTTTGACTCCTTATATATAGCTACAATATTCAATTTCTCCTGGAATTGTGATATTACTTGTATTAAAATCAATTCAACATGTGTCTCAAATTCTTCAACGATAAAAATAACATTTTCTCTCCAAAACAGCTAATAAAAAAAGAAATAACCTCAAAGAACATCATAAAATCCACTTGGATATATTTTGACTATTTTCTATTCCAATTGAGGGCACTTCAAAGTGATTATGAGACAACGATTCAAGTATTTTAATTGGACGATATACGAGTCAATTTTACATAGGCGAAAACATCGGCTCTGACTATCTGTCAGTTGCATTAACTCATAGCCGTTCATTATTCATGATTTATGAATTTGTGCAGTATGAAAATTCAGTTTACATATAGAAAAATAATTCTATTTTATCTTTTTCATTCATTGAATTTATTTAAAAGAGCATCCAATGTAAATAAATTGTGTTTACATCTCCGCCAATCAGTAGGCTCAAATTGTGGTCCCATAAAAGTCTTTGCACCGTTCTCAGCTAGAATAAGCTATAAAATATTCCACATTACTTTGCAATGTACGTCCACCTCAAAAAAGAGCCTAAAACTATTTCTGTTCTGCGAATTATTTCTTTGAAATGTCAGAAAATTGAAACTGTTAAACGCTAATGGAATGCAATCACCAGAGTATTTATTTCTCTCTTCTACGCATTGGAACATTAATAGAATATTAAGATCCAGAGATTGATAAATATTGGGGCCTAGATAATGAGATGCTGAGAACTCGAGATCCTAATTTTAGAAATTCTCACATGATTCTTGGGAATATTGGAAGCACATATTTATGACAACTCCAAAATGTCCAAACAAAATTGAACATTGTTGTGTGAGAGAAATGGAATATATAGTTTTATCTCAGTGTAAATATGCTGGCTTTGTGATTTGGAAGTCGTGGGGTCGAATCCTACCGACGTAGAAGAAGTTGGTAGAATTTCTACTGAATTATAATGTAATCTGTGGCGTACTCTCCAAGAGTAAGAACTGAGAGTACCCGTATTTTGACGAATAGTAACAGTACTCTCAGAGAATATCAGTCAATTTCACAGATTGCCTGGTGCACTCTCACCAGGTGAAAGGCGTGACTGATATTCATTTACCTTTCATATTCGAAATATACCGTTTCCTGAGAGAAACTATGCTTCAATAATATTTTTCAAATTCAACAAACGTTGATAAAATTACTCGAATTGATTCCATTTTTGGAAGAAATGATGAAAAATTTACAAGAAAAATTAAACTATGCCAACGATGGAACAGTTCTTTCGAAATGTTACGTGGCTTTCTTAAAAACTTTTAAGCATCCGGAATAAGTATTATTTTATTGTGACTGTAGAAAAATATTCTTTTGGTTCTTCCACCTGATTTACCAAAGTAGTATTCTATATTTCTCCCAAAGTTATACAATCTGGAAAAATATTCTCTAATAATATTGACTTCTCAATTCATTATTTTCCAATTTATGATATTCGATGTGAGCACACCAATTCTTTCAAGACAACGCTGCTACGGCTTTTAATTCATCAAATACAAAAACTTTTAGTATTTATTCTCAACCAATGTCTTCTTGATTAGAACTAAAAATTATTAAAGATTTGAATTGACATCAATTCTTTCATAATCACCCTGAATAATACACTAATTGTCCGATATGTCAGTTAAAAACAGTTCAAGAGCTCTTATGGGACTGCAATTCAATCTCATTTGCTGGCAAAAATTCATACACGATTCACTCCCAGTAAATATACATAATTTGGACCACACTCTCTAAATATTGGATTAAGTCATAAGAGCAATAGTTATATACATATACCATTCGAACAAATCCAATTTGAATCTTTCGTCTGCATACATTTGATAAAAATATTTTATGCACGACTAACAGTTGATGTTAGCCAAGTACGATTCTGTGCTGATGTAAAATTGGTTCGCATTTCTGCCTATCAGAGATCTCTAATCGGAGTCCTATAAGAGCCTTGAGCAGGTCTCAATTGGAATAAACTGTATTTTGATGAGAACAACATTATTCTCATGGTCATTTTGATTAAGAACTGTCCAAAGATTGTTATAGGACTACGATTCAAGCGTTCTGATTGACTTATATTTGAACTAATTTCACAATAGCACAATAATAGCACTTAGTTTGTTAGTTGCTCATTAATTATCATGAAGAGATTGGTTCAAAGATTGAAATTTGTATCTATTCAGGTAATATGTGAGTATAATCCTTGCTTTTATTTCTTGGATTATATTATTGCTCAGTCAAAAAACGTATTTTGAATCCAATATCTTATCATATTTGTAGTGTGTGGATACAAAGATATATGTTTATGTACAAATTGAGGCAAATAATATTTGAAAAGCCATAATAGTCCAGTCAAAATAGACATTCACCCTTGCATAAATTCCCAAGAAGCTGAAAATTGGCATGAACGTTAGGGATACCATTATGATAAAGTTGTGTTGAGTCTCCATTGATCCTATGTGTGCAAAAAATTTTATGCGAGGTCAAAGTTCGTAGTAATGGGTTTTTCGGATTTTGCAACGAAATTGTCAGTTTTATGATAGGAATAGCTCAGACAAAAATTATAGATCTTCCAATTCTCTACAAAAAGGGTGCTCACACTTTTTTCTTAAGGTTTACCATTTCTGAGAAAATGCCATTCTAAAGCTATATTCTCCATGACATGCACACGTTTCCACGCCATCTATGAGGTAGTGTACTTGGCGCGTATTTTTCGTCGTGGCTTTTCCGGTAGTCCTATTCCATGGTCTTCATATTGAAGTTCAATATAATATTAAGTTCTGTCATTCAACTGCTTCTTGTTCTTGTTATTCTTCATCTTCCTGAGTTGACATAGATTGTTCCAACGGCGATACATCAGTTGTTTCGTCGTTGATGTAAGGATCATCTTCTGTTAGAGACTCAGTAATTGAACACGATTGGTCTTCACAACTGGTGCATGCTGGTGAACAAAGTAAGCCTATTTTTTTTAAGTTGCATTTCGAATTACATCCCATTTTGCAGTTAAAAAAAATAGTATTAAAGAGCTTTTCTGGTTCAATTAGCTTCCATCCCCATTCTTCTGGGTTTAGCTGATTACCAAGCCATCCATGAACTCGATAAAAATGTTGATGAGCAGAAGCCAAGGTTAGAGGAAGACAACCCAATTGAACACCGTTTTTACTGCGTGTATGTTTTGCAAAAGATACGTAGCGTAATTTATCTTTGCAAATAATTCAAAGTAAGTAACAGATAGACACATGTACATAGGCAGCGTAATCATGCATATTATTGAAAATATAACTTTAGAATGGCTTTTTCTCAGAGATGGCAAATCTTGGTAGAAAAAGTGTGAGCTTTATTTTTGTAGAGAATTGAAAGATCTATTATTCTTGTCTGAACTATTCCTATCATAAAACTGACAATTTCGTTAAAAATTTGAAAACCCTATTTCTATGAGCTTTAACCTCGAATAAATTTTTTTGCACACATGGGATCGATAGGGACTTCTCACAACTTCATCATAATGGTATCCCTAACGTCAATGCCAATTTTCAGCCTCTTGGGAATTTATGCAAGGGTATCCTTATTTTTAGGGCTAACTTGACCGGACTATAAATAGTCGGATAGAATTGGCATATCTTAGAGAGAAGTAATTTCTATTATATATTTGTTAGTTCATAATATGACAGATAACATATCCCATTTGTCATTTTTTGCCATTTTTTCGGAAATTCATAGCTTGTATTGTAATTGATATTTAGACTTCAAAATCTGACAGAGTGTGGCTGAAGAATGGTTTTAACACATGCATCAAAGTTTCAGAAGATCAATTGTGAACTCTTGAAGATATGTTGAAAAAACTAAAAGAGGGCTCTTCCAAAAAACGGCCATTGAGAAATTGTTAGATAACGTACATTTATTTTACAAAAAGCTCTCATTTTTTTGAGAAATACTCAACAATGTAACGAATGGCGTTCTTTTTGAGCAAGTGAGAGTATGAAAAAAAATCGATTGCAAAAAGCCGCACTTCTGCGATAATGATTTTTGGAGTATCAACAATTATATGGAAGGCTTAATGAGTCGTTATTGTATTATTGTACATTGACCATCTAAACAACATTCTCGATAGTCAGAATGTGTGTAGTCGGTCCACGCGAATTGGCAATGGCCTCCCGAGCGTAGCGGCATCTTACCACTTGCCAACGGACAGAGCGCAAAAATGCGTTTATTCGAGCAAAGCTTCTTTCGCAATGTTATGATTCTTCACATGAGCAGTAAAATGACGGAGACTGACTGATTTTCGAGCGACACCGATTCTCTCCTCACCAAACAGCCTTGATTGCTGCTGCTGCTTCTCTCCAGCTTTCTTCTCTCTCTTGCCTCTAACCAAACGGCCTCTAATATTGCTGCTGGATGTCGTTTCCCTCTCTTCATCTCTCACCTGAGCGGCCAATACAACAAGTGAATGACGCGTGGTAATAATACTGCTCCTTCGCAATTAATCGTAACATATTATACCAAACTTTATTCTAGCTCTTAATTTTACATAACTTTTTGGTAAATAAAAATATTCTCTTGCTTCATTCACACTTATTTGACCTTCAATAATATGATAAATATAAGTAGTACATCACTTTTCACAAGAAACTACGGAAAATATTCCTTGTATTGGTGAAATGCGATTTTTGCAATCGATCTTTTCTATACTCGCACTCGCTCAAAAGGGACGCCATCTAATTACTTTGTAGAGTGACTCTTGACAGAGGAAATGCAGTCTGTGAAATTGATCTTTGTTGGCTAATAATTTTTTATGACCGTTTTTCGGCAGGGCCTTTTTTTAGTTTTTTCAACATTTTTTGAAAAGTTCACAGTCGATCTTTTGAAAAATTTGATGCGTTTGTTAAAAGCTACTCCACCCACATTCTGTCAAAATTTTAAGTCCCAATAACAGATACAATGCAAGTTATGAATTTCAGAATGACAGACCTATATATAAATTGATGAGCTGAATCTGATTCTGAGATCTAGCTCGTATATGTCTATTACTGCAAGGGTCGAATCTAAAAGTTATAAAAATTTGATTCTAAAATCGGCCACTACGGGCAGTGATGCGTGTCCTAACTTCTAGTTTCTGATTTTATGGTCTTTGCAGTATATTTGTCTGTGTCCTTATCAAAAACTAATCCATTCATTTAACACGTAGAAAGAGCACTCTTCAAATGTTCAAATGGAATAAAACGTACAATATTATTATTAAAAATTCCTACAAGAAGTGTATCTTTTGGAAAAAATATTTGTCCGAGTACATATTTCTCTGTTTGTTTTGTACAACAATTAACTCTTGATTCCAACAGTCACACTCTAGTACCTGTACTACTACTATCAAAATTTGAGAAATTTTCATGAAAATATGAAGATATGGCATGAACAATAGGTATAAGTAATGAGAATGATATCGAATATTGCTCCGTTTCAATGAAAAGACGATTTATTACTCATATGACGTCATGATGACGTCTGAAAGTCTATTGTGGTCCTCAAACAGTGGACTTCATAGGTGTACAAATTCATACAAGATTTGTTCATATTCATAAAGAAATATTGTTGCGTTGCAATTTGATGTACTCATGAATTATTGGAAACGTATCGAAATAGTTGAAATATGTATCATCTCTATTTTTCGAATGCTGTTTAGAAACATTTTGAGAGGCCTCCAAAATTCACAGGCATGCGCATTGAGTAGATCAAGCTTCAAACTAATGGTATTGTTTGGTCAAAAGAAACGTGATTTTTATGAGTGAATTTGATAACTGTATAATTTATCCAGTTCGTGATCTCACTGACAATAATAAAAATAATTTAGATGATGTTAAATAAGCAAGACACTAACGCCACCTATTGTACTTCACGTCAATATTCTCAAAATGTTTGATGTTGAATAAGACCTACCGTTTGAGTGACACAATGGACTTTTGGACGTTATGGAAAATTTTCAAATTGAAAAAAAATATTTCTCAACTACTACGAGGTTTTTTAGATCGCATTTCCACTGATACTTCATTTATTCAAGTCCTATCAGAAAAGAGAATAAAAAAAAACAGTTATTGTTGTGTGTAATATGTCCAAAACTTCCACAATTTTTTCTTTACCAATAATTGACCAAGTTATTTTTGAATTAGAACTGGCTCTATTTTTCGCCAATATTCTGCAGTATTCTAGGGAGATTTTTGTCCGATTTGTCGTTGCCAACATTACTCATATTAGTTATTTCGCGTCAAATGAAACACACGTCTCATACTAGACTTAACCTGAAGAAAGACAAACATTGCAAACATAATCTTAGTGTTGACTAAGTATTAATATAATTTCATATACAGTTGTCTTCAGTATATTAATTTTTTGTCATTTCTACTATCACACGTTCCCTCTAAACACACTTTTTGAAGTTACGTCAAAAATTATAAATTGGTAGTTCTGATTTTCCCTGACGAAAACTTGTATCGTGTAATATGCTGCAAAATATTTTTGAGCTCGACGATAAATTTTTGAAAACTTGACAGAAAACTTGGTCAATTTATAGGTCAATTAATTGTATCGTGTAATACAGGCATTACAAAATAGCTCTATCCACTCTATCTTACGCACGCTCACATGAGCGTCTACGTCACACTTAACAATGTTACCAACTGTTGAAATACATGCCTGTGTTGATTGTTTCAACAACAGTAATTAAAATCAGCTGATTATAACAGTTAATTCTTACTTACAGCAACCCGTACCATCTACCAACATTTTCCGCGAAAACTCTTTCTAGAATATCTACGTTTAATCTATCCATATCATGTGTCTCCTACACTTCTTGAGAAATAAATTTTTCTCAATCCCACACATGGGATAATCAAATATGCCTTGATCTTAGTTTTTATTGCCCACATTTTCATAATAATAATGTGAACTTTAAATGTATCCGCAATCATTCATCCAGGTTTGCCGATTATGTAACAATACATAATTTTTAAATACGCTTAATCTACAATCTTTGATAATTTGTATCAGAATTTATAATGTATAATGCCATTTTTTCTTTTTGTATCAATCTATGGGTCAGAATTTCTACCAAAATGCATGCGTGCAATACCTTATCTTCGTTTTGTATATTATTCAAACTTGCCCACCCAAAATTAGGTTGTGCCCACCCGGGTGCCCACTCGCGTATTACATTTTTATAGCAGGCCAGCAGGCCATGTCCACATTTGCTCACATCTAGGTGCCCACCCAACAAGTTATACGGCCAATTCGTGCCCACTCATCAATTTATTCCTGGCGCCGTCCCTACTCCAATTTTGATCAATGTAAACTCCTATTCGTTGATTCAATTGGATTTCCAAAGTACTGGCTTCATTGATAGAAAGGGATTTTATAATCTGCTGATGATTGCATGTTCTCTTGTTGTACTTAAACAAAATGTCCGATTGGATTGGTTGGTCCTTGCAATATATGTGTTAATGTCTGATTTATTCATTTGAAACGTAGAGAGAGCACCTCACAAATGCTTTAATGGAATAATGCGTACAAAATTATTATCAAAAACTCCTCCAAGCTAAGTATCTTTTGGGTACATATATTTTGTGATCCATATAGGCTACAACCTGTTTACAACAATGAACTCTTGAATTCAACAATGACATTCTAGTCTTTAGTGCATTTATCAGATTTGTCTACTACGCATTGAAACATTAGCTTATGAAATGAATAAACATTAGAGCCTAGGTTATTAGATGTCAAAAACTTCAGATCAAAATTTTAGATCTACTGGGATTTGCTACTCTTTCCAATGAACTTGATATAGCCAAGGATCTTTCAACGGTATATAGCAGTATAATATAACTGTCTTAATATCAAACTTCGGATAAATATCTGCAGTGTATGTACATCGATTGAATTTTTGGGATCGAAAGCAGAATCATCAAGAAATTATCTCTTATCCAATTTCATTTACCAAGTGAATAGGAACATCCATAGTAAATATCAAATTGGTTACTTTCAATATTGTAAAATGATTGTAGTATACAGAATATATACGTACAGTTTATCTGAGTATTATTATATTATTTGAATCGTTTACACCCAAGCTTATCGTGTTTCATCAGCTCAATGCAGGTCCTAGAAGAATTATTATTTACATAACCTCAAATACAAAGTTAATGGAAATATGATTTTTCATTGCAGAAGATTCACCACATGTATTAAACTATAGTTACAAGACATATTTTGAGTGGCATTTAATCTTCAGTACTTATTTTACAGGAAAACAATATTGTGAATTAGAGTATAAATCGTATCTGGAGAATAGTATAATCAAACGATGGATCATCAAAGGATGGATAAATCGGTATTGGTGAATTAAGTTCATATCACTTGAGCAAACGTTTCAAATCTCATCAATTCTTCATCAGTGCCTAAAACTAATTAAATTTTCCTCAACTATATCACTACAAAACTGATTAGATTGGTGTCAAGTAAATGACTGAGCTTCTCCTCAACCTGTAGCGCTAATCATGGAATTATTTTATGCATGTTTCTAGAATATTTTCAACTGTGATATAAACTGTCTAGTGTATCAATAAATATATGCTTATGTTCCATTTATCTTCAATACTTTTCTCAATGACTTATTCGACTCTACGCTATAAAATACGAAGTTAGTTGGATAATTATGAATACATACCAATGAATAACCTTATTCCGTTGATGATCCTGAATGGATATATTCGATTCGAGAAATATCTAAGAAAATTGGCCGCAAAATCCAGAATACAGATAGCTGCTATATATCATAGCTCTCATAATATCATTACAAAACAATGATTGACTGAACCTCTTCTTCAACCTCTTGAATTTGTTGTATGCACGTTTTCTAGAATATTTGTGAATGTCGTGTGTATTAATAGATATATGCCCACGTTTCACTATTCTTCAGGATTTTTCAAAGGATTTATCCAATTCTATGGTACAAAATACAAATTTAAATGAATAATTATGTATACATACCCATGAATAACCTTATTTGGCTCCATGTTCAATTATCCACCATATTAATCAAGTAAGAATGATATTTATCCAAAATAATCGTTAAAACTCATGTATTTGCTGTCAAAAATATCTGAAAATGTTAAAAAGTTGAAATGTCATTTCAACAATTGAATATGAACATCAAGTCGCAATGATCAGAGCAGGACCAGCCACATTGGAACGATATTAAATGCTACGGAGATCGCATCTTGTAATATCCACGCACAAACGCCTGATGGAATGTAGAAAAAAAATGTCTCAATCGGGTTGGGACCATAAAAGTATTTTTCCAAATCAAGGTAGGGCCTGTAGATAGAATTTGCTACAGATTGCTGGCTGACTTAATCCGCCACTGTCGCAAGAGCCACGTTTACATTAGAGCGAAACAATTAATAAATGTTGGAGATATAAATTATTTAAAACAACTTTTCAGTAAATAAAATGCATCAGATGACATTTGCTCATGACTATTATGTACTAAACTATCATTTGAATTCATGTAGACTTAGTAGATTTCATGGAATCTACAGAAATATTTTTCAGCTTGACATTTCAAATTGACGTTTTCGAAATACAGTAAAAAGCATGAATCACAGTAGAGCGACAAAATTTATAGAAGTTGTATTCATAAATTATTCAAAATACCTTTTCAACAATTGAATTGTATCACAGGACATTTGCTCATGCATATTATTCATTAAACTAATGTTAAAATTCACGTAAATGTAACAAATAATTATAAAATTGATAAAAATATTTTCGAAATTGAAATGTCAAAATGACGTGTGATTTTGTATACCCCTGTGAAATAGATGAGTAAAAGATAGGGGCACGCTGATCAACGCAAATTTTCGTCGTTTTTAATTTTTCCTGCAAATACTATGAGTACCAAAAATATGAGACCCCCGGAAGGCACTTGTCCTAATAAATATCTATCAAATAAAAAAAAATTGATAAAAATCCATCAATAAATACGACCTGTAGAAGAGCGCAAAAAAGTGGCTAATCTTTACCGAGAATTTGGTACATTTAGACGATTAGTATATAGTAACTAGCGCTTGGCCTGCTACGCAGGCCTAAGCCCTAGGCTTCGCAGCTCGATATGTGAACCGCCTCCGGCAAAAATTTTGTCTCTATAAGATAAATTCCAAGTATATTTTTAGCTCACAAAATCCTCCTGTTTCATATCAAATTTGTGCATTTTTCTCTACTCGTGATTTCACTGTTTTTTATTGACAATTCCCATTATCATATCATGTATTTATCAATCGGATAAATTGATTCCAACTCTTCTACGAATTACAAAGTCTAAATTCAAAACTTCACAGCGAGATAACATGTCTGTGCCATGTTTCGCATATTTTCACTCATTGCTTTACTGTTTTCGAATACAAATTAGAGTATTAGTTATTACAACTCATGTAATCCTTCTGTTTTATTCTGACGACATATTAACATCCTAACAATTCGCTTCGCTCGTCAATTTGTATGTAATCACAATCTTTCTGTCTTCTTTGCAACTCTCAATATTATTTTGAATAGATATGGTTGATAATGCTGACTGAAATGATGCATGTACATCTAATATAGAAAAAGATGGCTACTCCAGGTGAAACAGAGAATATCGAGTGGAAAAGTAAAATAGAATTTTAGTTTAAATTTTGTGTTTTCATCACTTACACCCATTATCCTAAATATTTCTCTCAGGAGAATCATTCAGTTGGTTTCTTCCATGAATTAGCGTATCTGATTTCTGAGCTCAATTGCGAGATTGATAGACCGCCTATTAAGCAGGACTATTTTCTCCGTTGTAACATTCTTCCCTCAAAGAAACTATGCTCCAATAATCTCTTTCAAATTCATCAAACGTTGATAAAATTACTCGAATTGATTCCATTTTTGGGAGAAATAATGAAAAATTCACAAAGAAAATTAGACTATGCCAACAATGAAACAGTTTTTCAGATATAACGTGGCTTTCTCAAGAACTTCCAAGCATGCGGAATAAGTATTATTCTATTGTGACTGTAGAAACATATTTCTCTGGTTCTTTCACCTCATTTACCAAAGTAGTATTCTCTATTTCTCCCAAAGTTATACAATCTGGAGAAATATTCTCTAGAAATATTGACTTCCCAATTCATTATTTTCCAATTTATGATATAACAAATGAATGTAGGATATGTTTACGGAATGAATCATATTGAGTGTAAGCACACCATTCCTTCCAAAACAACGCTGCTAGGGCTTTTACTTCATCAAATACAAAAACATTTAGTTTCTATTCTCAACCAATGTCTTATTGATTAGAACTAAAAATTATTATAAATTTGAATTGACATTAATTCTTCCATAATCACCCTGAATAATACACGTATTGTCCGATATGCCAGATAAAAACAGTCCAAGAGCTCTTATGGGACTACGATTCAATCTACCATGCTGGCAAAAATACAGACACGATAAGTAATATAGAACATCATTATGTCATATGGTAACATTATTACGTTGCATATCACCTGTTTGAATACTATTTATTCAAGGAACTTTTAGATACTTAGTGAATAATAAAACATCATTGTATTTTCAATTGATTTATTCAAAATACAAATATATTACAGGTAATAAAGAACTATCAAGTGAAAAAAAATTATATGTATCAAAACCTACGAAAAAATTAATCACCATGACAAGAAAAAAACTGATCGTCAAGCATCTGTGAATTCTGGACCAATTTCTGTATACCTTCGGGTTATTTATTCAAATGTTGTGACCATGACGATAGTGTCAATAGCCGGCACTGCAGCAATTGAGTCGAAATTTGAAAAATGCACCATTATATACAGTCATCCTGGAAAACAATTTCATATGATTTTCAGTAATTCAAGATTCAACACTATTATTCAGATCCTATCAATCATCAGCTTTGTAGCTAGAAAAATTTTCAATAACAGTTATGAAATTCGGAAATATCTTTTATGATACATTTGTTTCTAGATTTTTAAATCGATAGCAAATTATTCAATGTGTTGGATATACGATGAGTCACCTTTTTCTAATTTTAATATCGATACCTACCTTCCAATAACTTTAACAAAATTCTTGAGTGGAGCAATATCATGTAAACAAACAAATGAACCTCCCTGAACTGAACTACAAAAGAAAGACGATTGGTTTGGTGATAGCTTGATATTTCAATATTCCGAATCTTACCAAAGATTTCCGAACTGTTGTAGAAGATGCGGGAGGCCTCCGAGCAAAAAGTCAAATATGTTACCCTTTGAATGCTTGTAACCCAAATAAATAGAGGATGAGGCTCTTCACTTTTATTGATAGACTGCTTAGAGAGATTGATAGGAATAAATAAGATTTTATTTACACTGGAATATAAAAGCAGAACACACCTAATTTATATTTTATAACTTAAATCGTTCATAATTCCCATAATTGAACACTGATCTCCATATAATAATTTATAACTTCATATCTAGATAACCGATACTCATAATGTCGAATTGAGATCATAAAATGAATGCTGGGATAAAAATGTTACATACGTCACAACATGACGTCGAACTTACGTCATAAAGTGACGTTGAGCTAAAAAATGAGACTCAATTGGTGGAAACGTAAGCGCAAAGTACACTGATTGAAAAAATATATTTAAAGAATCATTATATAGAGCATAAGTATGATTTCTCGAAACGCTGAAACATAACGTCAAATTTTGACGTCTGTTCAACATTTTATGACGTCAAGAAATGACGTCAATTTATGACCACAATTTGACTTGAAATGTGACGTCGATTCAACGTCTTATGACGTCGAAATATGACCGTCAGCTTATGACTTCATTATGACCAAAATCTGACGTCACATTCTGGTCGAGGGTCAGTCATTGTTACTTGGGATTATTCTGGCTTCATTCAGTCAATCAACAATAGATTATTGTCAGTCAAAAAACATATTCCAAATCCACCATCTTATCATATTTGTAGTGTGTGTATATAAAGATATATGTTTATGTACAAATTGAGGCGAATAATATTTGAAAAGCCATAAATAGTCGGATAGAATTAGCATATCTTGGAAAAAAGATAACATATCCCATTTGACATTTTTTGCCATTTTTTCGAAAATTCATAACTTGTATTGTATTTAATATCTAGACTTCAAATTTTGACAAAATGTGAGTAAAGAATGATTCTAACACATGCATCAAATTCTCAGAAGATCGACTATGAACTTTTGAAGATAAGTTGGAGAAACTAAAAGAAGGCTCCTCCGAAAAACGGCCATTGAGAAGTTGTTAGATAACGTACACTAATTTTACAAAAAGCTTTCATTTTTTAAAGAAATACTCTACAATGTACCCGAATGGCGTTCTCTTTGAGCAAGTGAAAGTATGAAAAAAAATCGATTGCAAAAAACCGCACTTCTGCGATAACGATTTTTGGAGTATCAACAATTATAGAGAAGGCTTCATGAGTCGTTATTGTGTTATTGTTTATTGACCATTCAAACAACATTCTCAATAGTCAGAATGTATGTAGTCGGTCCACGCGAATTGGTGATGGCCCCCTGAGCGTAGCGGCATTCTACCACTTGCCACCGGTCAGAGCGCAAAAATACGATTTCTTAAGCAATGCTTCTATCGCAACGTTATGATTCTTCACATTAGCAGTAGAATGACGGAGACTGACTGATTTTTGAACGACACTGATTCTTCCCTCACGAAACAGCCTTGATTGCTGCTGCTGCTCTCCAACTCTCTTCTCTCTCTTGCCTCTATCCGAACGGCCTCTAATATTGCTGCTTGATGTCGTTCCCCTCTCTCCACCTCTCACCTGAGCGGCCAATACAACAAGTGAATGACGCATGGCAATAATACTGCCCTTTCGTAATTCATCGTAACATATTATACCAATCTTTAATCTAGTTCTTATTTTCACATGATTTTTTGTTGGAGAAGGCTTCATATACACTTATTTGACTTCCAATTATATAATAAATATAAGTAGTACATTGCTCTTCACAAAAAACTACGGAAACCACTCCTTGTATAGGTGAAATGCGATTTTTGCAATCGATCTTTCCTATACTCACACTTGCTCAAAAGAGACGCCATCTAGTCACTTTGTGGAGTAACTCTTGACAAAGGAAATGCAATCTGTGAAATTGATATTTGCTGGCAACATTTCTCAAAAAGTTCACAATCGATCTTCTGAAAAATTTGATGCGTATCTTAAAAGCTACTCTAACCACATTCTGTCAGAATTTTGAGTCCCAATAACACATACAATGCAAGTTATGAATTTCCGAAAAAATGACAAAAAAATAACGATTTTTTGCAGTTAATCCAAAAGCAGCTGGACTGATCCAAATTCAAAGGGACTTACTTGATTCGTCTTTCTATTGCGTACTTTTTCTAGCAGAACACTATTTTTTGTCAGATGCGTAGTTTTTTAGCAGAACGCAAAAAACCGTTTTTGCAGTTTTTTACTTTCTTTTGGCAGCCTTTCTGACATTGTAGCCGCGTACAAATAGAATATGTTATTTGTCACGTTATGAACTAACAAATACAAAAAAATATTTCAAATTATCAATCTTCTTGATTCAAGCATGTATTTGCGCTAATTCTGCCAAGCTAAAATCTCATTTTCATTTAACAGAATGACAGACCTATATATAAATTGATGAGATAAATCTGTTTTTGAGATCTAGTTCGTATATGTCTATCACTGCGGGGGGTCGTATCTAATAGTTATAGAAATTTGATTCTAAAATCTGCCACTACGGACAGTGATGCGCGTGCTAACTTCTAGTTTCTGATTTTATAGTCCTTGCAGTATATTTATCAATGTCCGTATCAAAAACTAATCTATCCATTTGACACGTAGATAGAGCACTCTTCCAATGTTCAAATGGAATAAAACGTACAATATTATTATTTAAGATTCCTACAAGAAGAGTATCTTTTGGAAATATATTTGTCCGAGTACATATTTCTCAGTTCGTTTCGTACAACAATTAACTCTTGATACCAACAATCACACTCTAGTGCCTAGTGCTCATGGAAAGAATAAAAATTAGAGCCTAGAATATTAGATGACAGAAATTAGATGTCATAACTTAATATGACTCAGTTTTTTGATACAGACTGATGATTCTCACAAATTTTGATTATTGTAAACTCTTATTTGTTCATTCGTTGGGATTTTCAAAGTGTTAGCTTCATTGATAGCAAAAGGATATTATAGTCAGCTCTTGATCGCTTGTTCTATTGTTGTATTTGGACAGAATGTTCGATTGGCTGGGTTCATCAAGATCCAAATTCAAATTTATTCAACTCAAAAGAAGTGTGAGATCAGTATAAACCAAACTATCAATGAACAATATTGAAAATCAGAATAGATACCCGTGTATTGTTGACTTTGTACCACATGTATCCACCAAACTGTAATTGACATGTTTCAAATTCCATTCAATCTTCAATACTTATTCCATCCACAACAGAGAAACATCGTGAATTGGAATATCGTATCCAGAAAATAGTATAATTAAATGATGGATCTTCGAATGACAGATAATCGGTATCAGTAATTAAAATTCACATCACTTGAGCAAGCGTTTTAAGTCTCATTGATTATTCTTTAGTGCCTACGAACAGTTAGGTTTCTTCCAACAATATCATTACAAATGAAATACTGAGAGTACCACTTCTTCAATCTCTTGAATTTATTGTATGCACGTTTCCCACAATATTTGTGAATGTGAAATAAATTGTCCAGTGTATTAATAACTACATGCCCATATTTCACTATTCTTCAAGATTTGATCCAAGAATTTATCCAATTCTTCGGTACGAAATACAAATTTAGTTTAATAATTATGAAATCATACCCATGAATAACCTTATTGTGTTCCGTCTTTGATAATTCACTAAATTCATCAAGTGAAAATTTTATTTATCCGAAATGATTCTCAAAATTTATGTATACGCTTTCAACAATATCTTAAAATGTCAAAAAGTGGAAATGTCATTTCAACAATTGAATATTAACATCAAGTCGCAATGATCAGAACAGGACCAGCCACATTGGAACGATATTAAATGCTACAAACCCCGCAGCTTGTGATATCCACGCATGAACGCCTGATAGAATGTAAAAAAAAAAGTCTTAATCGAGTAGGGACCATAAAAGTATTTTTCCGAATCAAGGTAGGGCCTCTAGATAGAATTTGCTACAGAACGCAGGCTGACTTAATCCGGCACTGTCGCAGAAGCCACGTTTACATTAGAGCGAAACAACTAATAAATGTTGAATATATAAATTATTTGAAAAAACTTTTCAGTGAATAAAATGCATCAGATAACATTTGCTCATGACTATTATGTACTAAACTATCATTTAAATTCATGTAGACTCAGTAGATTTTATGAAATCTGTAGAAATATTTTTCAGTTTGACATGTCAAAGTGACGTTTTCGAGATACAGTAAAAAGCATGAATCACAGTAGAGCGATAAAATTTATAAAAGTTGTACTTATAAATTATTCAAAATACCTTTTTAACAATTGAATTGTATCACAGGACATTTGCTCATGCATATTAATCATTAAACTAATGTTAAAATTCACGTAAATGTAACAAATAATTATAAAATTGATAAAAATATTTTTGAAATTGAAATGTCAAAATGACGTGTGATTTTGTATACCCCTGTGAAATAGATGAGTAAAAGATAGGGGCACGCTGATCAACGCAAATTTTCGTCGTTTTTAATTTTTCCTGCAAATACTATAAGTACCAAAAATATGAGACCCCCGGAAGGCACTCGTCCTAAAAAATATCTATCAAATAAAACAAATTTCATAAAAATCCATCAATAAATAGAGGCTGTAGAAGAGCGCAAAAAAGTGGCTAATCTATACCGAGAGCTTGGTACATTTAGACGATTAGTATATAGTGACTAGCGTTTCGACCTGCTTCGCAGGTCTAAGCGCTAGACTTCGCAACTCCATATGTGAACCGCCTCCGGCAAAAATAATTTCTTGATAAGATTAGTTCCGATTATAATTTTAGCCTACAGAATCCTTCTGCTCCATATTATATTTCTGCATTCTCTCTTATTCGTGATTTCACTGTTTTTTATAGACAAGTCCCAATGTTTTTTTATGTATTTATCTGGAGAGAAATTATTGATTTCAACTCCTTCACAAACTACAGAAACACTAGGCGTCGCAGCTCCATATATGTACCGCCTCTCTGACAAGAATTCTTCTTTTACAAAACCAATCTCGAATGTGAATTGAGCTCACATAATTCCTCTGATTCATATTATATTTCTACACTTTTCTCTGTCCGTGATTGAATTGATTGACAGTTTCCAATGATATCTAGATAAAACTCCTTGATAAAATCATTGATTTCATTCCCTTTAAGGATTAGCGACGAGATGGCGAAATTGTTCCTCTAGTAGAACCATCTTTTCAACCGGGCCTAAGACTATTATTATAAGTAGATATATAATCATCAAATACAATATATCACATCTTGAGGAACTAATAATAGCTAAATACTCCAATAAAAGTCAACCTCTTACAAATGGTAGTAAAATGCTAGTGCCAAGACCTGTATATAAGACCGTGATGCGTGAATTTACATGCTCTATTTCTTCATGGAAAACTGCAAAAGTTTCACAAATTGCCAATACCACTGTGAAAATACTTTACTCCATGTGTTAAGTTTGCAACAATTTAAGAGTTAGCGGACATAATTTTTGACTTATATATTCATGTTGTTCTTTCTTATTTGCAACGTTTTTCGTCTAACGCATCGTCAACGCTACCATCGACAAACCTTGGCATGCCACGTCCAAATATAAGTATGAAAAGTTCTAATTTTGCATTGATAATAATTATTTTCCTGCTTTAAAAAAATTCATCGAACTTTATGATAAATAAAATTAAACCGCTGATAATTCTGGGGAATGTTCCAGGTGAATGTTGTGCCAATTCATTCGGGGATCAATCTAAGTTATTTTATTTCTTTTGATAAATACCACCGTTGATAAAATAAAGGCAAAAAACTCAAACATTCCATCAATGAAGTTTTGGTATTACAGATTGAAAGTACCTTATTTATAAATATGAACTTATTTTTCGGCTAAAAAACTTGAATATGAAATTTCAGTCAAAGATTTCTAGGCGTTCTCAAGTACTCGTGTTTTGAGACATAGACAAACAATGACTGACTTTCTTTTGAATCATGGTTTTGGGCTCAGTAGGGTCTAAAAAGTGAAGATTCTTTGAAAGCGACAACTGTCCTTATACTTTCTTGTAAATGTGTCTCAGTGGTTGATTTTAATTTTAATTTTGAATGGAGTTGCATACCAATAGCGGAAAAATTGATGATTGAAAACTTTGATCTGTAACTTCAAGTTCCAAATATTCAGGAAAGCTATGTAGAGCAAGTATTTAATATGTTACATTCAATAATATTCGAGTATGTCACCTATTGTATTTATAATCAAATTTCAAATATACGTTTGCTCCAATCACTGAAAATTTGCAAGATGATAGACATAAACCGAAGAACACAAGCTCCACTCTTTAAGAGCTCCTTCATAAAACACGTTTTTGCAACAGATCTATCTTCCTAGATGATTACAAATTATTGAGTAGCCAAATGAGTTTTTGAGAACAAAATAAATTCAATGAAGAGCAATCAGGCACATCTTTGGCAGAATTCAGTTGAAGAGTACCTGACTGCGTTCAAGAAATTTCATGTGATTGCTGACATCTTCCACTTCAAGTTGCTAGAAATAAGAGATTGAAATTATTGTAAATTGACGATGATGGACTCAAATTTCATGCTTCACTTTGTTTCCAATAATTGGTTACTTCATCTTGATAACAATAATATTATATCTCTTGATAACAAAAATAAATTTCTTAATTACATGAATGGATTCTCTTATAACAATTATATGGTAATTTCATCTTGAAGTTCATTCAATAACTACATGATTCTACGATCTCTTGTTTGATGAGAGTTTTATAGTGTAAAATATGCATGTTTCCTATTTTGTATTCAAAATGCAATAATATTGTCGCATATTACATTTATCCTAGAAATTTCTGAGCATAACCTGAAGAAGATCACAGGAATCTGTCATTTTATCAATATTCGATTAAACTACCTACATTCTCTTCTATGAGATGTGTACATTGTTGTGAATTGAAATTGGAAATGTGCGCAAAAGCGTACCCATAAATAGTATAATCAAATGATAGATCGCCGGATGATGGATCGTCGAATGATGAATGAATCAGCAGGATTAGTATATTAAATCCATATCTCTTGAGCCAACGTTTCAAATCTTATCAATTCTTCTTCATTGTCCACAAACAATTAAATTTTCTGCAACAATATCATTACAGAACTATAATTTCACTGACATACGCAGTAATTAGATACCAAGTAAACTGACTGAACCTCTTCACAACCTGCAGCGCTAATAATGAATTTATTATGAGCATGTTCTCTACAATATTTGAAAATGTGGTATAAATTGTCTAGTGCATTCATAAATACTTAGTCATGTTCAATTTTCGTATATAATATCACAAGAGACTGTAATTTTATCAATAAATTTTTCTTGAAAACATTGATTACCTAGCAACATCGTGAGAGTCATCTGTCCGATTAAATCACGAGAGCGTAGCTTGAGGGATTTCATCTGAGCAGATGACTCGAAGGATGTTGCTTAAAGGTAATCAATGTTTGAAAGAAAAATTTATGATAAAATTAAAGTCGCGAGTGGTATTTGTGGAGAATATTTCTCGAATGAAATTGCTACTATAAGTATCTATTAAATAATGTTAGTTGCAACTACTAACCTTTTTTATTGAAAAATGCACTAGATTGCCTCCATATACTCTTGAATTTTTCAACTTTTTGTTTTCAATTTCATTATTTTCGGCGAAAAATGCATTTCCAATACGATTGAATTTTGACGTTTCCGAGAACTGATTGTTTGTTTATATTAGAACTGTGTATTTTTTCTCCACGACAAAGGCAATTTATCGCAATAAATCGCTTGCCAACGAGAATTTACCGAGGTAACGGGAATTTTCAGAGGTAAATTCCCGTTGGCAAGGAATTTATTATTATAATTGTCATTGTAGCTATGCAAAATTTGTCAGTATAATTGACATGAGTGAAATAATCTTTTAAAACTGTTCTTAAGGATTTATTCAATTCTACGGTACAAAATACAAATTTAGTTGAGTAATTAAACAGAATTCATCATATGCTTACAGTTTATTTGAGTGAAGTTTCATAATTTACATTTCTCAACAAATGAATAATGTTGATTGATATCTTCATTGTTGTTTCTAACCAATCTTTTTTTCATTCGAACTGAGAGTTTCCACAAATTAGAAATAGCATATATTCTCTCCCAATTACTTTGAATAATACACTTTTTATTCGACATGCCAGTTAAAAACGGTCCAAGAGCTTTTATGGGACCAATATCTTAGCCTCCATTTTGACCGGGATACCGAGTCGATTTACTCTCAATAAATATACATGATTTGAAACACTGTTTCTAAAAATTATATCAAGTTATAAGAGCAACAAATATATACATCAACTACCTGAACAGATCTAATTTGAATCTTCTGACTGCATGAATTAAGTAATGATGTTATTGATGTCTGATGCACGACTAATAGTAGATGGAACTGTCTGATAGCAAAGTACAATTTTTTGCAATTGTAAAACTGGTTCAGAAGACTTAAATCGAAGTAGCACATTTTTAACTGATATAGATCATAATTTTAATAAAATAACAATATTTCTATAATACATTTCGGTTAAGAACGGTCCAAAGATTCTTATGGGACTATGATTCTAGCCTTCCGATTGACCATGATGCGAACCAGTTTCACATAAACACAATAACACTTGGCTATGTGTCAGTTGCATCATTTATCAGTTGCTCATCAATTATCATGAACAGATTATTTTGAAGATTCAAATTTGCTTCCATTCGGTTAATATGTGACTATATTTGTTGCTCTTATTTCTTAACTTTATTTCTAGCAAACTTGTTGTGAAACCTATATTCATTGTGAGTGGATCATACTCGCATTTCAGTCTATTGAAAGACTTAAATCGTAATGCCGTAAGAGCCCTTGGACCATTCATGACATAAATGAACCATAGAAAAAAATACTTTTGATCACTTCTAACAATTATTCATTGAACTTGATACTTTCATCGCTTAAACAATAAGTATTGTGAAAGCTGTAGAATATTTGATGTAAAAAAATACGAATACAAATTACGGCTCACTTTTATGCTGGGAACCTAGTGACGTGCGCATGCGCGTACCTTGTACATGTATTGCTATAGTCAGTGGCTTTCAAACAAAGAGCATTCCACCTAAATACGTACAATTTACTGTTTTCCAATACTACTTGACCTTAAAAAGCTCGATTTAGGTTAAGTCTTGTATTTTTTGAACTCAAAAACACTGATTTACTGTTTTCCAATACTAATTGGCCTGGAAAGCTCGTTTTAGGTTATGTTAAAGTTGCTTTTTCTTGAATGTAAAATACTAGTCCCCACCGTTCCAGTGCCACTGGAAAATTTCTTCGAATCTCTGTGGCGCCATCTCTTTCTACTTTTGTAACTACCACTAGGTTCCTATTGTAAAAATCTACCCAAATTACTTATGGTCTAATGGAAGACTATTCGCATACGAGAGTTTAATAGAATAACATCACTTCTAGATTTCAAATTAGTTTGCAGCAACAGATTAATAATTGACAACTGACGCATGCGCACAAACGGTTTAGAAGTGTATGCGTACGTTCCGTTTGTATATCAAAATTTAAGAAAGAATGAATAATGACAAATGATACTTTCATCATCGTTTTCACCCAAGCTTATCGTGTTTTATCAGCTCAATGCAGCTTTTAGGAGAAATATAGAAATACTACAAATACGAAATTGATAGAACTATTTATACTATAATATGACTTTGTGTCATCATATTGTAACATGATCCATTTGATGATTCATAAATTATTGTACAAAATATTTAGGTACAGTTAGTTCCTTAAGAAATATTTGATTTATATTTTTGAACAAATAAAAAATTCAGATTGATGGCCCCATTGTCGTAATCTAAGGCGATTTCGGGCGACATACCCGTTCACCTCCGTTCACTTGGTTGCGGTAAGCTGCGGTATGCTTCGGTCAGATATGTCGCCAAAAATTTAAAATTTCATTTCTTGAGGCAAGCAATAACCGCGTTATTCAAAATTTATGGTGAATGAATATGAGATATCTAGTACTCTTCTTGAAACATTATATTGAAGAAGATAACCTCATTATAAAAACAAGTGTAAATTTGAAAAGTTTGTAATCCATTTGTCCTATTTGAACTGTGCTTTTTTCCTTGAAAAAGATGCATGTGAGCAAGATAATTAAATTGTATATGTACTTGGCACTTGAGGACGAGTTTAGTACCACAGTAGTTAATAACAGTGCTTTATTTACATTTCTTTGTAAAAAAAAAAGCTCATCTAATGGCCGGTTTTATAAAAGACCAAGTAAATTGACTTCTAAAGTAAATTTATTTTATCAAACAAATTCTAATCAGTTTGTATTTTACTGTCAAATAATCGACTGTCATCAGAATAAATTTTATTTACTATGGAAGTAAATTACTCTGCCCTTCATAAAACCGAGCATAAGAAAAGAAAACAAAAATAACCTTATGAACTTCACACTTTTAATATTTACTACATTTGACATTTCTTAGAAGAGGACAAAAAGAAGATTGAAAGAGATAGAGATAGTGAACGCTCATCTAACCCTCATAACAAGACCGTTCAACTTGGAGCACTAATCCAAGCTTACCGGGTTATCTTTTTGGCCGCTCGAATGAGTGAACGCAAGTGACCGCAACATACCGCAACTGAACGATTGTCGCCAGAAATCGCCTCTAATGTCATTACTATATTTGATCCATTGTTAGGTTATGGACTGATGGTTCTCACTAATTTTGATCAATGTAAACTCCTATTCGTTGATTCAATTGAATTTTCAATGTATTGGCTTCATTGATTGAAAGGGATTTTATAATCTGCTGATGATTGCATGTTTCATTGTTGTACCTCAACAAAATGTACGATTGGATTGGTAGGTCCTTGCAATATATGTGTTAATGTCTGATTCATACATTTAAAACGTAGAAAGAGCACCTCACTAATATTTTAATGGAATATTATGTACAAAATTATCATTAAGAACCCCTCCAAGTTGAGTATCTTCTGGTACATATCTTTTGTAATCCATATAGGCTACGTTTGTTGTGTATAACCTGTGTACAACAATGAACTCTTGAATTCAACAATGCCATTCAAGTCTCTAGTGCATACATCAGATTTATCTGTTACGCATCGAATCATTAGCTCATGAATAAACATCAGAGCCTAGGCTATTAGATGTCAGAAACTCCAGATCGAAATCTTAGAACTACTGGGATTTGCTACTCTTTCCAATGAACTTGATATAGCCAAGGATCTTCCAACGGTATATAGCAGTATGATATAATTGTCTTTATATCAAACTTTGAATGAATATTTGCAGTATATGTACATCGATCGAATTTTTGGGATCGAAAGCAGAATCATCAAGTAATTATCTCTTATCATTTTCCATTTCATTTACCCAGTGAATAGGAACATCCATAATAAATATCAAATTGGTCACTTTTTTATACTATACAGAATATATACGTTTAATCTATTCGAGTATTATTTTATTATTTGAATCGTCCACACCCAAGCTTATCGTGTTTCATCAGCTCAATGCAGTTTTCAGGATAATTATTTTTCACATAACCTCAAATAAAAAGTTGATGAGAATATTTATTTTTTTATTGCAGAATATTTATCACATGTACCAAACTATAGTTACTTGAGATATTCCAAGTGGCATTTAATCTTCAGTACTTATTCTACAAGAAATCAATATTGTAAATCAGGATATAAATCGTATCTAGAAAATAGTATATTCAAATGATAGATCGTCAGAAAATGGATGAATTAGTATTGGTGAATTGAATTCATATCACTCAAGCAGACGTTTCAAATCTTAATAATTCTTCTCCAGTACCTACAAATAATTAAATTTGCTTCAATAATATCACCACATAACTATAATTTTGTGATTAGATAGGTACCAAGTAGACTGACTGAACTTCTCTTCAACCTGCAGCGCTAATTATGAATTTATTGTATGCATGTTTCTGAAATATTCTCAAATATAGGATAAATTGTCTAGTGTATTAATGAATACATGCTTATGGTCCATTCATCTCAAATACTTTTCTTGATGATTTATTCGACTCTACGGTATAAAATACGAAGTTAGTTGGATAATTATGAATACATACCAATGAATAACCTTATTCCGTTGATGATCCTGAATGAATATATTCGATTTGAGAAATATCTGAAAAGTTTTGTCGCAAAAGCCAGAATACTCTTTATAAATAAGGCTGGGCAACAACGATCATTACCACTATTACCAGTTCAATAATATAAAAGAGTAATTGATGGTGTGTTAATACAATAACGACGATGATTGAAATGTTATGCTCGTCCTCATGGTGGTAATAAAGCCGAACTTCTTGATACGCTAGGATGACAATTATTTTCATTTTAGGTTCAAATTATTCAATACAATATTAATTCTGAATACAAGGGATAATAATCAGAAAATTCAGTAAGAGATCACATTTAACACATTCTGGACATAATTCCAGATACTTTTGCTTCGTTGATTTGATAAGTTTTAGACAAAACTCAAGACAAGGCTTTGGGGAGTTAACTAAATAATATTAATTGTCCAAGAATCACTTACTACGCATATCGCTGTGGCATATTCCATAACAACAGCGCTATTCTGCCCCTTTGTGAACTGATAGCAATATATATTTTCATTAAAAAGCTTGTATCATGATTTTACTGTGAATATATATCAAAACTGTGATAAATATGAATTTCCCAAAATCTCACATTGAAAACATAGTATCAACGGCTTATCTAAGTATTAAGAGCCCAAGAAACATGGCGGATGTCCAGGCATGCGCACAAAAAAATTCCAATTATGAAAAGAGCTATTGTTGGCATCTTATATAAAAGTAAGTTTCTTGATTGAAAGAATTGATTTCCTGATAACAAATGGAATCGTAATCATCAAGCATTCTACTATAACAACTTCTAGTAAATCCTCAAGCATAACCTAAAAAATATTACATTAATTACACTCTAATTACAAAAATAAGTTTCTTGATTACTAGAATCGATTTTCTCATAACAATTACATGTTGAAATCATCTTGGAACCTATGCGATCGCTTGTTTGAAAGAATTTATATTGTACAAAATATGCCTGTTTTCTATTTTGTGTTGAAAATGCATTAGTATTGTGACATTATACTTTATTCCAAGAAATGTTTGAGTATAGCCTGAAAAATATTACATAAGATTGTCATTTTGTTAATAATATACAATTAAACTACTTACTTTTTATTTATCAGATGTGTACATTGTTGTGAACTGGCATTGACATTTTGCGTGGAAGCGAGTACGCATGTGCAGTTTCTGCTCATGAAATAAGTTGGCAATACTGACGTCCTATTGAATGTCAAAAAATTTATTTCTATTAAAATAAGCTTGATGGAAGCTTCAAATATATTACAAATTATCCATTTGAATATTTTATTTATATAACAATACATAATATGTATATTAAATAGTGAATTTTGTGATATTTTGAGGAATATTTCAAATACCTGTATGTCAAACTTGACAGAAGCGACCCGATGTTCATTAATTTTTTGTCAGGGATAACTTGAGAATATTCTGACGGCCGGTGAACTGTCATTTTTGACAATTGTAATCGATGGTTTTGGCCTTCTCCTGTGATTACTATATATGTGATGGTATTCAAATATATAAAAGGCACTAGTCCTCATTAAGATGTATTGAATAGAGAAGAAATGAACAAAATTAAATATACCGTTTAAGCTGTAGCGATGGATAAAAATTTTTTTGGGAACATACAACTGACAGTTGTAATTCAAGAAATTTAAGCGGACTAGTATATAGGACTAGCGTTTCGACCTGCTTCGCAGGTCTAAGCGCTAGGCTTCGCAGCTCCATATGTGAACCGCCTCCGGCAAAAATAATTTCTTGATAAGATTAGTTCCGATTATAATTTTAGCCTACAGCATCCTTTTGCTCTATATTATATTTCTGCATTCTCTCTTATTCGTGATTCCACTGTTTTTTATAGACAATTCCCAATGTTATTTTATGTATTCATCTGGAGAGAAATTACTGATTTCAACTACTTCACAAACTACAGAAACACTAGGTGTCGCAGCTCTGTATATGTATCGCCTCTCTGACAAGAATTCTTCTTTGACAAGATCAATCTCGAATGTGAATTGAGCTCACGTAATTCCTTTGCTTCATATTATATTTCTACACTTTTCTCTGCCCGTGATTACATTGACTGACAGTTTCCAATGATATCTAGGTAAAATTCCTTGAGAAAATCATTGATTTCATTCCCTTTAAGGATTAGCGACGAAATGGCGAAATTGTTCTTCTAGTAGAACCATCTTTCCAATTGGGCCTAAAACTATCATTATAAGCAGATATACAATCATCAAATACAATATATTACAGCTTCTTACATCTTGAGGAACTAATAATAGCTAAATACTTCAATAAGAGTCAACCCCTCACCAATGGTAGTGAGATGCTAGTGCCTAGACCTGTATATAAGACCGTGATGCGTAAATTCACATGCTCTATTTTTGCATGGAAAACTGAAAAAGTTTCACAAATTGCTAACACCACTGTAAAAATATTTCACTCCATGTATTGAGTTTGCAGCTATTTAAGAGTTAGCGGACATAATTTTTTCCTTATATATTCATGTTGTTCTTTCTAATTGCAACGTTTTTGTCTAACGCATCGTCAACGCTACCATCGACAAATTTTGGCATGCGGCGTCCAAATATGAGTATTATAAATTCATATTTAGCATTGATAATAATTATTTCCCTACTTTAAAAAAATTCATCGAGCTTTATAATAAATAAAATCAAACCGCTAATAATTTTATTGAATGTTCCAGGTGAATGTTGTGCCAATCCATTTGCGGATCAATCTGAGTTATTTCATATCTTTTGATAAATACCACCGTTGATGAAATAAACGCAAAAAACTCAAACATTCCATCAATGAAGTTTTGGTACCGCAGATTGAAAGTACCTTATTTATGAATATGAACCTATTTTTTGGATGAAGAACTTGAATATGAAATTTCAGTCGAAGGCTTCTAGGCGTTCTTAAGTTATCGTGTTTTGAAAAATAGATAAACACAATGACTGACTTTCTTTTGAGTTATGTTTTTGGGTTCAGTAGGGTCTAAAATGTGAAGATTCATTGGAAGCGACAACTGTCGTCATACTTTTTTGTGAATGCGTCTCAGTGGTTGATTTTAATTCTTATTTTGATTGGAGTTGCATACCAATAGCGGAAAAATTTATGATTGAAAACTTGGATCTGTGACTTCAAATTTCAAATATTCAGGAAAGCTAAGCAGAGCAAGTATCCAATATGTTACATACAATAATATTCGAGTATGTTACCTAATGTATTCATTATCAAATTTCAAATATACGTTTGCTTCAATCACTGAAAATTTGCAAGATGATAGACATAAACCGAGAAACACAAGCTCCACTCTTTCAGAGCCCCTTCAAAAAAACACGTTTTTGCAACAGATCTATCTTCCTAGATGATTACAAATTTTTGAGTAGCCAAATGAATTTTTGAGAACAGAATAAATTCAATAAAGAACAATCAGGCACATCTTTGGCAGAATTCAGTTGAAGAGTACCTGATTGCGTTCAAGAAATTTTATGGGATTGCTGACATCTTCCACTTCAGGTTGTTAGAAATAAGAGATTGAAATTATTGTAAATTGACGATGATGGACTCAAATCTCATGCTATACTCTGTCCCCAACAATTGGTTACTTCATCTTGATAACAATAATAATCTATCTCTTCATAACAAAAATAAATTTCTTGATCACAAGAATGGATTCTCTTATAACAATTATATGGTGATTTCATCTTGAAGTTTAGTCAATAACTACATCATTCTACGATCTCTTGTTTGATAAGAGTCTTATAGTGTGAAATATGCATGCTTTCTATGTTGTTTTCAAAATGCAATAATATTGTCGCATATTACTCTTATCTTAGAAATTTCTGAGCATAACCTGAAGAAGATCACAGAAATTGGTCATTTTATCAATATTCGATTAAACCACCTACATTCTCTTCTATGAGATGTGTACATTGTTGTGAATTGAAATTGGCAATGTGCGCAAAAGCGTACTTATAACTAGTATAATCGAATGATGGATCGTCGGAAGATGGACCAACGTTTCAAATCTTATCAATTCTTCTTCATTGTCTACAAACAATTAAATTTTCTGCTACAATATCATTATAGAACTATAATTTCACTGACATACGCAGTAATTAGATACCAAGTAAACTGACTGAACCTCTTCACAACCTGCAGCGCTAATAATGAATTTATTATGAGCATGTTCTCTACAATATTTGTAAATGTGGTATAAATTGTATAGTGCATTCATAAATACTTAGTCATGTTCAATTTTCCTTTAAAACTCTTCTTAAGGATTTACTCAATTCTACGGTACAAAATACAAATTTAGTTGAGTAATTCAACAGAATTTATCATATGCTTACAGTTTATTTGAGTGAAGTTTCATAATTTACATTTCTCAACAAATGAATAATGTTAATTGATATCTTCATTGTTGTTTTTAACCAATCTTTTCTTGATTCAAACTGAGAGTTTTCACAAATTAAAAATAGCATATTTTCTCTCCTAATTACTTTGAATAATTCACTTTTCATTCGACAAGCCAGTTAAAAACGGTCCAAGGGCTTTTATGGGACCAATATCTCAGCCTCCAGGTTGACAGGGATACCGAGTCGATTTACTCTCAATAAATATACATGATTTTAAACACTGTTTCTAAAAATTATATCAAGTTATAAGAGCAACAAATATATACATCAACTACCTGAACAGATCTAATTTGAATCTTCTGACTGCATGAATTCAGTTATGATGTTATTAATATTTGATGCACGACTAACAGTAGATGGAACTGTCTGATAGCAAAGTACAATTTTGTGCTATTGTAAAACTGGTTCAGAAGACTTGAATCGAAGTAGCACATTCTCAACTGAAATAGATCATAATTTTGATAAAATAATAATAATTCTATAATGCATTTCGGTTAAGAACGGTCCAAAGATTCTTATGGGACTATGATTCTAGCCTTCCGATTGACCATGATGCGAACCAGTTTCACATAAGCACAATCACACTTGGCTATGTGTCAGTTGCATCATTTATCAGTTGCTCATCAATTAACATAAACAGATTATTTTGAAGACTCAAATTTGCTTCCATTCGTTTAATATGTGACTGTATTTGTTGCTCTTATTTCTTGACTTTATTTCTAGCAAACTTGTTGTGAAACCTATATCCATTGTGAGTGGATCATATTCGCATTTCAGTCTATTGAAAGTCTCAAATCGTAATGCCGTAAGAGCCCTTGGACCATTCATGACATAAATGAACCATAGAAGAAAATACTTTTGATCACTTCTAACAATTATTCATTGAACTTGATACTTTTCCTGCAATATACTATTCCATACATTGTTATCTATTATACAGATTGATACAATATTTTAGAATCTGCTGTCTTATTATAAATTTAAAATATTTTCATGTCACGACATTCTAATTTTTCGTGAACATATAAAATTTCATTTTCTCACATCGCTAAAACAATAAGTATTGTTAGAGCTGTAGAATATCTGATAGAAAAAAATACGAATACACATTACGGCTCACTTTCATGCTAGGAACCTAGTGACGTGCGCATGCGCTTACTTTGTACATGTATCGCTATAGTCAGTGGCTTTCAAACAAAGAGCATTCCACCCAAATACGTACAAGTGTGTGGCTCGCTGACAATAATGAATTTTTTTCAATACTAGTTGGCTTATGGAGCTTGGTTTAGGTTTTATTCTGGCTGTTTTTTTTTTAACTGGAAAAACACTAATTTACTGTTTTCCAATACTACTTGACCTTAAAAAGCTCGGTTTAGGTTAAGTTTTGTATTTTTTTAACTAAAAAACACCTATTCACTGTTTTCCAAAACTAATTGGCCTGGAAAGCTCGTTTTAGGTTATGTTAAAGTTGCTTTTTCTTGAATGTAAAATACTAGTCCCCACCGTTCTAGTGCCACTGGAAAATTTCTTCAAATCTTTGTGGCGCCATCTCTTTTTACTTTTGTAACCACCACTAGGTTGCTATTGTAAAAATCTACCAAAATTACTTATGGTCTAATGGAAGACTCTATTCGCATACGAAAGTTTAATAGAATAACATCACTTCTAGATTTCAAATTAGTTTGCAGCAACAGATTGATAATTGACAACTGACGCATGCGCACAAACAGTTTAGAAGTGTATGCGTACGTTCCGTTTGTATCTCAAAATTTGAGAAAGAATGAATAATGACAAATGATACTTTCATCATCGTTTTCACCCAAGCTTATCGTGTTTTATCAGCTCAATGCAGTTTTTAGGAGAAATATAGAAATACTACAAATACGTAATTGATAGAACTATTTATATTATAATATGAATTTGTGTCATCATATTGTAACATGATCCATTTGATGATTCATAGATTATTGTACAAAATATTTAGGTACAGTTAGTTCCTTAAGAAATATTTGATTCATATTTTTAAACAAATAGAAAATTCAGATTGATGGCCCCATTGTCGTAATCTAATGTCATTACTCTATTTGATCCATTGTTAGGTTATGGACTGATGGTTGTCACCAATTTTGATCAATGTAAACTCCTATTCGTTGATTCAATTGAATTTTCAATGTATTGGCTTCATTGATTGAAAGGGATTTTATAATCTGCTGATGATTGCATGTTTCATTGTTGTACCTCAACAAAATGTACGATTGGATTGGTTGGTCCTTGCAATATATGTGTGCATGTCTGATTCATACATTTATAACGTAGAAAGAGCCCCTTACTAATATTTTAATGGAATATTATGTACAAAATTATCATTAAGAACTCCTCCAAGTTGAGTATCTTTTGGTACATATCTTCTGTAATCCATATAGGCTACGTTTGTTGTGTATAACCTGTGAACAACAATGAACTCTTGAATTCAACGATGCCATTCAAGTCTCTAGTGCATACATCAGATTTATTTACTACGCATTGAATCATTAGCTCATGAATAAACATCAGATCCTAGGCTATTGGATGACAAAAACTTCAGATCGAAATCTTAGAATTACTGGGCTTTGCTACTCTTTTCAATGAACTTGATATAGCTAAAGATCTTCCAACGGTATATAGCAGTATGATATAATTGTCTTTATATCAAACTTTGAATGAATATTTGCAGTATATGTACATCGATCGAATTTTTGGAATCGGAAGCAGAATCATCAAGTAATTATCTCTTATCATTTTCCATTTCATTTACCAAGTGAATAGCAACATCCATAATGAATATCAAATTGGTCACTTTTTTATAGTATACAGAATATATACGTTTAATATATTCGAGTATTATTTTATTATTTGAATCATCCACACCCAAGCTTATCGTGTTTCATCAGCTCAATGCAGTTTTCAGGAGAATTATTTTCCACATAACCTCAAATAAAAAGTTGATGAGAATATTTATTTTTTTATTGCAGAATATTTATCACATGTATCAAACTATAGTCACTTGAGAAATATTTCAAGTGGCATTTATTCTTCAGTACTTGTTTGACAGGAGATCAATACTGTAAATCAGGATATGAATCGTATCTAGAAAATAGTATATTCAAATGATGGATCGTCAGAAAATGAATGAATCAGTATTAGTGAATTAAACTCATATCACTCAAGCAGACGTTTCAAATCTTATTAATTCTTCTCCAGTACCTACAAATAATTAAATTTTCTTCAATAATATCACCACAAAACTATAATTATGTGATTAGATATGTAGGTACCAAGTAGACTGACTGAACTTCTCTTCAACCTGCAGCGCTTATCATGAATTTATTGTATGCATGTTTCTGAAATATTCTTAAATATAAGATAAATTGTCTAGTGTATTCATGAATACATGCTTATGGTCCATTCATCTCAAATACTTTTCTTAATGATTTATTCGACTCTACGATATAAAATACGGAGTTAATTGGATAATTATGAATACATACCAATGAATAACATTATTCCGTTGATGATCCTGAATGGATATATTCGATTTGAGAAATATCTAAAAAAATTTGTCGCAAAAGCCAGAATACTTTTTATAAATAAGGCTGGGCAACAACGATCATTACCACCATTACCAGTTCAATATTATGAAAGAGTAATTGATGGTGTGTTAATACAATGACGACGATAATTGAAATGTTATGCTCGTCCTCATGGTGGTAATAGAGCAGAACTTATTGATACGCTAGGATGACAATTATTTTCATATTAGGCTCAAATTATTCAATATAATATTAATTCTGAATACAGAGGGTAATAATCAAAAAATTCAGTAATAGATCACATTTAACACATTCTGGACATAATTCCAGATACTTTTGCTTCGTTGATTTGATAAGTTTTAGACAAAACTCAAGACAAGGCTTTGGGGAGTTAACTAAATAATATTAATTGTCCAAGAATCACTTACTACGCATATCGCTGTGGCATATTCCATAACAACAGCGCTATTCTGCCCCTTTGTGAACTGATAGCAATATATATTTTCATTAAAAAGCTTGTATCATGATTTTACTGTGAATATATATCAAAACTGTGATAAATATGAATTTCCCAAAATCTCACATTGAAAACATAGTATCAACGGCTTATCTAAGTATTAAGAGCCCAAGAAACATGGCGGATGTCCAGGCATGCGCACAAAAAAATTCCAATTATGAAAAGAGCTATTGTAGGCATCTCATATAAAAGTAAGTTTCTTGATTGAAAGAATTGATTTCCTGATAACAAATGGAATCGTAATCATCGAGCATTCTACTATAACAACTTCTAGTAAATCCTCAAGCATAACCTAAAAAATATTACATTAATTACACTCTAATTACAAAAATAAGTTTCTTGATCACTAGAATCGATTTTCTCATAACAATTACATGTTGAAATCATCTTGGAACCTATGCGATCGCTTGTTCGAAAGAATTTATATTGTACAAAATATGCCTGTTTTCTATTTTGTGTTGAAAATGCATTAGTATTGTGACATTATACTTTATTCCAAGAAATGTTTGAGTATAGCCTGAAAAATATTACATAAGATTGTCATTTTGTTAATAATATACAATTAAACTACTTACTTTCTATTTATCAGATGTGTACATTGTTGTGAACTGGCATTGACATTTTGCGTGAAAGCGAGTACGCATGTGCAGTTTCTGCTCATGAAACAAGTTGGCAATACTGACGTCCTATTGAATGTCAAAAAATTTATTTCTATTAAAATAAGCTTGATGGAAGCTCCAAATACATTACAAATTATCCATTTGAATATTTTATTTATATAACAATACATAATATGTATATTAAATAGTGAATTTTGTGATATTTTGAGAAATATTTCAAATACCTGTATGTCAAACTTGACAGAAGCGACCCGATGTTCATTAATTTTTTGTCAGGGATAACTTGAGAATATTCTGACGGCCGGTGAACTGTCATTTTTGACAATTGTAATCGATGGTTTTGGCCTTCTCCTGTGATTACTATATATGTGATGGTATTCAAATATATAAAAGGCACTAGTCCTCATTAAGATGTATTGAATAGAGAAGAAATGAACAAAATTAAATATACCGTTTAAGCTGTAGCGATGGATAAAAATTCTTTTGGGAACATACAACTGACAGTTCTAATTCAAAAAATTTAAGCAAATTAGTATATAGGACTACCGTTTCGACCTGCTTCGCAGGTCTAAGCGCTATGCTTCGCAGCTCCATATGTGAACCGCCTCCGGCAAAAATAATTTCTTGATAAGATTAATTCCGATTATAATTTTAACCAACAAAATCCTTCTGCTCTATATAATTTCAGCATTCTCTCTTATTCGTGATTTCACTGTTTTTTTTCATGAACAAATCCCAATGTTTTTTTATGTATCTATCTGGAGAGAAATTATTGATTTCAACTCCTCCACAAACTACAGAATCACTAGGCGTCGCAGCTCCATATATGTACCACCTCTCTGACAAGAATTCTTCTTTTACAAAATCAATCTCGAATGTGAATTGAGCTCACATAATTCCTCTGATTCATATTATATTTCTACACTTTTCTCTGCCCGTGATTGAATTGATTGACAGTTTCCAATGATATCTAGGTGAAATTCCTTGAGAAAATCATTGATTCCATTCCCTTCAAGGATAAGCGACGAGATGGCGAAATTGTTCCTCTAGTAGAACCATCTTTAAAAAAATTCATCCAGCTTTATAATAAATAAGATATAACCGCTGATAATTTTAGGTAGTGTTGCCACGAGACAAGACGAGACGAGACTTCAGTGAGTCTCGTCTCGGTCTCGTAATGGTCCCACTTGGCTGAGTCTTGTCTCAGTCTCGCCCTGGTCTTGAGTAGGTCAGTCTCGTCTCGGTCTCGAGTCTCGACGAGAGTCTCGCCATGATTTCTCAAAATTACATATTCTCACATGCGGGAATCAATTCGTTCTACCTGATTATTATTTGCTATGAATTCTTCCAAAAATATGTATTTGTAGGTATGTTTGGTGCGCAAAGTCGCTCTGGGGTTTAATTCTTATTTGTGAAGATTGTCTTTTGACGCCATTTCATAGACTTTCGACACATGTACCACCTATCGGACAATTAGAGAAGCGATTTAATGTCATCATTATTGAAGACAGTCTTCCAGAAGTAAGAGACAGGGTAGAGTCAGTTTCCTTATTTAGATGTCAGATTTGACATTCGTATGTCATAAAATAGTAACAATAAAATTATACTATTATATTTGATGATAGATCAGAATGATTAAACTGTATTTGAGTCTGAATCCAAACATCGTTCTCAACTAACTGCCAGCATAAAGTTGTCGATCATACAATACTCAAGTCCCTATAAATGTAACTATGACATCCTAATATTGACAAAAAGACTGCGATCTGTCTACAAGCTGTCTCTATAAATTAAAATAGGACCTCTAGAGCCAAGACAATTCGAGATAATAAAGAGGTGATAGTTTTATGCAACAAATGTGTAAACTCAAGCATTATGACGATGTTAAGACTTCCTATTTACAGTCAAGAATCAGTGAGTTACAGAAAATATTGTCCGAATTCAATAATACTAGTTTGCACATGTTGTTGACGCCACACAATATTTCTTCTACGATTCTCAAGATAAATTCATATAAACTAAATTCAGGTCACAAGAACGTTCATATGAATTAATGGTATAGATCTAAGACGCATTGTTAGCGATGTGTAAACCACCAAATTCAGAAGTGGATGAAGAAAAAGCAAATTTTCAAATGAGGTCATGTTATTGACTGGTAATAACGAGTTATATGATTCAAATGACATAAATTTATGAAAGTATAGTATTGATTTTCTCTTTCTATTCCAGTTCAGCCTAATCTGATATAATTTTGAATGAAATTAGATGACACACAGTTATATCACCAGAAATCTTATAGGAATCGATTTATATAACGTATTTACAGTAAAAATCAGTTATAGTATGATAGTTCTTTCTTCCATCATGTTGATAGTTTTTTGTGAAATTAATTGTGTTGTGCTAGTATTGGGGCTCGTCCTGTTGCACAATATTATCATATAAAATCTGTAGCGGTCACACAGTACTTCCCTAACAAAAAATTTCTTGGCCGGTTTCATCACTGTGTCATAGATTTAGAGTGTTGCATCAATCAATTTCATATTTCGAAATGATAGCTGTCATCAAAGTGACAGCTGTCATTGAAGTGACAGCTGTCATTGTCAAAGCTACGGGTGTCATTGTTGAAATGGCGGATTGCGGTTATATTCAAGTCCCTACATTGAACAAATATTTTTGAAAATGAAGAGCTCTTTTCTGATTCAATGAAACATACAGTTATGACATTTGATTACCGGAAATTTAATATCATAACGTGGATTCTACTGATTATTTATTTTATATTCCCAGAGAGCTTAAGATTGATATCAAACTAGACATCATTAAAATAGCTTGTCAAAAAAACAATTGACAATCGTTTAAATATCCTATTTCATAGTTCTACTAGAATTATTCTTTATTTCTAGCAAACTTGTTGTGAAACCTATATTCATTGTGAGTGGATCATATTCGCATTTCAGTCTATTGAAAGACTTAAATCGTAATGCCGTAAGAGCCCTTGGACCATTCATGACATAAATGAATCATAGAAAAAAATACTTCTGATCACTTCTAACAATTATTCATTGAACTTGATACTTTTCCTGCAATATACTATTTCATACATTGTTATCTATTATACAGATTGATACAATATTTTAGAATCTGCTGTCTCATTATAAATTTGAAATATTTTCATGTCACGACATTCTAATTTCTTGTGAACATATAAAATTTCATTTTCTCACATCGCTAAAACAATAAGTATTGTAAAAGCTGTAGAATATTTGATAGAGAGAAATACGAATACAAATTATGGCTCACTTTTGTGCTAGGAATCTAGTGACGTGCGCATGCGCGTACCTTGTACATGTATTGCTATAGTCAGTGGCTTTCAAACAAAGAGCATTCCACCTAAATACGTACAAGTGTGTGGCTCACTGATAATAATGAATTTTTTTCAATACTAGTTGGCTTATAAAGCTTGGTTTAGGTTTTATTCTGGCTGTTTTTTTTTTGAACTGAAAAAACACTAATTTACTGTTTTCCAATACTACTTGACCCTTAAAAGCTCGGTTTAGGTTGAGTTTTGTATTTTTTGAAGTAAAAAACACTGATTTACTGTTTTCCAATACTAATTGGTCTGGAAAGCTCGTTTTAGGTTAAGTTGAAGTTGCTTTTTCTTGAATGTAAAATACTAGTCCCCACCGTTCTAGTGTCACTGGAAAAATTCTTTGAATCTCTGTGGCGCCATCTCTTTTTACTTTTATAACTACCACTAGGTTCCTTTTGTAAAAATCTACCCAAATTACTTATGGTCTAATGCAGAGGTCGGTAACCTTTTTCGGACGGCGGGCCATTTTCAATATAAATTTTTTCATGCGGGCCGCACATTCAAATGTAACTTAAATAGTGCTCTTATATAATAAACGAATATAAAACATAAATATTATCAAAAATAAATATTGGTGCTTTGGCGGGCCGCGCAAAAAGTTGCAAAGGGCCGCATGCGGCCCGCGGGCCACAGGTTGCCGACCCCTGGTCTAATGGAAGACTATTCGCATACGAAAGTTTAATAGAATAACATCACTTCTAGATTTCAAATTAGTTTGCAGCAACAGATTGATAATTGACAACTGACGCATGCGCACAAACGGTTCAGAAGTGTATGCGTACGTTCCGTTTGTATCTCAAAATTTGAGAAAGAATGAATAATGACAAAAATGATACTCTCATCATCGTTTTCACCCAAGCTTATCGTGTTTTATCAGCTCAATGCAGCTTCTAGAAGAAATATAGGAATACTACAAATACGAAATTGATAGAACTTTTCATACTATAATATGAATTTGTGTCATCATATTCTAACATGATCGATTTGATGATTCATAGATTATTGTACAAAATATTCAGGTACAGTTAATTCCTTAAGAAATATTTGATTTATATTTTTAAACAAATAAAAAATTCAGACTGATTGCCCCATTGTCGTAATCTAATGTCATTACTCTATTTGATCCATTGTTAGGTTATGGACTGATGGTTCTCACCAATTTTGATCAATGTAAACTTCTACTCGTTGATTCAATTGAATTTTCAATGTATTGGCTTCATTGATTGAAAGGGATTTTATAATCTGCTGATGATTGCATGTTTCATTGTTGTACCTCAACAAAATGTACGATTGGATTGGTTGGTCCTTGCAATATATGTGTTAATGTCTAATTCATGGATTCAAAACGTAGAAAGAGCATCTCACTAATATTTTAATGGAATATTATGTACAAAATTATCATTAAGAACTCCTCCAAGCTAAGTATCTTTTGGATACATATCCTCTGTAATCCGTATAGGCTACGTTTGTTGTGTATAACTTGTGTACAACAATGAACTCTTGAAGTCAACAATACCATTTAAGTCTCTAGTGCATACATCAGATTTGTCTACTACGCATTGAATCATAAGCTCATGAATAAACATCAGAGCCTAGACTATTAGATGTCAGAAACTTCAGATCAAAATTTTAGAACTACTGGGATTTGCTACTCTTTCCAATGAACTTGATATAGCCAAAGCAGTATGATATAATTGTCTTTATATCAAACTTTGGATGAATATTTGCAGTATATGTACATCGATCGAATTTTTGGGGTCGAAAGCAGAATCATCAAGTAATGTAAACTCCTATTCGTTGATTCAATTGAATTTTCAATGTATTGGCTTCATTGATTGAAAGGGAGTCTTTAATCTACTGATGATTGCATGTTTTATTGTTGTACCTCAACAAAATGTACGATTGGATTGGTTGGTCCTTGCAATATATTTGGTTATGTCTGATTCATACATTTAAAACGTAGAAAGAGCACCTCACTAATATTTTAATGAGATATTATGTACAAAATTATCATTAAGAACTCCTCCAAGTTGAGTATCTTTTGGATACATATCTTCTGTAATCCATATAGGCTACGTTTGTTGTGTATAACCTGTGTACAACAATGAACTCTCGAATTTAACAATGCCATTTAAAGCTTAGGTCACATAGCTTATAGCTGTATTCTTTTGTTCACGGAGTACTGATCTAACTTATCTGGTTCACTATGTGCTTGTTCTTTCGTTTACGGATTAGTTACCCCCACTCCAAATTTCAACAACTTCAGATCACCAACAACTCCTCTAACGAAAAGCTAGAGGAGTTCATGTGGTTCATATGTATTTAAAAAACGGCGGAGTTCATAGCATTTGAATCATAATAAATGAAAAAAATTGTCTTGAAATAGTTTTGGTTAGGAAAAATGAAAATTTTGTGATACTTCATCCTGAAATTGAATTATAAATATTAAACAGATGAAAAAAACTACATGTATTTGTGTTTTGAATATTTAAAAGATGATTTCTATCAAACTTTCCTGAATATCTATAATTAAACGAAATCAAAACAAATTTTGAGTAATTCATCACAGACAAACGGAGACTCAACAAATGTTTGGTGTTCTTTCGACTATAACAGATTATATGATCTCGACGCCATTTTGAACTGATCTTCAGATTCAGTTGGATCAGTAACCCGTGAACGAAAGAATACAGCTTATGTCATGTCATGTCTGTGTTATATTTGTATGTTATGTTATGTCAACAGACACAAAGACTTGAAGCCCTCATGTGTAGGATTTAAGAACAACATAATTTCAATAACAAGATCATTTATAATTTTATAAACTCTCTTATGTATTTTCTTTCTCACAACATGTTTATAATTCTTATAATTGTTACAATGAAAAATAAGATTCACTATTACTTTCTACTAATGTGATTAATAAATTTTCCTGCATCTTTTGAGGTTAGATGAAATGTCAAAGAATGATAACCGTCAACTGCGCCAACGCAGACATAGCACATCGTCCGATAGCTGAGTTGAAATCCACTGTTGTGTTATGTCAAATGACATTACGATCATGACATAACCTATGTGACATGTTTCATAAGTTTCAATAGGTCTCAACATAATGACATAACACAGACATAACATAACATGAGCTATGTGACCGTACCTTCAGTCTCTAGTGCATACATCAGATTTGTCTACTACGCATTGAATCATTAGCTCATGAATAAACATCAGAGCCTAGGCTATTAGATGTCAGAAACTTCAGATTGAAATCTTAGAGCTACTGGGATTTGCTACTCTTTCCAATGAACTTGATATAGCCAAGGATCTTCCAACGGTATATAGCAGTATGATATAATTGTCTTTATATCAAACTTTGAATGAATATTTGCAGTATATGTACATCGATCGAATTTTTGGGATCGAAAGCAGAATCATCAAGTAATTATCTCTTATCAATTTCCATTTCATTTACCCAGTGAATAGGAACATCCATAATAAATATCAAATTGGTCACTTTTTTTATAGTGTACAGAATATATACGTTTAATCTATTCGAGTATCATTTTATTATTCGAATCGTCCACACCCAAGCTTATCGTGTTTCATCAGCTCAATGCAGTTTTCAGGAGAATTATGAACCACATAACCTCAAATAAAAAGTTGATGAGAATATTTATTTTTTTATTGCAGAATATTCATCACATGTAGCAAACTATAGTTACTTGAGATATTCTAAGTGGCATTTAATCTTCAGTACTTATTCTACAAGAAATCAATATTGTAAATCAGGATATAAATCGTATCTAGAATATAGTATATTCAAATGATGGATCGTCAGAAAATGGATGAATTAGTATTAGTGAATTAAATTCATATCACTCAAGCAGACGTTTCAAATCTCATTAATTCTTCTCCAGTACCTAGAAATAATTAAATTTTCTTCAATAATATCACCACAAAACTATAATTTTGTGATTAGATAGGTGCCAAGTAGACTGACTGAACTTCTCTTTAACCTGCAGCGCTAATTATGAATTTATTGTATGCATGTTTCTGAAATATTCTCAAATATAGGATAAATTGTCTAGTGTATTAATGAATACATGCTTATGGTCCAGTCATCTCAAATACTCTTCTTGATGATTTATTCGACTCTACGGTATAAAATACGAAGTTAGTTGGATAATTATGAATACATACCAATGAATAACCTTATTCCGTTGATGATCCTAAATGGATATATTCGATTTGAGACATATCTAAAAAAATCTGTCGCAAAAGCCAGAATACTTTTTATAAATAAGGCTGGGCAACGACGATCATTACCACTATTACCAGTTCAATAAAATAAAAGAGTAATTGATGGTGTGTTCATACAATAACGACGATGATTGAAATGTTATGCTCGTCCTCATGGTGGTGATAAAGCAGAACTTTTTGATACGCTAGGATGACAATTATTCTCATATTATTCGATACTATATTAATTCTGAAAACAGAGGATAATAATCAAAACATTCAGTAAGAGATCACATTTAACACATTCTGGACATAATTTCAAATACTTTTGCTTCGTTGATTTGATAAGTTTTCGACGAAATTCAAGACAAGGCTTTGGGAAGCTAACTAAATAATATTAATTGTCCAAAAATCACTTACTACGCATATCGCTGTGACATATTTCATAACAACAGCGCTATTTTGCCCCTTTGTGAACTGATAACAATATATATTTTCATTAAAAAGCTTGTATTATGATTTTACTCTAAATATATATCAAAATTGTAGTGAATATGAATTTCTCAAAATCTCACATTGGAAACATAGTATTAACGGCTTATCTACGTATTAAGTGCCCAAGAAACATGGCGGATGTCCAGGCATGCGCACAAAAAAATTCCAATTATGGAAAGAGCTATTGTTGACATCTTATATAAAAGTGAGTTTCTTGATTGAAAGAATTGATTTCCTGATAACAATTGGAATCATAATCATCGAGCATTCTGCTATAGCAGCTTCCAATAAATATTTGAGCATAACCTAGAAAATATTACATGAAGTTACACTTAAATTACAAAAATTAGTTTCTTGATTATTACAATCGATTTCCTTATAACAATTACATGTTGAAATCATCTTGGAACTTATGCGATCGCTTGTTTGAAAGGATTTATATTGTACGAGATATGCCTGTTTTCTATTTTGTGTTGAAAATGCATAGTATTGTGACATTATACTTTATTCCAAAAGAAGTTTGAGTAAAGCCTGAAAAATATTACATAAGATTGTCATTTTGTTAATATTATTCAATTCAACTACTTACTTTCTATTTATGAGATGCGTACATTGATGTGAACTGTCATTGACTGCAAATGCGAGTACGCATGTGCAGTTTCTGCTTGGAGAATAAGTTGGCAATACTGACGTTTTAATAAATGTCAAAAAATTTATTTCTATTAAAATAAGCTTTATAGAAGCTTCGAATATATCACAAATTATCCATTAGAATGTTTTATCTATATAACAATACATAATATCTATATTAAATAGTGATGTTGTGATATTTTGAGAAATATTTAAAATACCTGTATGTCAAACTTGACAGAAGCGACCTGATGTTCAATAATTTTTTGTCAGAGATGACTTGAGAATATTTCGACGGCCGGTGAACTGTCATTTTTGACAATTGTAATCGATGGTTTTGGCCTTCTCCTGTGATTACTATACATGTGACAGTTTTCAAATATATAAAAGGCACTAGTCCTCATTAAGATGTATTGAATAGAGAAGAAATGAACAAAATTAAATATACCGTTCAAGCTGTAGCGATGGATAAAAATTTTTTTGGTAACATCCAACTGACAGTTCTAATTCAAAAAATTTAAGCAAATTAGTATATAGGACTAGCGTTTCGACCTGCTTCGCAGGTCTAAGCGCTAGGCTTCGCAGCTCCATATGTGAACCGCCTCCGGCAAAAATAATTTCTTGATAAGATAAGTTCCGATTTTAATTTTAGCCTACAGAATCCTTCTGCTCCATATTATACAGAGTGATCAAAAATGATTGTCCGTGCCGCTTTGTTCTGATTTTTTCTTTGCCGCCTGCTTGAGATAGTGACATTCAAGTGACAGATGACAGTTCCTCTGAAAACACTATTCTAACCAAATAATTTGGTAGAATAATAATAAATTCTCAATAATCAGTAAATAATACAGCTATTTACCCACTTTTTTGTTTATTGAATTAGATTATGGATGAATCCGTCATAAAATATGCAAAATATACGCCATTGTGTTCTTGAAATGTCGGTAACGTAGTTTTCAGAATAAATAAATTTATACTAATTTTATTCCATGAAGGTAGTTTTGATCATAATGCGAACTTTTGCCTGTCACCTGTCAGACAATCATTATTGATCACTCTGTATTTCTGCATTCTTTCTTATTCGTGATTTCACTGTTTTTTATAGACAAATCCCAATGTTTTTTTATGTATTTATCTGAAGAGAAATTATTGATTTCAACTCCTTCACAAACTACAGAAACACTAGGCGTCGCAGCTTTATATATGTACCGCCTCTCTGACAAGAATTCTTCTTTTACAAAATCAATCTCGAATGTGAATTGAGCTCACATAATTCCTCTGATTCATATTACATTTCTACACTGTTCTCTGCACGTGATTAAATTGATTGACAGTTTCCAATGATACCTAGATTAAATTCCTTGAGGAAATTATTGATTTCATTCTCTCTAAGGATTAGCGACGAGATGGCGAAATTGTTCCTCTAGAAGAACCATCTTTTCAACCAGGCCTAAGACTATTATTATAAGTAGATATATAATCATCAAATACAATATATTATATCTTGAGGAACTAATAATAGCTAAATACTCCAATGAGAGTCAACCTCTTACCAATGGTAGTAAAATGCTAGTGCCAAGTCCTGTATATAAGACCGTGATGCGTGAATTTACATGCTCTATTTCTGCATGGAAAACTGCAAAAGTTTCACAAATTGCCAATACCACTGTGAAAATACTTTACTCCATGTATTAAGTTTGCAACAATTTGAGAGTTAGCGGACATAACTTTTTAGTTATATATTCATGTTATTCTTTCTTATTTGCAACGTTTTCCGTCTAACGCATCGTCAATGCTACCATTGACAAACCTAGGCATGCCACGTCCAAATATAAGTATAAAAAACTCTAATTTTGCATTAATAATAATTATTTCCCTACTTTAAAAAAATTCATCGAACTTTATGATAAATAAAATTAAACCGCTAATAATTTTGGGAAATGTTTCAGGTGGATGTTGTGCCAATTCATTTGGGGATCAATCCAAGTTACTTTATATCTTTTGATGAATACCACCGTTGATAAAATAAAGGCAAAAAACTCAAACATTCCATCAATGAAGTTTTGGTATTACAGATTGAAAGTACCTTATTTATAAATATGAACTTATTTTTCGGATAAAAGACTTAAATATGAAATTTCAGTCAAAGATTTCTAGGCCAAGTACTCGTGTTTTGAGACATAGACAAACAACGACTGACTTTCTTTTGAATTATGTTTTTGGGCTCAATAGGGTCTAAAAAGTGAAGATTCATTGAGAGCGACAACTGTCCTTACACTTTCTTGTAAATGCGTCTCAGTGGTTGATTTTAATTTTTATTTTGAATAAATAGTTGAATACCAAAACTATGCAGAGCAAGTATTTAATATGTTACATTCTATAATATTTGAGTATGTTACCTATTGTATTCATAATCAAATTTCAAATATACGTTTGCTCCAATCACTGAAAATTTGCAAGATGATAGACATAAACCGAGGAACACAAGCTCCACTCTGTCAGAGCCTCTTAAAAAAACACGTTTCTACAACAGATTCATCTTCCTAGACGATTACAAATTATTGAGTAGCCAAATGAATTCTTGAGAACAAAATAAATTTAATAAAGATCAATCAGGCACATCTTTGGCAGAATTCAGTTGAAGAGTACCTGATTGCGTTCAAGAAATTTTATGTGATTCCACTTCAAGTTGCTAGAAATAAGAGATTGAAATTATTGTAAATTGACGATGATGGACTCAAATTTCATGCTATACTTTGTTCCCAAAAATTGGTTACTTCATCTTGATAACAATAATATTATATCTCTTGATAACAAAAATAAATTTCTTAATCACATGAATGGATTCTCTCATAACAATTATATGGTAACTTCATCTTGAAGTTCATTCGATAACTACATGATTCTACGAGCTTTTGTTTGATAAGAATTTTATAGTGTGAAATGTGCATGTTCCCTATTTTGTATTCAAAATGCAATAATATTGTCGCATATTACTCTTATCCTGGAAATTTCTAAGCATAACTTGAAGAAGATCACAGAAATCTGTCATTTTATTAATATTTGATTAAACTACCTACATTCTCTTCTATGAGATGTGTACATTGTTGTGAATTGAAATTGGAAATGTGCGCAGAAACGTACCCATAAATAGTATAATCAAATGATAGATCGTCGGATGATGGATCGTCGGATGATGGATGAATCAGCAGGATTAGTATATTAAATCCATATCTCTTGAGCCAACCTTTCGAATCTTATCAATTCTTCTTCATTGTCTACAAACAATTAAATTTTCTGCAACAATATCATTACAGAACTATAATTTCACTGACATACGCAGTAGTTAGATACCAAGTGAACTGACTGAATCTCTTCACAACCTGCAGCGCTAATAATGAATTTATTATAAGTATGTTTTCTACAATATTTGTAGATGTGGTATAAATTGTCTAGTGCATTCATAAATACTTAATCATGTTCAATTTTCCTTTAAAACTGTTCTTAAGGATTTATTCAATTCTACGGTACAAAATACAAATTGAGTTGAGTAATTAAACAGAATTCATCATATGCTTACAGTTTATTTGAGTGAAGTTTCATAATTTACATTTCTCAACAAATGAATGATGTTGATTGATATCTCCATTGTTGTTTTTAACCAATCTTTTCTTGATTCAAACTGAGAGTTTTCACAAATTAGAAATAGCATATATTCTTTCCTAATTACTTTGAATGATACACTTTTCATTCGACATGCCAGTTAAAAACGGTCCAAGAGCTTTTATGGGACCAATATCTTAGCCTCCAGGTTGACCGGGATACCGAGTCGATTTACTCTCAATAAATATACATGATTTGAAACACTGTTCCTAAAAATTATATCAAGTTATAAGAGCAACAAATATATACATCAACTACCTGAACAGATCTAATTTGAATCTTCTGACTGCATGAATTCAGTTATGATGTTATTGATGTCTGATGCACGACTAACAGTAGATGGAACTGTCTGATAGCAAAGTACAATTTTGTGCTTTTGTAAAACTGGTTCAGAAGACTTAAATCGGAGTAGCACATTTTTAACTGAAATAGATCATAATTTTAATAAAACAACAATAATTCTATAATACATTTCGGTTGAGAACGGTCCAAAGATTCTTATGGAACTATGATTCTAGCCTTCCGATTGACCATGATGCGAACCAGTTCCACATAAGCACAATAACACTTGGCTATGTGTCAGTTGCATCATTTATCAGTTGCTCATCAATTTTCATAAACAGATTATTTTGAAGATTCAAATTTGCTTCCATTCGGTCAATATGTGACTATATTTGTTGCTCTTATTTCTTGACTTTATTTCTAGCAAACTTGTTGTGAAACCTTTATTCATTGTGAGTGGATCATATTCGCATTTCAGTCTATAGAAAGACTTAAATCGTAATGCCGTAAGAGCTCTTGGACCATTCATGACATAAATGAACCATAGAAAAAATACTTTTGATCACTTCTAACAATTATTCATTGAACTTGATACTTTCCCTGCAATATACTATTTCATACATTGTTATCTATTATACAGATTAATAATATTTGATAGAGAAAAATACGAATACAAATTACGGCTCACTTTTATGCTAGGAACCTAGTGACGTGCGCATGCGCGTACCTTGTACATGTATTGCTATAGCCAGTGGCTTTCAAACAAAGAGCATTCCACCTGAATACGTACAAGTGTGTGGCTCGCTGACAATAATGAATTTTTTTCAATACTAGTTGGCTTATGAAGCTTGGTTTAGGTTTATTCTGGCTGTTTTTTTTAACTGAAAAAACACTAATTCACCTTAAAAAGCTCGGTTTAGGTTAAGTTCTGTATTTTTTGAGCTAAAAAACACTGATTTACTGTTTTCCAATACTAATTGGCCTGGAAAGCTCGTTTTAGGCTATGTTAAAGTTGCTTTTTCTTGAAATTAAAATACTAGTCTTCACCGTTCTAGTGCCACTGGAAAATTTCTTCGAGTCTCTGTGGCGCCATCTCTTTCTGCTTCTATAACTACCACTAGGTTCCTATTGTAAAAATCTACCCAAATTACTTATGGTCTAATGGAAGACTCTATTCGCATACGAAAGTTTAATAGAATAACATCACTTCTAGATTTCAGATTAGTTTGCAGCAACAGATTAATAATTGACAACTGACGCATGCGCACAAACGGTTTAGAAGTGTATGCGTACGTTCCGTTTGTATCTCAAAGTTTGAGAAAGGATGAATAATGACAAATGATACTTTCATCATCGTTTTCACCCAAGCTTATCGTGTTTTATCAGCTCAATGCAGCTTTTAGAAGAAATATAGAAATACTACATATACGAAATTGATAGAACTATTTATACTATAATATGAATTTGTGTCATCATATTTTAACATGATCCATTCGATGATTCATAGATTATTGTACAAAATATTTAGGTACAGTTAGTTCCTTAAGAAATATTTGATTTATATTTTTAAACAAATAAAAAATTCAGATTGATAGCCCTATTGTCGTAATCTAATGTCATTACTCTATTTGATCCATTGTTAGGTTATGGACTGATGGTTCTCACCAATTTTGATCAATGTAAACTCCTATTCGTTGATTCAATTGAATTTTCAATGTATTGGCTTCATTGATTGAAAGGGATTCTATAATCTACTGATGATTGCATGTTTCATTGTTGTACCTCAACAAAATGTACGATTGGATTGGTTGGTCCTTGCAATATATGTGGTTATGTCTGATTCATACATTTAAAACGTAGAAAGAGCACCTCACTAATATTTTAATGGAATATTATGTACAAAATTATTATTAAGAACTCCTCCAAGTTGAGTATCTTTTGGATACATATCTTCTGTAATCCATATAGGCTACGTTTGTTGTGTATAACCTGTGTACAACAATGAACTCTCGAATTTAACAATGCCATTTAAAGCTTAGGTCACATAGCTTATAGCTGTATTCTTTCGTTCACGGAGTATTGATCTAACTTATCTGGTTCACTATGTGCTTGTTCTTTCGTTTACGGATTAGTTACCCCCACTCCAAATTTCAACAACTTCAGATCACCAACAACTCCTCTAACGAAAAGCTAGATTAGCTCATGTGGTTCATATGTATTTAAAAAACGGCGGAGTCCATAGCATTTGAATCATAATAAATGAAAAAAATTGTCTTGAAATAGTTTTGGTTAGGCAAAATGGAAAATCTTGTGATACTTCATCCTAAAATTGTATTATAATTATTTAACAGATGAAAAAAACTACATGTATTTGTGTTTGAAATATTTAAAAGATGATTTCTATTAAACTTTTCTGAATATTTATAATTAAACGAAATCAAAACAAATTTTGAGTAATCCATCACAGACAAACGGAGACTCAACAAATGTTTGGTGTTCTTTCGACTACAACAGATAATATGATCTCGACGCCATTTTGAACTGATCTTCAGATTCAGTTGGATCAGTAACCCGTGAACGAAAGAATACAGCATATGTCATGTCATGTCTGTGTTATGTTTGTATGTTGTTATGTCAACAGACACAAAGACTTGAAGCCATCATGTGTAGGATTTAAGAACAACATAATTTCAATAACAAGATCATTTATAATTTTATAAACTCTCTTATGTATTTTCTTTCTCACAACATGTTCATAATTCTTATAATTGTTACGATAAGAAATAAGATTCACTATTACTTTTTACTAATGTGATTAATGAATTTTCCTGCATCTTTTGAGGTTAGATGAAATGTCAAAGAATAATAACCGTCAACTGCGCCAACGCAGACATAGCACATCGTCCGAAAGTTGAGTTGAAATCCACTGTTGTGTTATGTCAAATGACATTACGAACATGACATAACCTATGTGACATGTTTCATAAGTTTCAATAGGTCTCAACATAATGACATAACACAGACATAACATAACATAAGCTATGACCGTACCTTCAGTCTCTAGTGCATACATCAGATTTGTCTACTACGCATTGAATCATTAGCTCATGAATAAACATCAGAGCCTAGGCTATTAGATGTCAGAAACTTCAGATCGAAATCTTAGAACTACTGGGATTTGCTACTCTTTCCAATGAACTTGATATAGCCAAGGATCTTGCAACGGTATATAGCAGTATGATATAATTGTCTTTATATCAAACTTTGAATGAATATTTGCAGTATATGTACATCGATCGAATTTTTGGGATCGAAAGCAGAATCATCAAGTAATTATCTCTTATCATTTTCCATTTCATTTATCCAGTGAATAGGAACATCCATAATAAATATCAAATTGGTCACTTTTTTTATAGTATACAGAATATATACGTTCAATCTATTCGAGTATCATTTTATTATTTGAATCGTCCACACCCAAGCTTATCGTGTTTCATCAGCTCAATGCAGTTTTCAGGAGAATTATTTTCCACATAACCTCAAATAAAAAGTTGATAAGAATATTTATTTTTTTATTGCAGAATATTTATCACATGTACCAAACTATAGTTACTTGAGATACTTCAAGTGACATTTAATCTTCAGTACTTATTTTACAGGAAATCAATATTGTAAATTAGAATATAAATCGTATCTAGAAAATAGTATATTCAAATGATGGATCGTCGGAAAATAGATGAATCAGTTTTAGTGAATTAAATTCATATCACTCAAGCAGACGTTTCAAATCTCATTAATTCTTCTCCAGTACCTAGAAATAATTGAATTTTCTTCAATAATATCACCACAAAACTATAATTTTGTGATTAGATAGGTGCCAAGTTGACTGACTGAACTTCTCTTTAACCTGCAGCGCTAATTATGAATTTATTGTATGCATGTTTCTGAATTATTCTCAAATATAGGATAAATTGTCTAGTGTATTAATGAATACATGCTTATGGTCCAGTCATCTCAAATACTTTTCTTGATGATTTATTCGACTCTACGGTATAAAATACGAAGTTAGTTGGATAATCATGAATACATACCAATGAATAACCTTATTCAGTTGATGATCCTAAATGGATATATTCCATTTTAAAATATCTAGAAAAATTTGTCGTAAAAGCCAGAATACTTTTTATAAATAAGGCTGGGCAACAACGATCATTACCACTATTACCAGTTCAATAAAATGAAAGAGTAATTGATGGTGTGTTCATACAATAACGACGATGATTGAAATGTTATGCTCGTCCTCATGGTAGTAATAAAGCAGAACTTTTTGATACGCTAGGATGACAATTATTTTCATATTATTCAATACAATATTAATTCTGAAAACAGAGGATAATAATCAAAAAATTCAGTAAGAGATCACATTTAACACATTCTGGACATAATTTCAGATACTTTTGCTTCGTTGATTTGATGTTTTCGACGAAATTCAAGACAAGGCTTTGGGAAGCTAATTAAATAATATTAATTGTCCAAGAATCACTTACTACGCATATCGCTGTGACATTCCATAACAGCAGCGCTATTCTGCCCCTTTGTGAACTGATAACAATATATATTTCCATTAAAAAGCTTGTATCATGATTTTACTGTAAATATATATCAAAATTGTAATAAATATGAATTTCCTAAAATCTCACATTGAAAACATAGTATCAACGGCTTATCTAAGTATTAAGTGCCCAAGAAACATGGCGGATGTCCAGGCATGCGCACAAAAAAATTCCAATTATGAAAAGAGCTATTGTTGGCATCTTATATAAAAGTAAGTTTCTTGATTGAAAGAATTGATTTCCTGATAACAAATGGAATCGTAGTCATCGAGCATTCTACCATAACAACTTGTAGTAAATCCTCAAGCATAACCTAAAAAATATTACATAAATTACACTCTAATTACAAAAATAAGTTTCTTGATTACTAGAATCGATTTTCTCATAATAATTACATGTTGAAATCATCTTGGAACCTATGAGATCGCTTGTTTGAAAGAATTTATATTGTACGAAATATGCCTGTTTTCTATTCTGTGTTGAAAATGCATTAGTATTGTGACATTATACTTTATTTCAAAAAAAGTTTGAGTATAGCCTGAAAAATATTACATAAGATTGTCATTTTGTTAATAATATTCCATTAAACTACTTACTTTCTATTTATCAGATGTGTACATTGTTGTGAACTGGCATTGACATTTCGCGTAAAAGCGAGTACGCATGTGCAGTTTCTGTTCGAGGAATAAGTTGGCAACACTGACGTCTTATTGAATGTCAAAAAATTTATTTCTATTAAAATAAGCTTTATAAAAGCTTGAAATACATCACAAATGATCCACTCGAATGTTTTATCTATATAACAATACATAATATCTATATTAAATAGTGAATTTTGTAATATTTCAAGAAATTTTCTTTATACCTGTATGTCAAACTTGACAGAAGCAGTTTGATGTTCATGAATTTTTTGTCAGAGATAACTTGAGAATATTTCGACGGCCGGTTAACTGTCATTTTTGACAATTGTAATCGATGGTTTTGGCCTTCTCCTGTGATTACTATACATGTGATGGTATTCAAATATATAAAAGGCACTAGTCCTCATTAAGATGTATTGAATAGAGAAGGAATGAACAAAATTAAATATACCGTTTAAGCTGTAGCGATGGATAAAAATTTTTTTGGGAACATACAACTGACAGTTCTAATTCAAAAAATTTAAGCAAATTAGTATATAGGACTAGCGTTTCGACCTGCTTCGCAGGTCTAAGCGCTAGGCTTCGCAGCTCCATATGGAGAGAAATTATTGATTACAACTCCTCCACAAACTACAGAAACACTAGGCGTCGCAGCTCCATATATGTACCGCCTCTCTGACAAGAATTCTTCTCTTACAAAATCAATCTCGAATGTGAATTGAGCTCACATAATTCCTCTGATTCATATTATATTTCTACACTTTTCTCTGCCCGTGATTGAATTGATTGACAGTTTCCAATGATATCTAGATAAAATTCCTTGAGAAAATCATTGATTTCATTCCCTTTAAGGATTAGCGACGAGATGGCGAAATTGTTCCTCTAGTAGAACCATCTTTTCAACCGGGCCTGAGACTATTATTATAAGTAGATATATAATCATCAAATACAATATATTACATCTTGAGGAACTAATAATAGCTAAATCCTCCAATAAGAGTCAATCTCTTATCAATGGTAGTGAGATGCTAGTGCCAAGACCTGTATATAAGACCGTGATGCGTGAATTTACATGCTCTATTTCTGCATGGAAAACTGCAAAAGTTTTACAAATTGTCAATACCACTGTGAAAATAATTTACTCCATGTATTAAGTTTGCAATAATTTAAGAGTTAGCGGACATAATTTTTTACTTATATATTCATGTTGTTCTTTCTTATTTGCAACGTTTTTCGTCTAACGCATCGTCAACGCTACTATCGACAAACCTTGGTATGCCACGTCCAAATATAAGTATAAAAAATTCCATCTTGCATTGATAATAATTATTTCCCTACTTTAAAAAAATTCATCGAACTTCATGATAAATAAAATTAAACCGCTAATAATTTAGGGAAATGTTCCAGGTGAATGTTGTGCCAATTCATTTGGGGATCAATCTAAGTTATTTTATTTCTTTTGATAAATACCACCGTTGATAAAATAAAGGCAAAAAACTCAAACATTCCATCAATGAAGTTTTGGTATTACAGATTGAAAGTACCTTATTTATGAATATGAACTAATTTTTCGGATAAAAAACTTGAATATGAAATTTCAGTCAAAGATTTCTAGGCGTTCTCAAGTACTCGTGTTTTGAGACATAGACAAACAACGACTGACTCCCTTTTGAATCATGTTTTTGGGCTCAGTAGGGTCTAAAAAGTGAAGATTCATTGAAAGCGACAACTGTCCTCATACTTTCTTGTAAATGCGTCTCAGTGATTGATTTTAATTTTAATTTTGAATGGAGTTGCATACCAATATATACATCAACTACCTGAACAGATCTAATTTGAATCTTCTGACTGCATGAATTCAGTTATGATGTTATTGATGTCTGATGCACGACTAATAGTAGATGGAACTGTCTGATAGTAAAGTACAATTTTGTGCTATTGTAAAACTGGTTCAGAAGACTTAAATCGAAGTAGCACATTTTTAACTGAAATAGATCATAATTTTAATAAAACAACAATAATTCTATAATACATTTCGGTTAAGAACGGTCCAAAGATTCTTATGGGACTATGATTCTAGCCTTCCGATGGACCATGATGCGAACCAGTTCCACAGAAGCACAATTACACTTGGCTTTGTGTCAGTTGCATCATTTATTAGTTGCTTATCGATCATCATAAACAGATTATTTTGAAGATTCAAATTTGCTTCCATTCGGTTAATATGTGACTATATTTGTTGCTCCTATTTCTTGACTTTATTTTTAGCAAACTTGTTGTGAAACCTATATTCATTGTGAGTGGATCATATTCGCATTTCAGTCTATTGAAAGACTTAAATCGTAATGCCGTAAGAGCCCTTGGACCATTCATGACATAAATGAACCATAGAAAAAAATACTTTTGATCACTTCTAACAATTATTCATTGAACTTGATACTTTCCCTGAAATATACTATTTCATACATTGTTATCCATTATATAGATTGATACAATGTTTTAGAATCTGCTGTCTCATTATAAATTTAAAATATTTTCATGTCACGACATTCTAATTTTTCGTGAACATATAAAATTTCATTTTCTCACATCGCTTAAACAATAAGTATTGTAAAAGCTGTAGAATATTTGATAGAAAAAAATACGAATACAAATTACGGCTCACTTTTATGCTACGAACCTAGTGACGTGCGCATGAGCGTACCTTGTACATGTATTGCTCTAGTCAGTGGCTTTCAAACAAAGAGCATTCCACCTAAATACGTACAAGTGTGTGGCTCGCTGACAATAATGAATTTTTTTCAATACTAGTTGGCTTATAAAGCTTGGTTTAGGTTTTATTCTGGCTGTTTTTTTTTTGATCTGAAAAAATACTAATTTACTGTTTTCCAATACTACTTGACCTTAAAAAGCTTGATTTAGGTTAAGTTTTGTATTTTTTGAACTAAAAAACACTGATTTACTGTTTTCCAATACTAATTGACCTGGAAAGCTCGTTTTAGGTTATGTTAAAGTTGCTTTTTCCTGAATGTAAAATTCTAGTCCCCACCGTTCTAGTGCCACTGGAAAATTTATTTGAATATCTGTGGCGCCATCTCTTTTTACTTTTATAACTACCACTAGGTTCCTATTGGCAAATAAATTTAAGATCGCAGCGCCGCAGCGGATATTTTTGAGCTAACTAAGTTAGGATAAATTTGAAGTTTACATGTATTTAAATGGGCTTTTTACGATTTTTAAAGATAAAAATCGTGAATATGAAATGAAGATTTACTTTTTCATTGATATTTTTTAAAAGTATATTGTTCGTAAGTACCAGGCAAGTGAATTATTCTATCTGTTTATTTATATTTAATTCATATTTTAAATTGAACTTAACCTTTAATTTCTAGATGATGTTATTGAAACTTCAAGAATATTTTGATCCAAATGTCAGTCACGCTGTGTAAATGAGGGTGAAGAGCTAGTAAATGCTTGACATTATATTATTCTGTCGAAAATTAAATGATGATAGTGACAAGAGAGTATTTTTGCATGCTCTTGCATATAAACATCAAAAGTGCTTGAGAATCCGTATGAAATTGAAGGAGAATTGAATTGTAATGAATATGATGCCTTGGAAATTGAGAATATGAGTTGTTCTTGCAAAGCAGAAAACAGCGACAGTTGCAAGCATATGACAGCAGTTTTTTTTATTGTGTACCATGTGTTGAAAAGTTGAAGTGGCTCGAGAATGCCTTTTAATTTTGTTAAATAAACATTAGATTAGTACTTATTAGTTGCACTGTTTGTTGTTTCAAAAAATCTATCAATTATTTGACGATAATTTGTATTTGTAAAGTATACCTGGATAAATAGGAAAGAATCCAGACAAAAATATTCACCAGTTGCAATATCTGAAATGTCCTGGATGAAAGAAAAGATTTTGAAAAACTCTAAAACTTTGGATTCTATCTTCCTTTTCAATTTAAAAGTAAAAAGTACAACAAAACGAAATATTTGATTTATATTCTTAAACAAATAAAAAATTCAGATTGATGGCCCCATTGTCGTAATCTAATGTCATTACTCTATTTGATCCATTGTTAGGTGACGGACTGATGGTTCTCACCAATCAATGATCATTGATTGAAACGGATTTTATAATCTGCTGATGATTGCATGTTTCATTGTTGTACCTCAACAAAATGTACGATTGGATTGGTTGGTCCTTGCAATATATATGTTAATGTCTGATCTATACATTTAAAACGTAGAAAGAGCACCTCACTAATATTTTAATGGAATATTATGTACAAAATTATCATTGAGAACTCCTCCAAGTTGAGTATCTTTTGGTACATATCTTCTGTAATCCATATAGGCTACATTTGTTGTGTATAACCTGTGTACAACAATGAACTCTTGAATTCAACAATGCCATTCAAGTCTCTAGTGCATACATCAGATTTATCTACTACGCATTGAATCATTAGCTCATGAATAAACATTAGAGCCTAGGCTATTAGATGTCAGAAACTTCAGATCGAAATTTTAGAACTACTGGGATTTGCTACTCTTTTCAATGAACTTGATATAGCCAAGGATCTTCCAACGGTATAAAGCAGTATGATATAATTGTCTTTATATCAAACTTTGAATGTATATTTGCAGTATATGTACATCGATCGAATTTTTGGGATCGAAAGCAGAATCATCAAGTGATTATCTCTTATCATTTTCCATTTCATTTACCCAGTGAATAGGAACATCCATAATAAATATCAAATTGGTCACTTTTTTATACTATACAGAATATATACGTTTAATCTATTCGAGTATTATTTTATTATTTGAATCGTCCACACCCAAGCTTATCGTGTTCCATCAGCTCAATGCAGTTTTCAGGAGAATTATTTTCTACATAACTTCAAATGAAAAGTTGATGAGAATATTTATTTTTTTATTGCAGAATATTCATCACATGTACCAAACTATAGTCACTTGAGATATTTCAAGTGGCATTTATTCTTCAGTACTTATTTTACAGGAAATCAAAATCTAGATCGTATCTAGAAAATAGTATATTCGAATGATGGATCGTCGGAAAATGGATGAATCAGTATCAGTGAATTAAATTCATATCACTCAAGCAGACGTTTCAAATCTTATTAACTCTTCTCCAGTACCTACAAATAATTAAATTTTCTTCAATAATATCACCACAAAACTATTATTTTCTGATTAGATAGGTGCCAAGTAGACTGACTGAACTTCTGTTTAATCTGCAGCGCTAGTTATGAATTTATTGTATGCATGTTTCTGATATATTCTCAAATATGAGATAAATTGTCTAGTGTATTAATGAATACATGCTTATGGTCCATTCATCTCAAATACTTTTCTTGATGATTTATTCGACTCTACGATATAAAATACAAAGTTAGTTGGATAATTATGAATACATACCAATGAATAGCCTTATTCCGTTGATGAACCTAAATGGTTATATTCGATTTGAGAAATATCTAAAAAATTTTGTCGCAAAAGCCAGGATACTTTTTATAAATAAGGCTGGGCAACAACAATTATTACCACTATTATCAGTTCAATAAAATGAAAGAGTAATTGATGGTGTGTTCATACAATAACGACGATGATTGAAATGTTATGCTCTTCCTCATGGTGGTAATAAAGCAGAACTTTTTGATACGCTAGGATGACAATTATTTTCATATTAGGTTCAAATTATCCAATACAATATTAATTCTGAATACAGAGGGTAATAATTTAAAGAATTCAGTAATAGATCACATTTAACACATTCTGGACATAATTTCAGATACTTTTGCTTCGTTGATTTGATAAGTTTTCGACGAAATTCAAGACAAGGCTTTGGGGAGCTAATTAAATAATATTAATTGTCCAAGAAATACTTACTACGCATATCGCTGTGACATATTCCTCAACAACAGCGCTATTCTGCCCTTTTGTGAACTGATATCAATATATATTTTCATTAAAAAGCTTGTATCATGATTTTACTGTAAATATATATCAAAATTGTAATAAATATGAATTTCCTAAAATCTCACATTGAAAACATAGTATCAACGGCTTATCTAAGTATTAAGTGCCCAAGAAACATGGCGGATGTCCAGGCATGCGCACAAAAAATTCCAATTATGAAAAGAGCTATTGTTGGCATCTTGTATAAAAGTAAGTTTCTTGATTGAAAGAATTGATTTCCTGATAACAATTGGAATCATAATCACGAGCATTCTGCTATAGCAGCTTCCAATAAATCCTTGAGCATAACCTAGAAAATAGTACATAAAGTTACACTTGAGTTACAAAAATGAGTTTCTTGATTACTAGAATCGATTATCTTATAACAATTACATGTTGAAATCATCTTGGAACTTATGCGATCGCTTGCTTGGAAGGATTTATATTGTACGAAATATGCCTGTTTTCTATTTTGTGTTGAAAATGCATAGTATTGTGACATTATACTTTATTCCAGAAGAAGTTTGAGCACAGCCTGAAAATATAATATAAAATTATCATTTTGTTAATATTATTCAATTAAACTACCTACTTTCTATTTATGAGATATGTACATTGTTGTGAACTGTCATTGACTGCAAATGCGAGTACGCATGTGCAGTTTCTGCTCTTGAAATAAGTTGGCAATACTGACGTTTTATTGAATGTCAAAAAATTTATTTCTATTAAAATAAGCTTGATGGAAGCTTTAAATACATCACAAATTATCCATTTGAATATTTTATTTATATAACAATACATAATATCTATATTAAATAGTGATGTTGTAATATTTTGAGAAATATTTAAAATACCTGTATGTCAAACTTGACAGAAGCGTCCTGATGTTCATTAATTTTATGTCAGAGATAACTTGAGAATATTTCGACGGCCGGTGAACTGTCATTTTTGACAATTGTAATCGATGGTTTTGGCCTCCTCCTGTGATTATTATACATGTCATGGTATTCAAATATATAAAAGGCACTAGTCCTCATTAAGATGTATTGAATAGAGAAGAAATGAACAAAATTAATTACACCGTTCAAGCTGCAGCGATGGATAAAAATTTTTTTGATAACATCCAACTGACAGTTCTAATTCAAAAAATTTGAGCAAATTAGTATATAGGACTAGCGCTTGGCCTGCTACGCAGGCCTAAGCCCTAGGCTTCGCAGCTCGATATGTGAACCGCCTCCGGCAAAAATTCTGTCTCTATTAGATAAATTCCAAGTACATTTTTAGCCCACAAAACCCTCGTGCTCTGTATTATATTTGTGCATTTCTCCCTACTCGTGATTTCACTGTTTTTTATTGACAATTCTCAATATTATTCCATGTATTCATCAATCGGATAAATTGATTCCAACTCTTCTACGAATTACAAAGTCTAAATTCAAAACTTCACAGCGAGATAACATGTCTGTGCCATGTTTCGCATATTCTGAGTCATTGCTTTACTGTTTTAGAATACAAATTAGAGTATTAGTTATTACAACTCATGTGATCCTTCTGTTTTATTTTGACGACCTACTTACATCCTTACAATTTGCTTCGCTCGTCAATTTGTATGTAATCACAATCTTTCTGTCTCCTTTGCAACTCTCACTATTATTTTGAATTGATATGGTTGATAATGCTGACTGATATGATGCATGTACATCGAATATACAAAAAGATGGTTACTCCAGGTGGAACCGAGAATATCGAGTGGAAAAGTGAAATAGAATTTCAGTTGAAATTTTGTGTTTTCATCACTTACACCCATTATCCTAAATATTTCTCTCAGGAGAATCATTCCGTTGATTCCTTCCATGAATTAGCGTATCTGATTTCTGAGCTCAATTGCGAGATTGAAAGACCGACTATTTTCTCCGTAGTAACATTGATCCTCATAGATTTCCTTCTAAATCACTGCTTTGAGTCTTAGTCACTTAGCTCCAATGGTACATTCGGAGAAACATGCATGTTCCACGTTCCTATAGTAATAATTTTGGAGCTCATGCACTCTGCTATACTTTTGCTTTCCAAAAACATGTTTCTTATTCATTCAGGCACTACTCACAAGCTCACGCTACATGTTTTGACTCCTTGTATAGAGCTACAATATTCAATTTTCTCTGGAATTGTGATTTAACTTGTACTGAAATCAATTCAATATTATTCATTAAATCAATATTAGTTGTTCAAAATGCCTATTCAATAGAATACAATATCAAGGAATTGATCAAAATAATGAAATTGATGAATGTAGCAATGAAAATGTTGACAGCTGTTGTATCATCTGACTACTCGTCATCTGATTCCTTAATATCCAACAAAAAACTCATGTTCTTCACAATTACAATATATTTCAATAACAGATATTATGAAAAACACTAAAAGAAAAAGAATATCTGACTCTTACAAAATATCTCTTACGCACGCGCCTGCGCACGCGAGCGTCAACGTCACACCTAACAATGCTACCAACTGTTGGAATAGATGTCTGTGTTGATTGTTCCAATGACATTCATTAAAATCAGCTGATTACAACAGTAAATTTTTACTTGCAGCAACCCGTATCATCTATCAACATTTTCCGCGAAGACCCTTTCTTGAATAACTACGTTTAATTTGAGAATAAAGTATTTAATCTATCCATATCATGTGTCTCCTACACTTCTTGAGAAATAAATTTTTTTCAATCCCATATATGATTTCTCTCAACTATTACAATATATTTCAATAACTGATATTATGAACAAACACTAAAAGAAAAATAATATCTGATTCTCACAAAATATCTTTATCCACTCTTTCTTACGCACGCACCTGCGCACGCGCACCCGAGAGTCTACGTCACACCTAACAATGTTACCAACTGTTGGAATAGATGTCTGTGTTAATTGTTTCAATGACATTCATGAAAATCAGCTGATTACAACAGTAAAATTTCACTTGCAGCAACCCGTATCATCTATCAACATTTTCCGCGAAAACCCTTTCTTGAATACGTATAATCTGAGAATAAAGCACTGAATCTATCCATATCATGTGTCTCCTACATTTCTTGAGAAATTAATTTTTTCCAATCCCATATATGATTTTTCTCATCGATATTACCGATTATTATTAAATTGGAAGTTCTAACCAATAATTCTCATTTCGTTTTATCTTCGTTCACGTCATCTACTATTTTATCGTATTTGTAGTTTTTAAATACAAAGATATATTTTGTTGACGTTTAATAAAATTGTACAATTTGAGGCAAAGAATATCCAGAAAGCCATGAATCTCGTTAATATTTAACAATTTGACAGGCCTGTATGTAAGTAGATGAATTAATTTGGTTCTAAAATCTTGTTCGCATATGTCTATTCTTACAAGGGTCTTATCTATGGGTTATTGAAATTTAGTCCTAAAATGTACCACTAATAGCAGTGATGCACGTTTCAACTTTCAGTTTAAGATCTCATGGTACTTGCAATATATATGTCTATGTCTGATTTACTCATTTGAAACGTAAAGAGAGCAAAAATGTTTGAATTCAATAATTCGTACAACGCTATTATTGAAGACTTCTTCAAGAAGAGAATCATTTGAAAAAAGCATTATTCAGGTACTTATCTTCTGTAGTCCATATAGGCTATGTTTGTTGTGTACAACCTGTGTACAATAATGAACTCATGAGTCCAACAATCACACTCTAGTCTCTAGTGCATACATCAGAATTGCCTATACTACGTATTAAAACATTAACTCATGAAATGAATCAACATTAGAGCCTAGACTATTAGATGTCAAAAACTACAGACCAAAGTTTTAGAACCACTGAGATTTGTTACTCTCCCCAATGCACTTGTCATCAAGAAAATATTTCATATCCAATTTTGTATACCAATTGAATAGGAACATCCACACTAAATAAGAAATTAGTGACTTTTGATATTGTAATAAAATGATATGTATTATACAGAATATTTACGTACAGTTTATTTCAGTAATATGTTATAATTTACATTTTTCAAAATAAATGATGACAATCGATATTTCCATCATCGTTCTCACCCAAGCTCAGTGTGTTTCATCAGCTCAATGCCGCTTCTAGTAGAATTGCGCTCTACATAACCTAAAATACGAAGTTATTCAAGTTCATTGAGTGATGTATGATTAATATCTTTCAACAAGTACAAAATATTGATCGATGGCTCCATTATCGTAATATTATAATCAGTTGATTATTGCTTGTTTCATTGTTGACTCAAGCAAAATGTTCGATTGGCTGGGATTATCAAGTCTTCAACTCAAATTTATTCAACTGAAAGAGATGTGAGAATAGCATGAACTAAACTATTACTAAACAATATTGAATATCTGAATAAATACTCGAGCATTGTTGAATATTTACCACATGTACCAGCTAAACTATACTTGACATGTTTCAAACTTCATTCAATCTTCAGTACTTATTTCATCCACAACAGAGAAACATCATGAATCAAAATATCCCTTGATTATAAGAATCGATTTCTTCATAACAATTATATGTTGAAATCATTCTATAACTTAGCCAACAACTGATCCATTTTGCGATCAGGCATATTCTGCGTTAAAAATGCATGAATATCGTGACATATAGCTTCATTTCAAAAAATGTTTGAGCATAGCCTAAAAAATATTACATAAAATTGTCATTTTGTTAATATTATTCAATTAAACTACTTACTTTCTATTCATTAGATGTGTACATTGTTGAAACTTGAATTGAAATTTTGCGTAAAAGCGAGTACGCATGTACATTCTGGGAAATAAGTTGGCAATACTGAATTTATTGAAATGTCAAAAAAATAGTAATTTTAATATTTAAGCATAATATTAGCTTAAAATGTATCACAAGTGATTTGCTCATGTTTGTTATAAATGTATTAATATATAAATTTGTGAAAATTTTTCTCATCCTGCAATATTCAATGAAAAAATATTGAAACCTAAACGTCAAAGCTGACAGATATTATCGATGTTCAACAATTATTTGTACATGGCTACTATTTTTACGTGGAAGCGAGTGCGCATGTACATTCTTCGTTTGGGAAATAAGTTGGCAATACTGAAGTTATCGAAATGTCAAAAAAATAACAATTTTAATATTTAAGCATAATATTAGCTCAAAATGTATCACAAGTGATTTGCTCATGTTTGTAATAGATGTATTAATACATAAATTTGTGGAAATCCTTCTCATTTTGCAATATTCAATGAAATAATATTGAAAGTTAAACGTCAAAGCTGACAGACGTCATCGATGTTCAACAATTATTTGTACATGCCTACTATGTCCAGGATGAATTTTTGACGGTTTTTGATTTTTTACACGAAACCTATGAGACTTAAGGTTGTTGAGAAGGAAATCAAAGTATATGAGAATTCATTTAGATTTTTACAGTATATTATTTGTTTAGTGAAGAATATTCTGGCAAAGTTTGAACTCAATCTTGTTTCTAGTTATCGAGATAAAAAATGTCAAAGTTGCTGTTCAGTGACATGTTATTACATTGCGTTAATGCACGCGATGTGTTTCACATTGATTTATACGTCATTATCTCGACTACCTGAAATGACAACATTACAAAAAATCATCAAAATATCTACGGAAGTCTTATAAACATGTGTACCAAGTTTCAAAAAAGTCTTGTTTATAGTTTCAGAGAAAATTGAATTATTACTCAAAAAAAATGTACAAAAGCTACTGAAATTTAGCAAGTTATCATACGCTTGGCAACGTCGCTGCATGAGATGAAATGAGAAGAGTGTGTGTGATTGGAATAAACAAGATTTTTTATCATTTCCCTGACTTGATGGTACACTGATTGAGTAACCCATTTATTCTTCCATCGATATTACTTTTTGATGTAGATTTATCATCAATAAGTTTGTTTGGTTATGAAACGCAGTACCACTACTAAACGTCAGATGTCAAAAATATTTCTGAAAGTCTACAGCGTTGCGCGATGTACATATCATATTGTAGCTTTGTTAAAATATGAAAAATGAATATTTCAACGGATGGAAGCTCTTCAAAAGAATAGAATAAGGAACCAAATTATTCAAAATCATGTATTTTCAACCGAAAACAAACATTTTCATTAGTTTTAATCATTGAAATTTTGTTTATTTGAAGTTGGCAATGAATGTTTATCCTATGTAGTTAGCATAGAGCAGGGTTGCCACCATAGCTTGACCCCACTCCTCTTCTTAACAACCTTAAAAAATTGAGACCCCCAAAAGGCACTGCTCGTCAAGAATATCAAATTTATAAAAAAAAAATCATGTTAATCAGAGCTCTCGTTTAGGCTGTAGCCGTGGCTAACTGAAAGTGTATCTTATGCCTTTTAGTATATAAGATAGCGTTTCGACCTGCTTCGCAGGTCTAAGCGCTAGGCTTCGCAGCTCCATATGTGAACCGCCTCCGGCAAAAATAATTTCTTGATAAGATTAATTCCGATTATAATTTCAGCCTACAAAATCCTTCTGCTCTATATTATATTTCAGCATTCTCTCTTATTCGTGATTTCACTGTTTTTTTATGAACAAATCCCAATGTTTTTTTATGTATTTATCTGGAGAGAAATTATTGATTACAACTCCTCCACAAACTACAGAAACACTAGGCGTCGCAGCTCCATATATGTACTGCCTCTCTGACAAGAATTCTTCTTTTACAAAATCAATCTCGAATGTGAATTGAGCTCACATAATTCCTCTGATTCATATTATATTTCTACACTTTTTTCTGCCCGTGATTGAATTGATTGACAGTTTCCAATGATATCTGGATGGAATTCCTTGAGGAAATCATTGATTTCATTCTCTTTAAGGATTAGCGACGAGATGGCGAAATTGTTCCTCTAGTAGAACCATCTTTTCAACCGGGCCTGAGACTATTTTTATAAGTAGATATATAATCATCAAATACAATATATTACATCTTAAGGAACTAATAATAGGTAAATACTCCAATAAGAGTCAACCTCTTACCAATGGTAGTGAGATGCTAGTGCCAAGATTTGTATATAAGACCGTGATGCGTGAATTTACATGCTCTATTTCTGCATGGAAAACTGCAAAAGTTTTACAAATTGTCAATACCACTGTGAAAATATTACTCTATGTATAAGTCTGCAACAATTTAAGAGTTAGTGGACATAATTATTTACTTATATATTCATGTTGTTCTTTCTTAATTGCAAGGTTTTTCGTCTAACGCATCGTCAACGCTACCATCAACAAACCTTGGCATGCCACGTCCAAATATGAGTATAAAAAATTCTAATTCTGCACTGATAATAATTATACCCCTACTTTAAAAAAATTCATCCAGCCTTATAATAAATAAGATATAACCGCTGATAATTTTAGGTAGTGTTGTCACGAGACAAGACGAGACGAGACTTCAGTGAGTCTCGTCTCGGTCTCGTGATGGTCCCGCCTGGCTGAGTCTCGTCTCGGTCTCGCCCTGGTCTCGAGTAGGTCAGTCTCGTCTCGGTCTCGAGTCTCGACGAGAGTCTCGCCATGATTTCTCAAAATTACATATTCTCACATGCGGGAATCAATTCGTTCTACCTGATTATTATTTGCTATGAATTCTTCCAAAAATATGTATTTGTAGGTATGTTTGGTGCGCAAAGTCGCTCTGCGGTTTAATTCTTATCTGTAAAGATTGTCTTTTGACGCCATTTCATAGACTTTCGACACATGTACCACCTATCGGACAATTAGAGAAGCGATTTAATGTCATCATTATTGAAGACAGTCTTCCAGAAGTAAGAGACAGGGTAGAGTCAGTTTCCTTATTTAGATGTCAGATTTGACATTCGTATGTCATAAAATAGTAACAATAAAATTATACTATTATATTTGATGATTGATCAGAATGATTAAACTGTATTTGAGTCTGAATCCAAACATCGTTCTTAACTAACTGCCAGCATAAAGTTGTCGATCATACAATATTCAAGTTCCTATAAATGTAACTATGACATCCTAATATTGACAAAAAGAATGCGATCTGTCTACAAGCTGTCTCTATAAATTAAAATAGGACCTCTAGAGCCAAGACAATTCGAGATAATAAAGAGGTGATAGTTTTATGCAACAAATGTGTAAACTCAAGCATTATGACGATGTTAAGACTTCCTATTTACAGTCAAGAATCACTGAGTTACAGAAAATATTTTCCGAATCCAATAATACTAGTTTGCACATGTTTTTGACGCCACACGATATTTCTTCTACGATTCTCAAGATAAATTCATATAAACTAAATTCAGGTCACAAGAACGTTCATATGAATTGATTGTATAGATCTAAGACGCATTGTTTGCGATGTGTAAACCACCAAATTCAGAAGTGGATGAAGAAAAAGCAAATTTCATATGAGGTCATGTTATTGACTGTTAATAACGAGTTACATGATTCAAATGACATAAATTTATGAAAGAATAGTATTGATTTTCTCTTCCTATCCCAGTTCAGCCTAATCTGATATAATTTTGAATGAAATTGGATGACACACAGTAATATCACCAGAAATCTTATAGGAATCGATTTATATAACGTATTTACAGTAAAAATCAGTTATAGTATGATAGTTTTTTCTTCCATCATGTTGATAGTTTTTTGTGAGATTAATTGTGTTGTGCTAGTATTGGGGCTCGTCCTGTTGCACAATATCATCATATAAAATCTGTTGCGGTCACACAGTACTTCCCTAACAAAAAATTTCTTGGCCGGTTTCATCTCTGTGTCATAGATTTAGAGTGTTGCATCAATCAATTTCATATTTCGATATGATAGCTGTCATCAAAGTGATAGCTGTCATCAAAGTGATAGCTGTCATTGTCAAAGCTACGGGTGTCATTGTTGAAATGGCGGATTGCGGTTATATTCAAGTCCCTACATTAAACAAATATTTTTGAAAATGGAGAGCTCTTTTCTGATTCAATGAAACATACGGTTATGACATTTGATCACCGGAAATTTAATATCATAGCGTGGATTCTACTAATTATCTATTTTATATTCCTACTAAGCCTATCTCCCAGAGAGCTTAAGATTGATATCAAACTAGACATCATTGAAACGGCTTGTCAAAAAAACAATTGACAATCGTTTAAATATCCTATTTCATAGTTCTACTAGAATTATTCTTTATTTCTAGCGAACTTGTTGTGAGACCTATATTCATTGTGAGTGGATCATATTCGCATTTCAGTCTATTGAAAGACTTAAATCGTAATGCCGTAAGAGCCCTTGGACCATTCATGACATAAATGAACCATAGAAAAAAATACTTCTGATCACTTCTAACAATTATTCATTGAACTTGATACTTTCCCTGCAATATACTATTTCATACATTGTTATTTATTATACAGATTGATACAATATTTTAGAATCTGCTGTCTCATTATAAATTTGAAATATTTTCATGTCACGACATTCTAATTTTTTGTGAACATATAAAATTTCATTTTCTCACATCGCTGAAACAATAAGTATTGTAAAAGCTGTAGAACATTTGATAGAGAAAAATACGAATACAAATTACGGCTCACTTTTGTGCTAGGAATCTAGTGACGTGCGCATGCGCGTATCTTGTACATGTATTGCTATAGTCAGTGGCTTTCAAACAAAGAGCACTCCACCTAAATACGTACAAGTGTGTGGCTCACTGATAATAATGATTTTTTTCAATACTAGTTGGCTTATAAAGCTTGGTTCAGGTTTTATTCTGGCTGTTTTTTTTTGAACTGAAAAAACACTAATTTACTGTTTTCCAATACTACTTGACCTTAAAAAGCTCGGTTTAGGTTAAGTTTTGTATTTTACGAGCCTAAAAACACTGATTTACTGTTCCCAATACTAATTGGCCTGGAAAGCTCGTTTTAGGTTGAGTTAAAGTTGCTTTTTCTTGAATGTAAAATACTAGTCCCCACCGTTCTAGTGCCACTGGAAAATTTCTTGGAATCTCTGTGGCGCCATCTCTTTTTACTTTTATAACTACCACTAGGTTCCTATTGTAAAATCTACCCAAATCACTTATGACCTAAGGGAAGACTCTATTCGCATACGAAAATTGAATAGAATAATATCACTTCTAGATTTCAAATTAGTTTGCAGCAACAGATTAATAATTGACAACTGACGCATGCGCACAAACGGTTTAGAAGTGTATGCGTACATTCCGTTTGTATCTCAAAATTTGAGAAAGAATGAATAATGACAAATGATACTTTCATCATCGTTTTCACCCAAGCTTATCGTGTTTTATCAGCTCAATGCAGATTTTGGAAGAAATGTCTATTACATAACCTCAATTACGAAATTGATAGAACTTTTTATACTATAATATGAATTTGTGTCATCATATTGTAACATGATCCATTTGATGATTCGTAGATTATTGTACAAAATATTTAGGTACAGTTAGTTCCTTGAGAAATATTTGATTCATATTTTTAAACAAATAAAAAATTCAGATTGATGGCCCCATTGTCGTAATCTAATGTCATTACTCTATTTGATCCATTGTTAGGTTATGGACTAATGGTTCTCACCAATTTTGATCAATGTAAACTCCTATTCGTTGATTCAATTGAATTTTCAATGTATTGGCTTCATTGATTGAGAGGAATTTCATAATCTGCTGTTGATTGCATGTTTCATTGTTGTACCTCAACAAAATGTACGATTGGATTGGTTGGTCCTTGCAATATATGTGTTAATGTCTGATTCATACATTTAAAACGTAGAAAGAGCACCTCACTAATATTTTAATGGAATATTATGTACAAAATTATCATTAAGAACTCTTCCAAGTTGAGTATCTTTTGGTACATATCTTCTGTAATCCATATAGGCTACGTTTGTTGTGTATAACCTGTGTACAACAATGAACTCTTGAATTCAACAATTCCATTCAAGTCTCTAGTGCATACATCAGATTTATCTGCTACGCATTGAATCATTAGCTCATGAATAAACATCAGAGCCTAGGCTATTAGATGTCAGAAACTTCAGATCAAAATTTTAGAACTACTGGGATTTGCTACTCTTTCCAATGAACTTGATATAGCCAAAGCAGTATGATATAATTGTCTTTATATCCAACTTTGAATGAATATTTGCAGTATATGTACATCGATCGAATTTTTGGGATCGAAAGCAGAATCATGAAGTAATTATCTCTCATCATTTTCCATTTCATTTACCCAGTGAATAGGAACATCCATAATAAATATCAAATTGGTCACTTTTTTATAGTATACAGAATATATACGTTTAATCTATTTGAGTATTATTTTATTATTTGAATCGTCCACACCCAAGCTTATCGTGTTTCATCAGCTCAATGCAGTTTTCAGGAGAATTATTTTCTACATTACCTCAAAAAAAAAGTTAAAGAGAATATTTATTTTTTTATTGCAGAATATTTATCACATGTACCAAACTATAGTTACATGAGATATTTCAAGTGGCATTTAATCTTCAGTACTCATTTTACAGGAAATCAATATTGTAAATTAGAATATAAATCGTATCTAGAAAATAGTATATTCAAATGATGGATCGTCGGAAAATGGATGAATCAGTATCAGTTAATTAAATTCATATCACTCAAGCAGACGTTTCAAATCTTATTAACTCTTCTCCAGTACCTACAAATAATTAAATTTTCTTCAATAATATCACCACAAAACTATTATTTTCTGATTAGATAGGTGCCAAGTAGACTGACTGAACTTCTGTTTAATCTGCAGCGCTAATTATGAATTTATTGTATGCATGTTTCTGAAATATTCTCAAATATGAGATAAATTGTCTAGTGTATTAATGAATACATGCTTATGGTCCATTCATCTCGAATACTTTTCTTGATGATTTATTCGACTCTACGATATAAAATACAAAGTTAGTTGGATAATTATGAATACATACCAATGAATAACCTTATTCCGTTGATGATCCTGAATGGATATATTCGATTTGAGAAATATCTATAAAAAATTGTCGCAAAAGTCAGAATACTTTTTATAAATAAGGCTGGGCAACAACGATCATTACCACTATTACCAGTTCAATAATATGAAAAAGTAATTGATGGTGTGTATATACAATAACGACGATGATTGAAATGTTATGCTCGTCCTCATGGTGGTAATAAAGCAGAACTTATTGATACGCTAGGATGACAATTATTCCCATATTAGGTTCAAATTATTCAATACAATATTAATTCTGAATACAGAAGGTGATAATCAAAAAATTCAATAAAAGATCACATTTAACACATTCTGGACATAATTTCAGATACTTTTGCTTCGTTGATTTGATAAGTTTTAGACGAAATTCAAGACAAGGCTTTGGGAAGCTAATTGAATAATATTAATTGTCCAAAAATCCCTTACTACGCATATCGCTGTGACATATTCCATAACAACAGCGCTATTTTGCCCCTTTGTGAACTGATAACAATATATGTTTTCATTAAAAAGCTTGTATCATGATTTTACTGTAAATATATATCAAAATTGTAGGGAATATGAATTTCTTAAAATCTCACATTAAAAACATAGTATTAACGACTTATCTACGTATTAAGTGCCCAAGAAACATGGCGGATGTCCAGGCATGCGCACAAAAAAATTCCAATTATGAAAAGAGCTATTGTTGGCATCTTATATAAAAGTAAGTTTCTTGATTGAAAGAATTGATTTCCCTGATAACAATTGGAATCATAATCATCAAGCATTTTGCTATAGCAGCGTTTAATAAATCCTTGAGCATAACCTAGAAAATATTACATAAAGTTACACTTAAATTACAAAAATAAGTTTCTTGATTATTACAATCGATTTCCTTATAACAATTACATGTTGAAATCATCTTGGAACTTATGCGATCGCTTGTTTGAAAGGATTTATATTGTACGAGATATGCCTGTTTTCTATTTTGTGTTGAAAATGCATTAGTATTGTGACATTATACTTTATTTCAAAAAAAGTTTGAGTATAGCCTGAAAAATATTACATAAGATTGTCATTTTGTTGATAATATTCAATTGAACTACTTACTTTCTATTTATCAGATGTGTACATTGTTGTGAACTGGCATTGACATTTCGCGTAAAAGCGAGTACGCATGTGCAGTTTCTGCTCATGGAATAAGTTGGCAATACTGACGTTTTATTGAATGTCAAAAAATTTATTTCTATTAAAATAAGCTTGATGGAAGCTTCAAATACATCACAAATTATCCATTTGAATATTTTATTTATATTACAATACATAATATCTATATTAAATAGTGATGTTGTAATATTTTGAGAAATATTTAAAATACCTGTATGTCAAACTTGACAGAAGCGACCTGATGTTCATTAATTTTTTGTCAGAGATAACTTGAGAATATTTCGACGGCCGGTGAACTGTCATTTTTGACAATTGTAATCGATGGTTTTGGCCTTCTCCTGTGATTACTATACATGTCATGGTATTCAAATATATAAAAGGCACTAGTCCTCATTAGGATGCATTAAATAGAGAAGAAATGAACAAAATTGAATATACCGTTTAAGCTGTAGCGATGGATAAAAATTTTTTTGGGAACATACAACTGACAGTTGTAATTCAAGAAATTTAAGCAAATTAGTATATAGGACTAGCGTTTCGACCTGCTTCGCAGGTCTAAGCGCTAGGCTTCGCAGCTCCATATGTGAACCGCCTCCGGCAAAAATAATTTCTTGATAAGATTAATTCCGATTATAATTTTAGCCTACAAAATCCTTCTGCTCTATATTTAATTTCAGCATTCTCTCTTATTCGTGATTTCACTGTTTTTTTTTCATGAACAAATCCCAATGTTCTTTTATGTATCTATCTGGAGAGAAATTATTGATTTCAGCTCCTCCACAAACTACAGAAACACTAGGCGTCGCAGCTCCATATATGTACCACCTCTCTGACAAGAATTCTTCTTTTACAAAATCAATCTCGAATGTGAATTGAGCTCACATAATTCCTCTGATTCATATTATATTTCTACACTTTTCTCTGCCCGTGATTGAATTGATTGACAGTTTCCAATGATATCTAGGTGAAATTCCTTGAGAGAATCATTGATTCCATTCCCTTTAAGGATTAGCGACGAGATGGCGAAATTGTTCCTCTAGTAAAACCATCTTTTCAACCGGGCCTAAGACTTTTATTATAAGTAGATATATGATCATCATACTTTGAAAAAATTCATCCAGCTTTATAATAAATAAGATATAACCGCTGATAATTTTAGGTAGTGTTGCCACGAGACAAGACGAGACGAGACTTCAGTGAGTCTCGTCTCGGTCTCATAATGGTCCCACCTGGCTGAGTCTTGTCTCAGTCTCGCCCTGGTCTTGAGTAGGTCAGTCTCGTCTCGGTCTCGAGTCTCGACGAGAGTCTCGACGAGAGTCTCGCCATAATTTCTCAAAATTACATATTCTCACATGCGGGAATCAATTCGTTCTACCTGATTATTATTTGCTATGAATTCTTCCAAAAATATGTATTTGTAGGTATGTTTGGTGCGCAAAGTCGCTCTGGGGTTTAATTCTTATTTGTGAAGATTGTCTTTTGACGCCATTTCATAGACTTTCGACACATGTACCACCTATCGGACAATTAGAGAAGCGATTTAATGTCATCATTATTGAAGACAGTCTTCCAGAAGTAAGAGACAGGGTAGAGTCAGTTTCCTTATTTAGATGTCAGATTTGACATTCGTATGTCATAAAATAGTAACAATAGAATTATACTATTATATTTGATGATAGATCAGAATGATAAAACTGTATTTGAGTCTGAATCCAAACATCGTTCTCAACTAACTGCCAGCATAAAGTTGTCGATCATACAATACTCAAGTCCCTATAAATGTAACTATGACATCCTAATATTGACAAAAAGACTGCGATCTGTCTACAAGCTGTCTCTATAAATTAAAATAGGACCTCTAGAGCCAAGACAATTCGAGATAATAAAGAGGTGATAGTTTTATGCAACAAATGTGTAAACTCAAGCATTATGACGATGTTAAGACTTCCTATTTACAGTCAAGAATCAGTGAGTTACAGAAAATATTTTCCGAATTCAATAATACTAGTTTGCACATGTTGTTGACGCCACACGATATTTCTTCTACGATTCTCAAGATAAATTCATATAAACTAAATTCAGGTCACAAGAACGTTCATATGAATTGATGGTATAGATCTAAGACGCATTGTTAGCGATGTGTAAACCACCAAATTCAGAAGTGGATGAAGAAAAAGCAAATTTTCAAATGAGGTCATATTATTGACTGGTAATAACGAGTTATATGATTCAAATGACATAAATTTATGAAAGTATAGTATTGATTTTCTTTTTCTATTCCAGTTCAGCCTAATCTGATATAATTTTGAATGAAATTAGATGACACACAGTTATATCACCAGAAATCTTATAGGAATCGATTTATATAACGTATTTACAGTAAAAATCAGTTATAGTAGGATAGTTCTTTCTTCCATCATGTTGATAGTTTCTTGTGAAATTAATTGTTTTGTGCTAGTATTGGGGCTCGTCCTGTTGCACAATATTATCATATAAAATCTGTAGCGGTCACACAGTACTTCCCTAACAAAAAATTTCTTGGCCGGTTTCATCGCTGTGTCATAGATTTAGAGTGTTGCATCAATCAATTTCATATTTCGAAATGATAGCTGTCATCAAAGTGACAGCTGTCATTAAAGTGACAGCTGTCATTGTCAAAGCTACGGGTGTCATTGTTGAAATGGCGGATTGCGGTTATATTCAAGTCCCTACATTGAACAAATATTTTTGAAAATGATGAGCTCTTTTCTGATTCAATGAAACATACAGTTATGACATTTGATTACCGGAAATTTAATATCATAACGTGGATTCTACTGATTATTTATTTTATATTCCTACTAAGCCTATCTCCCAGAGAGCTTAAGATTGATATCAAACTAGACATCATTAAAATAGCTTGTCAAAAAAACAATTGACAATCGTTTAAATATCCTATTTCATAGTTCTACTAAAATTATTCTTTATTTCTAGCAAACTTGTTGTGAAACCTATATTCATTGTGAGTGGATCATATTCGCATTTCAGTCTATTGAAAGACTTAAATCGTAATGCCGTAAGAGCCCTTGGACCATTCATGACATAAATGAATCATAGAAAAAAATACTTCTGATCACTTCTAACAATTATTCATTGAACTTGATACTTTCCCTGCAATATACTATTTCATACATTGTTATCTATTATACAGATTGATACAATATTCTAGAATCTGCTGTCTCATTATAAATTTGAAATATTTTTATGTCACGACATTCTAATTTTTTGTCAACATATAAAATTTCATTTTCTCACATCGCTAAAACAATAAGTATTGTAAAAGCTGTAGAATATTTGATAGAGAGAAATACGAATACAAATTACGGCTCACTTTTGTGCTAGGAATCTAGTGACGTGCGCATGCGCGTACCTTGTACATGTTTTGCTATAGTCAGTGGCTTTCAAACAAAGAGCATTCCACCTAAATACGTACAAGTGTGTGGCTCACTGATAATAATGAATTTTTTTCAATACTAGTTGGCTTATAAAGCTTGGTTTAGGTTTTATTCTTGCTGTTTTTTTTTTTGAACTGAAAAAACACTAATTTACTGTTTTCCAATACTACTTGACCCTTAAAAGCTCGGTTTAGGTTGAGTTTTGTATTTTTTGAACCTAAAAACACTGATTTACTGCTTTCCAATACTAATTGGCCTGGAAAGCTCGTTTTAGGTTAAGTTAAAGTTGCTTTCTCTTGAATGTAAAATACTAGTCCCCACCGTTCTAGTGTCACTGGAAAATTTCTTTGAATCTCTGTGGCGCCATCTCTTTTTACTTTTATAACTACCACTAGGTTCCTATTGTAAAAATCTACCCAAATTACTTATGGTCTAATGCAGAGGTCGGTAACCTTTTTCGGACGGCGGGCCATTTTCAAAATAAATTTTTTCATGCGGGCCGCACATTCAAATGTAACTTAAATAGTGCTCTTATATTATAAACGAATATAAAACATAAATATTATCAAAAATAAATATTGGTGCTTTGGCGGGCCGCGCAAAAAGTTGCAAAGGGCCGCATGCGGCCCGCGGGCCGCAGGTTGCCGACCCCTGGTCTAATGGAAGACTATTCGCATACGAAAGTTTGATAGAATAACATCACTTCTAGATTTCAAATTAGTTTGCAGCAACAGATTGATAATTGACAACTGACGCATGCGCACAAACGGTACAGAAGTGTATGCGTACGTTCCGTTTGTATCTCAAAATTTGAGAAAGAATGAATAATGACAAAAATGATACTCTCATCATCGTTTTCACCCAAGCTTATCGTGTTTTATCAGCTCAATGCAGCTTCTAGGAGAAATATAGGAATACTACAAATACGAAATTGATAGAACTTTTCATACTATAATATGAATTTGTGTCATCATATTCTAACATGATCGATTTGATGATTCATAGATTATTGTACAAAATATTCAGGTACAGTTAATTCCTTAAGAAATATTGGATTTATATTTTTAAACAAATAAAAAATTCAGACTGATTGCCCCATTGTCGTAATCTAATGTCATTACTCTATTTGATCCATCGTTAGGTTATGGACTGATGGTTCTCACCAATTTTGATCAATGTAAACTTCTATTCGTTGATTCAATTGAATTTTCAATGTATTGGCTTCATTGATTGAAAGGGATTTTATAATCTGCTGATGATTGCATGTTTCATTGTTGTACCTCAACAAAATGTACGATTGGATTGGTTGGTCCTTGCAATATATGTGTTAATGTCTAATTCATACATTCAAAACGTAGAAAGAGCATCTCACTAATATTTTAATGGAATATTATGTACAAAATTATCATTAAGAACTCCTCCAAGCTAAGTATCTTCTGGATACATATCTTCTGTAATCCGTATAGGCTACGTTTGTTGTGTATAACTTGTGTACAACAATGAACTCTTGAAGTCAACAATACCATTTAAGTCTCTAGTGCATACATCAGATTTGTCTACTACGCATTGAATCATTAGCTCATGAATAAACATCAGAGCCTAGACTATTAGATGTCAGAAACTTCAGATCAAAATTTTAGAACTACTGGGATTTGCTACTCTTTCCAATGAACTTGATATAGCCAAAGCAGTATGATATAATTGTCTTTATATCAAACTTTGGATGAATATTTGCAGTATATGTACATCGATCGAATTTTTGGGGTCGAAAGCAGAATCATCAAGTAATTTAAACTCCTATTCGTTGATTCAATTGAATTTTCAATGTATTGGCTTCATTGATTGAAAGGGATTCTTTAATCTACTGATGATTGCATGTTTTATTGTTGTACCTCAACAAAATGTACGATTGGATTGGTTGGTCCTTGCAATATATGTAGTTATGTCTGATTCATACATTTAAAACGTAGAAAGAGCACCTCACTAATATTTTAATGAGATATTATGTACAAAATTATCATTAAGAGCTCCTCCAAGTTGAGTATCTTTTTGATACATATTTTCTGTAATCCATATAGGCTACGTTTGTTGTGTATAACCTGTGTACAACAATGAACTCTCGAATTCAACAATGCCATTTAAAGCTTAGGTCACATAGCTTATAGCTGTATTCTTTCGTTCACGGAGTACTGATCTAACTTATCCGGTTCACTATGTGCTTGTTCTTTCGTTTACGGATTAGTTACCCCCACTCCAAATTTCAACAACTTCAGATCACCAACAACTCCTCTAACGAAAAGCTAGAGGAGTTCATGTGGTTCATATGTATTTAAAAAACGGCGGAGTTCATAGCATTTGAATCATAATGAATGAAAAAAATTATCTTGAAATAGTTTTGGTTAGGAAAAATGAAAATTTTGTGATACTTCATCCTGAAATTGAATTATAAATATTAAACAGATGAAAAAAACTACATGTATTTGTGTTTTGAATATTTAAAAGATGATTTCTATTAAACTTTTCTGAATATCTATAATTAAACGAAATCAAAACAAATTTTGAGTAATTCATCACAGACAAACGGAGACTCAACAAATGTTTGGTGTTCTTTCGACTATAACAGATAATATGATCTCGACGCCATTTTGAACTGATCTTCAGATTCAGTTGGATCAGTAACCCGTGAACGAAAGAATACAGCTTATGTCATGTCATATCTGTGTTATATTTGTATGTTATGTTATGTCAACAGACACAAAGACTTGAAGCCCTCATGTGTAGGATTTGAGAACAACATAATTTCATTAACAAGATCATTTATAATTTTATAAACTCTCTTATGTATTTTCTTTCTCACAACATGTTTATAATTCTTATAATTGTTACAATAAAAAATAAGATTCACTATTACTTTCTACTAATGTGATTAATAAATTTTCCTGCATCTTTTGAGGTTAGATGAAATGTAAAAGAATGATAACCGTCAACTGCGCCAACGCAGACATAGCACATCGTCCGATAGTTGAGTTGAAATCCACTGTTGTGTTATGTCAAATGACATTACGATCATGACATAACCTATGTGACATGTTTTATAAGTTTCAATAGGTCTCAACATAATGACATAACACAGACATAACATAACATAAGCTATGTGACCGTACCTTCAGTCTCTAGTGCATACATCAGATTTGTCTACTACGCATTGAATCATTAGCTCATGAATAGACATCAGAGCCTAGGCTATTAGATGTCAGAAACTTCAGATCAAAATCTTAGAACTACTGGGATTTGCTACTCTTTCCAATGAACTTGATATAGCCAAGGATCTTCCAACGGTATATAGCAGTATGATATAATTGTCTTTATATCAAACTTTGAATGAATATTTGCAGTATATGTACATCGATCGAATTTTTGGGATCGAAAGCAGAATCATCAAGTAATTATCTCTTATCAATTTCCATTTCATTTACCCAGTGAATAGGAACATCCATAATAAATATCAAATTGGTCACTTTTTTTATAGTGTACAGCATATATATGTTTAATCTATTCGAGTATCATTTTATTATTTGAATCGTCCACACCCAAGCTTATCGTGTTTCATCAGCTCAATGCAGTTTTCAGGAGAATTATTTACCACATAACCTCAAATAAAAAGTTGATGAGAATATTTATTTTTTTATTGCAGAATATTTATCACATGTACCAAACTATAGTTACTTGAGATACTTCAAGTGACATTTAATCTTCAGTACTTATTTTACAGGAAATCAATAGTGTAAATTAGAATATAAATCGTATCTAGAAAATAGTATATTCAAATGATGGATTGTCGGAAAATAGATGAATCAGTTTTAGTGAATTAAATTCATTTCACTCAAGCAGACGTTTCAAATCTCATTAATTCTTCTCCAGTACCTAGAAATAATTAAATTTTCTTCAATAATATCACCACAAAACTATAACTTTGTGATTAGATAGGTGCCAAGTAGACTGACTGAACTTCTCTTTAACCTGCAGCGCTAATTATGAATTTATTGTATGCATGTTTCTGAAATATTCTCAAATATAGGATAAATTGTCTAGTGTATTAATGAATACATGCTTATGGTCCAGTCATCTCAAATACTCTTCTTGATGATTTATTCGACTCTACGGTATAAAATACGAAGTTAGTTGGATAATTATGAATACATACCAATGAATAACCTTATTCCGTTGATGATCCTAAATGGATATATTCGATTTGAGACATATCTAAAAAAATCTGTCGCAAAAGCCAGAATACTTTTTATAAATAAGGCTGGGCAACGACGATCATTACCACTATTACCAGTTCAATAAAATGAAAGAGTAATTGATGGTGTGTTCATACAATAACGACAATGATTGAAATGTTATGCTCGTCCTCATGGTGGTGATAAAGCAGAACTTTTTGATACGCTAGGATGACAATTATTCTCATATTATTCGATACAATATTAATTCTGAAAACAGAGGATAATAATCAAAAAATTCAGTAAGAGATCACATTTAACACATTCTGGACATAATTTCAAATACTTTTGCTTCGTTGATTTGATAAGTTTTAGACGAAATTCAAGACAAGGCTTTGGGAAGCTAACTAAATAATATTAATTGTCCAAAAATCACTTACTACGCATATCGCTGTGACATATTCCATAACAACAGCGCTATTTTGCCCCTTTGTGAACTGATAACAATATATATTTTCATTAAAAAGCTTGTATTATGATTTTACTCTAAATATATATCAAAATTGTAGTGAATATGAATTTCTTAAAATCTCACATTGAAAACATAGTATTAACGGCTTATCTACGTATTAAGTGCCCAAGAAACATGGCGGATGTCCAGGCATGCGCACAAAAAAATTCCAATTATGGAAAGAGCTATTGTTGACATCTTATATAAAAGTGAGTTTCTTGATTGAAAGAATTGATTTCCTGATAACAATTGGAATCATAATCATCGAGCATTCTGCTATAGCAGCTTCCAATAAATCCTTGAGCATAACCTAGAAAATATTACATGAAGTTACACTTAAATTACAAAAATAAGTTTCTTGATTATTACAATCGATTTCCTCATAACAATTACATGTTGAAATCATCTTGGAACTTATGCGATCGCTTGTTTGAAAGGATTTATATTGTACGAGATATGCCTGTTTTCTATTTTGGGTTGAAAATGCATAGTATTGTGACATTATACTTTATTCCAAAAGAAGTTTGAGTAAAGCCTGAAAAATATTACATAAGATTGTCATTTTGTTAATATTATTCAATTCAACTACTTACTTTCTATTTATGAGATGTGTACATTGATGTGAACTGTCATTGACTGCAAATGCGAGTACGCATGTGCAGTTTCTGCTTGGAGAATAAGTTGGCAATACTGACGTTTTAATAAATGTCAAAAAATTTATTTCTATTAAAATAAGCTTTATAGAAGCTTCGAATATATCACAAATTATCCATTAGAATGTTTTATCTATATAACAATACATAATATCAATATTAAATAGTGATGTTGTAATATTCTGAGACATATTTAAAATACCTGTATGTCAAACTTGACACAAGCGACCCGATGTTCATTAATTTTTTGTCAGAGACAACTTGAGAATATTTCGACGGCCGGTGAACTGTCATTTTTGACAATTGTAATCGATGGTTTTGGCCTTCTCCTGTGATTACTATACATGTGATGGTATTCAAATATATAAAAGGCACTAGTCCTCATTAAAATGTATTGAATAGAGAAGAAATGAACAAAATTAAATATACCGTTAAAGCTGTAGCGATGGATAAAAATTTTTTTGGTAACATCCAACTGACAGTTGTAATTGCAAAAATTTATGCGAATTAGTATATAGGACTAGCGTTTCGACCTGCTTCGCAAGTCTAAGCGCTAGGCTTCGCAGCTCCATATGTGAACCGCCTCCGGCAAAAATAATTTCTTGATAAGATGAGATCCAATAATAATTTCAGCCTACAGAATTCTCCTGCTCCATATTATATTTCTGCATTTTTCCCTATACGTGATTCCACTGTTTTTTATAGACAATTCCCAATGTTATTTCATTTATTTATCTGGAGAAAAATTATTGATTCCAACTCCTTCACGATTCACAGAGACTCTAGGCGTCGCAGCTCCAAATAAGTACCGCCTCTCTGACAAGAATTCTTCTTTGACAAGATCAATCCCGGATGTGAATTGAGCTCACGTAATTCCCCTGCTTCATATTATATGACTACACTTTTCTCTGCCCGTGATTATATTGATTGACAGTTTCCAATCATATTTAGGTATGAATCCTTAAGAAAATCATCGATTTCATTCCCTTTAAGGATTAGCGACGAGATGGCAAGATTTTTCCTCTAGTAGAACTATCTTTTCAAAAGAACCACCCTTGCCGTATAATTTCCAATATTATACACAGGTCTTGATATTTACCAGTGAGGGTATTCATTATTAAAGCAGCTTATCAGTTTTCGAACTACTACAGACGGCCTTACGATCGACAGAATAGGTGTGCGAGAGAAAAGAACGTGTGCATCAGAAAGACAAGAAACAGCGATTCGGATCATTCAAGTCTGGATTTGATATTTAATTTTATATCCCAAAATTTTTTGATATATAGCACTCAATATAAATAATATTTAAGATATTGCCATCAAATAGCAATAGAATATCTATTATTTCATGATAATAATCTCCCTTGAACTATTATCATAAGTAGATTTATAATCATCAACTACAATATATTACAGCTTCTCACATCTTGAGAAACTGATAATAACTAAATACTTAAAAAAGAGTCAACCCCTTACCAACGGTAGTGGGATGCTAGTGTTAAAACCTGTATATAAGACCGTGATGCGTGGATTAACATGCTCTATTTTTGCATCGAAAACTGCAAAAGCTTTACAAATTGCTAATACCGCTGTAAAAATACTTTACTTCACGTATTAAGATTGCAACAATGAAAGAGTTACCGAACATAATTTTTTTCTTATATATTCATGTTATTCCTTCTAATTTGCAGCATGTTTTTCATAAAACTGCTAATAATTTTGGGAAATGTTCCAGGTAAATGTTGTGCCAATTCATTCAGGGATCAATCTAAGTTATTCTTTATTACTCATGCAGGATAAGTATTATTTTGCGCACGTTTTTCTGGGCGGTAAATGGCTCTTTGACTTTTGAGTGCGCCAAGTATAATTTGAGTGCGACAAGTTTACTTGTCACACAAAAACTGTTTATCGCTCGGAAAAATAAGCGCAAAATAGTACTTATCCCGCATTCGTAATGATAAATAGTATTTGCAACTCGTGCGGTGTTGTCGATTGCCCACTTCGCTCTCGTGGGCAATCGACAACTTATCGCACTTGTTGCACAATATACCATCATATTGTGGGATAAGTACTACCGTTCATAGAATAAACGCAGAGACTCAAAAGTTTCATCGAGTAAGTTTTGGTACCACAGATTAAAACTACCTTATTTATGGATATCAACTTATTTTTTTGATCAAAAACTTGAATATGAAATTTCAGTCAAAGATTTCTAGGCTTTCTCAAGTCATTATGCTTTTAGAAATAGACAAACACAACGACTGACTTTATTTTAAATTATGTTTTCTTGACTTCAGTAGGGTCTAAAACATAGAGATTCATTGGAAGCGGCAACTGTCCCCATACTTTTTTGTAGATGCATCTCAGTGGTTGATTTTGATTTTAATTTTAAATGGAGTTGCATACCAATAGCGGAAAAAAATATTGAGTAGTCATCACAATAATACACATTTCGTCTACATTGTCTTCTTCACCCGATTTATAAGCCATTCAATAAGTTCATTTTCTCATCAATTTTGACCGTTGTAAAATAATCAGCATATACGGTGTGACACAATGATCGAGTTATATGAGAAACTTCTCTTCCAGGTCTGAACAAAGAATTAGGACCTTTTCTTATTTTTAATGTAATTTTGAGAATTCAAATTTTTCTCGGGATGTATATTTCCACACCAGCAAAAACGCTATGATCCTCACTTTCATGTCAAATGTTTCCGGCACTCTTCCTGCAGTTTTTGAGATAGTGATTCACTTTCTTGTCAATCAATAGATCATAAAGAATAGCGGAATATGTACGAGAGTAAAATATAATTAGATGTACGTAGAATCGTTGGAATAATTCAATAATGCCTTGAATGTATTCGCATTGTTTGCGATGCGCGAAATGCCTAATTTACTCACAGCTGTGGAAAAACCTGATATATGTGTGCGAAATTTTATTACAAGAAGCAAATTGGCTTCAAAATTATCTCCAAGGATATTTTGAATTCAAAGCGAATTTGTTTAATATCAAATCAAAGTCAAGACCCAATTTAGTAGCTTTAATTTATTCATTCAGAAAAACTGGTAAATATGATTAACGTCTCAGTTGTTATGCTGACTCATATTTCACATCTGGGACAGCATTCTGAGATCGATAATAAATTGCTCGAATATAGAACCAATCGGTTTTTTTTTTGACCACAACGGAAATAAATCAGAAAGCAACCCTGGATTGCTGAATGAAATCATCTACGCTTTGTATTTTGAAATTGATATTGATGCCAACAATTTATTTCACTTCAGTGATCATTGAATGATCACAGCTATCAGTTTGCAATCGATTGCAACAATATTTTGCTCATCCTCATCAATAGATCATTGCTGGTTGATCACAACAAAAGATGGACAGATTAAAACAATATTTTGTTGAAAGCAATGGAAGAGAAGGTGATCCTAATTATAAATTGCTGATAATGACTTGCACATAGCATTTTTTGTTGATTATACCAATAGTACGATATCCATTAAATAGTCAGTCCATCGATTGCAACAATCAACCATAGATCACAATTGGAATTGAGTAAATGACAACAATAATTTTCAGTAAGTTTTTATCGTTTATCTCATGAATTAACAATAACTTCACGATTAAAGTCAAAATTGAGTTGATCACAACAAATGATTGTTGCCCGTGATAATCTACAATAGATGATTTCCACTCAGGAATCATTGTTGATTAAAAGATCATGATAACCACACTAGTTTGAAAGAGTCATGTGATTATAATAAAAATATTATTGAATACAACAATCAAATCATTTATTCCAACAATAAAATTGTGGATTTGAGTATACAATTTGGTCGTAGCATTTAAACAACAGTATAAGGTAACTAAAACGTTCAAACTACCAATTATAACAATACCAATATTGATGAAAATAATGGCTTGTTGATTATAACAAAGAAATTGCTGTTGCAGTCTTATTGATGAGAACAGTAAAATTATTCATTAAATCAATATTAGTTGTTTAAAGTGCCTATTCAATAAAATACAATATTAAGGAATTGATCAAAATAATGAGATTGATGAATGTAGCAATGAAAATGTTGACAGCTGTTGTATAATCTGACTACTCGTCATCAGATTCCTTAATATCCAACAAAAAACTCTTGTTCTTCACAATTACAATATATTTCAATAACAGATATTATGAACAAACACTCAAAGAAAAATAATATCTGACTCTTACAAAATATCTCTATCCACTCTTTCTTACGCACGCGCCTGCGCACGCGCACTCGAGCGTCAACGTCACACCTAGAAATGTTCCCAACTGTTGGAATAGATGTCTGTGTTGATTGTTCCAATGACATTCATTGAAATCAGCTGATTACAACAGTAAATTTTTACTTGCAGCAACCCGTATCATCTATCAACATTTTCCGCGAAGACCCTTTCTTGAATAACTACGTTTAATCTGAGAATAAAGTATTGAATTTATCCATATCATGTGTCTCCTACACTTCTTGAGAAATTATTTTTTTTCAATCCCATATATGATTTCTCTCAACTATTACAATATATTTCAATAACTGATATTATGAACAAACACTAAAAGAAAAATAATATCTAATTCTCACAAAATATCTCTATCCACTCTTTCTTACGCACGCACCTGCGCATGCGCACCCGAGAGTCTACGTCGCACCTAACAATGTTACCAACTGTTGGAATAGATGTCTGTGTTGATTGTTTCAATGACATTCATTAAAATCAGCTGATTACAACAGTAAAATTTCACTTGCAGCAACCCGGATCATCTATCAACATTTTCCGCAAAAACCTTTTCTTGAATACGTATAATCTGAGAATAAAGCACTGAGTCTATCCATATCATGTGTCTCCTACATTTCTTGAGAAATCAATTTTTTCCAATCCCACATAAGCACAATAACACTTGGCTATGTGTCAGTTGCATCATTTATCAGTTGCTCATCAATTATCATAAACAGATTATTTTGAAGATTCAATTTTGCTTCCATTCGGTTAATATGTGACTGTATTTGTTGCTCTTATTTCTTGACTTTATTTCTAGCAAACTTATTGTGAAACCTATATTCATTGTGAGTGGATCATATTCGCATTTCAGTCTATTGAAAGACTTAAATCGTAATGCCATAAGAGCCCTTGGACCCTTCATGACATGAATGAACCAAAGAAGAAAATATTTTTGATCACTTCTAACAATTATTCATTGAACTTGATACTTTCCCTGCAATATACTATTTCATACATTGTTATCTATCATAAAGATTGATACAATATTTTAGAATCTGCTGTCTCATTATAAATTTAAAATATTCTTATGTCACGACATACTAATTTTTCGTGAACATATAAAATTTCATTTTCTCACATCGCTAAGACAATAAGTATTGTAAAAGCTGTAGAATATTTGATAGAGAAAAATACGAATACAAATTACGGCTCACTTTTGTGCTAGGAATCTAGTGACGTGCGCATGCGCGTACCTTGTACATGTATTGCTATAGTCAGTGGCTTTCAAACAAGGAGCATTCCATCTAAATACGTACAAGTGTGTGGCTCGCTGACAATAATGACTTTTTTTCACTACTAGTTGGCTTATAAAGCTTGGTTTAGGTTTTATTCTGACTGTTTTTTTTTTGAACTGAGAAAACACTAATTTACTGTTTTCCAATACTACTTGACCTTGAAAAGCTCGGTTCAGGTTAAGTTTTGTGTTTTTTGAACCGAAAAATACTGATTTACTGTTTTCCAATACTAATTGGCCTGGGAAGCTCGTTTTAGGTTATGTTTATGTTATCGTGTTATATCAGCTCAATGCAGCTTTCAGGAGAAATATAGTATTATTACAAATACGAAATTGATAGAACTATTTATACTATAATATGAATTTGTGTCATCATATTGTAACATGATCCATTTGATGATTCATAGATTATTGTACAAAATATTTAGGTACAGTTAGTTCCTTAAGAAATATTTGATTTATATTTTTAAACAAATAAAAAATTCAGATTGATGGCCCCATTGTCGTAATCTAATGTCATTACTCTATTTGATCCATTGTTAGGTTATGGACTGATGGTTCTCACCAATTTTTGATCAATGTAAACTCCTGTTCGTTGATTCAATTGAATTTTCAATGTATTGGCTTCATTGATTGAAAGGGATTTTATAATCTGCTGATGATTGCATGTTTCATTGTTGTACCTCAACAAAATGTACGATTGGATTGGTTGGTCCTTGCAATATATTTGTTAATGTCTGATTCATACATGTAAAACGTAGAAAGAGCACCTCACTAATATTTTAATGGAATATTATGTACAAAATTATCATTAAGAACTCCTCCAAGTTGAGTATCTTTTGGATACATATCTTCTGTAATCCATATAGGCTACGTTTGTTGTGTATAACCTGTGTACAACAATGACCTCTTGAATTCAGCAATGCCATTCAAGTCTCTAGTGCATACATCAGATTTGTCTACTACGCATTGAATCATTAGCTCATGAATATACATCAGAGCCTAGTCTATTAGATGTCAGAAACTTCAGATCAAAATCTTAGAACTACTGAGATTTGCTACTCTTTCCAATGAACTTGATATAGCCAAAGATCTTCCAACGGTATATAGCAGTATGATATAATTGTCTTTATATCAAACTTTGAATGAATATTTGCAGTATATGTATATCGATCGAATTTTTGGGATCGAAAGCAGAATCATCAAGTAATTATCTCTTATCATTTTCCATTTCATCCACCTAGTGAATAGGAACATCCATAATGAATATCAAATTGGTCACTTTTTTATAGTATACAGAATATATACGTTCAATCTATTCGAGTATTATTTTATTATTTGAATCGTTCACAACCAAGCTTATCGTGTTTCATCAGTTCAATGCAGTTTTCAGGAGAATTATTTTCCACATAACCTCAGATGAAAAGTTGATGAGAATATTTATTTTTTTATTGCAGAATATTTATCACATGTACCAAACTATAGTCACTTGAGATATTTCAAGTGGCATTTATTCTTCAGTACTTATTTTACAGGAAATCAATATTGTAAATTGGGATATAAATCGTATCTAGAAAATAGTATATTCTAATGATGGATCGTCAGAAAATGGATGAATCAGTATTAGTGAATTAAATTCATATCACTCAAGCAGACGTTTCAAATCTTATAAATTCTTCTCCAGTACCTACAAATAATTAAACTTTCTTCAATAATATCACCACAAAACTATAATTTTGTGATTAGATAGGTACCAAGTAGACTGACTAAACTTCTCTTCAACCTGCAGCGCTAATTATGAATTTATTGTATGCATGTTTCTGAAATAATCTCAAATATAAGATAAATTGTCTAGTGTATTCATGAATACATGCTTATGGTCCATTCATCTCAAATACTTTTCTTGATAATTTATTCAACTCTACGATATGAAATACGGAGTAAGTTGGATAATTATGAATACATACCAATGAATAACCTTATTCCGTTGATGATCCTGAATGCATATATTCGATTTGAGAAATATCTAAAAAAAATTGTCGCAAAAGCCAGAATACTTTTTATAAATAAGGCTGGGCAACAACGATCATTATCACAATTACCAGTTCAATAATATGAAAGAGTAATTGATGGTGTATTAATACAATAACGACGATGATTGAAATGTTATGCTCGTCCTCATGGTGGTAATAAAGCAGAACTCATTGATACGCTAGGATGACAGTTATTTTCATATCAGGTTCAAATTATTCAATACAATATCAATTCTGAATACAGAGGGTAATAATCAAAAAATACAGTAATAGATCACATTTATCACATTCTGGACATAATTTCAAATACTTTTGCTTCGTTGATTTGATAAGTTTTCGACAAAATTCAAGACAAGGTTTTGGGAAGCTAATTAAATAATATTAATTGTCCAAGAATCACCTACTACGCATATCGCTGTGACATATTCCATAACAACAGCGCTATTCTGCCCCTTTGTGAACTGATAACAATATATATTTTCATTAAAAAGCTTGTATCACGATTTTACTGTAAATATATATCAAAATTGTAATAAATATGAATTTCCTAAAATCTCACATTGAAAACATAGTATCAACGGCTTATCTAAAGGCGTGTTTCTTCGACAATCATACTGTGAATCACAGGATCATATTCGCTGTATATGAATCATGATTATTTTTTGAAACTAGAAAACAACTAACTACGAATCATGGGTCATATTTTGATTTGAGAATATTTATATACTCATTTTTGAAAATATGTTCTATGACTATGATTTTTGGCGATTCTTTCTCTTGTATTTGGTTAGAATATCAGAATCTTTCAGTATTGAATTTTATTATAATTCATTAAATAGTTTGTTTTTCAAGAATTATTCATTATTGCATGATTATTCGTATATTCATCCCTTCATATTAGATGCGGGATGTGCATTTATTGTTTTACCAACGATTTTCTTGTTGTGTTCTATCCGCCATATTTCAAATTTACACAGATTTTGTTATTGCAATCATCGTGAACATGCAAAAAGTCCGATTCAGAAGGGTAAGGGGATTGTCACTTTGTGATCACAAAGTGAAGAAGTGGGGATAACGAATAACGACCAAAGAAACATGATTCACTTAATCATGAAGACTTAGATCACATAGATTGCCCGAAGAAACACGCCTTGAGTATTAAGTGCCCAAGAAACATGGCGGATGTCCAGGCATGCGCACATAAAAATTCCAATTATGAAAAGAGCTATTGTTGGCATCTTATATAAAAGTAAGTTTCTTGATTGAAAGAATTGATTTCCTGATAACAATTGGAATCATAATCATCAAGCATTCTGCTATAGCAGCTTCCAATAAATCCTTGAGCATAACCTAGAAAATATTACATAAAGTTACACTTGAATTACAAGAATAAGCTTCTTGATTATTACAATCGATTTCCTTATAACAATCACATGTTGAAATCATCTTGGAACTTATGCGATCGCTTGTTTGAAAGGATTTATATTGTACGAGATATGTCTGTTTTCTATTTTGTGTTGAAAATGCATAGTATTGTGACATTATACTTTATTCCAAAAGAAGTTTGAGTATAGCCTAAAAAATATTACATAAGACTGTCATTTTGTTAATATTATTCAATTGAATTACTTACTTTCTATTTATGAGATGTGTACATTGATGTGAACTGTCATTGACTGCAAATGCGAGTCCGCATGTGCAGTTTCTGCTCATAAAATAAGTTGGCAGTACTGACGTTTTATTGAATGTCAAAAAATTTATTTCTATTAAAATAAGCTTGATGGAAGCTTCAAATACATCACAAATTATCCATTTGAATATTTTATTTATATAACAATACATAATATCTATATTAAATAGTGATGTTGTAATATTTTAAGAAATATTTAAAATACCTGTATGTCAAACTTGACAGAAGCGACCTGATGTTCATTAATTTTTTGTCAGAGATAACTTGAGAATATTTCGACGGCCGGTGAACTGTCATTTTTGACAATTGTAATCGATGGTTTTGGCCTTCTCCTGTGATTACTATACATGTGACAGTTTTCAAATATATAAAAGGCACTAGTCCTCATTAGGATGCATTAAATAGAGAAGAAATGAACAAAATTAAATATACCGTTCAAGCTGCAGCGATGGATAAAAATTTTTTTGGTAACATCCAACTGACAGTTCTAATTCAAAAAATTTAAGCAAATTAGTATATAAGACTAGCGTTTCGACCTGCTTCGCAGGTCTAAGCGCTAGGCTTCGCAGCTCCATATGTGAACCGCCTCCGGCAAAAATTATTTCTTGATAAGATTAGTTCCGATTATAATTTTAGCCTACAGAATCCTTCTGCTCCATATTATATTTCTGCATTCTCTCTGATTCGTGATTTCACTGTTTTTTATAGACAAATCCCAATGTTTTTTTATGTATTTATCTGGAGAGAAATTATTGATTTCAACTCCTTCACAAACTGCAGAAACACTAGGCGTCGCAGCTCCATATATGTACCGCCTCTCTGACAAGAATTCTTCTTTTACAAAATCAATCTCGAATGTGAATTGAGCTCACATAATTCCTCTGATTCATATTATATTGCTACACTTTCTCTGCCCATGATTGAATTGATTGACAGTTTCCAATGATATCTAGGTAAAATTCCTTGAGAAAATCATTAGTTTCATTCCCTTTAAGGATTAGCGACGAGATGGCTAAATTGTTCCTCTAGTAGAACCATCTTTTCAACCGGGCTTAAGACTATTATTATAAGTAGATATATAATCATCAAATACTATATATCACATCTTGAGGAACTAATAATAGCTAAATACTCCAATAAGAGTCAACCTCTTACCAATGATAGTGTGACGCTAGTGCCAAGACCTGTATATAAAACCGTGATGCGTGAATTTACATGCTCTATTTCTGCATGGGAAACTGCAAAAGTTTTACAAATTGCCAATACCACTAAGAATATACTTTACTTCAAGTATTAGGTTTGCAACATTCCAAGAGTTAGCAAACATAAATTTTTACTTATATATTCATGTTGTTCTTTCTTATTCGCAACGTTTTTCGTCTAACGCATCGTCAACGCTACCATCGACAAACCTTGGCATGCCACGTCCAAATATAAGTATAATAAATTCTAATTCTGCATTGATAATAATTATATCCCTACTTTAAAAAAATTCATCCAGCTTCATAATCAATAAAATAAAACCGATAATAATTTTGGGAAATGCTCCAGGTGAATGTTGTGCCTATTTATTTATGAATATGAACTTATTTTTTGGATAAAAAACTTGGATATGAAATTTCAGTCAAAGATTTCTAGGCGTTCTCAAGTACTCGTGTTTTGAGACATAGACAAACAACGACTGACTTTTTTTGAATTACGTTTTTGGGCTCAGTAGGGTCTAAAAAGTGAAGATTCATCGAAAGCGACAACTGTCCTTATACTTTCCTGTAAATGCGTCTCAGTGGTTGATTTTAATTTTAATTTTGAATGGAGTTGCACACCAATAGCGAAAAAATTGATGATTGAAAACTTAGATCTGTAACTTCAAATTCCAAATATTTAGGAAAGCTATGCAGAGCAAGTATTGAATATGTTACTTTCAATAATATTCGAGTATGTTACCTATTGTATTCATAATCAAATTTCAAATATACATTTGCTCCAATTACTGAAAATTTGCAAGATGATAGACATAAACCGATGAACACAAGCTTTTCCTTTCAGAGCCCCTTGAAAATTTTTGATAACAAAATGAATTTAATGGAGATCAATCAGGCACATCTTTGGCAGAATTCAGTTGAAGAGTTTCTGATTGCGTTCAAGAAATTTTATGTGATTGCTGATATCTTCCACTTCAAGTTGCTAGAAATAAGAGATTGAAATTATTGTAAATTGACGATGATGGACTCAAATTTCATGCTATACTTTGTTTCTAACAATTGGTTACTTCATCTTGATAACAATAATATTATATCTCTTAATAACAAAAATAAATTTCCTAATTATATGAATGGATTCTCTTATAACAATTATATGGTAATTTCATCTTGAAGTTCATTCAATAACTACATGACTCTACGATCTCTTGTTTGATAAGAATTTTATAGTGTGAAATATGCATGTTTCCTATTTTGTATTCAAAATGCAATAATATTGTCGCATATTACTCCTATCCTAGTAATTTCTAAGCATAACCTGGAGAAGATCATAGAGATTTGTCATTTCATTATTATTATTTGATTAAACTACCTACTTTCTCTTCTATGAGATGTGTACATTGTTGTGAATTGAAATTGGTAATGTGCGCAAAAGTGTACCAATAAATAGTATAATCAAATGATAGATCGTCGGATGATGGATCATCGGATGATGGATGAATCAGCAGGATTAGTATAATTTCACTGACATACGCAGTAATTAGATACCAAGTAAACTGACTGAACCTCTTCACAACCTGCGGCGCTAATAATGAATTCATTATGAGCATGTTTTCTACAATATTTGTAAATGTGGTATAAATTGTCTAGTGCATTCATAAATACTTAGTCATGTTCAATTTTCCTTTAAAACTGTTCTTAAGGATTTATTCAATTCTACGGTACAAAATACAAATTTAGTTGAGTAATTAAACAGAATTCATCATATGCTTACAGTTTATTTGAGTGAAGTTTCATAATTTACATTTCTCAACAGATGAATAATGTTAATTGATACCTCCATTGTTGTTTTTAACCAATCTTTTCTTGATTCAAACTGAGAGTTTTCACAAATTAGAAATAGCATATATTCTCTCCTAATTACTTTGAATAATACACTTTTAATTCGACATGCCAGTTAAAAACGGTCCAAGAGCTTTTATGGGACCAATATCTTAGCCTCCAGGTTGATCGGAATACTGAGTCGATTTACTCTCAATGAATACACATGATTTGAAACACTGTTTCTAGAAATTATATCAAGTTATAAGAGCAACAAATATATACATCAACTACCTGAACAGATCTAATTTGAATCTTCTGACTGCATGAATTCAGTTATGATGTTATTGATGTCTGATGCACGACTAACAGTAGATGGAACTGTCTGATAGCAAAGTACAATTTTGTGCTATTGTAAGACTGGTCCAGAAGACTTAAATCGAAGTAGCACATTTTCAACTGGAATAGATCATAGAATAACTATAATTCTATAATACATTTCGGTTAAGAAAGGTCCAAAGATTCTTTTGGGACTATGATTCTGGCCTTCCGATTGACCATGATGCGAACCAGTTTCACATAAGCACAATAACACTTGGCTATGTGTCAGTTGCATCATTTATCAGTTGCTCATCAATTATCATAAACAGATTATTTTGAAGATTCAAATTTGCCTCCATTCGGTTAATATGTGACTATATTTGTTGCTCTTATTTCTTGACTTCATTTCTAGCAAACTTGTTGTGAAACCTATATTCATTGTGAGTGGATCATATTCGCATTTCAGTCTATTGGAAGACTTAAATCGTAATGCCGTAAGAGCCCTTGGACCATTCATGACATAAATTAACCATAGAAAAAAATACTTTTGATCACTTCTAACAATTATTCATTGAACTTGATACTTTCCCTGCAATATACTATTTCATACATTGTGATCTATTATACAGATTGATACAATATTTTAGAATCTGCTGTCTCATTATAAATTCAAAATATTCTCATGTCACGACATTCTAATTTTTCGTGAACATATAAAATTTCATTTTCTCACATCGCTAAAACAATAAGTATTGTAAAAGCTGTAGAATATTTGATAGAAAAAAATACAAATACAAATAACGGCTCACTTTTATGCTAGGAACCTAGTGACGTGCGCATGCGCGTACCTTGTACATGTATTGCTATAGTCAGTGACTTTCAAACAAAGAGCATTCCACCTAAATACGTACAAGTGTGTGGCTCGCTGACAATAATGATTTTTTTTCAATACTAGTTGGCTTATAAAGCTTGGTTTAGGTTTTATTCTGGCTGCTTTTTTTTTTGAACTGAAAAAGCACTAATTTACTGTATTCCAATACTACTTGACCTTAAAAAGCTCGGTTTAGGTCAGGTTCTGTATTTTTTGAACTAAAAAACACTGATTTACTGTTTTCCAATACTAATTGGCCTGGAAAGCTCGTTTTAGGTTATGTTAAAGTTGCTTTTTCTTGAATGTAAAATACTAGTTCCCACCGTTCTAGTGCCACTGGAAAATTTCTTCGAATCTCTGTGGCGCCATCTCTTTTTACTTTTATAACTACCACTAGGTTCCTATTGTAAAAATCTATCCAAATTACTTATGGTCTAATGGAAGACCCTTTTCGCATACGAAAGTTTAATAGAATAACATTACTTCTAGATTTCAAATTAGTTTGCAGCAACAGATTAATAATTGACAACTGACGCATGCGCACAAACGGTTTAGAAGTGTATGCGTACGTTCCGTTTGTATCTCAAAATTTGAGGAAGAATGAATAATGACAAATGATACTTTCATCATCGTTTTCACCCAAGCTTATCGTGTTTTATCAGCTCAATGCAGCTTTTAGGAGAAGTATAGAAATACTACAAATACGAAATTGATAGAACTATTTATACTTGATTATGAATTTGTGTCATCATTTCTTCAGGCAATCTATGTGATCTAAGTGACAATGATTAAGTGATTCATGTTTCTTGGGTCGTTATTTGTTATCCTCACTTCTTCACTTTGTGATCACAAAATGACAATCCCCTTACCCTTTTGAATCGGACTTTTTGCATGTTCACGATGATTGCGATAGCAGAAACTGTGTAAATTTAAAAAATGGCGGATAGAACGGAACAAGAAAATCGTTGGTAATACAATGAGTGCACATTCCGCATCTTATATGATGGAATAAATATAGGAATAATCATACAATAATAGATAGTGCATGAAAAACAGACTATTTGATGAATTATAATGAAAATCAATACAGAAAAATTCTGATATTTTAACCAATCAAAAGAAAAAAAATCGCCAAAAATCATAGCAATAAAATATATTTTTTAAAACGAATATATAAATATTCTCAAATCAAAATATTTAATTTAGTATTCTCACTATAGGATCGCTGCAATAAATGATCCATGATTCGTAATTCGTTGTTTTCTTGTTTCAAAAAATAATCATGATTCACATACAGCAAATATGATCCTGAGATGCACAGTATGATTGTCGAAGAAACACGCCTATTGTAACATGATCCATTTGATGATTCATAGATTATTGTACAAAATATTTAGGTACAATTAGTTCCTCAAGAAATATTTGATTTATATTTTTAAACAAATAAAAAATTCAGATTGATGGCCCCATTGTCGTAATCTAATGTCATTACTCTATTTGATCCATTGTTAGGTTATGGCCTGATGGTTCTCACCAATTTTGATCAATGTAAACTCCTATTCGTTGATTCAATTGAATTCTCAATGTATTGGCTTCATTGATTGAAAGGGATTTTATAATCTGCTGATGATTGCATGTTTCATTGTTGTACCTCAACAAAATGTACGATTGGATTGGTTGGTCCTTGCAATATATGCGTTAATGTCTGATTCATACATTTGAAACGTGGAAAGAGCATCTCACTGATATTTTAATGGAATATTATGTACAAAATTATTATTAAGAACTCCTCCAAGTTGAGTATCTTTTGGATACATATCTTCTGTAATCCATTTAGGCTACGTTTGTTGTGTATAACCTGTATACAACAATGAACTCTTGAATTCAACAATGCCATTCAAGTCTCTAGTGCATACATCAGATCTGCCTACTACGCATTGAATCATTAGCTCATGAATAAACATCAGAGCCTATGCTATTAGATGTCAGAAACTTCAGATCAAAATCTTAGAACTACTGGGATTTGCTACTCTTTCCAATGAACTTGATACAGCCAAAGATCTTTCAACGGTATATAGCAGTATGATATAATTGTCTTTATATCAAACTTTGAATGAATATTTGCAGTATATGTACATCGATCGAATTTTTGGGATCGAAAGCAGAATCATCAAGTAATTATCTCTTATCATTTTCCATTCCATTTACCCAGTGAATAGGAACATCCATAATAAATATCCAATTGGTCACTTTTTTTATAGTATACAGAATAAATACGTTTAATCTATTCGAGTATTATTTTATTATTTGAATCGTTCACACCCAAGCTTATCGTGTTTCATTAGCTCAATGCAGTTTTCAGGAGAATTATTTCCTACATAACCGCAAATAAAAAGTTAATGAGAATATTTATTTTTTTATTGCAGAATATTTACCACATGTACTAAACTATAGTTACTTGAGATATTTCAAGTGGCATTTAATCTTCAGTACTTTTTTTACAGGAAATCAATATTGTAAATCAGGATATAAATCGTGTCTAGCAAATAGTATATTCAAATGATGGATGGTCGGAAAATGGATGAATCAGTATCAGTGAATTAAATTCATATCACTCAAGCAGACGTTTCAAATCTTATTAATTCTTCTCAAGTACCTACAAATAATTAAATTTTCTTCAATATTATCACTACAAAACTATAATTTTGTGATTAGATAGATACCAAGTAAACTGACTGAACTTCTCTTCAACCTGCAGCGCTAATCATGAATTTATTGTATGCATGTTTCTGAAATATTCTCAAATATAAGATAAATTGTCTAGTGTATTCATGAATACATGCTTATGGTCCATTCATCTCAAATACTTTTCTTAATGATTTATTCGACTCTACGATATAAAATACGGAGTTAGTTGGATAATTATGAATACATACCAATGAATAACCTTATTCCGTTGATGATCCTGAATGGATATATTCGATTTGAGAAATATCTAAAAAAAATTGTCGCAAAAGCCAGAATACTTTTTATAAATAAGGCTGGGCAACAACGATCATTACCACTATTACCAGTTCAATAATATGAAAGAGTAATTGATAGTGTGTATACAATAACGACGATGATTGAAATGTTATGCTCGTCCTCATGGTGGTAATAAAGCAGAACTTATTGATACGCTAGTATGACAATTATTTTCATATTAGGTTCAAATTATTCAATACAATATTAATTCTGAATACAGAGGGTAATAATCAAAAAATTCAGTAAAAGATCACATTTAACACATTCTGGACATAATTTCAGATACTTTTGCTTCGTTGATTTGATAAGTTTTAGACGAAATTCAAGACAAGGCTTTGGGAAGCTAATTAAATAATATTAATTGTCCAAAAATCACTTACTACGCATATCGCTGTGACATATTCCATAACAACAGCGCTATTCTGCCCCTTTGTGAACTGATAACAATATATATTTTCATTAAAAAGCGTGTATCATGATTTTACTGTGAATATCTATCAAAATTGTAATAAATATGAGTTTCCTAAGATCTCACATTGAAAACATAGTATTAACGGCTTATCTACGTATTAAGTGCCCAAGAAACATGGCGGATGTCCAGGCATGCGCACAAAAAAATTCCAATTATGAAAAGAGCTATCGTTGGCATCTTATATAAAAGTAAGTTTATTGATTGATAGAATTGATTTCCTGATAACAATTGGAATCATAATTATCGAGCATTCAGCTATAGCAGCTTCCAATAAATCCTTGAGCATAACCTAAAAAATATTACATAAAGTTACACTTGAATTACAAAAATAAGTTTCCTGATTATTACAATCGATTTCCTTATAACAATTACATGTTGAAATCATCTTGGAACTTATGCGATCGCTTGTTTGAAAGAATTTATATTGTACGAGATATGCCTGTTTTCTATTTTGTGTTGAAAATGCATAGTATTGTGACATTATACTTTATTCCAAAAGAAGTTTGAGTATAGCCTGAAAAATATTACATGAGATTGTCATTTTGTTAATATTATTCAATTAAACTACTTACTTTCTATTTATGAGATGTGTGCATTGATGTGAACTGTCATTGACTGCAAATGCGAGTCCGCATGTGCAGTTTCTGCTCATGAAATAAGTTGGCAATACTGACGTTGTATTGAATGTCAAAAAATTTATTTATATTAAAATAAGCTTGATGGAAGCTTCAAATACATCACAAATTATCCATTTGAATATTTTATTTATATAACAATACATAATATCTATATTAAATAGTGATGTTGTAATATTTTGAGAAATATTTAAAATACCTGTATGTCAAACTTGACAGAAGCGACCTGATGTTCATTAATTTTTTGTCAGAGATAACTTGAGAATATTTCGACGGCCGGTGAACTGTCATTTTTGACAATTGTAATCGATGGTTTTGGCCTTCTCCTGTGATTACTATACATGTGACAGTTTTCAAATATATAAAAGGCACTAGTCCTCATTAAGATGTATTGAATAGAGAAGAAATGAACAAAATTAAATATACCGTTTAAGCTGTAGCGATGGATAAAAATTTTTTTGGGAACATACAACTGACAGTTCTAATTGCAAAAATTTAAGCAAATTAGTATATAGGATGATCTTTTTCGATGAAACTGCTAAAGGTCGAGTTGATTCAACAATCCTTCGATATGGTTGCGCAATTGGTTTTACTAAGCTGTCTATTGGTAATTCAATCAGTACATTTCGAAATTTGGGAAAAGCTTCTGTTTCCACTTGGTAGATATCTGAGTTCAGATCAATCCCAAGAATTACCAAGGACATTAAAGTAAGTCTTCCAACGAGATTTCTTGTACCCTTGGAAACCACATAAAATCTTGCGTTCTCCGATTTGTTTCCCATTTGGATACGGGCTTCAAAAAGACCTCCTACCTTCAATGGAATATTACTGCCGTATCCCATGAATTTCTCGTCCGGATCGGCAACTCAATTATTGGCGATCAATTTATTCTTTCTCATTACCTCCCAGGTTTCTTCAGTAATAAGATTTTGTTTGCAACCTGAATCGACTGGCATTCTTGTTTTCACTCCTCCGATGGTACATTCGAATTCTACATCATCATCAATGTGGAATACGTAGTCTGCATTTTTGACACTCTTATTTTTCGTCACTTTTTGTATTTGGTTGACTCTATCTTCATTCGTCGAGCGCCATTTCTTCTGTTTGCCATTTCCATAGCTCTTTCCTTCTAGGAATCTTTTTTATAGCTTGCTTAGTCCTACAAAATTGTTTGAAGTGTCCTCTTAGTCCACATTTCAAACAGATTCTTTCTCTTGCAGGACATTGGACATCATTTGATGCGTGTCTTGAACTTCCACATCTGCCACAGCCTATTTGTTCAGTCCTACGTTTATCACGTTCAGATCTTGGCCTTGAGTCTATCTCGTATACGCTTTGATTCGAGCTGGTTGGTTTGTCAAATTCACTTAGCTGCTTACATACTGCCTCCAAGGTATTTGCTTCAATTATTATTTTGTCCAACGTTATATCATCTCCTATTTGCAGGATTTTCTTTCTCAGATTTGTGGAAGCACATTTTCCCGTGATTTGATCAATAATACTCTCATTCTTGTCCTGGAATTGACATTTGTCGACTTGCCGTCTTAACCGCATAAGGAGTTTTTCAAATTTCTCATCCAGCTCTTGTTTGACCATCTGGAATATGTGTCTCTCGTATACTTTACTTTGCTTAGGAGCAAAGTAAGCATCAAGTATAGAAATTACTAACGAAAAAACATCTACATCATCTACCGGTTCAACATTAGCCCCAGGGATGTTATAGAAAACTTCTTGTAACTCAAGTCCTCCCAAGTGTGATAGGCTTGTTCTTTTCTCCTCGTTCTTGTCGATTTCAGCAGCGTCTAGATAAATAAGCAATGCTCTTTCCCAGCGCTCCCACCGGGCGCCTACTGGCATGGGATCTCCTTCGCAGTCGAACTTCTTTATCGTCAGTGACAGTGCCATAGTTTGACTTTATCGGCACACTCTGAAATTCATCAATTGAATGTTCAGATTGTCTATTGTTAATCTGCTATAACAATTTAATGTTCAGATTTTGTCTGCTTTTTGTATAGTACAAGCGGTAGCCCATGCTTACCGGGATATCGATTTAACGATCAGTTCTTGTGGAACTGCAAATCAATTGAATGATCAGACCATGTCTGCTATGTGTTTACCACATCATTTGTTTGATACCAATTGAATGGTCAGCGGTTTTTTTTTCAGCTGCTCACCTATTGTGTGCTTGTACCATATGATGTCACCAATTTGGGCAACTGATCAATTCAATGATCCAGAAATATTCTGCTTTTTTTTTGTGTACTTCACCTGATAGGCCGTATCAAGATCTTGTACAATCTTATTAACCGTATTAATATTATTCAACCTGTCAGTAACAATTTATGTTGCAAACAAAAATATGTAATGCAATGTATTGCTGTTACCTAATACTTATCAGAGATTGAGTAAAATTCGAATCGAGAGCTATATTATGAATCCCACTAGAATATATAGGCCAAATTATACTTCGTACGTTTTAAAATAAAAATTTGCGCTACTGATTTCATATCCATTCTACGTATTCCATGTGGGAAGATGCTATGTATAATCAAGTTGTGAGAAGTTGTTACCACGTGAGCCCCAATAAAACCCCGGGTTGATACTTGATATGTCTTCCACCCTAACCTTTTTTTTGTAAATAAAAGTGCAGTTATGTACTTTCATTTACCTCTTCGCCACATGTAACGTTCCCTAAATGCTTTGTACCTCCTCCGCTTCACTCATCGCCACACTACAACATCTCAGTCCAATCGTCCGAACGTAACTAACTCCACACTCAATTCACAGTCCGCTTGGAACGTCAGAAATATGTGACGTACTTTTTGGGCCTGTCGCTAACTTTTACTCAATGCTCGGGCGCCATTTAGTAACGGAGCGACAGGCTGCTGTACGTGCCAAGGTAGCTCTGTGGAGGTATGATGTCCAGGCTTCTGAAATTTTGCTGAAACAGGAGAACGGGCTACACGCAACAGAAGAGTAACAGCTTTTACCAAAAATAAAACATTCCAATTTAATATAGCTGAGAATAAACATAGAAAAAGTACACATATAACACCAATAATATTTTCTATTGCTAGACCATCTCAACAATGTCAAATAGTGTTACAAAACCATTGTTACAATCAAGTGATTGACCGCTTGTCTAAATAATCGCCTACTTGACTAAATCTACTGGCTGATACTGACTGACTGCTGACTGTACTGACTGATGCAGTATACCGACGACTACTAACTGTACTGACTGTACTGACTGACAGGTTATACTGACTGACGGAGTATACTGACTGACTGAGTACACTGACTGACTGAGTATACTGACTGACGAAGTATACTCACTGACTGAGTATACTAACTGACTGAGTATACTGACTGACTGAGTATGCTGACTGACGGAGTATACTGACTGACTGAGTACACTGACTGACTGAGTGTACTGACCGACGGAGTATACTTACTGACTGAGTATACTAACTGACTAAGTATACTAGCTGACCGAGTATACTAGCTGACTGATACTTCTGCGTACTTCACAACGCAGATCTACTGAAACAGAATTGAAGGAGGTTGACTCGGAAGACGCGAATCGGATCACTAGGAAGTAGCTCGAGAGACGCGAGCTGGATAACAGGACGTTAACTCGGAAGACGCGAGTCGGAACACTAGGATGTAGCTTGGAAGACGCGAGCTGGATAACAGGACGCTAACTCGGAAGACGCGAGTCGGAACTAGGATGTAGCTCGGAAGACGCGAACTGGATACTAGGACGGAGACTTGGAAGACGCAAATCGGGCACTAGGTATCGGTTTGCTTACCCTTAGTCTGACGAACGCTACTGGCTGCTAACTCGAAGGCTGCCCACTAGCCTAGAGAGCTGGTGGGTTATAGAAAGTCGCTACAGCCCAGCTCTCGGGAGCTCAACTGTAGGAACACGCTACAGTTCAACTGACTTCTCTTCGAAATCGGAGGCTTTATATACTGCCTATCCATTAATTATTCAATTTCTCAGTCTCAACTTGCTGCATACCGATTTTGAATAAAAAATAAAAATATAGAGGTCTTATTTGATGCGGTCTCGAACCTCGATCGTTGGCGCAGTGAGCAAGCACGCTAACCGCTAGACCAACAGTACATCTACAACATTTGATGTAAATTACATAGTTAATTGGCTACATCGTCACAGGACTCTATTCACAGTGACGTAAGGTCACGAAACAAGAATAGGAATTTCAATTCACTACAGCACTATTTTGGATAATGGTCTTGAAGGTGAATATCTGCAGCTATTCACCTTTCTTGGTTGGTTGTCATATTGACTCACCTACAAGCATATAAAGAAAGAAAGCTATAATAGATATACAAAACAACGATGAATATTGTTTCTTGTGGACTGTTATTTCCTCTTCTTACCCTGCTAAAATGCATGTAGCACGAGTTAGGTCATACCCACTAATTTTGGAAACAACATTGGGATATGAAGGCAGCAAATTTCCAATAGAGTTGAAACAAATCGAAAGAATCGAAAATATGAATCCTTTGAATATAAATATTTATACTTTGGAGAAAGTCCGTGAAAAGAAAGATAAACTTGTACTAGTTGCATTGACCAAAAATACTTATAACCACACTATACATTTGTTAATGTTCAAATCGCAAGATGGGAATGAGGAAGAAGAAGAAGGAAAAGAGGAGGAGGTGGACTCGGAAAAGGAGGAATATGAAACTCCAAATTTTGGGTGTGAATATCATTCAATGTTGATTAAAAATTTGTCTAGATTAGTGAGTTGAGATGTATTTGAATATAATGGTAGAGTGTGGATTTGTGATAGATATTTGATAAATATCGAGTTTGAGAAGACATTTTAGCGATTGTTTGGAAGTTAATTCGTGTCGAATGATATTACCAGACAAACATAAGAGTGAGTTCCCAATTTTTGCAAATCACAAATTCCAGGAGAAAGTTCAATTTTCAATATATGCTGATTTTGAATCAATTCTTTAAGGAGGTGACAATAACGAAGAGCACCAAAATACTCAGTTTTAACAAGAACATATTTCTTTCAGTGTAGTTTACTATTTGAAATGTAGCTATGATGATTCTTTGTCTTATCATAGATCACATCGTGGTGAATATTGTTTAGAATGGTTTGTATGGGAATCATTAGGCATCTCTTTAATTATCGACAGTAAAATTGAGTCTATCATACCTTTGAATCCATCCAGCAGTCAAGAGAAATCATCTCAAAACGAATATATCTGTCATATTCGTAAAAGGCTTATTATTGATAGTACAGCAAAAGTTAGAGATTTTAATCATTTGACAGGTGAATATAGAGGGCCTGCACATCAATTATGTAATCAATGATACACTAAGTCACAAATGATTTCTGTAATTTCCCACTACTTGTGATCCAACGATTCGTATTTTTTAATTAAAGCAATTGCTAAGAATATACCTGGATCAATTCCATTTTTACTCAATGATAAATAGAAATACACATCTTTCACAAAGTATATTCAAAAGTGCAGGATTAATTTCCGGTTTAACGACTCATTTCATTTGATGTCGAGTAGTTTAGATAAATTATCATCTAATTTGGATAATTCAGATAAATAAGTTACTAAAATGCACTGCAATTCCAGAAAAGAGTTCTCATTACTCACGAAGAAAGACATTTTTTGTTATGAATATTTTGATTCATGGGCCAAGTTACATGATGATAAATTACAACAGAAAGAATTTTACTATTCATCCATTAAATATGAAATTGTAATTGATTTGGAATATGAATCTGCGGAAGAAGTTTGGAAAACATTAAGGATAAGCACCTCAGGTAAATATTCAGATCTATATTTGAAAACGGATGTTTTATTACTCTGTGATATTTTAGAAAATTTTATTATACATATTTATTATTCATGATGTAACTAAAAGAGTTTCGCACAAATATGATACATCAAATTATGACATAAATAATATTCATGGCATACCCCTGGCAAATAATAAAGTCATAGGACTGATGGAAGATGAAAATGGAGGTCAAATTATGACTAAATTCATAGGGCTCAGGTTAAAGATGTATAAGTTAAAATACTCAAATTCTCAATTCCAATGAAAAAACTATTTTCACTCAATTGGTTTCTACAAAGTTTACTTTATTATCAAATGCGACTAATCTCTACAAAGCGACTACAAAATCTGTCTCTTCTCATGAGAAAGACAGTATTTATGTTACAGAAATATGATGATCTAGCTTATGGGAAAGTACTAAGAAATACTGTAATGTCAGTGAATTTAGGGGCGATATCGTTATATAATTCCTGCCGCACCAGAGTTTTCTGTAACATCTAAAGAAGATAAAGAAAATAATAATGGTTTTTCTTTGTTCAGTCTGAATTTTTTCCAGCATCATATTTCCGTTTACAATCAATCATTTTTTCAATATTAACAAAACCAATCACTATAATAACTATTATAATCATAATAATATTAGAGTGGGAGTGAGAGAGTTCATTATTATTAACGGTTTTAAATCCTCTTATACCCTTTCGGGTGTCGAGATTTTCTTTCTTCCTATTTACTTGATGTTATTTATGACATTTTTCCACTCTTTCCTGTTCTTCGCTTTGATCTTTGCCTCTTGGTAGTTGATGCCATTCCTATCTAATATTTCAACTATGTTGTTCTCTCAGGTTTTGGTTGGTCTTCCTCTTCTTTTTTTGTGTTCTATTCTTGCTTCCCATATTTGTTTTGCTTGTCTTTCTTCCAGCATTCGTATTAGATGCCCGAACCATGCTAACTGTTTTTTGTCAATGGTAGTTTGGATTCACTCTAGCTGCAGTTTAGTTCTTATGTAATCGTTACTCAATCTGTCAATCCTAGTAACTCCCTCTACCAGTCTTAAATATCTCATTTCCATTGCTTGTATTTTGCTCTTCGTTCTTTGGTTCATTATTCACGTTTCACATCCGTACAATAATGTTGGCCTATATGTTGTTTTGTATAGCGTGATTTTTGTTCTCTTGGATACTTGTTTATTGTTCAATATTGCTTTATTGATCGCAAAAAAGCTATTATTTGCTGCGCGAATTCTCCTGTTGATTTCATTTCCTATTTCTCCTTTACTGTCTATGTCTGTTCCTAGGTGAGTGTATGTTTCAACCTGTTCTACTGCTCCGTTCAGTGTTACGTTTGCTCTTAACTTTGCCTTGGATATCACCATGATTTTTGTTTTGTTTGCATTCATTGTCAATTGATGTTTCTGTAGTTCTTCATTCCATATGTTTAGATTGTGTTGCATATCCTCTTCATTTTTTGCCAGGATTGCAAGGTCGTCGGCAAAAGCACATTCTGTTATGGTTGTTATGGTCAATTTATAATATCCCACTTCTACTTTTCTTGTTTTATTTTTCACCTCCTTTAGGATATCATCTAAAAATATTATAAAGAATAGCGGGCTTAGTGATCCTCCTTGTCTTAGTCCGTGTATGGTGTCAAATTCTTCGGATACTTCATTTCCAGTTCGTACATAGTTGGTTTTTCTGTTGTATAGGCTTTTTACTGATTCCAATAGTTGTTCATTTATTATTGTGAATATGTGGTCTTGCGTGGAGTGCCCTCTCATGAAACCACTATGCGATTTTTCCAGAGTTGATTCCAGTTCCTGTCGTAGTTTGTTTTCTAGGATCGCTTCGTACACTTTAGCAGTTGTGCACAACAAAGAAATTCTTCTGTAGTTGTTACATATTCTACTATCCCCTTTCTTATGTATGGGGAATATTACCGCCTTTTCCCAATATTTCGATATTTTTCCTGTCATCCATATCCTCTTCAACATTTCTAATAGTATTTTTTCTCCTTCTCCGCCCATATATTTTAATTGCTCGGCTTTGATTTTATCGTGTCCTGGCGCTTTCCCATTCTTCAACTTTTTGAGAACTGTTCTTATTTCATCAATGGCTATAGCTTCAGACTTTTTTTGTGTGTTTCTCTTGAATAAGTGGTTCTCGTCTTGTACCATTCCTTTTGTTGGCCGTTTTCCTTCCAGCAGTTCTTCAAGGTGCTGTTTCCATCTTTCCATTATTCCTTCACTCTCATTTATTATTTTCCATGTTTCATCTTTTAATAGTTTCAGTGTCATCTGTTTTCCTTTTTTGCAGTTTTTGAGTGTTCGGTAGAATAATTTCTGATTTTCTTTGAAATTTGTTTTTAATTTATTCCCGAATTCATTCCACGTTCTCATCTTTGATTTTTTAACTGTTTCTTTTGCTTTGTTTCTTTGTTTCAAATAGTCTTCATAGTCTTTTCCATTTTTTGTGTTGAGGAACTTTTTCCATATTGGTTTTTCTTTCTAACCTCTCTTCTCACCTCCTTGTTCCACCAATGAGTTTTTTTTTTATTCTGTGCTTCATTCATGGAACCACATTTAGATATTGCTGCTTCCATTAATGTATCCCTGAATCTCCACATTTCCTCCACACTGTTTATATCTGATGTTGGTGGTTGTATTTATTATTTGACTTATTTTTTCTTGATATTTCTTTCTTATCTCTTCATCTTTTAGTTTGTCGATTTCTGGTTCCAATATTTTCACCTCTTTCGTTTTAGTGTAACGTTTTTGTTCTATTACTTCCTTATTTTCAATTTTCGCGACTGTAAAGAAGTGATCACTGCCTATCTCACTACCTCTTTCAACCCTTACATTATTAACTTCTCTTCTTAATTTATTGCTGACTATGAAGTAGTCTATAATTGATTTTTCTTTGCTACTTTTGACTTCACGAGTAAATTTATGGATTTCTTCGTGAGCAAAAAGCGTATTTAATATTATTAATCCATTTATAATACAGAAGTGTATCAATCTACCCCTGGCAAATATTAAAGTCATAGGACTAATGAAAGATGAAAATGGAGGTCAAATTATGACTGAATTCATGGGGCTCAGGTCAAAGATGTATAAGTTAAAATACTCAAATTCTCAATTCCAATAAAAAAACTATTCTTATTCAGTTGGTTTCTACAAAGTTTACTTTATTATCAACTGCGACTAATCTCTACGAAGCGACTACAAAATCTGCCTCTTCTCATGAGAAAGACAGTATTTATGTTACAGAAATAAGATGATCTAGCTTATGGGAAAGTACTAAGAAATACTGTAATGTCAGTGAATTTGGGGGCGATATCCTTATATAATTCCTGTCGCACTAGAGTTTTCTTTTACTTCTAAAGAAGATAGAGAAAATAATAATGGTTTTTCTTTGTTCTGTTTAAATTTTTTTCATCATCATATTTCCGTTTACAATCAATCATTTTTTTAATATTAACAGAAACAATCACTATTGTAACTATTTTATTCATAATAATATTAGAGTGGGAATGAGAGAGTTCATTATATCTTAGATCACTGGTTTCTGTGTATTTTCTTGAATTGCTTCTAAATTTTTAATAATAATTGTTTCATTCAATAATCTCTGCTCTTCTTCAATATTGATTCTAAAATCTATCAATTCTCCAAAATTCTTTGAGATAGACTTCAATTCATTATTGATAATGCATCCTTGAGTAATATATAAACCTTCTATAATGATATTTTTATCTGTCGTTCGCACTCAATTTTTATATTTTCTTTATGAGGGTAAAACAAATAAAGTATGTCAGTATTCGGAATATTGGAATGTTCATTTTTAAAATTCACATTACCATAACTGCAATTTTCAATTTTATGTTTGCAATACATATCGGTTAAACATTGATCTTCTATAATAGAACGCTTTTTATAAAATTGAAGATTTTCATTTATTCGAGTACATTTTGGAACATGTTTGATTTTTCAATCATTTTCATTGGAATAACCAGGCAGAATATCTGAAGTGGTTCATTTATTTTCTTTAACTTTAGTAGATACAGGCGTAAATTGTATAAGGTTAGTTTCTTGACTTAAAACAGGAATGGAGACAAGGATACTAAGAATAATATTTCCAAATTCACATTATGTACTATTGAGGTGATTATTATTCCAATTATTGACCAATAATTTATTAATCGGATCTTTAATTTAATCAACTATCAAATTCTGAATCTCTTCACGGGGTATTAAACCGAAATGTGAAGTATTTATACTACAGAATGTGAATGTTTCTTCGATTTGAATCAATGTTATATATAATGTACTGGCAAAAAATTTTAATTCATTAAAAATATATTTTATTCGTGAAATATCAATGTCTTATACACAATACCCTATTAAACTCGGGAACTCACTCAATTAATCAGGAATGATTGTATTATTCTCATTCATATCCTTTATCTGTTCACTAAAATACCTTGTGAAATTTTGGCTACACCAAATTTGTAAATTCATATAGTTTTTCAAACTTTCTTTTTTTAATAGATTTTATGAAATTATCATATTTTTGAGCGTCTTCCTGATCTTAATTTCCCGATATCAATTTCACTATCGATCCTAGTCTGGTAATCAATCCTTGTTTAAATGTATTTTGATGTGATACGTGGATTTTACTTCCTACTGTATCAAGAATACTTTCAAAAATGTTATGATCATTTTGAATCTCAATTATTCTATTTTCTGTGGAAGTTCTTATTTTTGAATAAAGAAAATCTCTTTGGATGAGTAAATTAACATATTGTTCAATAACTGCATCGAATGTTATATTAATAAATATGAATTTTTCATTTGTCTGGATATGAACTTTACCCTATTCTACAATATTGACTCAAAGGTTAGTTGTTTGTTCTTGAATTTGGGATCCATGTACTAAGGCAGTCCATCTGAAACACGAGGTTTCTTTATTCGGTTAAGTTTAACTCTTCGATTCTTATCATCTTTTATCTGTGCTCTTTCGAGTCTAGTTTCTTTCACATTGATAATTTTGAATTTAGGTTCCCTAATTTTACCGGTATGTCGTTCATGAATATTTTCGTGAGCCTGGGCTGGTATTGATGGCGTTGATCTTACCTCTTCGGCATATTCATCCTTATTTTTATCAATATTTCCTTTGATCTCATTCATCATCTCTTTATGATTCTTGACATACGTATCAGTGATTTGTTCTTCATTATTCTCTAATGAGTTAGTATTTGAATGTCCCAATAAAATATTGGAAGGAGTGTCTTTTGTGACAGAGTGAATTGACGAATTGTATGGTATTGTGACGTGCAAGAGTGAGGGGGGAACTCGTAAAGACGACGTAGTATGGAGCGGAGCTTCTTCGGCCGCTTACGCCGCACCGCGTCGCAGCCCATCACCCCTCTCAATGGAAGCCTCTGGTGATTTCTAGAAATGGAAAGAGTCGAGAAATGGAAAACTCGAGAACAATATTTCTCTATATAAGGCCAAGCAAAAGGATGTGACGAAGCAGTCTTCGTTTGGAGTCATAATCTGCAATTTTTCAAATAAAACCTTGACTGGGGTTTCATACGGAACGGAAGAACCTCTACACGGCGGTGAGTTGATTATTATTCCAATACGGATGTAATACGGATTGTTATTTTGCGGGAATGAACTTTGATCGGTTTTCGATGTTGTAAAGTTACTAGAGCAACTTGAGGAAGCTAACAGGATGACATTGTAAAGATGACAGATGACCAATGTTCCAATCCCCGCGGAAGACTACGTCCCCCGTAAACGGCTAAACAAGCGTCGCCGGCGCAATCAACGGCGAGTCGCACTCTGTCCCTACCAAATGTAGAAATAGTTAGGCTAAGTTTTTGTTTGGTTAAATAAAATTTTCAAATAAGAATAAGTACCGTAATTATAGCCCCATGTTTCAACCTTTTTTTTTATTTCCGCGAAGTAAGGAGGGGATGTGACGAAGCAGTCTTCGTTTTGAATCATAATCTGCAATTTTTCAAATATTAAATACCGTAGTAAGAAGTCATTATTTTGTCATCGTACAGTTCAACTCACTTAGCCTTTTTAACCGTAATTCTGTTTAATCTGTTATCTTTACAATGTCATCCTGTTAGCTTCCTCAAGTTGCTCTAGTAACTTTACAACATCGAAAACCGATCAAAGTTCATTCCCGCAAAATAACAATCCGTATTACATCCGTATTGGAATAATAATCAACTCACCGCCGTGTAGAAGTTCTTCCGTTCCGTATGAAACCCCAGTCAAGGTTTTATTTGAATTTCTACAACATTAGTCAGTTGAGGTTAAATTGCAATTCCCGCATGGTAATATGGAATGCCTAATCTAGAGAAGAACAATATTAGATAAGACCATAATATAGTTTAACATGAAATGTACTTACCGTTTAGCAATTATGTATAATATTTCTTTGTTTATTTTGAGAAGTTTTTGTTCTGCCTGTCAAAGCTACGTTTGCTTATCCTTCTGTTTACCTGCGTTTGTTGTTAGTTTGAATGTTCCAATAAAGAATTATAATATCAGTCGCCATCTAGCGAGTGATTGAAGAACTTTGATTTATGTTTAAATTCAAATAAAATATATTTAAGGGAAGAAATGTTATGGAAATTATTTGTAAACGATTTATTACTGTACCAAATATGTATTTTATTTGAAGGATGATTTTTACATGGACAAGGTTAAGTCAAATCTAAAAGTACTCAAGTGAACCTGTTGAGTAAGGATTCATTAAATTCGGGGTATAAATACAGCCCAAAATCAGACAGTAAAGCACTCTATTCTGAGACTTGAGCCCAGTATATTATCCAGCGAAGTTAGAAGTACAACCGAAGTCCGAACCGTACCGTAAGTGAACACCGTCCGTTTGAGTGACTCCCGTGACGTGAGTTACCAGAAACTTTCCGTTCAAGTGACCCCCGTGACGTGGGTTACGAAAAATCCTTTTTAGTGACCCCCGCAACGTGGGTTACAGAAGACTCCTTTCTGAGTGACCCCCGTGACGTGGGTTACAGGAAACCCATTTCTGAGTGACCCCCGTAACGTGGGTTACCGGAATCCCCGTTTTAACCGTTATGAGATTTGATTTATCCTCGTTGTCGCCGCATATGTTTTCTTATTCATTTTGATTTGATTGTTTTTGTGTGTTCAATAAATACTGTTTGTCCTACTACACGTTTCAGTTTCATTCGTACAACAAACCCTTTCCCATCCCGCTAGCTATCCGGCACAAACATCGCCAAAGAGCTGCACCGTAATGGCGCCCGAGCATCACCGACCGACAGCAGCTCCAGCGAGACGCACCACCGAATGTAGCGTCACAAGACGTGTAGTAGTAGTACAGTAATAAGAGTAGTAGTGTGAAAATAAATAATGAACAGTGACTAATAAAGTGGATAGTGTATATAAATAGTGAAATATAAATATCTGTGACCTTGTTTAAATTAAAATTAAGTGATTAATATATAAATATAGTATTATTAGTGACATAAGAAGAATAAAACTTTTATTTCATTTAGATTATTGAATAGTGACTTTTATTTGATTGAAAACTGATTTCGTCAAGCAATGAACATTACAGTGGTGTCAGGCGTGGGGTTGTTATAAACAATTTCGTATTTTGTTTATTGGAAAATGGCGTCTACGAAGTTGTTGAAAGATTTGAAGGTCGCAGAGTTGAAATATCAATTGGAAGAGCGGGATTTGGAAACCAGTGGCCGTAAACAAGTTTTGATGGAACGACTTCGAGGAGCTATGACTGAAGACGGTGAGGACCCTGATACATATTTGTTTGAGGTTCAACTTTCTTTAACCGATTTGGCTATAAAATTAGAATCAAAATTAAGAGAAAATTCTATAAATTTAGAATCAAAATTGAAAGAAAATTCTATAAATTTAGAATCAAAATTGAAAGAAAATTGTTCACTTTTAAAAGAAGATTTAGAATTAAAATTGAAAGAAAATTCTACAAGTTTAAAAGAAGATTTAGAGTCAAAATTAAAAGAAAATTCTACAAGTTTGAAAGAAGATTCAGAAGCAAAATTAAATGAAAAATTAGGAAAGTTGGAAGAAAATTCAAGAAACTTGAGAGAAGAACTGCATGGAAAGATGGAAGAAAATACAAAGAAAGTTGAACAGCAACTGGGAAAATTTAGAGAAAATTCAAAGGTATGGGAGGAAGTATTTGAAGATAATTGTGAAATGTTAGAAGAATTGGATGCAAAATTGGATTCGAAATTGGATGAAAAAATTAAGATTTTTGAAGAAAAATTCAAATTTAGTGTTTTATCTCCGGAAAAAGCTTCAAAAGCTGAGATAATTGAGTTACCCGCACCAAATCTTGACTCAACTACAAAAATGCGTGTCAAACCTCCAACCTTTGATGGTCAAACATCTTAGATTAATTACCATAGGCAATTTGAAGCCGCTGCTAAGGCTAACGGCTGGAATGATACTGAGAAAGTTTCAGCACTTACAGTTGCTCTCCGAGGAGATGCGGTAAACATTTTACAGGCTATTCCACCGGAAGAAGACAACAATTATGAAAAATTGGTGAAGCGACTGGAGCTGCGATATGGCCATGCACACTTGGAGGAAGTGTATCACACGCAGCTCAAGAACCGATACCAACGTCCCAGCGAGAGTCTACAGGAGTTCGAAGCTGATGTTGCACGCCTAGTTCGACTTGCATATCCAACTGGCCCGGATGATTTCTTGGGAAGCTGGGCTGTGAGAATATTTGTGGGTGGCATCAGAGACCATGAAACGCAACAAGCCCTGCGTTTGGCGCGACCGAAGAAGCTGGTGGAAGCATTGGCTCATGCACTGGAATATGAAGCGGTAAAGCAAGCGTCCAGAAGCAGTGCTCGAGTGCGAGAGGTTACCTGCGACTCCGATACCACGGAAAGCTTGGAAGCCCAGGTTCAGCGGTTGGTCCAGGAAGCAGTGAAAGATCTCAAGAATTCCAGACAACTCCGGTGTTGGAACTGTGGAGAGCTTGGTCAACCAAAAAGTCAATGCAAGAAACCTTTGAAGATGCTACCCAAAGATAACTCCAGACATGGAAAAGAGCGCCTCGCAAGAATAAAACTCACCGAACAAGACACAAAGATAAAGCCTAACTGCGATAAACTTTCGAAGGAATTAACAACCCTATTACTATCCAAGGGTCAATAATTAGACAATCGGCAACGCGCACAAGCAGAAGATCTGATACGCTGATTCCAAGAGGTGTTTGAAACCAGTGAGGGGCAAAAAGGAAGAACAAATATTGTCCACCACAAAATTGACACAGGCGATGCACGACCAATTCGGCAAGCACAACGACGACTCCCGATTGTGAAGAGAGAAGACGCTGAAGTTATCATTCAAGATATGGAGCAAGACGGCATCATTGAACCCTCGAGCAGTCCATGGGCCTCTCCAGTGGTACTTGTGAAGAAGAAAGACGGATCTACACGATTTTGTGTCGACTATCGCCAGCTGAATAACGTTACCAAGAAGGACAGTTATTCTCTGCCCAGGATTGATGACATCTTAGATACCCTGGCCGGGTCAAAGATCTTCTCGACCCTAGATCTCAAGAGTGGATACTGGCAAGTAGCGATGGATGAGAAAGACCGAGAAAAAACTGCATTTACCATCGGCAGTGGATTGTGGCAATTTACAGTCATGCAATTTGGTCTGTGTAATGCTCCAGCCACCTTCGAGCGACTTATGGAGACCGTACTGAAAGGACTATCAGGAAAAACTTGCTTGGTATACCTGGACGATATGATTGTGATGGGAAAATCATTTGAAGACCATTTGAAGAATCTGGAGCAGGAATTTGAACAATTAAAGAAAGCTGGTTTGAAACTCAAACCAAGGAAATGCCACTTATTCCAAGAACGGGTGAACTATTTGGGACATGTGGTTTCCAGAGAAGGCGTAGCAGTTGATGCAGAAAAGGTTAAGACAATTCAAGAATGGCCGGTACCTGCGGATAAACATCAGCTGCACAGTTTTCTCGGGCTCTACCTATTACAGAAGATTTGCTTATGGATTCGCCAATATCGCCAAACCATGGGATTCCATAATCCTGGATGAAGGCGTCTTGAAGCGTGTCCTGAAAGATCCGGATGAAACCAAGAGTAGAGAACAGCTGATCGTTCCTAGAGGTCGGGTTCCGGATGTCTTGAGACATCTCCATGATGGAGTGAGTGGAGGACACCTAGAGGTAACGAAGACTCTGCAGAGAGTTCGTGAGCAGTTTTATTGGCTAAACTGCAAAGAAGACGTTATCGAATGGTGCAGGAAATGCACTACGTGCGCTTCAAGCAACGGACCGCAGAAACGACCAAGAGCTCCGATGCGACAGTATAATGTCGGTAGTCCATTCGAGAGGATAGCCATCGACGTAGCAGGGCCATTTCCCGAATCAGACGTCGGAAATAAATACATTGTTGTCGTCATGGACTACTTTAGTAAATGGGCGGAAGCGTATGCCCTTCCTAATCAAGAGGCCGCTACTATTGCAGACGTCCTAGTGAAGAACTGGATCTGTCGTTTTGGCGTTCCCTTGGAACTCCATTCTGACCAGGGAAGAAACTTTGAATTCACACTTTTCCAAGGGATATGCGAAGTATTGAATATTCGTAAAACCAGAACTACTGCATTGCATCCGCAGTCTGATGGAATGGTGGAACGGATGAATAAGACCATCAACAGACACCTGGCCAAAGTTGTCTCTAGTCACCAGAGAGACTGGGACAGATATCTCGATCTGTTTCTTCTGGCCTACCGCTCATTCGTACACGAAACAACCGGACAGACCCAAACAAGAATAATTTTTGGACGGGAACTTCGGCTACCATGCGACCTGAAGTTTGGCTGCAAACCTGAAAGACCTGGCTGGTGAAGATTATGTCATTAATTTGAGGCGTCAGATGGACGATATCCACTTTCGAGTCCGTATAAACATCCAGAATGCCAGCGACCGGATGAAAAAGACCTATGACGTCAAGGCACAAGACGGGGGCTTTCAACCAGGAGACTTGGTGTGGCTTTATAACCCAGGGTGGCGAAGTGGCCTGTCTCCAAAATTACAGACATCTTGGGAAGGGCCTTACGAAGTAATCAGAAGAATTAACGACATAATCTATGGAATCAGACGCAACCCCAAGAGCAAATCAAGAGTGGTGCACTTCAATCGGCTAGCACCATTTGCAGGAGACAATAATGAAGATCTCAACGACGCACGTGCTCGTTAGATCCATGCGCAGGAAGATTCATTTGAGGAGTTCATGAAGACTTTTGCAAGTGGACGTCGGGCTCGATTCGAAATAACTACCGAAGTGCAGCAGGACCTATTCAGAGTCCCGGCCGACTACTCCTTAGCCCATTGTGTATCAGGAGATTTGAAGATGTCCCGAGGGATAGCAGCAGTTTTCAAGAAGAAGTTTGGCAGGCCAGAACACCAGAAGCCTACAGTAGGGAAGACCATCTGTCTGAGGGACAATACAACAACCAAGGAACGCTATCTTTACCACATGGTAACGAAAGATAAATTTCATCACAAACGAACCTACCGTTTCATGTGGAATTCAAATATTGGTCTGTTGTTTCCATCCAGCAGGCCCGCTCGAACCAAAAACTGTCGACTGCTACTTCTACCAAACTACTGGTTGCACCAAGGGCGGCGAGTGTCGATTCCGGCATAGACATGAAGGTGTGTTTCGGGACGAAACATTCGTGAGAAGAGGGCAGTGTGACGTGCAAGAGTGAGGGGGGAACTCGTAAAGACGACGTAGTATGGGGCGGAGCTTCTTCGGCCGCTTACGCCGCACCGCGTCGCAGCCCATCACCCCTCTCAATGGAAGCCTCTGGTGATTTCTAGAAATGGAAAGAGTCGAGAAATGGAAAACTCGAGAACAATATTTCTCTATATAAGGCCAAGCAAAAGACGTGTAGTAGTAGTACAGTAATAAGAGTAGTAGTGTGAAGATAAATAATGAACAGTGACTAATAAAGTGAATAGTGCATATAAATAGTGAAATATGAATATCTGTGACCTTGTTTGAATTAGAATTAAGTGATTAATATATAAATATAGCATTATTAGTGACATAAGAATAATAAAACTTCTATTTCATTTGGATTATTAAATAGTGACTTTTATTTGGTCAAGAACTGATATCGTCAAGCAATAAACATTACAGTATTATGCTATACTATACTTTATTTTTGAGATTAAACTGATTCAATTCTTTATTTTGGTTCAAAATTCTCATATGTTCAATCAGAGTACTATAAAAACGTTTAATGTTGCCATTCGACTTAGGATTATTCATACTAACAAAATTTATTCATATTCCTTTCATGGCTAAGAAACTAGTCAAAAATTTATTATTGAATTCTCTCCCATTATCTGATGTGATTTCTTCAGGCAAACCGAAATGACTGAAATATTACAATAATTTTTCAATTATTGTGACAGCATTTTGATTTTTTAGTTCGTAAGCCTGGGCATATTTTGAAACACTATCAATAATTGTTAAAAATGTAGTTTTCTCCAATGAAAGCAAATCTAAGTGAATTTTTTCTAATGGTTTACTATCTGTAGGTGTTCTTACAATCGGGATCTTAGGGTTGTTGAGAAGGAAATTAAAGTATATGAGAATTTATTTTAATTCTCACAGTATATCATTTGTTTAATGTAGAATATTCTGGCAAAGTTTGAACCCAATCCTGTTTCTAGTTATCGAGATAAAAAATGTCAAAATTGCTGTTCGGTGACATGTTATTTCATTGCGTTAATGCATGCGACGTGTTTCACATTGATTTGTACGTCAATATTTCGACTACCTGGAATGATAACATTACAAAAAATTGTCAGAATATCTACGAAAGTCTTATAAACATGTGTACTGAGTTTCAAAAAAGTCTTGTCCATAGTTTCAGAGAAAATTGAATTATTACTCAAAAAAATTGTACAAAAGCCATTAAAGTTTAGCAAGTCATCATACGCTTGGCAACGTCGCCGCATGAGATGAAATGGGAAGAGTGTGTGTTATTAGAATAAACAAGATTTTTCAACATTTTCCTGACTTGACGGTACACTGATTGAGTAACCCATTTATTCCTCCATCGATATTATTTTTTTGATATAGATTTATAATAAATAAGTTTGTTTGGTTATGAAACGCAGTACCACCACTAAATGTCAGATGTCAAAAATACTTCCGAAAGTCTACAGCGTTGCGCACTATACATATCATATTGTAGCTTTGTTAAAATATTGAAAAAAATATTTCAACGAATGGAAGCTGTTTAAAAGAATAGAATAAGGAACCAAATTATTCAAAATCATGTATTTTTAACCAAAAACAGACATTTTTATCAGTTTTAATCATTGAAATTTTGTTTATTTGAAGTTGGCAATGGATGTTTAACCTATGTATTCAGCATATAGCAGGGTTCCCACCACAGCTTGACTCCACTTATCTTCTTAACAACCTTAATTGAATTTCTCTCATATTTGTTTTCTAAACAAACTGCACATTTATCAATATAGTTTTGGATATGTTTGATCATGTTTGGCCAATGATAATTTCTTCGCAATTTTTCATAGGTTTCCGTTATACCTCGGTGGTTCGCCTTACCTTCGTGATAATTTATAACGTGTTGAATTTGATCTTCAGAAGTTTGGACATCAATTAATAAATTTTTAAATTAATACTGAATTTATATGTAACTTGAATTTTTCTGGGATGAAACAATGATAGTTAATGCCGGGCTGTAAATATTTCTTTATAAATTTAGCAATGGTTCACAGGGTTCAAATAAAAATAATATCTTATCACTTTGTTGTCAAATGACTTCTCAATTTTCACTTGGCTTCTGTCATTAGTTTCTTTGATGATAATCTGATTTTTCTCTATGTTGTGACGAAGTGCTCCTATTTTAGAATCTGAAAAACTGCTGTTAGTAACCATTTGGTAGAATGATTTAAAATAGCTCAACTTAGTCACAATTTTACTGTTCTAGTTGATAGCCTTCAGCTATATTAATTCCGATTCACCGAAGCCGCTTCGAACTGTTTAATTTTCCGATGCAAGTCAACTTTGCCGTTGATCTAATTTATTCTCCTGAAATACATAAAACCGTTGAATACAATATTTAGGTGTTAATTCACAACTCACCGTTTGTATAGGAGTTCTTTGTATTAATGTGAAACCTAGTTACAGGTGTTTCAGAACTCCTATTCCCGTATTTGGAAATAGGTTACTATATTGTTGAATATTTGTACATCACCGTCTGAAATAAATAAATTAGATCTAAGTTGTAGTGCACAATAAGCAGTAAATAAAACTTACCTTTTATTTGAGAATAATTCATAGTTAGATGATAAATTGTAAATAGTATACATGTGCTTCTGTTTACTTTTGTTTGACTGATTGCTAATTAACCATTAATTCAGGGAGTACCCATTAATTCTGATTGTACGACCCCCAGAGCCATCTGGCGGTCAGATAGGAAACTAGCAATAAAGTTTTATTTTAAGTTTGAATAAAATAAGGACTACAAAATGTTGTAAAATGTATTTGGCAGAGAAGTAACACACGTAAAGTCATTATTTTATTTATTCATATTTTTTCGGATGTTACTAGAATCTAAGTGACATTCTCTGTTCATAATTAAACCGGCTCAGTATCGTTCACTTAAAATCTGGGTATAAATACAGGCTGAAATCGATCAGCAAAACACTCTTCCGAGAGACTTGAGTCCAGTTATTTAGTAGTGCTTTTGCAAACGGGCCAACTAAACCGTTCCGCATCCGTCGTGACTCCTGCTACAGAGTCATCAGTATTTATCGTAAGTAACGTCCTGTCGACAGGGTTACTTAACCATCCACCACGACTGTAGTCTCTGCCGTAGGGTTACAGCCTCCTGCACCTAGCCGTTATCTCTGCCATAGGGTTACGGCATCCACCTTCCGCAACTGTAGTCTCTGCCGTAGGGCTACAGTCCGTTCACCACGTCGTAGTCGCTGCCGCGAAGGGCTACGACAACTACTGACGACGACGACCAACATCCGACGCATCATACTTTCGACTTTGTGTGTTAGTTTGAAGCCGTGTCCGTCGTATTGTGCAAGTATAATCGTTACTATTTGTTTCCGCCATTTTATGTACCTTTTCCCCATTTATTTGTGTGTTAATAAGACTGTTTGTTTCCCATATACGTTCCTCTTTATTCGCAGCAAAAAACCCTTACCCTTTCCAATAGCTATCCGGCACCATCGTCATAGAGTTGCTCCGTTATTGGCGCCCGAGCAAACCGACCGTTAAGCAACTCCTAAACGACGCCACGTGAAGTAGAGTGCGCGTCACAATGTTAATCGGTGATTCTATATATGTTAATCGGTGATTCTATATATGTTAAACCATTTATTTATAGGGTTCTCGTAATCTGAGTGACTAGTTTCTGTTTTTTCTCCATCCGAGGTTTCAACAATCAAAGAGCTAGCATAATTTTGAATGTTTTGTTGTGAGCTGTACTCATTAACGTTGATTTTAATATTGGAATATTCAAATTCTTCTTTAATTAACTTTTCTACTTCATTCCAATCTTTTAAATCTAATCTTAAACATATTTCAGGCATATCAATTTCATAAATATAATTCTGAATAAGATACTCTACTAATAATTTCAAACTTTGGTATATATATATCTTCAAATGTTGGTTTATCCTCATAACAATTATCTCTAATCAAATGGAATATCAATTTTTCATGGCAACTCTAAATAGCTGATTTATTTTTTACCATTTAAAATTCACTCAAACTATTGTTAGAATTATATTTTTCATTAATTTGCTTTGCAAATCCTTGTGACATATGAAAATCTTCTGAAATGCAATAAACGATTGGCTTATGTACTCTCAAAAATATAATTAAACTTGTATTGTATTTCGAGTTCTGTTTTAATTCGTGATAACGCATCTGCTACATAATTTTGATTTCCTTCTCTATATTTTATATAATGATTACATTCTTCTAATTCAAGGCGCCAACAAATAAGTTTTTGATTGGGCTCTTTCAATGAATTTAACTGGACTCAACGTCTATGATCAGTGATAATTTTAAAACGTCTTCCATATGAATATGGTCTAATTTTTTTTGTAGCCCATACGATTGCCAATGATTCCTTCTCTATTGTGCTGTAATTTTGTTCATGTTCGTTTAATGTTCGTAATGCATAAGCTATTGGTAAATCCTTTCTATGTTCTAGTTGATGTGAACTCTTTCTCGGAATCCGGATATTGTGATATTGGATTATTACTAAGAAGTGTTTTACAAAAATTAAAATTTTTCATATAGTCTGAATCCTTGATATTATTTTTGGAATTTTTCTCCAAGCATCGTGTTAAGGCTCATTTAATTTCAAAAAATCCTTGATAAATCGTCTATAATATTCTAATAGGCCTAAAAATTATTTTATTCCTTCGGAAGTTTTAGGTAATGGAAAATTTTGAATGGTCTTAATTTTGTCGGGATTTTGCTTCAGTCCTTCAGTCGTTATAATGTGCCCTAAATATGCAGTTTCTCTACAAAGGAATTCGCATTTATCTGGTTGAATTTTGAGATTAGCTTCGCGTAATTTTTGATATACCTCTTGAATATTATCAATGTGTTCTCATAAAGATGTGCCTAAAATTATTATATCGTCCAAATAGACGAAACAGATTTTGTTGAATAAATCTCGCCAAACATAATTCATCAGGCGTTGGAAGGTCGAAGGTGCATCCTTTGGACCAAAAGGCATACGTTTAAATTCGTAATGTCCTTTGTCTGTTGAAAACGTCGTTTTTTCGATATCTTTAGGATCCATCTCTATTTGATAAAATCCGCTAGTCAAGTCAAGTGTTGTAAAATAGTAAGATTTGCCAAGTTTGTCTAATATGTCGGAAATGTCTAGTATTGGAAATTAGTCGTCTATAGTGTTGTCGTTCAATTTCCGATAGTCAATAACCATTCTAATTTTTTTTTCTCCACTAGCGTCCATTTTCTTAGGGACGATTCAAATGGGAGAACTCCAAGGTGAATAGGAGTGTTGTATTATTCCGTCATCTATTAATTTTGAAATTTGACTCTCAACCTCTACTTATCTGAATTTCAGAGTATTTATAAGAACGCGTATAAATGGGTATCTCGTCTGTAGTTTTGATTTTATGTTTTATCTGATTCGTGAATGTTAATTTTTCATTTGAATGTAATGTCAAATCTCCATATTTATTCAATAATACAATTAATGATTCTAATTCTGGTCTATTCAAATGTTCTGTTCACACAGTAGATTTTTCTTATGTTTCTGTAGTAAGAACAGGGTGCTTCTTATTCTGTTCAAAATATTGAAATTTATGTTTGCAATTTAATAATTTTATTTCTTCTTTGCTAAAACTTATTTGTGCTTGGAAAATTTGGAGCGCAATATATCCTAATAAAATATGGAAATTTGAATGAAAATTGGAAAGATAAACTTTGATAGTTTTATTTATATATTTCACAAAAGTATATTCGTTGCCTTTCGATTCATCATTTATTGTCTGAATTTTAAAAGTTGGGGCTGCTCTAAAAAATTTTCTCCTCCATATTCTAATTCTGGTTCAATTTCAATATTTTTGCAATATTCTAACTCTTTTAGTGTTGATTCAGAATTTTCGTTTTCTTTCTCCGTGTTATTTAATTCTTCTGTTACGAATGTGGGCATTTGTCTCTGAGCAAAATTGGTAGGTCTAGGTCGAAAGGTACGTGTACTGATTGACAAAGGTGTGGGTTCAGGCTGTTTTGAGCCTGGTCTAAATGCTTGCCCTGAGAATTTAAATGGATACGTGGCGTTAGGTTTCAAATTTTGTTGAGGATTTCTTGGTGGATATTTTAACATTGGGGATGAATGTTGAGGTGTGGGCTTGGATATTATTAGTTTTATATTGTTATTAGATCTTTCATCTAAATATTGGAAATCATTAATCAACAGATTTTCAACTTCCGATTAAGTGCCTGGGTTTCTAGTTGCCAGATTATTTCTATAGAGATCTCTACATGCTTTTATAAATGTATTTACTGCTACAGATTAAATAAGTGCGCTTACTGCAGTTTTTGCTTCAACTGTTATATCAGATAAATTGATTTTGGCTTGAAATTTATTATATTTTGCCTGTATGTCTTTTAAGAATTCAAAAGTTGTCATCTTATTTTGTTGGGACTGGCAAATATTTATAACAATGGTTTCAATATTTTGTTTATCGTCATAATTATTCAGAAGTAATTGTTTTAAGTCAGTCCATTTAGAGAAATTTTGTTCTGCTATCAATTCACTAGCAGATCCAATTAGTTTGTTCTCAATTTTAAACAAAATTACTTTTTTTTTATTTCTGATGGATTTAATAGTGTGATTAAAATTAAAATTTTATCGACTTGTCGTATGAATCGAGAACGCGTTTTTAGATTTCCATTATATTCTAGGATTACACTTAACAAATCATCAATATCTCTATCAGTATTTGGGGTTGTCATATTTCTCTTATCATAAAATTATTCTTCGAATTTACAAATGAAACTAAATAAATTATTAATTCACAACTTACAGTACGATGATGTGAGATATCCCCATGAGGAGAGTTCCGAAGATCGTATGCAGTGAGGGTGGAACGCTCGTCCGGATCTCTGGATGCTGGATCTCTGGATGCTGGATCTCTGGATGCTGGATCTCTGGTTGCTGGATCTCTGGATACTGAGTCTCTGGATACTGGATCTCTGGATACCAAATCTCTGGATACTGTAGCGTTGATGTGCTGTTTTTCTATCGATTTGATTCTGACTTTTGCGACGATCGTATCGATAGGAGATTTTTCAGCTTCTTTAGTTTTGAACGAATTGGATTTCTTCTTGAAATCTTCGAACTTGAAGATAAGCTTGAGTGAAGAATGTTCGATTGCTTGACTTTAATGGTTCACACTAACGATGTGCAAATTTTAATGAATTGAATACGAACGATATTTCCGATTTGCACAACATTGAGCAATCCTACACGACTGCGCAAGTTAAAATACTCAAACTCTCAATTCTAATAAAAAAATTATTTTTATTCAATTGATTTTCACAGAGTTTACTTCATTATCAAATGCGACTGATCTCTGTCTGTTCTCACGAAAAAGACAGTATTCATGTTACAGAAATATGATGATCTAGCTTATGGAAATGTACTAAGAAATACTGTAATGTCAGTGAATTTAGGGGCGATGTCCTCACATAATTTATTCATATAAATTAATGAATGATTATGTTGGTAGAAGAATTAAAGTAATAACTGGAGGTACTTTAATAACAATAACTTCACATGATGGTACTATTATAAAAAATCTGACGTGAACATCACGTGACTTACTTGTACATAATTGATATATATATATATATATATATATATATATATATATATATATATATATATATATATATATATATATATATATATATATATATATATATATATAAAAATGCAAAGAATCTTGTACAGTGTTGGGAGACTTACTCAGTTGTCTCAGCGTGGTGTAGTGGTTATCACGCATGACCGGAATTCATGAGATCTCGGGTTCGAATCCCGGCGCTGTACAAGACTTTTTCAAAAATTAATTTACTTTTATATATATATATATATATATATATATATATATATATATATATATATATATATATATATATATATATATATATATATATATATATATATATATATATATATATATATATATATATATATATATATATATATATATATATATATATATATATATATATATATATATATATATATATATATATATATATATATATATATATATATATATATATATATATATATATGTAATACGATGTGATTTTGTGATTAATCGTGTACATCATTGGATACGTATAATCAAATATAAAATCTCATCGTACCACAGTTAATCGTTTTGAATTTACCCAAGAGATTCTAAGAATCTATCAAGTGAGATGCGCTTCCAGCCAAGTCGGTTGCTATGGAAACAGCAGGCCATTACTCTTATACCATAACATTCCTAAATACTGATTTCTAAAATTCTACGACTATCAACAGATCTGAATTATGCGCAAAATTAAAAAAAAAATCCCACTCAAGTGCATCTCCGGTTCAGTTTATTGTTATGAAAATAGTGGACAATATTCGACACCTGATGGTTTCCAATTTATGCGGAAAATTCCAAGAGACTGCCCAGTAAAGTGCACTTCCGATCTGATAAATCTTTACAAAAATAGGATATAAGTATCCAAACGGTATAATCGTCCTAAATACTGAATTCTAACAATTTACGTTCGAACGTTTTGGATTTATGCGGAAAATTCAAAAAATTATTAGAATAAAGTGCTCTTCCGGATTAGCAATCATAGTGCAAGGTGCACAACTAGATATTATAGAAGTGCTCGATACAGAATTTTGATATTCTACGACTGATGTGCAGTATTTATGCGGGAAATACGAAAAGTCTGTCATATCAAGTACACTTCTGGCTCAGCTGATTGTTACAATAATAGAATATGGCCATTAAGATGCCACAAAGATTTCAAATGCTGAGTTCCAGTATCCTATGGCTGATCATCCTGAATTTATGCGGAAAATTAAAGAAAAGTTTCAGATAAAGTGCACTTCCGACTTAGTCGATCGCAATCATAATTCAAGATGTACAATGAGATGTTATAGAGAATCTTTATAGGTAATTCCAATATGCTATGGCGGATCATTCGATATTTATGCAAGAAATTCAGAAAAAAATTCGAGTTGAGTGCACTTCTGGCCTAGCCGATTCTTACTAAAATAACAGATGACCATTTTGATACAATATCAAGTTCAAATACTGAATTTCAACATCCTACGGTTGATCACTCCGGATTTATTAGAAAAATTTGGAAAAAGGTTCTAGTAAAGTTCACTCCCGCTACAGACAATTAAATCTATGATGCGAGGTGCACAACAAGGCCCTATATCAGTCCCAAATGCAAAATTTAAACAATATACGTTCAACAAGTTCTGAGATTTGCAAGTTACGCACGCACACACGTACGAACGCACGAACATACGTTCCGACATCAAGCCAAAAATAGTCAAAATAGATTCAGGAATGCTCAAAACAAATATTTCTATAAAAATCCCGATAAGTGAATCATTTCGGTCTCACAATACTTACTTGTTACTTTGTACAAGTAAGTAAAATTGAGAAAATTCTAAATGATTTAATGAATATGTGAGCTAGCTCCATGCATTTTCTATTCACTTCTTTTTCCATGAAATTTAGAACTATAAACAGATGTTTTTCTCACAATATATTTTGAAGTTATAGTTTTGATAATTTCTAGGAAAAACTTTTGTGAATCACGTTACATTGCGTGTGATTCATTGTTGATGTTAGCAGTTAGAACATCAAAGATTAAAATATTATGCGTCATGTGATATGAGAGAGCTAAATTTTAGCTTAGATTACCCATTATTACTTCAAACTAAAGAGATAGTCCACTTGCTCAAACATTCATCCATATCCAGGTATGTATCAATTTTTTTTCACTTATTTTATCTTATTATTGATTGTGGGTGAATTTCAGCTGTGGAAAATTTGCTTACTCAACAAAAATTTTGTTATATGAACTGCAAAAATTTATTTTATTTGGTTATTATCATTCAAGTGTGCAGGAGTGAAGGGGAAATATATGAGAGATGTTGTTAATACTTGTATTTGTGAATTTATCATACATCTTCTCTTGAAGAGAATAAATATAGTCCAGAAAATAGAAGTATTCATTCAAACAATGGCTTCGAATTGTTATCTAGTGTCAATAGTATAGGAAACATTGATAATGAAGGTTTCAAAGAATCGTTATATTTTTTGGAAGAATATGGATACTTGGATATATCCGAAAATGAAATGTCTACTATAAATTCAAGCGATTAGAAGTATTTGGATGCTTCAGCATCATTTCAAGAATATTACGAATTAGATATGACAGAAACATTGGATAGTAACACACTCAGATTGATGAATGAGCCTAGATGTGGTGTGACTGATATTTATGAAAATATCTTACATGATAAGAAATCATTCTGGCAGCAGTCTATTATAACATAAGAAATTATGATTAATAAAAATTAACAATTATTGAAAGCTATTAATAAAGCATTTGCGAAATGAAGGCAATATGCTGATGTATCATTTAAATATAATGATCCAGGTATGGAACATGTATCAAATATATTGATCTGTTTTGGACCAATACAACATAAATCCTTTTCATCGGGTGAAAAGTGTATCTTAGACTTTGATGGCCCGAGGAATGTATTAGGACATGTTTTTCTCCCGAACTCATCCCACGTATCTATTGATGTACATATTGATAAATCAGAAACATGGAATTACAAGCTATCACATACAAAATAAGATAGTGCTCAGGGCACTATCTTGCTTCTTGCTGTAATAATACATGAAATCGATCATTCGCTAGGACCTGCTCACATCAAAAACAAGAATTCTGTAATGTATGCTTATAATAGAAATATTCGTTCTAATAACATATCAGAATTTCAATTAGATAGTGATGATATAACTGCCATTCAAAATATTTATGGAAAAGAGAGTATAAATTCACCTGAAAATCCCAAGAAGAAGACTTAAATGCAACAAACACAAAAAGAAACAATCTTAAGGGTGTCGTTTACCTAAATTTTATTTCTCCTTAGCTCTAACAAGATGCTTTCAATTTATGCAGCCCAAATATTTTGCTCAATCATTTGGTAGTCTATATTTGAGTTTACTCCAGGTAGTTCTCTTAATAGAAAGATTCATGACATAGGTTCTGGGTTCATTTCTTTCCGACTAGAGTAATACCTGCACTTAATCTTTAGTACAGTGTATAAAATGTTATCGGAAAAAAATGTTATTCAGAAGAATTCATTCTGCAATATCATTTTCAATTTAGGAACAAGATGTGAAATCAATCAGATATTTTATGAACAATACCTTAAATTGAATATCCAATCAACGCTAATACATAATATAAATTATTAACTGAATATTCTAAGAAAGTGATAATCCTGCAAACAAATTCTTCCTGAATTTATGGGGGTATAAATAATGTATTTTATCCAACACATGACAGTTATGACTGTCATTATCAATGTCATTTCAGACAAGTAAACTATCAAATAACACACTAGTGAGTTATAATCCATAACTCACTAGTGAGTTATAATCCATAACTCACTAGTGAGTTATGGAATATAACTCACGTTCATATTTAAAGTAGTATTCTATTCATTTATCACTATTACAAGCAGAATTCACATCGATATTGAAATTAAAGGCAAACATCAACGGTTTATTCGAATTTGAAGTCATTGTAAAATTCGTTAGTTCATTGGAGCCAGACGCTTCCATATCGGTACAGCTGCTGATAGTGCTAGAAGATGCCGACACATTAGAACCTTGTATTTTTTCTGCAATTTGTATTTTGTTATGCACCTTTTCTTCTAAGTATCCTTCTGCTACCGTCGAGGACTTCCATCCTCCGTGACGCCTAAAAGTAGTCATGTTAGCCCCTGCATTGGCCAAAAGAGTCGTCGAAGACCTTCTCAGGCAGTGACCGGTGTAAAGCGTTGGTTTCTCCAATTTCAAAAACATTGCAACTCTTGAAGGTATCTTCGACAACGTATCTATTCCCACACACTGGCTGGTACACCTCCCATTTTTGTAAAAAACAAAAAAGCGGCTAGAACTAGTATTCTTTGGTCTCAAAGACATGTATTTTTCACACAAATTGATCGGGTTGACTGGAAATCCTTCTTCAAGTATGGTGAAACTTCTCGATTTTTTGGTTTAAGTGTCTGACAAAACTACGTGAAAATATTTCCCTTCGTCTTGAATATTCTCTATTCTCAAATTGACCAATTCATCGCATCTACAAGCACCGCTAATCCCCATTATCAAAGTCGCTTTCATCAACAAGTACTCGTCGTCGGAAGCTTCGTTCAAAAACTTTTCTATTTCAGGTCGTTCTAATGTCTTGGATTTCTTTGGTTTGTATCCCTGTGATTTGCTTTTCAAAAAGCTCGTTAGTTTGCCATATTTTGAAATGTCTCTTTTTTTATAAAGGTGAATAGTCGAGCGAAGCATCGAGTATTTGGTCCATAACGACGATGGGGCTAATTTTTCTTGCAAATGTAAAAACTAAGCCAATAAAATATTTTCATCGATACCTTTCATCTTCCGTAAATTCATCCAAGGCTCAAACATTTTGAACTTCTTGTCGTAAGCATCTCGGGACTTTTCTGGCAAAATCTGCATCGCTGCTTCTTCCGCTTCCGTAAGGATATCCTCAGGAACGTAATTTTCATCGGTTTTCTCCATTTTCTATAGGTTTTTTTCTTCAAAAAAGCTCCCTTTTTCTGCAGGGAAAACTGACGTGTCAAAATTTATTTAAACATTTGCTAAAAATGTATCATGTAACTCCCTGATGCAACTAAACAACCAACTTTGACCAAGATGTAAAAAAGTCACTGTCAAGTCATTCTGACATTTATAATGTACTAAGACGCAGATAGCTTGGATTTGGTCACGGAATTGAATAATTATTATCTCATAAAAAAAAACGATTTCTTCCACTTTTTGGATGAAACATTGTATGCCACTCGTGTGTTATGTTTCCAAAGTCACTTGAGAATTTGTACTACTCGGCCTGATGGCCTCGTGGTATAAATCTTCCTCGCGTGACTTATTTTCAACATAACACACTAGTATCATGAATAACTATTAATGATTCAGTCAAACATGATTCTATGAGAAATTTAAATATTCCTTATTTATAATAATTGCCAAGTCCAGGTCGTAATGTGGGTAATAATCTCATTCAATGAGTCATTGTATAAAAAATATGCGAAAAAGTTTGGGACAATTTTTTCTTATTTTTCTCGTTTACGAGCTTCGATACTTTCACAGGTGTTTCAAAATTTGCTTCGAATTTTTCTGAATTGGTTGAATAAAGGCTCAGAAACTTGCTCCGTTGAACTATAGTTATTTATGTATCAAGTACCGAAAGTGCATATTTTCAGTACAAGCATGGATAATTGCAGCCCGAGGCAACGCCGAGGTCTGCAATCATGCGAGTGCTGAAAACGCACTTTCTGCACAAGATGCATACAATATTTTTTTTAAAATTGTGTTACTCAAGAAAATTTACACATTATTACCTATACAGTTTTTGATTGACGTAATTTAAATAAAATCAATTCATCGTTTCTAAGGAGACGAAAATTGAAAATGTTTATTGACAACAAGAAAAATAATATTTCTGACAGATGCTTCATGTAATAGTGTAAAAAAAGTAAAAGTTATCGATAAAATTATGAACGAAAAAAGTAATGAAAGTGATTTTGAAGATCCGGGTACTCCACCTGATATTGCAGAGGCTGCTAACGCAGCAACTTTAAATTTACTGCCTTCAAAATCGCGAGAGAAGTACGAGCATGAATATAAAAAATTCCAAGATTGGTGTATACAAGGAAAAATGAAGAAAGTGTCTGAAAATATTTTACTAGCGTATTTCTCAGCATTAGGTAAAACCTATAAAGCTTCAACACTATGGTCAAAATATTCCATGCTGAAGGCAGTTTTAATAGTTCACGAGAATATAGATATCAGCCGCTTTTCAAAATTAATTGCGTTTCTAAAACGCAATTCGGAGGGTTACAAGGCTAAAAAATCTAAAATATTCTCGAAGGAAGAGATAGACAAATTTATGGTGGAAGCGCCCGATGGAGATTATTTATTAATAAAGGTTATTAATCTGTTACTTTTAGATAATACTTTATTAACACCCTTCTCTGTAATAGGTTGTAGCAATAATGGGTATTGCCGGTGCTTGTCGTCGACAAGAATTAATATCTATGACTATAGATGATATTCAAGACCTAGGATCCTTAATAATAGTAAAAGTGCCGGTCACCAAGACTTAAATTGAAAGAGTCTTTACTATCACTGCTCCAGAAGATGCACCATACAATTCTATCGATATTTTCAGAAAATACTTGAGCCTTCGTCCTGGACATACTGGACACCGTCGATTATTTATATTTTATAAAAAATGGAAATGTACCGTACAGCCAGTTGGCTCACACACTATGGGCAAAATACCGACTAAAATTGCTCAATTTCTTAACTTAAAAGATTGTTCGATGTGTACAGGTCACTGCTTTAGACGCTGTTCTGCATCTTTTTTAGCAGATTCAGGAGCAAATTTAACAACAATAAAGCGCCACGGGGGATGGAAGTCTTCAGCTGTTGCTGAAGGCTACATTGAAGATTCTATCGAAAATAAAAAAAATATTGCAAATAAAATTGTATCACGTGAAGATTCAAAGGAATCTACCACTACTAGTTCTAAGCCGCTAGATGTTAACAACTGTATAAACGGAATATTTGATTCAGAAGTTTCTATGCCATCTGTGTCTGGACTATCTGGACCATCTGTTAATAATTGTTATAATTGTAATATTAATTTTGAAATTATTGTAAAAAAATAAGTTTCGAAATATCAACTAGTAATTATTATGCCTAATTAAGTCTCATATTCATGTAATTATAATTTCATTATTATACTGTTTGAAAAATTATATACCTAATCTTTGGGCTACAAATTTATTAGTACTAGTACCGAAAAGTGATTATTTTTCAGTACTAGTACCGGAAAGATTGATTTTCTGTTGATGTCTTGGTTACCATAATGTACATATTTTGTTTCAATTTTTAAAAAAAATATTTTCATGATATTTCTTCCAGTTAAATTGGAAGGTGGCAGTAATTTTCTTATTTCAAATAGAGAATCTTTTTTATTCTATCATTCGATTATGGAAATAATTTTGCATATGGAATACTTGATTAATAGATTGTTTAACAAGTAGAGAGTGTAAATGTTTCAATTCATGAGCGAGAGCAACGGGTAAATTAAATTCACACGAGCAAAGTAATATCACTTTTCTTTCGTGTTGAACATGGTATTTTTTTGTATACTTGATAGAAAAACTTGAGTGGAAAACGTCAAGAATAGAAATAATTTTCTACAGGAAATCTAATCAAGGTTGTGTTCTTGCAAGAACGTTGTAACGGTTTTGACAACTGCCAAGCAAAAGCATGATAACAAACAATAGTATATTGTGTGGCTAGGGACGAAACTAGACGATTTCAGTCGAGGGTGAGCGCTGCCTGCCTGAGCGAAGCGAGGGCCGGCATCACTCTCGGCTGAAATCGTGTATTGTCCCTTGCCACACACTGCATTTTTCATAATACCTGCATTCAAACTTTCCGCATTAAAAATTTTTCATAACAAATTTTTTTTTAAATCTTCTGATTTTGCAAATGACAAGTCGAGAGTAGCTGCTTGTGCTTTATCAATAAGATGTTGTGGTATACTTATAATTTTCGTATCAATACTTTTTCTCTAGTAACTAATCGTCGTATACAAATAACGATATTTTCTGTAATTATTCTCAGGACAGGATTGAATGATTGAATAATATGAATCTGTGAACGGAATGTTATGGAGCAGACTTGTATCAGTGAAGAGAATATTATTCCTAGAAATTATATAAAATACGACTTTATTTGTTGGAGGATGACTACAAACAAGTAAATTTTTCAAATTGAACTGTCTACTTCTTAGATATATTGATGAATTTCTCGTCGAAAAATATAATACTTAGATCAACATGTTCAAAGAGATTATAAAATAAGTAACTTGGGAATATTCATATCATTCAGTAATTGTTTATTTCATATAACAATCGAGTTCATTATTTGAATTTCTAATTTTATCATCAATACTTTCCGTTGGAAATCAAAAATACTAATTTCGAATATAGACACAATTTTCTTTTTTAATCCATTGATAATCTGCTGTAAGTTTAATACTTGGAAGTATAACGATCATAATGTGTTCGGTTAGACTTTGAAATCCTAGCGCTATCAAAACATTTACTAGGATTTCAAGTAAAATCTGCTTGAGGACATATGTAAATCTGCATTATGGATGAGCACTATACTTTCTTTGTTAATAATGCCTTTGCATCTTCATATTATAGTTAAACATAATTCACATGATTGTGATGAAAATTCATTCTGATATTCTATGAAAGTTGCAAGACGAAAATAACAGATTGAAGCTGGTTGCAGAGATTGAGTATAACAGACGAAATATTTTGAGAAGTATATTCTGTTTTTTGCAACAAATTTTTGCGTTCATCTAAAATCACAGTGGAATGATTGAAAATTGAAGTAGTACGTTCTATAGACTATTCTTGGAGGTAGGCATATGTAAATTTTTGTATCTTGAACTATGATAGAATGTCGTAAAATATCATTTGTTTATTGCAGTTAATGTGCTTATTTCTCAAAAAATATAAGCAATTCCAAGATTCCGCTCACATGATTCCAAAAATATAGTGATTTACAATATACTGAGGAAGAGTTTCAACAAACAGTAGTCTCATGAAAGCAGAAATTAGATATCCGTGTGGAGCTCAATTTTCCAGTTTTTTGTTCATATATTTATAAATAAATAAAATTGGAATAATGCATTCTCATTTTCATATACTATTAACGTATATATTATATATTATCAAAAAAAAATTCAATGAAATAATCTTAATATGCCACTTACAGCAAGATGATTGAATTTATATGAGAAATATATGCGTAAAAATTGCAAAATGTATGACTCTTTTTACAACAAATTGATAAAAATTTTGAAAATCGGGGAAGCAGGTTCCATGCTTTGAAGATTCATCTATCAGAAGCACTACTTGATCATTAGAAATAATCTATGTGACGAGAAATAATTAGATATGCGTAACCATGTTTCCATGATTTAGGTAAACGACAACCTTAACACCCACATCTAATTAAATGAATCTATATGATTTGGAAAATGTGACTGAATTTCTAGTTATAAACGATAAATTAATCATTTTTCATGACAAATGGCTTTGGATCAAAAAATTATCCGAAGAAAATTTTCACACACAACCAATGAATTCACTGAACTGGCTACCTTTCATACCAAAAAACTTCAAATGCTTATCTGCTGTCTATCATAGACCGAATAACGATATTGTTCTAGTAATGGATGATAAATTATATATTATTTCATGGCCAGAGATGAAACAATCAATTTATCGAATCTCCTTACCCCCAAACATCAAAAATATGAAGGGCAGGGGCGTCTCGAGCAAGGGTGCAACGGGTGCATGGCACCCCGGCGCCAAGGCCTTGAGGGCGGCAGCTGGACCCCAGAAATAATTATTTTCCACTGAATACTAATTTTATCAAGAAAATATTTTATTAGGGCTAATAAAATGATTTTGGACATGAAAATTTTGAAGAAAGACTATAAATCAAAATTAACTATAAGGCAAAATATATACTTGACCTATTTTGATTTACCACGAATAAGTAGAAAAAATTAATAACCCTTATACACTAATCAAACATAATTTATTTTGACTTCAGCCCAAATTCTAACAAGAGATATTTTTGTTGCAACTGATATCCTTCTCAGAATTTCATTTTCACTTCCAAGAACTTAACAGTTGATTTGACAAAAGAGATGCCTTCGAGGTGGATAAGTAACTGTTTCATTCTGAAATTTCAATTTTTCTATGAATTTAATTTCATCTTTCCCATTAATATTTGAAAATGGCTCATTTTTTGTCTTGATTTTGAATGAGTTGAAAGGGAATATTACTTATACTTCAGTGATTTAATATTTGTGACTTGCTGGCCTGTGAATTGGAGTTTACTTGAGGTAAGTCGATATATATATATATATATTTTTTTCTATGAAACTACACACTAAAAATGAAAGAGTCTCATTTTGTATCAAATAATATATAATAATCCATCTGAAATTGTATTTTCCACATATATAGAGCTATAGGTAATTAATTAATTATTATTAATTATTTAAACCTCCTGAGATGAACAGATAATTCTATAAATCAGAAAAAAAAATTCGCTACAATTCTTAACGATTTTATACTGAAGTGCGACGGAAGAAAAAATATTCTGATTAATATGTACATAAAATACAATTTTTGAATTCGGAAGATCGCTGTATTTGGCTTCGCGTCGTACATCGAACATTCTTACTTATCCCAAAATCCAGCATTTTATGTACTCGCTAGACTTAACAAAAAATTTTTTGATACTGTTATGTTTATTGCTTGAAGAATCAGTTTGTAATTAAATAAAAGTCACTATCTAATAGCTCAAATTGAAATAAAAGTTTTATTTTTCTTATGTCACTAATAACACTATATTTATTTATTTGTCACCTAATTCTAACATAAACAAACTCGCAGATATTTATATTTCATTATTTATATACACTGTTACTTCACTGTCACTGTTCTAGTTCCATTTCACCAGTACTACTCTTATTACTACTGTCCTCGCGCCTTTTGCTTGGCCTTATATAGAGAAATATTGATTTCTCGAATGTTTCTATTCCTCGACTTTCTCCATTTCTAGAATATCACTAAAGGCTTCTATTGGGAGGGGTGATGTGCTGCGACGCGGTGCAGCGTAAGCGAGGACAAGAAGCCCCTCCTCATACTACGTCGTCTTTACAAGCTTCCTTCACTCTCGCACGTCACAATACATTAAATAATAAAAAAAAAATTCGTTTTTAATCTATTTATTTGTTGTATCTAGATGGCCGATGGAAGGAAAAAACTTTCTGAAAATCAATCCAGGAAGCGAAAATTGGAAAAAGAAGAAAACGTAAAAAAATGAACAACTTTCAAATTTAGTAAAGTATTAGTAAAGAGAATGATATTAACGTAGATGTTTGTGATATTATGAAAGAATTTGCTGCTAGAAAATCAAGGAAGATAGAGTTCAATAACTAAATGAGGAATTATGTATAATGTGGTTTCAATTTTTGCTCATGTCCGTAACTCTTATCTTTGTTAATGTGAATAAAATTTTGTAGAATATTGTAATTTTTGTTCAATTGTTCCTCTCTTATTCCTTATTTTCTGATTTATGTAGAATACCAGGGGGGGGGGGGGGGGGGGCGCAATTTATTTATCTTCGCACCCCGGCGCTAAGTAGGCTAGAGCCGCCTCTGATGAAGGGTATAATCTTCATACATTTGGGGAATACTTAGATATTCCATGATAGTGATTATTCTGCGATATTTAGTGAGCTCAACTCTAATATATCATGTCACGCTTCAATTAACACACAATTTCCGGGTATTTCACAAAACATTAATGGAGTTTCCCAATACATAAATGGTTTTATATATTTTTTTCAAATAATATTCTTTATGAATGAAGTGAGCAAATAAGACAAGTTGTTAGAGCATCACATTTTGACGTATTATTATTTGGAATACAATGCTCCAAGTATTTTGAAACAGCTAAAAAATTTGCTATCAAAATTATGAAAATGAAATAAAATATTTGGATTTATTTTTTGCAACTGTTAAAGCTTCAATATGTCTACTTTCAACAACTACAACGCCATCAGCACACTCATCCAATCAAAAGAATTCATTGGGTTGCGTAGCCTAAAAAGTAGTGAGAAGTATTTTGTATAAAATATTGAAATGCTGATACTGAATATGATGGGAGAATTAGAATTGGTGGAGTTCAAAATGTATTTGGGTGGAAGATACAATCAAAGAGATGATCAAACATTACAGTTAATATTGAAGGATGCGGAAAACAATAAACTCTACATAATTTCAAATGGAAGAAAAGGGAAAGCCGTGGATGTAGAATCCAATTCTATTCATAATGTTAATATCCAATAAGTTTAGAATACAATTTTGAATGTAAATTATTTTTTGTATTCTTTAATGGCATATTCTATAATTTTTATTGGGTATAAATATAAGAGTAAGTTTGCGCTAAGTATTCAATCATCATTGAAAATGCCTACACCAGTTGAATATGAATGCCCTTCATGATATGTTGAAACAGATACACCTAATCATAACTGTGAATACTGTTTGTATGAAGAAATATTGAAAACACTAGTTCCAGAGCATGATCGAATAAAATGTCCATACCAGAATACAACCTCTCCCTACCTACCCAACCCTCATCCCTGTTACCATTGTTTCGTCATAATCATGAATCAAAATTCCCATTTCTTGCCCCACTCCTTTTGCCTCTACCGAAGCTGCTGCTGATGACGCCACCAAATTGTAAGCCAAGTTAGCACATACAGATACAAACATGATGTAAACTCTTCTCAATGAAATATTTTGAGGCAATATATAAATAGTATATTATATAACGAGAGACTTAAGTGCTAGATTTAATCCTGAGGGTGGAGTTTATTGCACGAGACGCAGTCGAGGGCAATACTCACCTGAGGGATTGAGGGCACTTAAGGGGGTTACTCGAACATACTTGGTATAAGATAAAAATTTTAATTTTGTAGCAAGTTACAGATCAGATACACATATTCGACTCAAAAAGATTCTGAGAACATCTTATGGATCATTTAAATAAAGAATAATAGTTTTAATAACGTTAAAATAACACAGTGTCTTATGGCAGATTGCAGTAAGATTATTTCATTGGAATATTAATAGAACTTAACGATTAGATACTGCCAAAAATCAACTTCCTTCTTGTCCACTAATAATCGATGTTTAATTTTCATAAAAGAAAAGCACACTTCACCGACGTATTTTTTGAATTATAAGGAAAATAATATGAAAACATTCAAGTTACAATTTCTCAAGCATAGCCATCAAAGAAGCGACAACGCCGCTTGCCAAACGTCATTCATGACCTTTATATTGTTCTAGAGGTCACTTCTTCTACCGCGAAAAAATAAGAAATTCAAATTTTTCTATCTCAAAAATATAGATTTAGAAGCGAAATTTGTATATTAAAATGATACAATCGTATGTGGCACACACACTATGTTTCTCCATTCTTCACCACTATATTAGAGCTATTATAAAATAATTAAGTTATTTTACACCATGCTCAGAACAATTTACAAAGAAAACAGCGTTGCCAGATCTGCTTCAACTATTTTCACAAAAAACAACTGAGCGGCTAAATACAACATTCTATTTAATTTTTGTTGAAATCCGTTTCAAAGAAACTGTCAGATTCACTAATAAATAGAAAATGTATTTTTTTTATTGTCAATATCCATTGTAAATTGTTTTAACAAAAGTTTAAGTACTTATGTTATAAAAGATACGGCCAGTCTTCGAGTTACCCCCTTAAGTCATGTGTTATCTACGCTATTTTTCGCACTACCGTATTATAGTGAATCACAATAGTCTAAAAGCAGATTAATTAATCTTACAATTTTGACAACTACAAACTTGATACAAAAATGTTGAGTAACTTCACTTTAGTTACAAGGCTGGCTACAGCAGTTGTTCAGTTAATAAGCTTGCTGTCAAAAAGATGAGTGAGAAAATTGATATTGATAAGGCTGCGGAAGAGGTAACTGTAAAATGATTTTGCCAAAAGTCTAGAAAATTTATGAACAATACTATGCATTTTTGAAATTGTATGAATTTTCTGTAATTATTCTCAGGACAGGATTGAATGATTGAATAATATGAATCTGTGAACGGAATGTTATGGAGCAGACTTGTATCAGTGAAGAGAATATTATTCCTAGAAATTATATAAAATACGACTTTATTTGTTGGAGGATGACTACAAACAAGTAAATTTTTCAAATTGAACTGTCTACTTCTTAGATATATTGATGAATTTCTCGTCGAAAAATATAATACTTAGATCAACATGTTCAAAGAGATTATAAAATAAGTAACTTGGGAATATTCATATCATTCAGTAATTGTTTATTTCATATAACAATCGAGTTCATTATTTGAATTTCTAATTTTATCATCAATACTTTCCGTTGGAAATCAAAAATACTAATTTCGAATATAGACACAATTTTCTTTTTTAATCCATTGATAATCTGCTGTAAGTTTAATACTTGGAAGTATAACGATCATAATGTGTTCGGTTAGACTTTGAAATCCTAGCGCTATCAAAACATTTACTAGGATTTCAAGTAAAATCTGCTTGAGGACATATGTAAATCTGCATTATGGATGAGCACTATACTTTCTTTGTTAATAATGCCTTTGCATCTTCATATTATAGTTAAACATAATTCACATGATTGTGATGAAAATTCATTCTGATATTCTATGAAAGTTGCAAGACGAAAATAACAGATTGAAGCTGGTTGCAGAGATTGAGTATAACAGACGAAATATTTTGAGAAGTATATTCTGTTTTTTGCAACAAATTTTTGCGTTCATCTAAAATCACAGTGGAATGATTGAAAATTGAAGTAGTACGTTCTATAGACTATTCTTGGAGGTAGGCATATGTAAATTTTTGTATCTTGAACTATGATAGAATGTCGTAAAATATCATTTGTTTATTGCAGTTAATGTGCTTATTTCTCGAAAAATATAAGCAATTCCAAGATTCCGCTCACATGATTCCAAAAATATAGTGATTTACAATATACTGAGGAAGAGTTTCAACAAACAGTAGTCTCATGAAAGCAGAAATTAGATATCCGTGTGGAGCTCAATTTTCCAGTTTTTTGTTCATATATTTATAAATAAATAAAATTGGAATAATGCATTCTCATTTTCATATACTATTAACGTATATATTATATATTATCAAAAAAAAATCCAATGAAATAATCTTAATATGCCACTTACAGCAAGATGATTGAATTTATATGAGAAATATATGCGTAAAAATTGCAAAATGTATGACTCTTTTTACAACAAATTGATAAAAATTTTGAAAATCGGGGAAGCAGGTTCCATGCTTTGAAGATTCATCTATCAGAAGCACTACTTGATCATTAGAAATAATCTATGTGACGAGAAATAATTAGATATGCGTAACCATGTTTCCATGATTTAGGTAAACGACAACCTTAACACCCACATCTAATTAAATGAATCTATATGATTTGGAAAATGTGACTGAATTTCTAGTTATAAACGATAAATTAATCATTTTTCATGACAAATGGCTTTGGATCAAAAAATTATCCGAAGAAAATTTTCACACACAACCAATGAATTCACTGAACTGGCTACCTTTCATACCAAAAAACTTCAAATGCTTATCTGCTGTCTATCATAGACCGAATAACGATATTGTTCTAGTAATGGATGATAAATTATATATTATTTCATGGCCAGAGATGAAACAATCAATTTATCGAATCTCCTTACCCCCAAACATCAAAAATATGAAGGGCAGGGGCGTCTCGAGCAAGGGTGCAACGGGTGCATGGCACCCCGGCGCCAAGGCCTTGAGGGCGGCAGCTGGACCCCAGAAATAATTATTTTCCACTGAATACTAATTTTATCAAGAAAATATTTTATTAGGGCTAATAAAATGATTTTGGACATGAAAATTTTGAAGAAAGACTATAAATCAAAATTAACTATAAGGCAAAATATATACTTGACCTATTTTGATTTACCACGAATAAGTAGAAAAAATTAATAACCCTTATACACTAATCAAACATAATTTATTTTGACTTCAGCCCAAATTCTAACAAGAGATATTTTTGTTGCAACTGATATCCTTCTCAGAATTTCATTTTCACTTCCAAGAACTTAACAGTTGATTTGACAAAAGAGATGCCTTCGAGGTGGATAAGTAACTGTTTCATTCTGAAATTTCAATTTTTCTATGAATTTAATTTCATCTTTCCCATTAATATTTGAAAATGGCTCATTTTTTGTCTTGATTTTGAATGAGTTGAAAGGGAATATTACTTATACTTCAGTGATTTAATATTTGTGACTTGCTGGCCTGTGAATTGGAGTTTACTTGAGGTAAGTCGATATATATATATATATTTTTTTCTATGAAACTACACACTAAAAATGAAAGAGTCTCATTTTGTATCAAATAATATATAATAATCCATCTGAAATTGTATTTTCCACATATATAGAGCTATAGGTAATTAATTAATTATTATTAATTATTTAAACCTCCTGAGATGAACAAATAATTCTATAAATCAGAAAAAAAAATTCGCTACAATTCTTAACGATTTTATACTGAAGTGCGACGGAAGAAAAAATATTCTGATTAATATGTACATAAAATACAATTTTTGAATTCGGAAGATCGCTGTATTTGGCTTCGCGTCGTACATCGAACATTCTTACTTATCCCAAAATCCAGCATTTTATGTACTCGCTAGACTTAACAAAAAATTTTTTGATACTGTTATGTTTATTGCTTGAAGAATCAGTTTGTAATTAAATAAAAGTCACTATCTAATAGCTCAAATTGAAATAAAAGTTTTATTTTTCTTATGTCACTAATAACACTATATTTATTTATTTGTCACCTAATTCTAACATAAACAAACTCGCAGATATTTATATTTCATTATTTATATACACTGTTACTTCACTGTCACTGTTCTAGTTCCATTTCACCAGTACTACTCTTATTACTACTGTCCTCGCGCCTTTTGCTTGGCCTTATATAGAGAAATATTGATTTCTCGAATGTTTCTATTCCTCGACTTTCTCCATTTCTAGAATATCACTAAAGGCTTCTATTGGGAGGGGTGATGTGCTGCGACGCGGTGCAGCGTAAGCGAGGACAAGAAGCCCCTCCTCATACTACGTCGTCTTTACGAGCTTCCTTCACTCTCGCACGTCACAATACATTAAATAATAAAAAAAAACTCGTTTTTAATCTATTTATTTATTGTATCTAGATGGCCGATGGAAGGAAAAAACTTTCTGAAAATCAATCCAGGAAGCGAAAATTGGAAAAAGAAGAAAACGTAAAAAAATGAACAACTTTCAAATTTAGTAAAGTATTAGTAAAGAGAATGATATTAACGTAGATGTTTGTGATATTATGAAAGAATTTGCTGCTAGAAAATCAAGGAAGATAGAGTTCAATAACTAAATGAGGAATTATGTATAATGTGGTTTCAATTTTTGCTCATGTCCGTAACTCTTATCTTTGTTAATGTGAATAAAATTTTGTAGAATATTGTAATTTTTGTTCAATTGTTCCTCTCTTATTCCTTATTTTCTGATTTATGTAGAATACCAGGGGGGGGGGGGGCGCAATTTATTTATCTTCGCACCCCGGCGCTAAGTAGGCTAGAGCCGCCTCTGATGAAGGGTATAATCTTCATACATTTGGGGAATACTTAGATATTCCATGATAGTGATTATTCTGCGATATTTAGTGAGCTCAACTCTAATATATCATGTCACGCTTCAATTAACACACAATTTCCGGGTATTTCACAAAACATTAATGGAGTTTCCCAATACATAAATGGTTTTATATATTTTTTTCAAATAATATTCTTTATGAATGAAGTGAGCAAATAAGACAAGTTGTTAGAGCATCACATTTTGACGTATTATTATTTGGAATACAATGCTCCAAGTGTTTTGAAACAGCTAAAAAATTTGCTATCAAAATTATGAAAATGAAATAAAATATTTGGATTTATTTTTTGCAACTGTTAAAGCTTCAATATGTCTACTTTCAACAACTACAACGCCATCAGCACACTCATCCAATCAAAAGAGTTCATTGGGTTGCGTAGCCTAAAAAGTAGTGAGAAGTATTTTGTATAAAATATTGAAATGCTGATACTGAATATGATGGGAGAATTAGAATTGGTGGAGTTCAAAATGTATTTGGGTGGAAGATACAATCAAAGAGATGATCAAACATTACAGTTAATATTGAAGGATGCGGAAAACAATAAACTCTACATAATTTCAAATGGAAGAAAAGGGAAAGCCGTGGATGTAGAATCCAATTCTATTCATAATGTTAATATCCAATAAGTTTAGAATACAATTTTGAATGTAAATTATTTTTTGTATTCTTTAATGGCATATTCTATAATTTTTATTGGGTATAAATATAAGAGTAAGTTTGCGCTAAGTATTCAATCATCATTGAAAATGCCTACACCAGTTGAATATGAATGCCCTTCATGATATGTTGAAACAGATACACCTAATCATAACTGTGAATACTGTTTGTATGAAGAAATATTGAAAACACTAGTTCCAGAGCATGATCGAATAAAATGTCCATACCAGAATACAACCTCTCCCTACCTACCCAACCCTCATCCCTGTTACCATTGTTTCGTCATAATCATGAATCAAAATTCCCATTTCTTGCCCCACTCCTTTTGCCTCTACCGAAGCTGCTGCTGATGACGCCACCAAATTGTAAGCCAAGTTAGCACATACAGATACAAACATGATGTAAACTCTTCTCAATGAAATATTTTGAGGCAATATATAAATAGTATATTATATAACGAGAGACTTAAGTGCTAGATTTAATCCTGAGGGTGGAGTTTATTGCACGAGACGCAGTCGAGGGCAATACTCACCTGAGGGATTGAGGGCACTTAAGGGGGTTACTCGAACATACTTGGTATAAGATAAAAATTTTAATTTTGTAGCAAGTTACAGATCAGATACACATATTCGACTCAAAAAGATTCTGAGAACATCTTATGGATCATTTAAATAAAGAATAATAGTTTTAATAACGTTAAAATAACACAGTGTCTTATGGCAGATTGCAGTAAGATTATTTCATTGGAATATTAATAGAACTTAACGATTAGATACTGCCAAAAATCAACTTCCTTCTTGTCCACTAATAATCGATGTTTAATTTTCATAAAAGAAAAGCATACTTCACCGACGTATTTTTTGAATTATAAGGAAAATAATATGAAAACATTCAAGTTACAATTTCTCAAGCATAGCCATCAAAGAAGCGACAACGCCGCTTGCCAAACGTCATTCATGACCTTTATATTGTTCTAGAGGTCACTTCTTCTACCGCGAAAAAATAAGAAATTCAAATTTTTCTATCTCAAAAATATAGATTTAGAAGCGAAATTTGTATATTAAAATGATACAATCGTATGTGGCACACACACTATGTTTCTCCATTCTTCACCACTATATTAGAGCTATTATAAAATAATTAAGTTATTTTACACCATGCTCAGAACAATTTACAAAGAAAACAGCGTTGCCAGATCTGCTTCAACTATTTTCACAAAAAACAACTGAGCGGCTAAATACAACATTCTATTTAATTTTTGTTGAAATCCGTTTCAAAGAAACTGTCAGATTCACTAATAAATAGAAAATGTATTTTTTTTATTGTCAATATCCATTGTAAATTGTTTTAACAAAAGTTTAAGTACTTATGTTATAAAAGATACGGCCAGTCTTCGAGTTACCCCCTTAAGTCATGTGTTATCTACGCTATTTTTCGCACTACCGTATTATAGTGAATCACAATAGTCTAAAAGCAGATTAATTAATCTTACAATTTTGACAACTACAAACTTGATACAAAAATGTTGAGTAACTTCACTTTAGTTACAAGGCTGGCTACAGCAGTTGTTCAGTTAATAAGCTTGCTGTCAAAAAGATGAGTGAGAAAATTGATATTGATAAGGCTGCGGAAGAGGTAACTGTAAAATGATTTTGCCAAAAGTCTAGAAAATTTATGAACAATACTATGCATTCTTGAAATTGTATGAATTTTCTGTAATTATTCTCAGGACAGGATTGAATGATTGAATAATATGAATCTGTGAACGGAATGTTATGGAGCAGACTTGTATCAGTGAAGAGAATATTATTCCTAGAAATTATATAAAATACGACTTTATTTGTTGGAGGATGACTACAAACAAGTAAATTTTTCAAATTGAACTGTCTACTTCTTAGATATATTGATGAATTTCTCGTCGAAAAATATAATACTTAGATCAACATGTTCAAAGAGATTATAAAATAAGTAACTTGGGAATATTCATATCATTCAGTAATTGTTTATTTCATATAACAATCGAGTTCATTATTTGAATTTCTAATTTTATCATCAATACTTTCCGTTGGAAATCAAAAATACTAATTTCGAATATAGACACAATTTTCTTTTTTAATCCATTGATAATCTGCTGTAAGTTTAATACTTGGAAGTATAACGATCATAATGTGTTCGGTTAGACTTTGAAATCCTAGCGCTATCAAAACATTTACTAGGATTTCAAGTAAAATCTGCTTGAGGACATATGTAAATCTGCATTATGGATGAGCACTATACTTTCTTTGTTAATAATGCCTTTGCATCTTCATATTATAGTTAAACATAATTCACATGATTGTGATGAAAATTCATTCTGATATTCTATGAAAGTTGCAAGACGAAAATAACAGATTGAAGCTGGTTGCAGAGATTGAGTATAACAGACGAAATATTTTGAGAAGTATATTCTGTTTTTTGCAACAAATTTTTTGCGTTCATCTAAAATCACAGTGGAATGATTGAAAATTGAAGTAGTACGTTCTATAGACTATTCTTGGAGGTAGGCATATGTAAAATTTTTGTATCTTGAACTATGATAGAATGTCGTAAAATATCATTTGTTTATTGCAGTTAATGTGCTTATTTCTCGAAAAATATAAGCAATTCCAAGATTCCGCTCACAATGATTCCAAAAATATAGTGATTTACAATATACTGAGGAAGAGTTTCAACAAACAGTAGTCTCATGAAAGCAGAAATTAGATATCCGTGTGGAGCTCAATTTTCCAGTTTTTTGTTCATATAATTTATAAATAAATAAAATTGGAATAATGCATTCTCATTTTCATATACTATTAACGTATATATTATATATTATCAAAAAAAAATCCAATGAAATAATCTTAATATGCCACTTACAGCAAGATGATTGAATTTATATGAGAAATATATGCGTAAAAATTGCAAAATGTATGACTCTTTTTACAACAAATTGATAAAAATTTTGAAAATCGGGGAAGCAGGTTCCATGCTTTGAAGATTCATCTATCAGAAGCACTACTTGATCATTAGAAATAATCTATGTGACGAGAAATAATTAGATATGCGTAACCATGTTTCCATGATTTAGGTAAACGACAACCTTAACACCCACATCTAATTAAATGAATCTATATGATTGGAAAATGTGACTGAATTTCTAGTTATAAAACGATAAATTAATCATTTTTCATGACAAATGGCTTTGGATCAAAAAATTATCCGAAGAAAATTTTCACACACAACCAATGAATTCACTGAACTGGCTACCTTTCATACCAAAAAAACTTCAAATGCTTTTCTGCTGTCTATCATAGACCGAATAACGATATTGTTCTAGTAATGGATGATAAATTTATATTATTTCATGGCCAGAGATGAAACAATCAATTTATCGAATCTCCTTACCCCCAAACATCAAAAATATGAAGGGCAGGGCGTCTCGAGCAAGGGTGCAACGGGTGCATGGCACCCCGGCGCCAAGGCCTTGAGGGCGGCAGCTGGACCCCAGAAATAATTATTTTCCACTGAATACTAATTTTATCAAGAAAATATTTATTAGGGCTAATAAAATGATTTGGACATGAAAATTTTGAAGAAAGACTATATATCAAAATTAACTATAAGGCAAAATATATACTTGACCTATTTTGATTTACCACGAATAAGTAGAAAAAATTAATAAACCCTTATACACTAATCAAACATAATTTATTTTGACTTCAGCCCAAATTCTAACAAGAGATATTTTTGTTGCAACTGATATCCTTCTCAGAATTTCATTTTCACTTCCAAGAACTTACAGTTGATTTGACAAAAGAGATGCCTTCGAGGTGGATAAGTAACTGTTTCATTTCTGAAATTTCAATTTTTCTATGAATTTAATTTCATCTTTCCCATTAATATTTGAAAATGGCTCATTTTTTGTCTTGATTTTGAATGAGTTGAAAGGGAATATTACTTATACTCAGTGATTTAATATTTGTGACTTGCTGCCTGTGAATTGGAGTTTACTTGAGGTAAGTCGATATATATATATATATTTTTTTCTATGAAACTACACACTAAAAATGAAAGAGTCTCATTTTGTATCAAATAATATATAATAATCCATCTGAAATTGTATTTTCCACATATATAGAGCTATAGGTAATTAATTAATTATTATTAATTATTTAAACCTCCTGAGATGAACAAATAATTCTATAAATCAGAAAAAAAAATTCGCTACAATTCTTAACGATTTTATACTGAAGTGCGACGGAAGAAAAAATATTCTGATTAATATGTACATAAAAATCAATTTTTGAATTCGGAAGATCGCTGTATTTGGCTTCGCGTCGTACATCGAACATTCTTACTTATCCCAAAATCCAGCATTTTATGTACTCGCTAGACTTAACAAAAAAATTTTTTGATACTGTTATGTTTATTGCTTGAAGAATCAGTTTTGTAATTAAATAAAAGTCACTATCTAATAGCTCAAATTGAAATAAAAGTTTTATTTTCTTATGTCACTAATAACACTATATTTATTTATTTGTCACCTAATTCTAACATAAACAAACTCGCAGATATTTATATTTCATTATTTATATACACTGTTACTTCACTGTCACTGTTCTAGTTTCCATTTCACCAGTACTACTCTTATTACTACTGTCCCTCGCGCCTTTTGCTTGGCCTTATATAGAGAAATATTGATTTCTCGAATGTTTCTATTCTCGACTTTCTCCATTTCTAGAATATCACTAAAGGCTTCTATTGGGAGGGGTGATGTGCTGCGACGCGGTGCAGCGTAAGCGAGGACAAGAAGCCCCTCCTCATACTACGTTCGTCTTTACGAGCTTCCTTCACTCTCGCACGTCACAATACATTAAATAATAGAAAAAAAATTCGTTTTTAATTTATTTATTTGTTGTATCTAGATTGGCCGATGGAAGGAAAAAACTTTCTGAAAATCAATCCAGGAAGCGAAAATTGGAAAAAGAAGAAAACGTAAAAAAATGAACAACTTTCAAATTTAGTAAAGTATTAGTAAAGAGAATGATATTAACGTAGATGTTTGTGATATTATGAAAGAATTTGCTGCTAGAAAATCAAGGAAGATAGAGTTCAATAACTAAAATGAGGAATTATGTATAATGTGGTTTCAATTTTTGCTCATGTCCGTAACTCTTATCTTTGTTAATGTGAATAAAATTTTGTAGAAATTGTAATTTTTGTTCAATTGTTCCTCTCTTATTCCTTATTTTCTGATTTATGTAGAATACCAGGGGGGGGGGGGGGGCGCAATTTATTTATCTTCGCACCCCGGCGCTAAGTAGGCTAGAGCCGCCCTCTGATGA